>CM062818.1:776840356-777521533 GCA_031772625.1 Pinus tabuliformis
CGAAAGGTTGCAGCTATTAAGGCGGAAGTAGAGAAGCTTCTTAAAGCTGGTTTTATTTATCCTATCCCACTCACAGATTGGGTCTCCAATATCATACCTGTGAATAAAAAACAGGGTACCATCCGTGTTTGTGTCGATTATCGTGATATTAATCGAGCCTGTCCTAAGGATAATTTCCCCACACCATTCATTGATCAAATTATTGACGACTGTGCCGGAAGCGAAATGTACTCTTTTATGGACGGTTTTTCTGGATATAACCAGATCAATATTGCTCCTGCTGATCAACACAAGACCGCTTTTATCTGTCCATGGGGCACTTTTGCCTATAAGAAGCTCCCTTTCGGTCTCAAAAATGCCGGTGCTACCTTCCAATGTGCAATGTCCTATGCTTTTCATGACATTCGACACATTGTACAGCCATACATGGATGATCTTCTAGCTCATTCAGCCAAACGTCAGGACCACCCTACTCACCTTCACGATATCTTTCTTCACTGTCGACACTACCGAATCAGACTCAATCCTCACAAATGTGTCTTCTGCGTTGAATCCGGCCGACTTCTTGGGTTTTTCGTCTCCCGAGAGGGCATCCGTTTGGATTCCCTTAAAGTTGAGGCTATAGTAAATCTTCCTCCCCCTGCTTCTTTACAGCAATTGCAAAGCTTGCAGGGTAAAGCAAATTTTCTAAGACGATTCGTTCCAAACTATGCCGAGGTGGCTAAAGGTTTCACACGGTTGCTAAAGCGAGATGTCCCTTTTCGTTGGGATACCATCGCTCAAGAATCTTTTGAGCGTCTCAAGGGTCTCCTTGTTTCTGTTCCATTGCACTGTCCTCCGAACTATCATCGCGACTACACTCTGTATTTGGCTGCCGCCGACACCACTATCGGCATGGTTCTCATTCAAACTGACGATGATGACATCGAGCATGTTGTATATTATCTCAGCCACAATCTTTTAGACACGGAAACTCGATATGCTTATGTCGAGAAGTTGGCTTTGGCCGTCGTTTGTGTTGTCCAACGCTTTCGTCATTACATTCTGCTGCACACTACCACCGTGATTTTTGATTGCAACCCCATGACGTAAATTTTGTCACGCCAGTTGTTGGGGGGCAAGTACTCAAAGTGGATTGTCATCCTCTAAGAGTTCGACTTGGAATTTACCACTGCCAAGTCCAAGAAATCCCTTGTATTTGATGAGTTACTTTGCTCTTTCCCATCTTCTTCCCCACCCTCTCACTCAGAGGATCATATTCCGGATGAGACTTTATTTCTCATTAGCACCCTCGATCCCTGGTACGGGGATATCATTATATATCTGCAAACATCCTCCTTTCGCCCCGGCATGTCCAAAGACTCTCGACAAAGGATTCGTCATCAGTCTCAACTATACCGTATCATTGGGGACACACTTTATCGCCTCGGCGGCGACTCTGTTCTCCGCCAATGTCTAACTCTCGAGGAAGCTGAGCATGTCTTGAATGACTGCCACTCTGGTGCCTGTGGTGGTCACATGTCCGGATATGCTACTGCGCAAAAAATCCTCCGTGCTGGCTACTTTTGGCCCTCTATCTTTAAGGATTTCACTCTTGCCATCCACTCTTGTCATGAGTGCCAGATATACCAGTGGAAGATGCGAGTGCCTCCCGCTCCATTGCACCCTGTTGTCACCGTCGGCCCTTTTGCAAAATGGGGCATTGATTATACGACCTATAACCCTCGCTCGGCCGGGGGGGCATGGGTTTATTATCGTTGTCGTCGATTACTTTACTAAATGGGCCGAGGCGATGCCTACATTAACTGAAGACGGTCACACAGCGGCGCAATTTTTATTCAACCATGTTATCTCACGATTCGGCATCCCTCAAGCCATCGTCACTGATCACGGTAAGCATTTTTGTAATCATATGATGACGGAACTAACAACCCAGCTAGGCTTACAGCACGATAGTTCGACTCCATACTACCCTCAGTCCAATGGCCAAGTTGAAGCTATCAATAAGATTTTGGTTACAATGCTTCAGCGTACCATTGGCATGCATAAGTCTAACTGGCATTTGATGTTGTTCCCTGCCTTGTGGGCCTACCGAACCTCCGTGAAGGATGCCACTGGTTTCACTCCATTTCAACTAGTTTATGGACTAGAGGCTACCCTTCCAATCGAGTGCAAAATCCCTTCATTAAAATTGGCTGTCGAGCTAATTCCCAACACTACTCCATTAGAAGAATGCCTTCTTTACCTGGAACAACTAGATGAGACCCGTCTCCTAGCCTCTTTGGCCATCGAAACACAAAAGAAGCGAGTTAAGACTCACTTCGATCAGACTGTCCATCCACGTTCTTTTGTTGAGGGAGATTTAGTCATGCTATACGATCAGGCAAACGATAAGCTCGGAGCAGGAAAACTCGAGCCTATGTGGCTAGGCCCTTACATTGTCAAGAAAGTTTTGCAAAAAGGGGCCTACGAGCTAATTGATTATGAAGGGAACCCTCTTGGGAAGCCCCGAAACGGGCTGTACTTGAAAATGTACTATGCATGATGCTTGTACACTTTATTCTGTACATACATGTACTTTAGCAGGTGTGCTGTGTGTATGTGTGTCAGTTTTAAAGGTGTGACTACCGCTTATTGTGTCTTTCGCTTCTTGTGCAGATGTCTGATACACCTTATGTTGGTTTCGCTGATGGTGCCTGCCGCAGTACTCGCAACTTGTCCTCTGCGGCGTCGGTGATCTATGATCCTCATGGCGAGTTGATAGATTTTCAAGGTGTGTTCTTGGGTTGTACCACTAACAACGTCGCTGAATATTGTGCTGTAATTGAGCTACTTGCTGAAGCAATTAATCTCGACATTCGGCATTGGTAGTGAGCCTAGACTCTCAACTTGTCGTCCACCAGCTCAATGGGCGATATTCCATCAGAGACCATCGCATTCTAAGGTTGTATTTACGTGTGAGATTGTTAGAAAGGAACTTTGATTTTATCACATATCAGCATATTCCACAACGATTAAACACATTATCTGATGCATTGGCTAATCTTGTATTAGATAGACATTTGTGTAATTTATAATCAAAACATTATACAAGCAAGCACATAAAAGCACAATAATAAGCCATAGGCATATGTATATATATATGTGTGTCATAATGTTTGCACCGCGTGCGTTACATAGTCCAAAAAATAATACATGTTCATCCTGATAGATCCTGGGACGACATGTCCCTCAAAAATATGCATGAAAGAAACCTAGAAGTCTAGTCATGGTGGTGCTCATGATAGCACGTCACCGCACGCACCAATCGTCTCAACAAACGATGGATACAAGTCGGCACTCCCACTATGTGCCTCTGGTATGCAAAGGGCACGTCCGCCAGCCTAGCGTAACCCAGAATCCCTTAGGTGAGGCCCTCGAGATTCTGCACCAGCTCCTCCCCCACGGCACCCCTTGCCTGAGGGTCAGCTGTGGGTTGACCTCTACGCGCTATAGGAGACAAGTCAGCTGGTCGCT
Source organism: Pinus tabuliformis (assembly GCA_031772625.1). Taxonomy (NCBI): domain Eukaryota; kingdom Viridiplantae; phylum Streptophyta; class Pinopsida; order Pinales; family Pinaceae; genus Pinus; species Pinus tabuliformis. The sequence goes on from CM062818.1 coordinate 776,843,873, forward strand.
CTGGGCCTACATCTGCATGTACATATGACTGTTATCAGAACATGCATGTATTAACAAAAAAAATGAAAATACATAAAACATCAAAAAATGAAGAAATCATACCCAGCTCCTCGTCCCATTCCTCTTCCTCTGGCAGTGGGAGGTCTGGTTCCCCCATGAAATTAGTCCCCGCGTATGGCCAATCCTCCACTACGATCAGCTGATGACGAAGCCATATAAAGAACTCGGGCCGCCAAGACATCTGTTGGCCCCCTCCTCCTCTGGGCATCAATGCTGCCCAGCGTGTCATCCTAGGCTCTCGTGGCGATGGATCAGCCACTACAGCTCCCTGCATCTGAAAGAGGGGTAATCGTTCCAAGAAGAACGACACCACAATTGAGCCATACTCGAACTGTTTCACTTCTCCGCACTTACACTTTGTAAGCTGCCTTTTGATGTTGGTAGTCACCGTTGTAGCTCAGTCAAATATGGTGGGGCTGAGGCATTCTGTCGCTAGTAACAGATGATTCTTGCTCGCCTCATGGGGCACCTGTACCCCAGCTGCACGCGTGATGGTGAACAATATCACCTTAAGAGCCAAATCCTGGATGGTGGTGATATCCACCTTGGCACTGTTTCTCCCAAATTGTGCCTCTGGACACACTCGGGCCTTCACTTCACCTGTCTTCTCTCCGGAAGGTCTGCTTCCAGTAAAAATAGGGCTCGCCCCTCTCCGTGATAGCCCAGTAATGAAGTACACATCAGACACGTCCAGCTCTAAGGTTTGGTCCCGTAAGCGAAATACTTGATCATCAACATCCCAAGCATCCACTATGAACTGCAATAACTCAGGCTGAGCTCGCAGATAAGATGTGAGGAAGAACTTCTTGAGACCACAGTCCCTCAAGGTGTTCATACATCCCTCATCCTCGATGGCCAAGGCATTTACAGCATCATGTTCCCGTTCTTTCTATTCCACCACCATTTTTTCTTGTTTCCTGCACCCACAAGGATGATTAAGTCATTATTGGAACACTGGTAAGCTTACAAATCGGACAAATTTCAAAAATAATGATGAAATTCAAGGTAAAAATTAGGTCGCGCGGTTGGCGCAACTGTTTCTAAATAGTCGCGCCAATGGCGCGACACCTTTGGGTAAAACACCCCATTGGCGTGGACCCATGCCAGATACCCGCGCCAATGGGGCGCGGCCCTAAATTTCAAATTCCTCCTTACAGAGGCTCAATCAGGGGACAAAATGCATAAAAAAGGAATGGAAATAAAGCCAAAGGAAGCGCCTCTTACCTGGAACCGACGAAATCTCGAATGGTTGCACGGATTGGCTGTAATCACCGCCTGAAGTTCGCCCCCCAAACGGACCACCACTACTATTCAAGAGGTAAAAAGTAAAAAGTAATTCTATTTTTACATTTTCACCATATTTATAGAGTTTTTGACTCATTTTTAGGTTTAAAAAGTTATTTTTTGAATATTTTAATATATTTGTGGTCGAAAATGGATTTTACGATTGCTTCTTGTACAGTGATAGGTCTTTTACGCAAGTTCGATGGTGAAACGAGGTATATTTTATACTTTTTCGGACTCGGTAAATACACGAAAAAGTCACTATGGAGTCATCTTTCAGCTCTTTTCTGACTCGCTAAACATGAAAAGATCGTCGAGTTATCCCTCTTGACTCGTTAAACGTAAATAAGAGGCGGTCGTCTTTAAACTCTTTTCTGACTATGTAAAAACGAAAAGATCGTCAGACCTTTGTCATTTCAGGTTCGTTAACGGTTTCGAAACGACATGGTTTCGATCGCTTTTTTACTTTTTGAGGTCGAAATCACTACTTATGAAAAGTACTCCTCGATCGTAATGGTCGGGCGGTTCTTTCGAGCATTGTTTTATACTTTTTCAGGCTCGAGAGTCACAACTTTATGAAAAAGGACACCCTTGGAGTTTTCTTTTCCGCAGTCTTTTCAAACTCTCTAAACATGAAAAGACGCTGAGTTTTTCCTTTGTCAGACTCGTTAAAACTTAATGACATCGGAGTTTGTCAAGATGACGTTACAAGCATATGCTATCCCATCAAGCTTGTAAATAAAAATAATTGGGGTACTCGCCAGAAATGGTAGGGGAAAATGGAACCATAATTATTGTCGTGTCGGCAGTATGTCGCTCTTGAACATGGCACTTGTCTACTTTCGTGTCTGGGTGGGGATATCTCATCTCATTTTTCACTAACCTCTGTGGATTTGGGTAATCCTCTTTGACCTCTCATCTGCTCATTGCCTCGTCACCATGACCTCTGATCCATTGATGTCAAATATTGCCAATTCCACTGTCATGCCGCCGATATGTTCAAGAGAAGTTGACCTCTGCAGAATAACAAACTCCTTCTGATAGCTCACATAATTTTGATCCACCACAATATTCTTTCTCTGTCTCGTGTTGTTGATGTGGGAAACACTATGGCCCACCTTCGATCAAGGTCACTTCCTGTCGACTTCAACTCATTATCCAGGAAGTTGATCTAGAGACTCCCTTCCGGTGCCTTGGAGCCTGCATGCCTCAATGGCAGGTTCTTCGTGTTCGACGTTAGGTTTTCATCATTGGCCTCCGATCGAATGATTCTACGGGTGTTCGACGCCAGCTCACTAATTCGCACGCCGTAGATTGTACCTATAGTACCTTGAGGGCCATTGTCATTATTGGTGGTACCTCTCGCGTCTGTTAACAGTTTTCATTATTGACTGGTAATCAGACGATGTTCATGCATGTTTGACTTCAGCTCATGTATTCGCATGCTTGAACTTGTACTTTTGTTCGGGTCGAGATGGAGCGCAAGACCCTGGATTTTTTCTGTTGCAATCCAGGCTGTGACTTTGTGGATTCTTGTTACATGACTCATTCACTGGATGGCTGCGACCATACCTGAGTCTATTCATCGATCCTAACCGGATGGCTGCGCCCATATCATGGATCTAGATTATTATGTACTCTGTTATGGATGGCTGTGACCATACCACATATATCATGTACTTGAGCTATCAGTTGTATCTCTCTATGCAAATTCTCCGGCGGCAGCTGCATGTGTTCTTGTAAAGCATTTCACCCCTCTCTCTCTCTCGGGCCTCATGCTTTAGGGGGCATCTGTTACACAGTAATTTGTCACCATTGGTCACCGTCCCCATTACCCCTTTCCCGCACTTTGGAGGACTCATTCCGGGACCTGTGAGCAGTGACATAACTTAAAAACACTTGTATTATGTTCCCCTAAGTATGGACTTCATGTGCCTTGAAGACATCTCCTGCAAAATATCCCTGAAAAGTGCCCTTTCTCCATTAGCGCGGGTCCACAATGTACTACCCGCACCAATGAGGGAAATCCTCAAAAGAGGGTGTGCCAGTTGGCGCTCTGTCTTAGAGTTACACCCGCGCCCTGATGTTTTTTCCCTTCAAATCATGAAGTTTTTGAGGATAATTCTAAACTCTTGGATGTCAAGATTCATCATCTATCCCTTACATCTATCCACAATGGATTTTTGGGGATAATTCCAATCCATAATGGGTGTCTTGATTCATTGTATCTTCTTCCCCTCCTCCATCTATAAAATCCTGTCCTCATGCATTTGACAAGCTAGTGATAGTGGTAGTTTTTGAGTGATAGTAAGAGTTTTGGAGCATAGGGAGATTATACTGTCAGAAGTCTGAGTTGTGCATTCATAATCAAAGAGAGGGAAAGGCTTATTGCGAGACATATGTAGCTGTTCGCCCAGCCAGAGGATGGATTCAATGTTAGAACCTTGGTTGTACTTTTCTCTGTTGATTACCATTAATAAACGACTATCATTATGGTTCCGATCTTATTGTTCATTATGATAATGTTTGATCTATATCTTTTCTGACCGATATATGGTTGTATTTAGTGGATTTTATGCTTGTATTCGCTTCGTTCTTTGCATGTGCAGGTATCCATTCGTGGAGATCATGAGGATCGTGACCTGCTGGAGCAAGGGAATGGGAGTATCAACTCTTCCACGACACTAGCATTGGACTTTAGGTTGGTTCTCATAATCCACTTTCAATTTGCAACTAGGAACTTGCATGGTAGCGTTAATTGATTGTTGCTAGACCCATTTTGGGCTAGTGGGATCGCCTCTGTCCGTAGAGGGGATTTACCTCTCCAACAGTTACAATAGTCAAGCTACAATAGAGCACGATAGATTATGCTAGGCCAGAGTAAGTTATGTTAGGCCACAGTGGGTTAGTCTATGCTCGACTAGAGTAGATTAGGTTAAAATAGGGTGTAGCATTCTAGACTACGCTAGAGTATGTTAGGCTAGGTTGCAGTAGCATAGGATAGAGTAATCCAAGGTAGGGTATGGTAGGGTAGAGTAGGCTAGGATATAGGCTATAATAGGTTATGTTAGGTTATGTTCGGCTATAATAGGTTGTAGTATGGTACACTAGGATAAAGTAGTCTAGGCTAGGCTAGGGTCGATTAGGCTAGGATAGATTCAGGTAGAGCAAGGCTATTAATAAACACTTAAACGAAAGTCACAAAAAGCTTTCTAAAATGTTATAAAATGATTAGCATTTAGGGTTTTTTGTTTAAGGTTTGGGGTTCATGTTTTAGGATTTAGGGTTTATAAGGATTTAGTAAATTCTTTTAATAAACAGTTAAATAAAAGTTAAAAACTCTTTCTAAAATGTTATAAAATGCTTAGGGTTTAGGGTTTGGGGTTTAGGGTTTAAGGTTCAGGGTTTATAAGGGTTCAGTAAATGATTTTAATAAACAATGAAATAAAAGTTACAACAATTTTTAAAATGTTATAAAATTCTTAGAGTTTAGGATTTAAGGGTTAGGGTTTATGGTTTCAAGTTTGGGGTTTAGATTTTAGGGCTTCATGTTTAGGGTGTATAACACTTTAGTAAATTATTTTAATAAACACTGTAACAAAAGTTACAAAATGGTTTTTGAACTGTTATAAAATGATTACAGTTTAGGGTTTAGCATTTAGGGTTTGGGGTTTAAGGTTTAGGGTGGTTTAGAATTTAGGGTTTATGGTTTATAAGACTTTAGTAAATGGTTGTGACTTCCAGAGAGACTTCATATATGGTGGACTTAGAGGATCTGATGCATTGAGGAGATGAGGTCAGAGACTTTGATGCAGGATGGGGTGCATACTTTCGAGTACATGTATGGGAATGGCTTGAAAGAGTGACTTGATCTGGAGGATCGATATGAGATACTTTGGAGTGATAGAGTTTCAATGATGATGATGCCTTGGTGACAACACTTGGGCATGGGTTAAGTCGAGACTTAACCACTTTGAAACATGGGAGCTGATTGATCTATGATCATGGGCAGCACATGGATAGATGAGGACTACTTCATGCACCTGGATGTGGAAAATGAAGAGTCAGGTTGATGAGGAGATCTCTTCACTTTGAGGAGATGAATGTTTTGCAAATGGATGATGTTGGGGTAGATGTGGCTGATTTCATGCAGCACATTCATGCCAAACATCATGGACAACATGTTTCAGATGAGATGAGGACTACTTCATGGACTTGAGCATGGCTTACACTTGTATGGAGATGGATTCTTGATCGAGTAAGGATGTGACAGGATGTTTTGAGAAACAAATGATGGTGGCATGAGGATGTGCATTCTCATGGTTTGAGCATGACAATTGGACTAATCACTTGACTAGTTCAGACATGGGGGCCGACATGTACAAAAATGTGTTAGCATTGTGTTGGAGTATCATGGCAGCAGTTCACATGAGGACGACACATGATGAGATCGACACGAGATGTTGTAGGAAGCTTGTAGCTTGAGATGGAAATTCCAACCTTCCATGATGGGGAGCAGCATGTGGAGATTATGACAAGATGGTTGATGGTCATGGATTGAGATGATTTTCGATATATGACATACCGATGTGGTGTATACCTTGGTATGGTGATCTTGGTGATAGATGGTTGCTGGGATGAGACATGATGGAGACAGTGGTTCAACATATGATGTAGAGATGTTTGCAGTATGTGGAGGAGTTGGCATCTTGGATGAGATAGATATTGATGATCTTGGTGGATTGCTACTAGGATGGCATGTTGTCGAGGACGATAATGACTTCAGGTGGAGGAGGATGTAAGGACCTGCAGTCCTTATGCACGCATTCCGGCTTAAGTGCGAACTCAACATAATCATGCGAAGGTGTTATGAGTGTGTGGAAGGTTGGGTGAAAAATTTATATATGTGTGGGCATGTAATGGAACACCCACGGGCCAACCAGCGAACAAAGTAAGACCAACCTTACTTAGGAGCATTTGAGGGAAGGCCAACTTGAGTTTTGAAGCATTTGTAATGAACTTTGAGCACGTGGGAAGGTCGGTTGGGTAGCCACGACCTTATCTCCTGCTCATATATATTGGAGGTGCATTGGATCTCATTCAACAATCACACCATTTCTCAACGACTTCACTCATGTGAATAAGTGTGCAGATCAAATAGGTGGGCACAGTAAGTAGAAAGGCACAAAACTTGGGTGATGTGCCCATTCTTGGGCAAGGCCACATGAAGGTAAACACACATCTTGGTTTTGGGTGAAGGGCGCAGGTAGAGGTCATCCGCCGGTTGGAGAAGGGCGTGCATGGGTGTGGTTCCTAGGTTGTGCGAAGGAGCGCCCAACGGTGAAACGAAGGCATGGGCACCTGGTTTGTGCAACAGCTTGGCACGGGTTCTTGGGTGACTCGGGTGAGCGCCCACCTATCATGCAAGTGTTCACAGAGTGACTTTTGGTGAGGTGTTGAGATTGTGAACTGAGGTGTGACTTGTGCGGAGGCGCTCGTGTGTGGCGACTCGGTTACAACAAGGCGCTCCCAAGTTGTGAAAACAACATGATCATGCGACAAGGTGAATGAGGGGTTGGTGAGTCATGTGGCGACCATGTGAAGGTGCCGATGAGCTGGGAAACTAAGTTTGCTGATGTTTGAAAATTGGCTAAGTGTAAATTTGGGGTTTCCCAAGATTTAACTTGTACTTGTAAAAGTGAATATTGTATAATATAGTGATTCGGGCAGACTCATATTGCAGGGAGTTTCCCCTTCCTTTATACTGTTGTGCATTTCTATTGTATAATGTTGTTATGTGAATGCTATGGGCTTTCACTTATCTAAAGGAACACATTAATAATACTTGGTTGCAAAACACAAACTAAGTAGGATAAGTGGAATGTTAGGCGTAGTCTACAATCATAAGTATTGGTGAAAAGAAAATGTTAGGCCCCTATACTACTAGTGTAACCCCAATTTTTATTAGTACAACCCACTTATTATATTGATGTACCCATGTAGTTCCCATATTGTTACTATTGTGCCACATAGAAGTCCACTATCATTATTATTTTTCCCTTACATTATTATTGTTATGTCGGCTCTGATTATGTTATAACCCCTTAGACTACTATATATAAAAAGGAGGTATTTTCATTTGTATCATCCAAGAATTGTTCATTTATGTAATGTAAAGGAGGTTGCCCCCTTGAAGAGGCTTAATTCTAAGGCGTTGATCTATCTTTTCTATCTTTTCTTGAACTAGTTTCATAAAATTTGGTATCAGAGCTTTTGATTCTAGGGTTTCGCTGCTCCAAACAAGTCATCGTGGCATTTTCACTATAGTTATTTTTCTGCAACGTTTAAAAAGCTAAAAAATACCAGTGGAGAAGACATCACGCTAAACCTCAGGTCCGAATTTCAGAGCTTTTCACACTATATTTGCAGAGATATGATCTGAGGAAGTTCGTCTTTTTTGCAAACTCCTGAATTACATTCCAAACAGGTGACTTGGGGAAAATCGTCATAACTTTCTCTCTAAGAATTGGATTGAAATTTCATAAGAAGTTATAGAAAGAGGATAGACTGTAGTTTCTTCCATATATTTTTCAGAGCCAAAGGTCGAAACAATGACACGTGGCACTTCATACAAGTTCGCTTTTCTGGAAAGGTCTATAATCAGGTCATCTTGGGATATTGTGCATAACTCTTTCTTGCAGAATCCAATTTAGATCAGACTAGCGGCATTGGAAGGAGGACACAGAGGGCTACTACAGGTCACAATTTCATAACTTAAAGATCTGAAAGTACAGAGTTACATTCATTTCAAGATCGAGCTCCTAAAATCAAGAAAAGATAAGATGAGGAAGTTTGATGGCAAGGATCCGATAAATTGGATACTTTAGATGGAGCAATATTTTGATCTACATGGTGTACCACTGTTACAAAAGGTATGTATTGCATCTTCATATATAGAACCGAATCAATTTTTATGGTATGAAGGGCTTTGTTCTCGTAAACAACTTGTTATGTGGTCAATTTTCACGGAGGAAATGATAGCACATGATGAGGATACAAATAGGAACACCTTATTTATAGCAACACCACAACAATTGGAAAGAGTAAAAGGTATTTGTGACATAGTGGAAAGAAAAATTATGGAAACCAGGAAGCATACCCCTCACAACTATAAATATGGAAGTGTTGTTTCTCCCAGCCTTCCACAACCTACAAGGGTTACACCAGAACAATTGGAAGAAAAAAGAGAAAAAGGACTTTGTTACAATTGTGATAGCAAATGCACTAAAGGTCATAAGTGTGCTGAGAAGAAATTATTTTATAGAGAATGTGAAGAGGAGAAAGAAAAGGATCAAGAAACATCAAAAGGAGAGGATATACACCAGGACCCCACCCGAGAGAAAGAAGAAATGAATCAGACCATATCTTGTAAAGCATTGGCAAGAATTACCACTACTCAAACTCTCAAGATAGAAGGACATATAAAGAAGAAAAAGGTGCAAGAAGTGAAATATCACATCAATAAAGAAGAAATGAATCCAACCATATCTTGTAATTCATTGGTCGAAATTAACACTCCTCAAACTATCAAGATAGAAGGACATATCAAGAAGAAAAATGTTCAAGAAGTGAAAGATTATATCGAGCATCAAGAAATGAATCCGACCTTATCTTGTAAAGGATTGGAAGAAATTACCACTCCTCAAACTCTAGAGATAGAAGGACATATCAAGAAGAAAAAGGTTCAAGCAGAGAAAGATCACATCGAGCATCAACAAAAAGTTCTCCAACTTTTAAAGGATAATGTCACTTCAGTGCAAAATCAAAAAATGGCGACCTTACCGAATGGGAAGACTCTTCAAGGATGAGGATGTGGAAGAATTATTTTGTGCTATTTCTATTATCCAACCAGATTGGATAAACGAATCAAGGGATGAATGGAAGAAGGATGAAGAAGTATGGCCAGTTATTCAAAAGTTGAAAAAGATCCCAATTCAAACAATATTGCCAAAAATTGAAGAGGAAGGAAAACTCATATTGGAACATGGAGTAGTCACAGAAACAAGAACCCGATAGCATCAATTTCAGAGTATCTCATCAAGTGGAAGAACTTACCCATTGAAGATTCCACATAGGAGGAAAATAATTTTATATAGAAGCATCAAGAACTACTCAAGCATTGACGACAACCCTTTTCGAAGGAGAGGGGCATGTTAGGCCTATATACTATTAGTGTAATCCCTTATTTTTATTAGTACAACCCACTTATTATATTGATGTACCCATGTATTGCCCATACTGTTACTATTGAGCCACATAGAAGCCCACTATTATTATTGTGCCCTTACATTGTTATTGTTATGTCGGCCTTGATTATGTTATAACCCCTTAGACTCCTATATATAGAAAGGAGGTATTTTCATTTGTATCATCCAAGAATTGTTCATTTATGTAACGTAAAGGAGGTTGCCCCCTAGAAGAGGATGAATTCTAAGGTGTTGATCTATCTTTTCTATCTTTTCTTGAGCTGGTCTCATAACAAAAAATGATTGGTAGTGCCGCACCTCACTATAAGTAGTTGAAAGGCAACCGGAGGTGTAGGGGTGTGACAGGACCACACTTGATGGGGTGTTGAATCACAAAAGAAAGCGAAGGATACAAGTGATTTCAGAGGATTGAAGAGAAATAGGGTTATATATAACAGAGAATTCCCAATTGACATGAAAGAGCTGAGCTGGATTATTTTTAAGTTAAAAGTTTAATAAACCAGTGATGATAAGAAAGAGAAACTCATAGAGATATATTTGAAAATTTAATAAACAGGGTAAAAGTAAGGGTTTCAAATGACTAAGTTGAAGTTAGTTCCATTAATGAGGTCGAGCCAATAAATTCATTGGTGGGTTTTAGGTTTAATTAACATGTTAAAATTGTTTCAGGGCGGGTTTTAATTAGTTATTGATAAAAATTGAAGGTTCAAAAACTCTCGATTAAAGTAGCACAATACACAGTAGGTTGTATATAAAAGACCATGGATTAATCACTGTACGCAACATGTTATAACCAAAAACCTCAGATTGAACCACTATACAACGAGTCATACCCAAAAGGGAAAAACCCACTGGTTAAACCAAGAAAGAACACAATACACAGTAAGTTATGTCCAAAAAATCCCATGGGTTAAACTAATAAAGAAGAGTTTATATGGGAAAACCACACACTAAATTAATACACAACAGGGATTAAAACCAAATACAAAGCTATGAGAACTCATTCAAAAATCCAGTGATGATTGAATGAAGCAATGACAGAAAAATTAAATCTAGTAAAAATTATTTATTTGGGAGGCCGATTGGAGCAATAAAGGAAAAATTAAATATAATAGAAATGATTGAGGAGGTAGCAGAGCCTTAAATTCAATAAAAATGGTTAAGCACCATGTTTAAAGTAATCCAAAGGAGAGATAGATATAGGGCCATCTCTATATACCTAGAATTGGGATTCGATTTCACGTGTTCAGCCAGGCAATTGGGATCAGCGAGGTAGGCTTTGAATAGCAACAATGTCAACCACCTCTTTCATCCATTTCCTTGCAATGTCAGCACTTCATTCATTCCAATAATTTAAAATGCAACAAACAAAGATACAAGGTTATGAAATAGAATTAGTTCTCACACTAGAGCAGAGATGAACATAATAAACACGGAAATGAAATTAAATAGAATTGGATTTGGTCCATACCATTTCATTTCTAAAAGATAATTGATCTCAATTGATGAAAAGAACAAAGAACTGTTAAAAAACTCATCTGCGCCACCCTACCCTTCTCTTCTCTTGTGAATATATATATATATATATATATATATATATATATATATATATATATATATATATATATATATATATATATATATATATGGATTACCCAACTCCCTCCCTTCAACAGCTACAAGAGTCTCTTACCACCTCTAATTCCTCTGGAATAGTAGACAAAATCCTAGCTCTCTCTTTGCTTCAATTGAGAGTTCATACTTTTTGTTTTTTTTTTTTAATTTCAATTCTTTTGTTTTTATCTTTGCTTTCTCTGTTTTGGAAAAGGATGGGCTGATGTGTTTTTTGTTGGTTTTTTATTTTAATTTGGGTGCTTTTCTCTTTTTGAAAAAGGATGGGTTGATTCTTTTTCTTTTTCTAAATTTATATTCGTGTGCTTTCTTTCTATTTTTGGAAAAGATGCCAAGTTCATGTTTTTTCGTCCACGGTGGGCTAAGGCCTTTCTTGTTTTTTTTTCCCTTTCAATTAATGATTTTCTGAAGGGAAATCTCAAACAAAAATCTTGCCAATAGGTCTTCCATTCATGTTTTGTTTTAATTTATTCCTTTTCGTTACTCATTTTTTTATGGATTGGATTTGCAGTCTATAGTTCAATGTCAATTTACTTTTCATTTTAAAATTTTATTTATTCTTGCAAAGGTTGGTATTGAAAGGTTTAAATATCATAGAGTGTGACAAATATATTAGGTTATTTATTTTTAATTTTATCTAATAGTTGTTATATGAAATTTATTGGATATTAATATTACTTTTTATTTTAAATTGTAAAAAATATTTTTGTAAAATTTGCAAAACTATTTTTAATAAGTTTTAAAAATGCTAGTGAAACTGCGTGTGTGAAAATCTTTATAATGAGGGGCATGCTCTTTGATCTTCATATGCATATAGGAATTAATGTGGCCATATAAAGGAAATGGCTAGTAAACTCAAATGAACATCAAAACACACTCCACCTCTTGATATATTTCACATAGCCAAGAAAAAGAAAGAAATCATGAATATATCAAAACTCATAATCGTTTTCTTAAAGCATGCATTTCACCATGAACATTACATGTGCTTAAATAAATTAAAATCATATTGAATTAACTTGATTGCATTTTCCTATTTAATATTCATGCAAACTATTGTGGTACATATAATGCTATTAGGTTGACACTCTGTAAGATTGAGACATGCTCTTAGGTTGATACTCGGCAAGATCAAGGAATGATAGATTACAAATAATTTCAAACCTTCTACTATGTAGATTAATTACAACATTCGGTAATTTCACACAATTTGCTACACAGTGTTATAAGTTACTTCAACATTTATCTCTCATCATTGATTGTGTAACAAAAAATTCTATGCCATGACTACATATTTCCCTTACATAGCATAACCTAGAATCATTCTTGTGGAATTTTGTTATGTTATCATCTTCAATAGTTAATGCATTGCATTGAAGCATTATTTAAAATGAGTTAATGTGTTGCACTGAAGCTTTATGATAAAATTCTCTTCCTTTTTGTCTCAACAAGAGCTCCATACTTGGTATATCCTTTGGGTTTTCTTTTTTTAATCACTTCACCATCCAATTTGACATTGAGTTCAAGAGAAACTATTCCAATTTGTCACAACTACTTTTACTTACAAGGTATGGTAATCATACATATCTTTTTTTGTTGTCTTCATAATTAGTTGTTACCATCTTTAGATGCATCCCTTATTTTCTTCTTTTAGGTTCTTTTTTATTATTGAGTGGTTTTTCTTAGTATTCTATGCTCTTTTTTAAAAATAGGAACAAAATATGTTTTTCTCTTAAAATAGAAGAAAGGATTACATGCTTGGCCCTTTAGATGGGAAATTCAAAACCAACTAAAAAACCACCTTAGTATATCTTACCTTATGGTACTTATTTCAATTTTTAGTTGTTTGAAATAGCGAAAAAACTAGTCAAAAAACCCACCTTAGTATGTATTACCATATGGTACTTATTTTGATTCTTAGTAGTTTGAAATAACCCAAAGTGTAGGAACTTTTGGCAAAATATCCTTAACTTAGTTTTCGGGAAAATTTTGCAATGCTAGAAATGATTACATAGTTAGCACTTTAGCTATGCATGATGGAAAATTCAAAAGTAATAAAAACATATATCTTGGTATACCTTACTCGATTGTACTAATTTCAATTCTCATTGTGTTTGAAACAACCCCGAGGAGTACTAGTTTTTAGTAAAATATCCTTGAGTTGGTTTCCACAAACTTAATATCTTTTAGAACTTTGTAGATTGTCACACCTTCTCTTTTTTTTTTATTTACCTTCAAACCTGGTATTTGAAATGAAGTTTATTTGCAGTTCTAGGGATAGAGAAGTAGAAGGTGTCTCTTACTTTTCTGAATTTCTTTATTGTGACTATTGTTTGACTATATGATACCATTTTTTTATTTTTAGGTTAGTTTTGTTTTGTATCATTAGTTGCTAAGGTGTATATATTTGTGAAGACATTTTCTAGAAAGAGTTAGGGAATTAATTCACTTGAAATACTATAACTCTAAATGTAGAGAGTTGTAACATTATTGATGATGTGAGAGTCAAGATTCAACATGAAAATTTGTTAGAAGTAAATAGGAGGATGGATGGGCCTTAATTGATCAAATATACAAAATCATTTTATGCCTTATTTTATACCTCATCTTGGAGGTGGGATACAAATATTTATTGAGATTTGGAGTAGAAAAACCATTATTTTGAGTTAGAGAGATCATAAACCATTGATAATGTCTGGGAAAATATTTGACATGAGGGCATACATCTTTCCTAGTGATGCAATCATTCCACCTAGTTTTACATTGCCACGTTAACAATTGAAATCACCAAATCACTATCAGTTTACCTAGCCAAGGGTGTCAGAGTAAAATGCTTCTCAGACACTGCACCAAGGCCATACATGAATAGAACCCCCACCCCCAAATGCTGGCAAAGAGACTAAAATTTCCTTTGGGCCAAAGGCGAGACCCGACCTTAGAGCATAAATTACCAAATTAAATATAAAAAACCATGCACCTATAAATACCTGTGGTGGTTTGCTCGAGTGGGAGAGTAGCCAGGAGTTGGCGAAGTGATGAAAAGGCTTTGTTTCCACGAGAAGCGAGGGAGCATAACCAAATCGTGACTTGCTTCATACTAGGGTCCCAAGGGAAGACCACGAGACCAATGTCAAACCACTTCAAGCTACTACAATTGTTGTTTGCCTTCCTCACCCAAGACCAGAGCCCCAGTGAGGCACCATAAACATAGAACAACCACTATTGAACTCCTTACCACCCAAAGTCATTGCCCAAATTGTTGAATTGAGCGAAATCATGTACCAAGTTTTGCATTTATCCTTAGAATGCTTGAGGAGGAATGTCATGGTAAAGGAGTAAATATCGAGTATTTTCATCACCGTGACTTTAATATCTACATGGAGGGGAGGGAGGGACAGATGGCCGATCACATGCCATTTGTACCAATGCATGTGTACCCCCATTGGGCGAAAGTTGGTAGTGTTATCAAGGGAAATTTTGAACTTATATATGGAATCAATTGATATGATTTTTCACATGGAATACATGTGTGTTTTTCCTTTTGGAAAAACAAAATTACATACTATAAAATTCATGTAAATTTTATTTTATATTTTAAATGATACATATTTTGCTTTCTAATTAAGTTCAACAAATAACATACCTCTTAAAATGCTCATGTTTCTAACTGGATTATGGTATGCCAAGAATCTATGGTGTCTTATAGAAAAGTAGATAGTTCGGCTATTACAACTGTTTCGAGTTACCTAATTTATGATATCTTTGTTTATGGACTTATGTAAATGATTAGTCCCCGCAAAGTCTAGTGGATTGCTTTCAATGTAAAAAATATTGTCCAAGTAATGTTTCTAAACATTCTCTACAAGAAACTGTCGAATCACTGTTGTTTGAACATTGGTTGGGCAATTTGTTGACCATTATTTTGGGGCTATGAGTGGCAGGTCAGTTGACAACATATACGAGTTCAACTCCCACCAACCAATCATCGACTACACCAGCCAAATCCATCGGAAAATATTACTTATCCATTGTCCCATGGTTATAATAATTGGTTGTTGTATAACGTGTGTTCTGTTAACTTTTTGTGGTTGGCGGTGTATTTTAGGACCACTGTTGGTGGGCTGGATAGTGAGCGAGTGGTGTAAGTTCGACCACTTCTACCCTTGTGTGATCTTACATTTTGCAATCAATTGAAACAATGATCGTAACAGTGGAGCAAGTCTGCCATTGGTAGTCTGCAAAAATAGTTTTAACTGCTCGTTCATAGCTTTAATTCGCCATTCCATGGGTGCTAGATGGCACTGCTTGATTAAGCCACTTGGTCTCCCCCCATTGGCAAACAAAGAAAAATATTCTACACAAATCACTGCCTATATGTCTATCATGTTAGTTTCCCATCACCGTGCGATGTCAGCATCAGTCAATGGCTAACTATTTCCCCATCACTCTATGTTTTTCCACATCAGCATCATATCAGTGTCAAGTCAGCCTTCTTCATCATCACACAATCTGCCACATTAGTTCCATGTTAGTGCTTAGTTGTCTTGTCATGTCATCCTGCTGACATCATCTTGTGCCACATTTCCCTTCCATGTCACCTATACATAATTCCATGTGGTAGTCAAACTTTTACTTTTTCTTTGTTCTTTTTGTCCCAAAAATATTGACTAGCCATCACTTTCACATTTGAGATCAGATTGAGGTGTCATTCATGCGATTGGAATCAGTATGATACACACCACGATTTGATGTTGGTTTCAAAATAATTAGATTGAGCTGTCATTCATGCGTTTGAAATCAGTACGATACACACCGCGATTTGATGTTGGTTTCAAAATAATCTAAGGACTTTGGTTTTTAAGCCATCAGGGATCTACTTCAATCATTGTTAGATCCAACCAGTCATCAGATTAATTCATTTACATGAGTTTTCAAGCACCTCATCACCCATGGATTCCATCGTATTTCCTCAACATTATTGCATTATCAAGTACTGTATCAAAAACTATATAAATTCTCTTGTAAAATATTATACCTCATACATTTAATGACATCATGTTATTTTAATGAGCCTAACCTAAAGTTCATTGCACATTTCAACCATGAGAAGTACTTATCTCAATTTATGAAAAGAAAACTTGGCGTGTGATTACAGCTATCCACCTAATCAAAAATTTCCTTACATTGTGGCTTTCCTATATCCAATCATGCCTGATCCATATCGAAGAGCTTGAGGAGGTATGATCTAAGGATTAAACTAATTACGTTCATTGTGAAGGGTTACCTTAACTTCCACTCATGTTTTCTTCCAGAAAGATGATGGATGGTATGGTCTCACGTAGTTTACAATTTTCCAAACATAGTTTGCACAGTGTCATTCAATTTTTAGTTAGTGTAGCCTAATCCATTAACCTTTGAACCTAAAACAACCATACTTCTCATCTCTCAATTCTTTGCACTGAGGCTTGATTTTTCTCAGTGAAAACCATGTTCTCTCCCTGCATATCTCCTTCTTACGTCCCTCTTTTTTTTGTCCCATTCAATTTGTTTATACCTGTGTTGGCCAGAACCTCCTAAATAAACATTTTAATGCTACCTACCTCCCTGTATTCATTTTTTGTGTGCTATTGTTTTGTTATAGTGGATAGCCATCTCATACTAGCATGCTTCCATCCACCAATGGAATGGTCTTTGCATGGCCATACCACTATTTTTATTTTCCCTTCTATTTACTATGATGTTGCAAAGGGGTGTGCTCTTGTTCTGCATCCTTGCTGGTAATTAACATGTTAATTCCCTGCTTTTTCACCTTTCATCTTCAATGGTTGTGACAACCATAAGAATCCTAAGCAATTTACCTTCCTTTTCTATGGAATATGCATCCCATGGCCTAGATTATTTTATTTTAATCACATTATTTAAAACATTTACACTACACGTAGAAGTGGTTGGGGGTTGTCACAGAAATAATATTTCAGAGAATTAGGAAGGAAACAAGTAGGAATTATAAACATTGTTGTGAATTACGATTTGTTCTATCTTTTCCATCTTTTGCATATTATACAGGCTTTAATGAGTAGAAGAATAGGTAAAAGTATGTGCTTAGGAATGTATTATTATATGTCCCAATTTTGTAAGACTGATATTTTGAACTATATCTCCTTCATAGTTGATACCTAAAAGTCACCTATGTCTCCTTGAACAAGTTACCGAACCTAAAAACATTAAATGCATAAACTTGAGATTCCAAAGTATTATTTGTTAGTATGGGGCCTAGGGTTTGAGGCAAAACATCGTGATGTAAATGACATGGCTTGAAATCTTGAAGAGCATAGAGATAGAAAATAATGTGTCTTTTTGTGTTTTATGAATCTAGGTGATTTTAAAAAATGTAAACTCGTCAAGTTTAAAGACCATTCATTTGTAACCTCAAAAGTCACAAAGTTCTCCAACATTCATTTGAGAGATCAAATGTCAAACAAGAAATCTAGTAGAAATATTCACATTCCTTAGAGCTCAAGCTAACGAGTTGGTAATGAAGCCAAAAGATAAATGGAAAAACACAACTTATGAATGGATTATACACACAAAGAAGAAAAAATGCACATGAATCAAATTTTTAAAATTTGAATGGTTAAGTCCTTATATTTTGACATAATAATAATACACTAACGAACCAGGCATGGATTGAGAAGAAGAATAAATCTGAAGGAAAGAAGAATACATGTGTTCATTTCAAAATACAAATCAAGCTATCATAATTTTTTAAACATCCAACAATTATCGATACGACGATACAAGTTTCCATAAATTATCATACTTTCGCGAGAGAAGACCAATTATTTTTGTTTTTTAAAATTACTAATAAACACACAAAAAAATACGACAATGGTTTATGATACAAAAAACATGGCCGAAACAAAATCCATACTTGCCAAGAGTTTACAACACACTCAGGGTCAAGTTTACATTGATTTAGAACATAAATCACATGCCATGTTGTCTAGCTAAAAGCCCAAAATATCATTATGTTGCATATAAAAGTGATTTTACACATTCATCACTTTTAAAAATAATTTCGTAACATGTGATTTACAATGGTGGGCATGAGAATATACTTTAAAGGGCTTCCAATTCTGGATGTAGCTTCTTGGGACGCATCTCTGGATGGAGCTTCCAACATGTGGCTCTCTGATGTCAATGCTTGTTACAATGATTGCATTGGATCTTCTTCCTCCAGAATTTACTAAATGGTATTCATGTCTTTACCTCTTCTCCTTTGTCATTCTAGACCAATAGTTAGCAACAACATGATTATTCAAACCATAAAATGTACATGGTTTTATACACATGAATTTTGCCTAGTATTTATACTTTGTTCATAATTGAAAGGAACACCAAAATACATGTGTGGATCATATCTTTAATAATTTCCCTTGTTACAATTTTGAGAAGGATATTTATACCATGTTCTTCTCCTATACCTCCTATTGGAGGTATCATTCCTGAAAAATGATCCGCCACCCTTTCTCTTAGTTGGAATTGATGATGGCTTCACTTTTTGTTTGAGTAACCCCTTTCTTCTACTATAATCAATATTCTCCTTCAATAGACCACAATCATGTAAATTGAGGGCCTCTTACAACCTATAATGGCTACATAATTCCTTGCCCATTAATAATAAGTCCTGGTCCTTTACACCCCATCTCGATGAGAATTTTGATGTCGCTCCATGAAATAGGTATCTCAATGCATCCAAAAGAAATAACATCATGAGAAGGAGTTTATTTTACCTTCAATTCAGTTGGTGATAGTTGGTCATGTCCTTTGGCCAACTCTGCTTTTGGAGTGGAACTTTCTCCCACTTGTTCCTCCACGTCATGCTCCAATGTGAACCTCAATTTCCACTTCTCTTTCTTTGCATCTTGTAGAATCCTTCTAAGCTTGGCATTCCATGCTTGAATGCAATGGTTAATATCTTCAAATGCTTGAATTTTTGCTCCCATTAATCCTTTGACCATGATGACATTCAAAATCCAAGGAAAAATGGCCATACTGCTTAGATAAAACTTAATCCAAAAACAAATTGTGAATACTTTCTTAAAAAATAATTTTCATTCAAATACCTTTAACTAACACTTATATTTTCTTGTGAAACATGGGAAATCACATACTTTAAACAATTCTTTGCCAATCCATCAACATAATTGATAAGAAATGAATCAAGAAGCAAGCGGAATAGAAGATGTGATAACAGAATTTTTCAATTGTGGACTATCTCTCCGGGCCCTGGGTCATTGTTAGATCCAACCAGTCATCAGATTAATTCATTTACATGAGGTTTCAAGCACCTGATCACCCATGGATTCCATCTCATTTTCTCAACATTCTTACACTATCATGTTCTATATCAACAACTATATAAATTCTCTTCTAAAATATTATACCTCATACATTTAATGGAATTATGTCAGTTCAATGAGCCTAACCTAAAGTTCATTTCACATTTCAACCATGAGAACTACTTACCTCAATTTATGACAAGAAAACTGTTAGGAAACCAGCTCACCAAAAGATAAGGGGAAATCTCCTTTACATTACAAAAACGAATAATTCTTGGATGATATAAATGAGTAAACCTCCCTTCAATATATAGGAGTCTAAGGGGTCATAATATAATCAAGCTCTCATCCCCCTCCTCTCAGACACTTTCCCCCCTATTTCTATCTCTATCCTCCTACCACCCTCTCCCCCTCACCCACTCTATCCCTCCCTCTCCACCTCTCTATCTAGACCTATATCTCTCCTTCTCTCTCTCTTCCCCCTCCCTCACCTTCTATCTCTCCCTCTCTCCTCCTTCCTTACCCTCCTCCCTCAGTCCCTACCCCTCTCCCTCTCTCTTCCCTTCCCCCTGTCTCTTTATCTCTCTCACTCACACCCTCCTTACACCTCTTATATTCCTCTCTCTCCCCCCCCCTCTCCCCTCCTCTCCCTCTCTCTCTCTCTTTTTCAATCTCCCCCTTTCCCACCCCTCCCTCTCTCTCCTACTCACCCCATATCTTCTCTCTCCCTTTCTGCCTCTCTCTATATCTCTCTCTCCCCATCCACCTCTCCATCCCCCCCATCTCTATCTCTCTCCATCTCTTTGCCTCTCCTCCCTCCCTCCACTCTCCTACTCTCTCCCTTCCTGTCTATTCCTATCACTCTCCCTCTCTGCCTCTCCCTCTCCCATCCTATTTTCCTCTCCCTACCTATGCTCCTCTCTCCCCTCCTCCCTCCCCCTCTCCCTCCCTCTCCCTAACCTTCTAATTCTCTCTCCCCATCCCTATCCCGCTACCCCTCTCCATCTCCCCCCTCTCCACCCCCACCTATTTCCTTCTCTCCCTCCCCCTGTGTCTCATCCCCCCTCTCTCTCCCCCCCACCCATTTCTTCTCTCCCTCTCCCTCTCCCACTCCCCCTCTCCTACCATATCCCCTTCCCCCTCTTCTGCCCTCCCTCCTTAACCATATCTCTCCACATATCCCTCATACCCCCGCCCCTCCTCCTCTCTCTCTCTCTCTCTCTCTCTCTCTCTCTCTCTCTCTCTCTATATATATATATATATATATATATATATATATATATATCTATATATATATATATATATATATATATATATATATATATATATATATATATATATACATATATATATATACATATATACATATATACCTCTCTTTATCACTCTCTCTCTTTCTCTCCCCCTCCCTCTCTCCCTCACACTCCCCCTCCCTCTCTCTCTCCTTTCCCTGTATTTCTCTCTCCCACCACCATCTCTCTCTCTCTCACTCTCTCCCTCCCCCCACCATCTCCCTCTCTCTCCCTCCCTCTCACCTACCCCCCACTCTCTGTCTCCCACCATTCCTTTCCTCTCTCTTTCCCATTGCCTCCCTCTCTCTTCATTCTCCCTCTCCCTCTCTCCCTTCCTCCCTCCCTCCCTCTCTACATCTCTCTCCCTTTCCCTCTCAATCCCTCTCTCTATCACACCTCCTACCCTCGCCTGCCCTCTCCTCGTCTCCCTCTCTCCTCGTCTCCCTCTCTCCCTCTCTCCCCAATTCCCAATATCTTCCCCATCACAATCCTCCTCTCCCACTCTCTCTCACCATCTCCCTCTCTCTCTCTCCATGTCTCTATCCCTCTCCTCATCGCCCTCTCTCACTCTCCACCCCTCCTGCTCTATCTCCTCCTCTCACTCTTCTCAACTCTCCCCCCACCTATATCTCTCTCTATCCCTCTCCCTACCCTTCTCTCAATCTCTCTCTCTATCCCTCTCCCTACCCCTCTCCCAATCTCTCTCCCCATCCCACTCTCTCTCTCCCTCCCCCTCTCTTGCTCCCTCCCACTACCGACCCTGCTCCCCCTCTCTACTCTCACCTATATCTCTCTTTACCCCTCTCCCCCTAACTATCCACCTCCCTTACACCCTTGTCTCTCTCCCCTTCTCCCCCTCTCTTTCTTCCCACCCCTCTCCCTCTCATTCCCTCCCTCTCTATCTCTGTCTCTCCCTCATCCTCCCACTCCCTCTCTCCCAAATTTTATAACATTTTAAAAATTGTTTGTAACTTTTTATTTTTTGTTTTTTATTTTTTATTAAAAGCATTCGCTAAACTGTTATAAACCCTAAACCCTAACCATTTTATAACATTTTAAGAAGCATTTACTAAAATGTTATAAACGTAAACTATATACCCTAAACTCTAACCCCTAAACCCTAAACCATAAAACCTAAACATTTTATAACATTTTAACAAGCATTATGTAGCTTTCTTTAAGTGTTTATTAAAAGGATTTACTGAAGTGTTGTAAAACCTAAACTCTAAGCCCTAAACCCTAAGCATCTTTTAACATTTAAAAAAAAATTGTAACCTTTTTCTAAGTGTTTATTAAAATAATTTACTAAAGTGTTACAAACCCTAAAAATTTTATAACATTTTATAAACCCTAAAACCTAATCCCTAATCACTAAACCCTAAGAATTTTTTAACATTTTAAACCCTAAACCCTAAAACCTAAGCATTTTATAACATTTTAAACCCTAAAACCTAAACACTAAGCCTTATATAATATTATAATATAAAACCCTTCAGGAGGAATAAAATTACCTTGCAAATTCCCGTAGTTGCCACATAAATGAGGAATACACTCCAACACAAATTACTCCTTCTCTATATCCAATGACAAGGGTTAGCGTAGAATGAGAACAATAGATTTTTTTTTACTGAATACAAGAAATTTTAGCATAATGAGTGAGTTATGTTAGACTAATAGATCTAGTATCAAAACATGGAATTGAATTTGAGATAGAGCACATAAAAGAACCCATACAAGGAATTACAACGAGTAGCTGAGAAAAAGGATGGATAAATGAGTAAGAAGAATTATAAATTGTTTCAAAGAGGTGAAATATATGAAACTATATTCATACAAAAATATTAGCAAAATTCAAATGAAATACCTCTTCTCTAAGACAGAAGGATGAACATTACTATTTATAACAAAGTTTTCCACCAAAATATTGAGTTGTGAGGAAAACAACATGGCTACAAAAAGCCAACATGACTTACAGAGTTGCAGAGTGGTGCCATGGCTATGTGAACCAAGCGAAAGTAGGGAAACAAGGTTGTAAATTGAGGTTAGGGGTTTTGAATAACCTTACAAAACCCACAATTAGATCCAAACTTTCACTCTAGGTTAATGGAATTATGATTTTCCTCAAATCATGTGAATATGATGTGAAGTGGGTATCATGGTATTAAACAATAGCACCAAGTCTAACCTATGTCTAATCCATTAATATGAAAGGATGGCGTTTTAAAACTAGAATGAAGATTTTATTTTGTATATGGCAAATATATCATGGTAAGGTTTAAAATGGATTAGAGGGAAAAAAAACATAAATTAAGTTGTGTTATAAAAGGAAATCTTGTAGCTAGATTATAATCATATTAAATGAGATTGATATTCTTTGCAACAAACAATGCTAATGGATAGTAATGTGATACGTTCAAAAAATAACCATACATAGAAAAAATTGAATTCATCAATTGACAATCTTAAGAATTCAAAACATATTCCTTGTAACATAATGAAAATTAATAGCATATACAAGTAGTATACAACATGGAAATGGGGTAGAGAAAGAAATATACAATACTAGTATTTCAGATTCATGCTCAATTTTCGTAATTTTAAAGAAAAATGATTTCTTTTAGTATGATATGGACCTATGTTACACTTATCTTACTCTAGCCTAGCCTATCCTAGTCTACTTTTGCTTAACTAAAACTATTCTAGCGTAGACTAGCCAAGTCTAGCCTACACTATCCTATCTTAGTTTACTCTAGCCTAGCCTATTCAACCGTAACATAACATAATCTAGCATAATTGGGCCTAGCCTACTCTCACCTAGCTTAGGATAATCTAGCCTATCGTAGCCTAGACAAGCCTAGATTTCTCTAGCTTGGCCTACCCTAATCTATCCTAGCTTTGCCTATCCTAGCCTCACCTATCCTGGCCTCACATATCCTAGGTTATCATGGCCTACTTTACTCTATACTAGCCTATTATAACCTACTATATCCTAGCTTACCTTAGCCTACCCTACAATACACTAGCCCTAGCATAGCTTAATTTATCCTAGCCTAGCCTAGCCTACTCTATCCTAGCCTAGCCTATAGTAGCCTAGCCTAGCCTAGCCCAGCTTAAAATAGCCTAGCCTAGCCCAGGTTAAACTAGCCTAGAGTACACTACGCTATTCTAGCCTAGGGTAGCCTACAGTAGCCTAGTCTAGCATAACCTGTCCTACTTTTGCATGACTAGCCCACACTAGCTTAGTCTAGCATATCCTAGCTAGATTCCATTAGCATAGCCTAACCTACATTTCTCTTCTTGTGTCGATGTAAATTGTTCACTATGTGCAGATCACTTTGTGGTTCTTCTTTATGATGACAAGAGTCTATAAGCTCCTGGAGCCCTTTGGTAGCACACTGATTTCTCAACAACTTCATACAAGTTTGTAAAAACGACTTCAAAATATTTGGGTCTAATTCTTTCGTTGGAGCAGACACTTAGTCGCAGAGCTTCTTTGGCATTAAATTCGGTTGCATAGTAGATGTTGAAGCCCCAACATCCACGAAACCTCGCTTCGCTTCCATGAATGCTTATTTTTCCTCATGGATAATGAATCCAAGGGCCTTTTCTATAGTCTTTCTTACCTATGTCTCTTCTACTTTCTTCTTACCCTTATCGTCTCTTGTCGAAGCTCCACTTCTTGTTACTATGTTGATGCACGATTCATCTTCTCTTGGTTTAGTGGTCATCATTTGAATATTTGTTGCGGGTTGTTGGTTCCTTTTCTCCTACATCTTCACAATTAGAATGAGACATTCTTCTATCACATGATCAAAGGATTTGCAGTAGCTACAGGTTATGGTTGGATTCAGATAATATCTTGCAAAGTGTCCTGCCTATCCAAATTTATATTATATGATCTTGCGACATCCTCGACCAACTCCTCGTCGTCGTCCTCGTCCTTGGAAGCCTCCTTAACCGACATGTTGGCCCTGTTCTTTGTGTATATTTATTTCAGCTTGCAATCTATAATGATTGCAGTGCGTTCCATCATTAAGTCATAGCTTCGATAATTTCTCTCATCATGGCCTACTGATTTACAAAAATTGCAAAATAGCTTCTTTGGGGTCTGCACATACTTTTGTAATAAATAACCATCCTTAGAGCAATGTTGACCTCTTGTTCTACATATTTCGCACCACAAGCTTGATCTCGATTTTACTGGATAAGTGCAAAACTTTACAAATAATATCTATACATAGGGCATTGATCCTTATAATGGTCCTCGGCTTTTCATTTTGTACACCATACTTCTCACCTTGTCTCCTTACCTTTCTTGAGATATTGCAATTCCAAGGTCAAATTTGCTAGCTAGTTCTGAATTTGTTGTACTCCTACACAAGTACTTCCAATCAACGAAGCTTCCATCTTCATTGCAATCTCCAATGCTTCATCTTGGGTCCCTATATTATGTTGCGTTAAGTGTAACTTGATACGGGGAAATAGAGTAACTATAATCCATTATTTATGCTGTTGAGGGGGTATGTTAAAGATTACTTGTCCCATCAATGCCTTGAATTATTGATCTAATTCCCATATAGATACAGTATTCATCTTCTTGATTTCGTTCAACTTCGTAATGCACTATGATTCTGATTTCAACTTCTTGAATTATGATACCAATACTTTCTTAATATCGTCTAGTGAATCAGCTGGATTAGTCACAGAATAATTCATGTACCATGTCAACGCTCTTTCTCATAGCATCGTGATGAATTTAGCCTTATTTACATTTTCGTTAATGACCTGTATTGCTTGCCATATTGCATCAACTATAAATTAGAACTGGTCAGGATCCTTTGATCCAATTCCTCTAAAGGTAGGCAACTTAATTTCATCATCCATTATTCTTCTTGGGGGGTTAGGGGGAGGGGATTGATGAGGGGGAGGGGGAGGGGGTGTAGGGGAATTATGGGGAGGGTGATGAGGGGTAAGGGGAGTAGATAGGTGGGGGATCCCAAAGTTGCCTCGATTTTTCTCAACTCCTAACTTCGACGCACCTTCAGGAAGGGAGGGGGAATACTGTGGGGTTGTGGGGTTACGTCTTTCTTCTTCGCTCTTAAACCCACCTAACAAGGGACTATAGTTAGTCTCAACAAACTTCTTGTGATCTACTTGATATCTCTTTCCACTTTGCGTAGATCCTGGCTCTAGCTCAAACTTATTCCCTCTTCACCCAAACATTAATATGATTGCATTCGTAGTACACCCTTTTCACACAAAAGAACTTTAATCCACAACTTCAAGGAATTTAAGTACTTACGTTGCAGAACCTTGAAAAAACATCACTTAGCTTCACTATAAGATATAGTCTTGTCTATTAGGAACTCAGTAATAAATCCTCCCAGGATACTATTGATCCAAAAATCAACCGCCCTTGAGATGTTGTTGTTAGTATTCATTGTATCAATTCAGGGTTCCACGTGGTAGGCTCATCATGCTTGAAACAAGTCTTCTGCGCTTTCATCTTTGATAACCATTCATATAGTTCATTAACAAACATCGCAAAGAAGACCTCGTGCTGATCTGTAAAGAGATACCTCTGCAACTAGGCTTCAGTCGACAACCGTGGATATCTGTTTTCCTGAACTGTGAATTCTCGCTCCTTTTATTCTACCCAATATTGTATTTCCTTCTTCAATGGATGCCAAATCCACATCCATCAAACAGATCTCGGTCCTGGCAATGAAACCATCTATTGGCCTTTAGGGGCTTGACCCAGGTTCAGAGTGTACAATGCACCAACAAAACCCTCAATCATTGGCCCTTTCGACAATGACCTGCAAGCAGATCATAGTCTCACTAGAAGCAATAATGGAGGTTGCAGAACCAGGTTTCTGCAGCCATAGGGACACTGCATTGTGGCACCCATGTGCTTCCTTATGTTTTCTACTTAACTACAACTTCACATATATAAAAGACTTCGTGTAGATGTTGACTTCATAGATTTGAATTCATCACATAAATGTACCAGAGAATAATATAGCGTATATTCTTTCACATAAATAAGGAACAAACATGCATATAAACAGAGAGAACAAACAAAAATGCACAATATTTGCAAAAACTTCTTCTTCTTTGTTAAGATGATTCGTTCAGTGCATACACTTCTTAGACCTGTGCACCTAGCTACAGGTGGTTTGCGCAATCAACTGTGGACTCTTCAAGGCCTCCACACACTCAGCTGCAGAGCCTTTCCCTAAAACACAGACTAAAGACAGAAAAACATGATCAAGTTCTTCGCATTACTTGTCTTCTATATCTCTCCTTGACAAAGCATTACATCTTCTTGTATAGGTTCCGTTACTATAAAAATATGGTCCACATACTATTGACTCACCAAAACAATGACTAGAACCTTAATACCCATTACAAAATGAGGGGTTTTGACCCACCCCAAAGCCCCTAGACACCCTGCGGTACATATATAGCTTCACGCACTCCACTCCTCAAAATGCAGAGTCTTTGACCAAAACTTGAACCAAGTTGGGCCGCACCCAACACCTCACTGCTCTCTCTCTCTCTCTCTCTCTCTCTCTCTCTCACACACACACACACACACAACCACCTCGCTCTCTCTCTCCCCCCTTTTTCCCCTCTGCTCTCTCTCTCTCTCTCCCCCTCTCTCTCTCTCACCTCTCTCTCTCTAGATCACTCTTGCTCCCTTTCCCCCTCTATCCATCTCCGTCTCGATCCATCCCTCTCTCTCTCCCCCTCTCTCCCTCGCTCTCTCTCCCCCCCCTCTCTCCTCTTCTCTCTCTCTCTCTGTGCCCACCCTCACTCTCTCTCACCACCCTCTCTCTCTCTTTCTCTCTCTCTCTCTCTCTCCCCTTATCTCTCCCCCCTCTCTCCCCCCCTCTCTCTCTCTCTCTCTCTCTCTCTCTCTCTCTCTCTCTCTCTCTCTCCCCACCCTCTCTCTCCCTCTCCCCTCTCTCTCGCTGTCACTCTCCCTCTCCCCCCCTTTCTCTCTCTCCCCCTTTCTCTCCTCTCTTCTCTCTCTTCCCCCTCTCTCTCTCCTCTCTCTCTCCCTCTCTATCTCTCTCTCTCCCTCTCTCTCTCTCCCCCTCTCTCTCCTCCCCTCTCTCCCCCCTCTCTCTCTCTCTCTCCCTCTCTCTCTCCCTCTCTCTCTTCCCCTCTCGCTCTCTCTCCCTTGCTCTCTCTCTTCCCTCTATCTCTCTCATTATTTACCTCTCTCTACCTCCCTCTCTCTCTCTACCTACCTCTGTCTCTCTACCCACCTCTCCCCTTCCTCACTCTCTCTCTCTCGTTCTCTCTCTCCCTCTTCCCCTCTTTCTCCCCCCCTCCTCTCCCTGCCCCCCCTCACTCTCTAGCTCCACCTCTCTCTCCCACCCTCTCCCCCTCTCTCTCTCTAGTTCTTTCTCTTTCTCCTCTTATCTCTCTCATTGTCTTCCTCTCTCTCTCTCCCTCTTCGCCTCTTTCTCTCCCCCCTCTCTCCCCCTCACTCCCTCACTCGCTCTCTCTCTCTCCCCCTCTCCCCCTTCTCTCTTTTTCTCTCTTTCTCTCCTCTCTCTCTCTCGCTCCACCTCTTTCTCTCTCTCCCCCCCCCCCGCTCTCTCTCCCCCCCATCTCTCTCTTTGTGCCTCTCCCCTCCTCTCTCTCTCTCTCTCTCGCACCCCCCCCCCTTCTCTCTCTCTCTCTCACCCTCGTTCTCTCACTCTTGCTCTCTGTCTCTGCTCCCTCACCTCCCCCTCCCCACCTCTCTCTCTCTCTCTCTCTCTCTCTCTCTCTCTCTCTCTCTCTCTCTCATTATTATCATTATCATTATCATTATCGTATCATTTAACATGTACAATCCACATCATGTAGAAAACAAAAACATCTTATCAATTAAAAATAAAAAAATCATCATATTATCTAAAAAAACATAATCATTATTCATCAAAGAAACAATAAACATATTATCATATAAAATATACAAAAGAAACAGATACATACATAAACACATAAACATTACACATGCAAAAAATTTCAACATTATATTATCTTACAACACAATTATTTCATCTAATTAGCATAAGCACACCATCATATCACATAAACAAACAAAAATTACTTTCATTTAAAAGTATGCAAAAAATAAACCAACATATACAAAAACACATACACATTATAACTAAAAACACATGTATACATAAATGCCAACATCATATCGTCTAACAAATATATCATAATATAAAAAAACACAATTATTCATACATTTATGAAATTTTATATAAACATAATTTTTATATTTAAATAAGAAAATATGTTTATTTCAGTCATTTAAATAAATAAAACAATTATATTCATGAATAAATTTGTTTGACATTTATACAATTTAATAAAAATAAGAATTTATATAATTAAATAATGCATATCATTTTACATTATAAACAACCATGTATAAAATAAAAAATTCAATTGGCAAAATTTTTCATTTCATATTATATAATTTTAAACAAATAAACAATTATATTCATAAATAAATTTGTTTGACATTTAGACAATTTAATAAAAATAAGATTTTATATAATTAAATAATGCATATCATTTTACATTATAAACAACCATGTATAAAACAAAAAATTCAATTTGCAAAAATATTCATTTCATATTATATAATTTCAAACCAATAAACAATTACATTAGTATGCATATAACTAAACAATACAAATATAATAAATCACTAAAAAAAAGTGTTCACATTTCTTAGCTACATTGGTCAAAATTAGTTAAATTAATAGTAGTTAATAGGAAAATAGAATCACATAGGTTTGCATTGGAGGAAGTAATAAATGGAGATGTGAAGTGGATAAATTAATTTCTTGATTGGATAAATTAATTTCTTAAAGAAGAAGTAACATCTAAACCAGAAAGAAAAATCAAAATCAGATCAATTCTTGCGAATGACGAAGTGATAGGACAAGTGAAAGATGAAAAAAAACAAGAATATTAAAAATTCTATTCTAATATATGGAACTACAACTGAAAAATAAATCGTGAATATGAATATAAAATAAATACAAGAAACATACTGTCACCCACGGTTACAGCTCACTATTAACACTTTCTGGTTCCCTCCTCTCCGCTGTAAATACCTCCATTAATGACCACGAACAGCAACGTCTTTCATTCGTCCATGCATCCCTTCTCGTTGATCCTCTTGATACAATGGAATTCCTTACCGAAGAGGAAAGACTTCACTGCCAGAGAAACACGAAGAGTCACGGCCAGAGAAAACACTTCCAATTACACGGCATCCATATACTGAGGATGTGAACCAAAAGGGCACCCATATATATACACTGCACCTATTCGTTGAGAGGAACCCATATATATATACCGCACCTCTATATATGTATTCGTGGAGAGGAATCTATTTCCAAACATAAAGATTCCCTCCCTCAGTATCTCAAAAAAAGCTTAATCGACCGTTAAAGGAGCGGATCACAGCTATAATATCAGATGAAAACAACTGCATATTCGGAAGAAAAAATTCATTGTTAGACCGGATGCTTTGCATTTGTAACAAAAAAGAATTCTTGAGATGCTTTTTTGAAATTCTCTCCACATCAGTGCAAAGCAGTCTTAAAATGCATGAGATGCTTTTCAAGAAATTCTCGCACATCCACGTCATCCATCCACGTCGGTGCGAAGTCGTTGGGTTTTCTTAAATTTGGAATGTTCATGCTTGAATTGAGTTAAATTAAAGGTGGAATCTCTGATGCTAGATAATATAATCTTGGCGCAGGCGGTCATTTTCTAGTACTCTGCTTTCGGCAATTAATATTACAAGGTTACTATGAAAGCAGTGAATAGTTCGGCCAGAGCTAGCGGGGTTGTCATTGTGCATTAAATGTCTGGTTACATGTGTTTTTGATAATTGTTTAACGCACGCGTCATTATTATTTTTTTTATTTATCTATCACCGCACGCACGCGTGTTTTAAATAGTTATCTGACGCATTATTTTTTTTTATTTATCTATCACCGCACGTGTGTGTTAAACAGTTATCTGGGGCGCATGTAGCCGAGCATTTAATGCCCAATAGCAAACTCATTAGCTCTATCTTAACCCATTCAATATAATTCACCATATTTATTTACCTTCAATATTAATAGAATTGAATTACTCTTTCAGTTTTATATTAAAAATGTGTTACATAAAAATAGTAAATATTTCTATTTTAAAGGATTCATACCAAAAGAATTGAATTACTCTTTAAGTTTTAGATTTAAAATGTGTTATTTTTAAGGCATTCTCATTTACTTTCAATACCAAGTTTTATATTAAAAATAGGTTACTTTTATTTTTTATATTCATAATTTAATTTATTCATTTGTAACATTGAAATGAAACTAAAGTTATTATTTTTATAATTTTATGGGGAATATATATTTGAAAATACATTTTAAATATTTTAAAGTTATTTTAATACTAAAGGTTTTAAATATTTGAAAATACATTTTAAAGCTACCTTAATACCAAAGATTTTAAATATTTGAAAATACATTTTATAGAGAATTACTAGTGTGTTTATCTTTTTTGGTTAATCATATGGGAAATGAGATAATTTACCTTATTTTGTTTATTGAATTTGTCAGTTTAAAAAAATTTAGTATAGAGTTTTTTTCTCAAAATAGCATTCACACTTTACTTTGTATAGTTTGAAGTGTAGAATTTTTTTTGATTGTTCTTTGCTTTTTTCTTTTTTCTTTTTTCTTTTTCTTTTTTGTTTAGTAATTTAGATATATTTTCTTAATGTTTTTTAAGTTTTTGATACAATATTGAACAACTAGAATTTTATAGAAAGACAATTCATAGTTAAAAGAATGTATTCCTTAGACAAAACTATTTTCCAAACTTGCATCCTTGTATTTTCCAAACAACTATAATTTATTCTAGAGCACTATATGATTTAAAAGATTATTCAATGCCTTGATTTGACCATTAGTCTATGGTTGAAATGGAGTGGAAAACAAAAGCTAACAACCTTTTTGCTTCACAAATATTTTCAAAGGTGGCTGAAAATCTGGATTCACAATAAAAAATGATGGTCAATGGTAATCTAAAATGGCTCCAAACACATTGGAAGAAAAGTATTGTAGTTGTAGATGCAACAATAGTTTTGTTGAATGCTATGAAAAGTTAAAACTATCATCCTGGAAAATCTGCATATTGCCACAAATATGCAATCATGTTTCCATTGAATAACAAAATCCATGGTGAAGGAAACTTAAGCCCAAATGTCAACATTTTTGGATGTAATTTTCCACTTGTTTCCACATGAAAAGCCAACAGAAGTACCTCTGCAAATGCAACAGAGTATTTTGCACACCAAAAATCCCTCCATAAGATGAGGGTGCATAATCTTGATAAGAAGATAAGAATCAAGATGACCTAGCTAGAACAATCATCTGATTAAGCTTGTAAAGAATGCCACTGTGGACTGTGTAGTCTAGGAAGAGTGCTAGTTAACCATAGTAGATTGTTGGGTGGATTTTATCATTGGACAAAAGCCCATTAAATATTGGGATTTTCAATCCCCATAGGCGGAAAATCTAAAGCGACATCGTTACCTTCATGTTCGAAAGCCCTAGTAAGTTGAAAGGACCTCAATATACCTAGTGTGTCATTTCTTTTTCAATCATTCAATCTTTCATTTTCCTTTTAGGTTTTATAATTGATGGGTTTTGTCTTTCTATGGGTTCAGACCACGACAAGATTTCGGACTTCGAAATGAAGTTAATGGACATTGACAACAAGAATCTAGGCATTCTAGTGTGAGAGTAGCATGCCATTGTGAGGATGCCATCTCAAGAATTTTCTCACATCTGCAAGGATCTTAGCTCCATTGGGGACACTGGTGGGTAGCAATCATGCTACTGATTTTTTGAACAAAAAGCTCTCGTTTTGTTGATGCTACTCATTTTTTATATTGGTGCTTATTCAAATGCAACCAAACTCAGTCACAAACCTAAAATGGTGGAGCAACTCAATTCCAATTATGAAGTATATTATATTTAGCATGTGTCCACTGATGGATGCATGAACCATGCTATGTATCGTGGCCAAGTTCTGCATGAAAAAAGGAAAGCTTTGTCTAGCTCATTCTGATGGTGGGATGTGGTTTGAACTGGGAGAACAACTTGAATGTCATAAGGAGCAAGAAAAAAAAAGCCAAAACATAGGTCAAAAGGAGAGTGTCATGTAATCTGGATTCACAATAAAAAATTATGGTCAATGGCAATCTAAAATGGCTCCAAGCGCATTGGAAGAAAAGTATTGTAGTTGTAGATGCAACAATAGTTTCGTTGAATGTTATAAAAAGTTGAAACTATGCAATCATGTTTCCATTGAATAACAAAATCCACGGTGAAGGATTCTTAAGCCCAAATTTCAACATTTTTGGATGTAATTGGTCGATACCCATCTCTAAATCAGGTATTATAATATCCAACAGTGAGCTCAGGAGTATGGGATCTGGTTCCATAATTCCAATGTATTCCAGCCACTTTGCTAGAAAGCTTGACACCAGTGCCATGAAAAATGGCTTCATTTTTTGTTAGGATTCTCTCTCCATGATCAAGAAGCATACCAGAATACCACTCAAGGAAAAACTCACCATAAGGAGTATTCCAGCCACCATCTCTTCTGAAAAATGGTGTGTCCTCAGGCCAATTGTTGTAGTGGCCTATGTCACTTGGGCCCCCATTACCCCATTCCTTCTTGCCAGCAACTTCAACTACGACTTTAAGATTAGAGACCATATACTGCAATACAAGGATATTCAAATTAGTTAATAAGGGACATTGACCCCAACAACTTTAAAAACTTATATAGCAGCTATACACATGTAGATATATAAAAACAGGTTAAATGCAGCTATGCTCTGTAGAAAGTGATTTAATTTTTTTTCTTTACCTTATCATAACACTGAAATGCTCCAATCCCTAGGAATCTCCACATACCATTACTCTCAGGATAAGATGGATACCTCAGCTCTCCTGTAGGACCCATTCCCACTTGAATTTCCTGTATTATCATGGACAAATCACACCGATGTAGAAATATTTGTTAGAGGTATGGCTAACAAATTTGCATATAGGGTGATGGGATTTGGGTTTAGTGAAATGTGGAAATATACAAAGAAAATTGCAGTGAAAAAATTGAGTACTTGGTCTCAAAGACTCAATGGTTCTTAGAAAAAACCTCAGTCCCAAAATACCCTAAACCAACAACACATCGAGAGGATGAAGCTGCAAAAATCAAAGGCACTAGCCAAACAGAGTATGAAAAAACAATCAGAGGGAAGACATAGTGAAGCATAGGTCAAAATATTTTTAGAATTTGGAGGGCTTTCCAAGAAATCCAAACGCAGAAAATGGCGCAAATGGAAAGAAGCCATGAGAATATTGGAGAGCCAATCTGATAAGCCTAATTCAGAGGGACGAAAAGAAAAACAGAGGATGAGAAAACACTCACAAGGAAGCCAAAGAGAATCACAGGTCAAAATGGGCTCAGAATCTGGAGGGTTTTCTAAGATGTCCAATTGCAGAAAACATGTAGAATTGAATGAAGTGATGAGAATGTGGGAAGATTGGAGAAAACATCTAGAATGGAAGGACATGATGAGAATGTTGGAGGACCATTCGAAGGGACACATTACATTATCCAATGAGTAGATGATAGTTTTGAATGCTATTTCAAGAGGGGAATATGTATTTCTTATAGGCTCTGTAGGCACAGGCAAGAGCTATCTTCTTAATTTTGTAGTAAAAATATTGAAGAAATTGCATGTATTGGCTCTGTCTTTGTAACAGCCTCAACAGGGATTGCAACATGCCATTTGAGTGGCATGACTCTACATTCCTTTGTTGGAGCTCCACCATTTGTTGTGACTGAGCAAGGATTGTTGACACTGATTGAAAAGAAAAACAGAAATGTTAACAGATGGAAAAATTCCAAGGCATTGGTTATAGGTGAGATAAGCATGATTGATGGAGAGTTTTTTGATCAGTTGAATTATGTTGCCAATAATTTGAGGCAGCCATCAAATGAGAAAGGGGTGTGGGGTGGGTTGCAGCTGGGTATTGGCACAAAATTACTTCTTAGCCATTGGACCAAAACCTGTATTAATACATAGAAAAAGAAGCCCTAATCATTGAGACTCGACCAAAATAGATTATAGTCGAATAGAGCTCCTCCTTGGAATCTTCTTCGTCGTTCCACTTCCTAGATATTTGAACCCTCATCCTCCTGGGCACACTCCTGATTCCCCTGCTCCATACAACCTTATTAAGTTTCGCATCAAGCCTCACATTGGTGGTTCCCATAGCCTTTTGAGTAAATTTCTTGATCTCTTTAATGACCTTTGGAGCCATTTTCTTAAAAGTGCAACCATGGAGGCACTTGTGAAGATTGATGGTGTACTCCCTGGTCATGACCTTGGCCCTGTGGCTCTTTCCCTTCTCCACCATCGTGCCACCTGCTTGCTATTGGACCAAAACCTTTCCCTTCTCCACCATCACCCTATGACTCTTTCCCTTCTCCACCATCGTGCCACCTGCTTGCCATTGGACCAAAACCTTTCCCTTCTCCACCATCGTGGCACCTGCTCGTCATTGGACCAAAATCTATATTAATACATAGAAAAAAAAGGCCCGATCATTAAGGTTGGGGCCAAAACAAATTATAGTCGAATAGAGCTTCTCCTTGGAATCTTCTTCGTCGTTGCACTTCCTAGAGATTCGAACCCTCATCCTCCTGGGTGCACTCCTGATGCCCCTGCTCCATACATCCTTATTAAGTTTCACATCAAGTCTCACATCGGTGGTTCCCATAGCTTTCTTGGAAATTTTCCTGATTTCTTTAATGACCTTTGGAGCCATTTTCTTAAAAATGCAGCAATGGAGGCACTTTTGAAGATTGGTGGTGTACTCCCTGGTCATGACCTCGACCTCGGCCCTGCAACTTTTGCTCTTCTCCACCATCGTGCCACTTGCTAGCCTCTGCTCTACTTCAAGTCTTCTCTAGGTTCCTCTACTAAATCCTAAAATCTACAAAGAAGCATAATAGATGGTCTGAGTTTCAGTTATAATGAGAGGTTTATCTAACGGTGGAAAACATTCTAATTGTCTAACATCAAGATCAGACAGATCATAGTAAGACAGGTAAGATAAGAGGGGAGTTGATTTCAAAGGGGAATGCCTTACGACATAATTAATAGTATATCTCCTCAATAATTTTAATGGAATTGAGAACCCTAGTTCATTTCATCCATAATATGGTATCATTTTAGCGTGTTTGACATCATTGACAACTATAGGTCATTTCATTTATAAGTCATCATATTTTGTATGCAACAAGAAACAACACAACTTCGCTAATTTGAAGAAACATAATTGCCACATATCATAATTAACATAATGACCATAGACATGTGCATACATGATTAAAACAACAAGAATAAATTCTCAATTATAGTTTGTTTATCTCTCTCTACAAAAAATATAGAAATAATTTAGACTTCATTGTTATCCACTAAATATAAAGGAAAAATAGTTAATTATAAGAGTTCAATTTATGCTAAAATACACTTCCATATAGTTCAATCACAATATTTAGTCCAATAATCATGGTATTGTATTTTGAAACCATTTTTGGGCATTTTGTCTTTTCATGACCACAATCATTTGCAAATATTGTGAGAAGACAAAATGTTGAAATCCCAAATTTTGGGGTTTGATTTTTTATCATTGTGTTGGGTATTTTCTATTATTGCTAGCTCTCCTCTTTCTGTTGATTTTTCATTAAAATTAAGCCAAATTTCATGAAGTACTCTGAATCGTCTAATTGTTGCTTATGGTGATAAAATAAATCTTTCATGTACTTCGTTAAGGACTAAATTGTCTAGATGTTGCTTATGGTGATAAAATCACTATATCTATGTTTGGGGCTATTATAACAAAACTTCCATCCCATGTGAAGTGTGAGCCCATTCAAAATTCAAATTTGAGTGTTTTTTTATACACAACATAATATGGTGGTATGACTATTTTGTTACCTACATAGATTCTAGTGTGTTTTTAATGGGATTGATTTATATATTAGCACAAATCTATGTTAGTTTAGGATTTATTAAGCATTGAGAGAGATTAAAAGAGAATGACAACACAATTTCATCAATGCATAAAATATCTCAGTTAAAGTGGATCTATATTGATTTATTATTTTATTAGAGATTAGTATTAATATGTTGGGTTCTTATTTTAATTTTATTTTACATCTGTGTGGATTTGGAATTTCTTCAATTTAGTTAATTAGCATTACATGTGAGGCGTTGTATTACTACATTCCAAATTTATTCCATAACTTCTTTTTCTAGTCAGGAGTTCATTGTTCTGGGATCAAGTTCTATAGCGAACCCATGCTCCTTAAAATTTTAGAATCACTTATATGTGGGCCATTAGAGTAGGTTACTTGTGTCTTGCGAGTGATAAGTATGTTTTTCTGTTTGAACATGCAAGGCTTACAAAATTTTTACATCTTTGGTGCAATGAGAAAACACAAGCTTTGGTACCCAAGTGATATGATCTATAGCAATAAGGACTATCCCTTATTTCCATCTTTTGTACTCGAGAAAGATCCATTTTTTAAGCATTTCATTATGAGGATAAATACAATGTATATGTATATGATATTAAGATGTCATTGTTCAAAATATGGAAATTGAGATGGTTAATTTGCATATGTGTTAAACAAGAACACAAAGTTGTGTTTTCAATTCTATTAATTTCTTGTAGTACATATATCTGACATATCTTGAATGATGTTGGAGTGTTATAGCATCATGCTACTTACCTTGATTTTTTTAATAGAGAAATGAACACAAGTGGTTAGAAGTATAATTATTTACGAATTACAGTTTCTATCTATGAATTTTCTTTTCTCATATTTTGTAATGAGCATTGAATAACACAACCACTTAGAGTTGTGTTTTCAATTCTCTTAGCCTCTTATAATAAACATATCCAACATATATAAAGGGATGTTGGACTGCTATAGCATTGTGGTACTTATCTTGATTTGTTAACGAATAAATGAACATAGGTACTTAGAGCTATAATTATTTATAGTTTCTATCTAACAATGGATTTTATTTTCCCATATTTTGTAATGAGCATTGAATTTACTATGATTAATGCAAAGAGTCTATGAGTTTTCTCCTTACTTATTATTGTGCCAAGACTTTGTACAAAGTGATCTTTCATTTTATTTTTTAATTTCACATTGGTTCACTTTCTATACTTTGAAGTAGTTGGATTTATTAGTTTTTTTTTAATATTGTTCTTAATAGGATTCCCATCCCACTTCAAACAATATAGTATAATTATTACACATATTGACATGTGAAAAGGATAGTCTCATAATATTTCTCATTCTGAGATGCAAACCAATTATGTAGCTAATTAAAAATTCCTTTTGTACAATGTAGAGTTACATTTGGGTTATGAGAATTATGTTATATGAACAACATTAGGTTCATTTTGAGCATTATTGGACAATACTCTTTGGTTGTAGTATCAACAAACCACTCAACCATGGCCATAGATTTACTCTACCACCATAGGCATTTCTCATTGAACCCTATTGCTAACAACACAATGTATATTTAAATAATAATTTCATAGTTGAGGTTATAAAATCTTTCCATAGTTTCCATTAGAAATACTACTGGATACTATCAAGAAATTTCTTCAATGTGAATAATCAACTGCTATTATTGGATTTTTTTTCATATTTTGACCATTAAAATGTGTTCCTCTTCAGTACCACAACATGATCATTCATTTAGTTATATTTTAGGTCAAGATGCTAAACAATATGGTAAAATTAATTCAATGTGTGGACATCTTAACCACAATTCAATAACAATTAATATCCACACATAAATCTTATCAAATCCTTTTTATTTAGAATGTTTCATTGCAATTCATTTTAATGAGATGTGTGTGTGTGTGTGTGTAACTATCATTATGCCAAATGAAAATTGTTCTATGTTCTCTTTTTATTTTAGTTTCATTCAAATATACCCATTCAAATATGACATGAGAAAATTCGAACATACCCATTCAATTTGACTGCATGTAACTAAAATAAAAAGAGATCTTAGAACAATTGTCATTTGGCATAATGATAGCTATATATACAAATCAATTCATAATAAATCAAGGGATAACATATTAATGGTTTTGCCCCTTTTTTGGCTCATTTAACAAATTAACTATAAAATATTGTTCTTGGAAGAATCATATACATTACACAAGGATTACTATTAAATAAATCAAATACAACTTTACAATTAACCAATTACAATTTATCATTTCAAGAGCATCATTTGCCAAGATTGAGATTGGAAATGTATTACCACCTCCTCTCTATAAATTGACGAAGACCTCATCATTTGTTGGAATTATTTGTGTGGTTACCAAACATTACTGACCCACCAGTAATCCTCCTTGTCTGCTCCTTGGGTACTCTTCATTCTCATGAACTCTTGATCCATGCAAGTGTTATAGGAGAGATGGATATCATAGCACTATGGAGGAGAGTTACATGAGCCCAAGAGGTTCTCACTCAACACAACCTCCATATGCACCAAACTCACAACAAAATTAACTTATTCTCTCAATATAATTATGCATTAGGACAACTATCCAACATTATGGTCTAATAACAATTGTTAACATTAGGCTTGTGTTGACGCAGGTTTTATGACCTTTTTCAACAAGGGAGAAGTGACCCAGGCCAAATCTCTTTAAATAGCCCTAGCCTTTGGATTCCTCCTCCTGTGAAGAAGAAATGAGGGGAAAACTAACTCTATCATATACTTTCTATGTAAAATATAAACTAATGTTAAATGTATCTAAAAGTAGGTGTTAATGACTAATATAGTACAAAAAATATCAGATTAGTGATACAAATGAAATAATGGAAATAAACAGTCAAAACTTAGTGTAGTTGTTAAGAGGACAAGATTGTATATATCCTTGCGAAGGTATTATGATATAATAACAAATTTTAATTTATATATGTTATTCATAAATAAAAATTAAACTATGAATTAAAATATGATACAAGAATATGCTACAAGAAATATGTTACAAATTTGGGTTGAAATCTTATAATACAGGGAATGTACAAAGTTATATTACAATGGTAAAATACTAGAACAAACTGTAAATGGCTTCATGAAATGCAACTATATTTTCTGACAGAATATCAAAAAGGTTAAATATGAAAACTAATATTTAATCAATAAGTGCAACCATGAACTAAACTAAAAGAAAATAATCCTTAATTTGATTTAAATGAAAGATATGAAACTACGTAAAAGTAAGCTTCAACTCTCTCAAACTAAAAATGATCAAACACTGTTGGTTTCAATAATACACATCAAGAATAAAGAAAAACATATATATTATAAGAAATTATAAGCCGAGACATAATATGAAGGGAAAGAATGATGTTGGGCCAATTAATTATTCCTAAAAAGGACCAACTAATCTGCTACACTTTAATCTATCAACCCGAGGTTTCGTTTTGCTATTTCAAGGTCATCGACACTATTTGTGAAAGAGGAATGCAAATATGACTAGTTGTTATGGTACTGTGGAAAAGCAAGACTACAATATTAAAGGAATCAATTCAAGATGCAATCTCCAATTATCACAAACTATTCAAATTATTAACTTCTACAGATCTCTAAAGGAAACAACAAAAGAAAACAAACTGAACAACAAGTTGTTTCATAGGGAATAATAACTAAAGAGTGAAAATATAACACTCCATAATCACGCTATCTAACAATGATTGATCAATTGAAATAGAAATCTAGGAAATGAAAGAAAAGAATACTACTTCTTAATGAATTGACCACAACAAATCTATTCTTATAACAATTCCAATAAACCTAATTCAAGACAGAGCATTCAATTTAACAAATCAACAATGAAAAATTAAAAACCATTACACATATGGAAATAGATGGAACAGAGAAATCAAATGCTAGTTTTAATGGTACAAGAGAAGACAACGTTGTTTCCAAGATGGGGCCCAAATCCAGAATCGAACTGCCTTGCAGGAAAATCAACACAATAGACTAATTCTTAATAATAACTACTTCCATTCAAATTGCAAAGAAACAAGTTACAAATAATCACAAGTCTGAGTTTGCATCAAAAAATAATATTACAACTTGAGCAACCCTTTTGAGGTTCAACAACAAAGGATAAAGACCAGAGAATCTATTTTTAATCATGAGCGATCTTGAGAATCTAAATATTCTCAGGATTTCTCGTTTAAGTTACAATGATTTTAATGCATCTAAGAAGCCAGGTCAAGAAGTCATCCTCAACTAATTTGTTCCAAACACAGTGTAACAGTTTGAGGCTTCTATAGTATTCTCCGACCATTCCAGGATGTTTTTGTTTTGTATTTTTGAGGTTGAGGGAGTAAACACATAGGACAACATCAAAACCACTTTGGAAGTTGGGATCTAGCCATGCCATCTTCAGAGAGGGGTCTCTCTGTAAAATTTAGCTATGTTTTATGTGAATTTTAGGCTAGTTATTACTGTAGTGATTGTTTTTTATTGGATTTCTTGGTTGATTAAATTGCTATAATTCCATTAGGCCATGGAGTCTAAATATTAACTCAATATGCATCAAACTCTGAAGGAGTTTCACAGGGCAAGCTACGTTGCACTAGTTGGATATATCATAATTTCACATGGATTA
Source organism: Pinus tabuliformis (assembly GCA_031772625.1). Taxonomy (NCBI): domain Eukaryota; kingdom Viridiplantae; phylum Streptophyta; class Pinopsida; order Pinales; family Pinaceae; genus Pinus; species Pinus tabuliformis. Next base: position 776,885,590 of record CM062818.1, read on the forward strand.
TGAAATAGAAGAAATGTAAGATTCAGTGGAATCTGAGCAATGAAGAATTCCTTAATTTGACTTCAGAAGAAAACATATAAATCACTAACAGCCAGAATAGGGTGTTCCGTATAACATATCCTATTCATCACAGTTTCTGTTATATAATGGAGGTTTTTTAGAAATGACAGAGAAAAGAGACAATGGTTAAACATATAAACAGAAGAAAAACATCACCAATTCATACACCACATGAATCCTATGAAGAATGTCCTTGTATTATTGATGCTTCTAGCAACTAGAAAATTACAATTCGCAAAGGAAATTATATTCAACAATCAACATCTATTACTTCAAACTATGAAGTATTTATACAAATTCTAAACTAAAATACCTTGAAAAAATATCAAGATTTGTTTACAAATATATCAAATTGTCTTACACAACTAGAACTGAAATATAGGACATTCAAAACTAATGAATCTACTTGGCACTATCTTTGTGGATTTTTGGTGACAAAGAAGAGTAATTCGAATTTGATAGCAACTCTTATTTGATGAGGTGGCCTCAAAGTCACTAACTATCTTTGAGCTTTTTCCTCTTGAAATTCTGAAAAATAGGGTCGAGTCATACCTTTGAAGATATCAATACGAGCTAGTTGTTAGAAAATTGAGAGAGGTTATTGTAGAATATCATATGGGGAAGAAAAATCTCCTCCAATTTACCAAAATTCAGTTATGATTATCCACAATATGCTCTTAAAAAAGGTGACTAAAACAAGACATTGCATAGTCAAAAAAATAGGCTAAAATGATGAGAGCAAATATCCCAATCCCTGATAGATATTAAAAAACTGAGAGAGGTTTTTCTACAAGAGGAGGTTATAAAAAAAAACATGTTTCTTTATTTGAAAATAAGTTCTCAAGGGTGTGTAAACCATGTTTTAAAGTGTTGTGATGTATAGGAAATAGTTTTACTTGGCCATGAAACATACATATGACATGGAGGCAGGAAGTGAAATACAGGTGGGGGATAATGTGAAGGCACATGGTTGGAGGAAAGATGATTAGGTTGAAGAATAGGAGTGTAGGATGAGGAGGGACATGGCAGGTGGACGTTGGCAGTTTTTAGAGGGGGGTCAAAGCAGTAAGCGGGTTGTGAAAGGGGGGGCTCCGAAATGGTGAGGTGATGAAACGTAGAGTGGGTCCGATGGGGAGTAGAACATCTTTTTGGACCCCCATCACCAATAAAGGTAGGATGGTAATGTGAGGGGGGGGGGGCAAAAAACCATGTTGACCATTAATCTGACGGGGTGATGATTTGGCAGCTGGATGGTGCACGGGACTTAACCACAAACGACAAACTCCTTTTGCCATTTTTGACCCTTATGACATGAGTGAAAAACTTTGGTTATAATAAATAATGTCCCTAAACATTGGATATAGACATAATGAACTCAAATATTAGGATTTCATGTAAAATTAACCACATTTTATCTTTTTTACCCCTTCTTGGAAATAATTTGGAGGATGAAATATTATTTACAACATTTCAAATATAATAATCATAAGATATAATCAGGTGACCCTATAAAAATTATAGGACCTAACATAGGAAATAACATCAAATATCAATGATCCAATATATTCCTGTGAATATTGAGGATTTTCTTGTTAGAAATAGAATTTTATTAATCAAATTTGTTCAAAAAATAGTAAAGCGATAATTGCATATAGAATACTATTAAATTCCCTACTATACTGATTAACATAACTCAATTTCACAAAAGAATTTAGAAAATGATATGAAAATTGAGAAGTAATGCAAGGAAAATATGACAAATATGAGGTTGAGCATCACCCCCCAACTGGCATTTTTGCATGAACTCATGCAAATAAATGGTTAACATGTAGGATAGTCAAGGAGTAAGATTCATAAGATTCTTCTCCTCTATTCATTTGACAATTACAACAAACAAATGTTCATCAGGGGATTGGTCTTCGACTGGGGAAGAATCGACTGTCGTTGAAATTCTTTACCAAAGGTATGCAACAAGGTTTTCTTTTCTTGGTTGATCTTTTATGGTAATGTCAAACTCGGGAAATAACAATAACCACCGAGTTACTCTATTATTGGTAACAGGTTTGTTAGTTGAATAACGAATGGCAGAATGATTAGTGTACAAAAAAATTGGATATCCTGTTATGTAATGGAAAAATTTATTTATGGCATAAATAACAACTAAAAATTATTTTTATGTCATAGTGTAATTTAGTTCAATCGACGTAAGGTTCTTGCTAATGTAATAAATGGCATAAGGTTTTTTATCCTCTTCTTGTTTGAGGGCTGCTCATATTGCCATATCTGATGCATCTAAGGATATATGAAATGGTAAATTCCAGTTTGGTCCTCACAACATAGGATCTGTTAAGACCATCCTGTTTAGATCTACAATACCAGTATCACATTTATTAGTCCATTCAAATTACACATGTCTAGTCAATACATATAGAGGTGCTACAATTTTTGAAATTTTTTCTATAAAAAGCGATACTAACCGACATAACCAATGAAACTACATACCTCTGTCTGTATTCTAGGAGTAGGAAGTTTAATAATTACCTTAATCTTAGCTGGATCTACATGAATTCCTGTAGTAGAAATAAAATGTGCTAGAACTATGCCCTATGTCATCATCATGTGGCATTTTTCGTGACTGAGTCACAACCTGGTGGCTATATCTTGTGCAAGAAATTTCTCAAGATTCTACAAATCTTAATCAAATTCATCGCCATAGGGGGTAAGATCATCCATATATAGTTCAAGTCCCTCACTAATCAAGTCAGAAAAAATACTGAGAATTTTCCTTTGAAAAGTGTCTGGTGCATTGCACAACCTAAATAGTAAGACTTTATATGAAATCTATCCCCATGGATAGGTGAACGTAGTTTTGTCTTGGTATTAAAGGGAAAACTGCATTTGATTATATTCACTGAACCCTTCTAAGAAAGAAAAATATTTCTTTCCAGCAAGAGTGTCGAGGACTTCATCTACAAATGGAAGGGGAAAAGGATCCTTCTATGTGGATTTATTTAATTCTCTATAGTCAACACAAATTCTCCATTTTCCATTCTTTTTAGGGACTACTACTAGTGGTGGAACCCACTGACTATCAGAAATAGGATATATAAAATTAGCATCAAGAATTTTTTGAAGTTCTTGTTTTACTATGTCTTTGAGGTGTGGATTTAGTATTCTTTGTGGTTGACGAATGGTGCATGCATCTTTCTCAAAATAAATATGATGTGTACATAGTTGTGAATCGATTCCCTTCATGTTTGAATATTCCTAGGAAAAAGGCTATTTGTATTTTTGAATAATTTGGATCAACCTTTCACGTTTGAGGTCATTAAGGTTAGCATTAATGTTTATTGTTTTCCCAGGCTCGATTTCAATAGGAATATTGTTATGAACTACAGTCGTGGGTATGTGTTCAACGTTCAAATCGTCTAATGGATCTCCTTGGGATGAATTATCATGCACAACTTTCAGCATTTGACAAGTTGGGTTCCCAATAATGGAAGGTTGATTAATGAATCCATTAATTACATCATCCTCGGTTTATCTTTTATAGATAAGGGCTTTATCAATAGTAGGAGGAGAGCATAAATTTCCTTCTTGATATTTGGGTGCGGAAAATCTATAATCGTTAGTTGTTATGTTGGCTTTAGCGGGAGGGTATACATAATATTATTGATGGTTGGTCCTTTAGAAATAGTCATGCTTCTAGCTTGACACCCTATGTATGCATCTGTAGTGGAAATTCATGGTCTTCCTAATATCAAAGGGTGTCCTTCTAGTTTATTTTTAGGATTGAGGACCAAAAAATCTATTGGATATTCCTAAGAATCTACAGAAACAATAATATCATCCAAAGTTCCCTATAGTTTTACAATATATTTGTCGGCCAAATCCAACATAGTCAGAGTTGGTTTAAATCTAGTTATTCCAAGGAGTCCACAAGTTTCAAGTGTTATTATATTTATGGTTGCTCCCAAGTCCACCGAAGTGTTTGGGAAATTATATCCCTGAATCTGGAAAATAACAACAAGGTTTCCAGGGTCATCATAATTATTGGGTATTTGTTTCCCCATAATAAGATAAGATATTTTCCCTAAAACATGGATTGTAGGAGGATCTTTCAATTTCCAACCAGACTTCTTAACACATAATATTTAATGGTTTTAGGATAAATTGGTATTTCTATAATTGCATGTAAGAGAGAAATTTCGATATATAAATTTTGTAATTCCCCTAAGAGGTCAAAATTAGGATGTACGAGTGATTTACTATGGCCAATCTCTTAGGGAATCAGGAAGCAGTGTTCGTAATCTCAATAGGTGCATGTTTTTCAGTTGGTTTTCTAGACGGTTATGCTTCAGTAATGATTAAAGTAGGATGAGATTGTTCTATCAATGACTAATCCTTAGCGAGTTTATCATTTTCTGATTTCTCTTGATGTTTTGAGTGATCTTCTGGAAATATGGTTCTTCTAGACCTCAGACGTAGTTCATTACATTCTAAAGAAGAAGGGGGATACAAACTTTTTGAAATTTCAAAAAATTGCACAGGTCTATTATTTGGATTCAGATTTGGTTCTATAGATAATTAAGGTTGAAGTGGGGGTGGAGTGTTTGAGGGTAATTGAAGTGGAGATTATGTCAGTGGTTGATTTTATGGCTGAGGCATTTCCCCCATTGATTGATTAATTGGTCCAGTGGGGCATTGCCAATTCTAGGACCACATTGGGCCTTGAGTAGGTTGGTTTGTCCATTACGGAGGATACAAATTATTTGATATATTATGCCATGAAGTTGTGGAATATTGTTGATTCATCCAAGAGGGACCAGGGAATGACTATTTTTTCAAGGGTGGTAAACTATATGGCTGTGACTACCAAGTATTAGGAGAATGTTACTGTCCCTGCCAATTTGATCCAGGAAAGTGTTGTTGAGAAAATTGTCCAAAAAATATAGAAGGGGACTGCGACATACCTAATGGCAATTATGCCATTGTTGTGTTGTGACACAAAATATGTTGGTTCTAGCTCTTCTTCAAATTCCTTAAATACAACCTTCAGCCTAGGAAATGAAGGGAAAAAATCAATCGAATGATTTTTAGTGCAAATGGAACATGTCTCAACTGTGTCCAATGAACATTCCTTACGATTATGATTGTTTTGACAGCAAGGACATAAAATGGCCAATACTTATTCTGCTTCAACTTGTTTCTATTTTACCTACAAAACATGGAAGTGTGTTTTCAGGGTACTTAAAATATCAGTTTTAAATTCTTCTAAAAGATTACCAATTTTTTCTCCTGTAACTCCTTTGCCTGCGGTTCAACTAGATTTGTTGAGAGGATTGTGAGTTCCATGTTTGGTTCCTTTACTCCCTCATGAACACCGGATACATAGTTTTATAATTCCATCATATCCTTCTTTGAAAATGTCACCTTTCCCCATTAAATTAAGTGTTTCTATCCATTCATATTTCATGCCCCTAATCAAAGCAATTTTCAATACATCCTTGGGTAGGGTAGTGTATGGTGATCTTTGCAAATTATATTGAAATCTTTCAACATATTCTTCCAAAGTTTCATATTCTTTTGATATCCATAGATCAACATTAGTCTTGATACGTCTCTTTCATTTGATCCCAGGTTATAGTACCACCCCCCAATTCCATGAACCATCATAATGTTGCTCCCTTAAGGTAGAAGGAAACAATTTTAATTTTTGAGGGTCGATATTATAATCATAACCTCGGCCTAATAAGCCAAACTAAAAAAAAGTCAATTAGGATCTTTAGAAGCCATTCCATGTAAATTTGGAAGGTTCTGCAATGGGATAGCCTTCATTGGTGCATTAGATTGCGGGTCAACAATAGGATATTCTATGGTTGAATTTTGTATTCATGCTACTGGGTTTTCCATTTGGTTAACTATCTACTAGTAGTCTTTAGGAATCTTGTAATCAAGAGGTACTATCTGGAAAGTAATATGTTAATGGGGTTATGGACCTTGACCAGGTCTCACGACACTACTCACATTAGGAACTTTGGTTTCTCTCCTTACAATGAGTGTTACAGGGAATTCTAGCTTAGAAGGTCATGGGAATGGTTCACTCGTCTCACCGCCCCCCTCCCTTAAGTTGCAAGAGTGTCTCTAACTCTTACTCGAAGGATTGAGATGCCTAACATATATGTCTTGGAATCTCTGCTCAAATCCTATAGTTTTATCATGAATCTCAGCATTAGCTGTAGCAAATGACCCTACTACTTGAGGGGAAACAACAATAGAACCCTTCCTAGATACTTCTTGGGGACCTACTGATGCTTGAGACTCTGATTTGTGAATGATTTTGTCTATAAAGGTCGTTCTTCCAAGGCCAACTTGACCTTGGGTCATTTGTCGAAAATGATACCCAGTACATTCGAGAGTAACCACCAGGCTAGATTTCTGATCTATATCTATCTATTTCCTTGTACTAGGCTTATTTCTAGTCATACACACTAAATGATCTAAACGTATCAGCTAAGGGTAGGCACTGGCACAATATTTTACCTTCCTTCTTTACTACCCATTCCTCAGGGATACAACTAGCACTATCTTTGACAACCTCCTCGACAACGACCCCAAAATGTTGGGCCAATTAATTGTTCCTGAAAAGGACCAACTAATTTGCTACACATTAATCTATCAACTCGAGGTTTCATTTTTCTATTTCAAGGTTATCAACATTGTTTGTGCAAGAGGAATGCAAATATGACTAATTTCTATGGTCCTATGGAAAAGCAAGGCTACAATATTAAAGGAATATATTCAAGATGCAATCTCCAATTATCACAAACTATTCATATTATTAACTTCTACATATCTGTGAAGGAAACAACAAAATGAAACATATTGAACATCAAGTTTTTTCTTAGGTAACAACAATTATAGAGTGAAAAGATAACACTACACAATCACGCACCACAACAAATCTATTATTATAACAATTCCAATAAAATTGATTCAAGACAGAGCATTCAATTTAACAAATCAACGGTGAGAAATTAAAAACCATTACACATATGGAAATAGATGGAATAGAGAAATCAAATGTTAGTTTTAATGGTACAAGAGAAGACAACATTGTTTCTAGGATCGGGCCCAAATCCAAAATCAAACTGCCTTGTGGGAAAATCAGCACAGTAGATTAAGTCTCAATAATAAATAATTCCATTCAAATTGTAGAGAAACCAGTTACAAATAATCGCAAGTCTGAGTTTGTATCAAAAAATAATATTACAACTTGAACAACCCTTTCGAGGTTCAACACCAGTTTTTATATCGTAACAACAAAGGATAAATACCAGAGAATCTATTTTTAATAATGAGTGATCCTGAGAATCTAAATATTCTCAGGATTGCTCCTTTAAGTTACAATGATCTTAATGCATCCCAGAATCCATGTCGAGAATTCATCCTCAACTAATTTGTTCCAAACAAGGTGTAACAGTTTGAGGCTTGCGCTATATTCTCTGATCATTCCAGGAAACAACATCAAATATCAATGAACCAATAGATTCCTGTCAATATTGAGGATCTTTTTGTTAGAAATAGAATTTGATTAGTCGAATTTGTTCAAAACATAATAAAACGATAAATGCGTATAGAATACTACTAAAGTCCATACTATACTCATTAACATAACTCAATTTCACAAAAGACTTTATAAAATGATATGAAAATTGAGAAGTAAGGCAAGGAAAATATAACAAATATGAGGCTCAACAAATGACTGTATCATTTTTTCCTAAATAACCTTCTAATCATTTTTTATGAATCAAATAAAAAAAAAATAAGATGAAGATAACATGACAAAAACTAACACAACATATATATTAGCTTAATTTATAGAATGATGACATTATCAAGAATCTAAGTTTTCGGAATCAAATCACAGAGATCATAATCAATGAAGTGTCTAGATCTATTCTACGCTCATGACACAAGTTACTGGAGTATTTACAAGATCTAATTCATCCATAGGAAATTAAACTAACATTGATGAAAGGTAATGCATAAATACAACTATGATCCAAGTCACTAAACTTAAGCAAATTATAGTTCAACTTTCCATAATTAAGCCACAAAAAGCATGAAGATAACTAACTGAATAACCACCATTTAAAGAAAATAAATTTCATATAAGCATATATCAACATAATCAAATCACATTGATGTACTAAAAAAAGAATATATCAGTTCCACAATTGTGAATTAAATGTTCAACATCATTGTTTCATCTTTGTTCCTCTCCTTCCTCTCCTCCTCTACTATAGAAAAATTCCCAGTTTTTATACAGGTTGAGAGACCTCAAGGAATCTAAAAATATTCCTAAAAAGTCCCTAACTATTTTTTACAAGAAAACCAATTAAATTGTTCAATTGGCCTCATGGTCAAATTGTAAAATCTAAAAGAAGAGATGAATGACTGATAGGGCATCCACACACAACTAACAATAGGTAAAGTTGATCAAGCAAATTCTCCATCATGGAATCGGAGGTCATAATCTAGTGAATGTGGAGGACTTGTTATGACCAACAAACCTTATATTATACATTTATATCGACAAAAGAATAAGGATGCTACAAAATCATGAAATATGTATTTTCCCTTTTTTTAATTTAGTAAAATAAATCAAATAGACACATACCTTGAAAACTTCTAAAATCTTGATCATAGATAACAATAAAATCATTACTTATCAGGATCAGAACCATCTACATAAAAAGACATAACTACTTTGACCATTGATGACCTAATAATAATATGTGTATTTTTAGACTAAGATTAATTTTTAGTATTGGAATATTTATGTTCCTTGTGTCTTTCCTTAACTTGAATTGAAGTTATGAGTTTATTATTTTCATGGACGAGTTGACTAATACATTGTTCAAGACATGAGACAATGAGCAAGTATTTTTCGTTCCAATACATGTTATTAATAATCTCATTCGAATGGATGTTGCTTGGAGAACTGTCATCACACAAGCGACATCAACACAAAATATCGAATTATCCTAGACCTGTGGCCTTTTCTTTTTGTCAATACTTTAAGATGAGCCTTGAGATGGATGAACTCATCATTTCTAGGAGTATTCTTATGCACGTCTCTCCTTGCTCAGGAAATTTTCCTCTAAATTTGTTTAATCTTAACTTTAGATTGAGGTTTTTGTTCTACTTGATTGATCTCTTATTCATGTGCAAGTTCTTTAGGTACAAGTTTGGGCTGAAGAATTACCCTGGAGGGTTTCACTTCTCTTTTATCCCTAAATTCCTCTTTTAATTCCATATGACAGACAATGGTACACTTGGTCATGCTTCTAGTTTAGAAAACAATAGTAGGTCTGAGGGTTTCAACATTGCTATCATTTGAAACACAAGGGTATGCTTCATGAAATGATTCTTCACAATCATTATATAATGAATCATGATATGGTGACTGAACATGACTATCCAACGAAGGGTTAGGCACATAGAGACCTGAGGAATTAGAATACTCGAGGGTAATTAGGGTTTTTCAAAACCATTTTGATTTAGGAAATTATCATATTCATCCCTTATCTTTTCCAACTAGTGTCTAACTAGAATATAGATGATATTATGATGAAAGAGTTATCTTTCAGAGTTCTTGTGATGTGACTGGTATGTGCATGACGTTTTAGTTATATATATATATATATATATATATATATATATATATATATATATATATATATATAGATAAAAGAGAAAATTAATTTTATGGCCAAGAAATGCCATTAACAACCTGGTATGATAAATAAAAACTAGACTATATCACCCTTCACAAGTAACATAATGACGCAAAAAAACACTAAATTATGCCATTTTGGTTTCAAAGAGGAAATTGGCATACCTTTCACATGATATGCACAATATTTACTGAAGATAAGTTGCTTCTAGGAAGTGTCACGCACTGCACAATTTTTAGAGGTCCATTTCTCTCTCTCAAAGGGGAGATGAGTAGATACTGAAATGAAATCAATATCTGTAGCCATCTCTAGATCACCCACTCGATATTTCTTCATATCAAAAGAAGAGGAAAAATCATTGACAACCCCTTTACTATAACCTTGAAAAAAATGAAGGAAATCCCATTGGCTAACCTGGCGGAACAAGTCTGCACATTCATTATATGCCTTTACCATCTTAGCTCCAATGGCTTCAAACTAGATAAGGGGTGCCATGGTTAGAATACAAGAGGGTTTCAGCTAAGAATTAGGGTGAAATATAGAGGGACAACACATAACACGTGGGTCACCATACCCAAACTTGCATAGAAATGTGAAAAATATGAATAAGAACAATGAAACAACAAGGTGTTGGTAACCTTGAAACCCTAAGGGATTAACTTAGACATTGAAAATTGGGAGGTATGATACAAAAACAATAATGGCTATAAGATATGAGTGTCCATGATTGATGGATTTGGGACAATTAGCACAAATTCCTCTTAAAATCCCTGACGAGAATGCCAAATCACCCATAAAACCCTTATACAAATCTCAAAGCAATAACCCTTAGCCCAAGAACCATCATTTCTCATAATTGAAAATCCGAAACTTTTTAAAGAAATATCACCATACACATGAACACAAACTCAGAATAATCATAAGTGAGTTGTCTAGTCAGTAATATATTTAAACCAAGTATTATATGATAAGGTCATGTTATAACATATATTCAGATATGGAAAATAAATCAAATGTAAAAACAATTAAGCCTAGATTATCACATAGTTTATACTAAATTAGGTACTAATTATTCATCGACTTAGACCACATGCAAATATTAGGGATTATATATAATTCAATCTATCATATGAAATAAAGGGTTATGAAGGCATTATAATATACAAATAGAAATAAGATAGGGTTGCTATAGAATCAGGGATTTTGTAGCATCCCTTTTTCACTTTGACATTCATATGTTGTATAGAGTCATAGCCTCCCAATAAATTATTAGAATATCACAAAGAGACAAGGTTTTTATATTTCTACTGAATGGGAGAAAGTTTCATCAAGAAACCACCGAAAGTAGGTCTTTCAAATGTAGTAAAGTTTAATAACACACTAGTAAAAACAACTAAGTATATGTCATATCACGATTGAAAAATTAAAAGAAAAATTCACGTAAAAACCATTCTAGTTATATAAAGTAAAATCCAAACGTGAAAAATAAAAGTTGGAGGGTAAATTTAAGGAGGGACCATAACATCTGCTCATAGTTAGGGCATCCAACAACTTAGGAAACCCTTCCACATGGCTGCTAACTGACTTGAAAACTGTCCCCTCCTAAGACACCATCCACTAGCATCAATTCAACCTTAACACATCAATACAATACATACCTAGCCCTTCTCAGCTTCTGCGTCACCCTGGTGCATTCTACTACATGTTAAACCCTCACTTGTACTACGTGCACCCACGCCTCTCTCACTCGCATTCTTTCACTTGCGTTCCTGCACTCGCATGTCCCTGCACTGGTGCGTTCCTGCACTCGCATGTCCATGCATTGGTGTGTTCCTGCACTCACATATTCATGCACTCATGTGTTCTTGCACCTACACATTCTTGCACTTGCGTGTATGTCCACTTCTATTTTCCCGCACTCGTGTGTTCCTGCACTGTCACATTCCTTCATTCACACGTTCCCACACTCACGCATTCCTTTCTTGATGTGTAGAATATTAAATATGTTTCTTGTAAGTGTTAAATGACTCTCCTCCACATGTATATTTATACACAATACAAGGGCTCCATCAAGTCATATGTGTGGGTTTCACAACTTGATAGAAGGTCTCTAAACGCCTAGCCAGCCTTAACAAAACCCACATATTAACTTCCAAAATTGATATCTTCATTTCTACAACTCATATTTTGAAGATTTTCCTTATGTCTGATTCATCTCACCATCCTCTATTATCTTCATCCAACACCAGTAGAAATTGCCTCATCGTTTTGGCCCCAACATCGATGGGTACAAAAATCCAAGCTTGGGTTTCAAGCCCACAAGCCACACTTGTGTGCCAACTCCTCCACAACCCTCAAGCCTAAGGTTTGGAGTACCTCCCAAGCTACAAGTCATAATACACCTCCGAAATCATCTTGGCACGCTCACTTGCATGAATACAAAGGTGGTCCAGGTAGCATAATAATGCGTCCTCCAGGTGGAAATCGAGAAATTGCTTTCCATCTACTAGCATCTATTATGCAGTGGAAAAATCACGATCATTTTCATAAAGTTGTGGCCACCCATAGGTCTCGTGGCCACAAGAGTTGAGAATAGTAGCCAATGCTGCAAATGGAGGCAAACTAAGGCAATCTGCAACATGGTTGGTGTTGCCCTTTTTGTATTTAATGTTCAAGTCAAACTATTGTAGATATGTGGACCACTTCTCCTGGAAATCATTTTTCAACTTCCCCTGTGTCTGTATAAAATGAAGAGGTCAGCAATTGGTGTGGATGTCTGTCTCCTTTTCCAAAATGTACTGCTTCCATTGCTGACAAGCCTGCATGATACAATACATCTATTTATCATAGTTGGGGTACTTCTTAATTGTATCAAAAAGTGTATCACTATGATAGGGCATTAGATGCCCATGCTTGGTGAGGATTGCACCAATAGCATAGTCAGAGGCATCTGCCTCAATTTCAAATGGTTGTTGCAAGTCTAGAAATGTGAGTATAGGTGTAGATTAGAGGTTGTGATTTAGTTCAACGAATTCCTTCTATTGGGACTCGAACTAGGAAAAATTTTCTTTCACTTCACCCTTGGTAATATGACTCAAAGACCAAGCGATATGGGAGAATACCAACACAGACCTCTGATAAAAATTTATAAGGCCCAAAAAGCTGCAAAAATCTGTTAGAGTGGTTGGGGTTGGCCAATCCTAAATGACTTGGATCTTAGCTGGATCCACATGCATGCCTTGTTCATCTAGATGTAGCCCATATACTTGTTGAAAATGGCAACAAGAAATGCTAAACATAGCAGTTTGGGTACCAGTGCTAGATTAGGCAACATGGAATGAAAAATGGAAGTGCTAAAAATAGCATTCTATTTTTAGCAGTTCAGGATGGATTCCTATTTTAGTCAGTCCTTGGACTAAAAATAGGAAGTAAAATTCGAATTTGATATTAACAGTAGTTTGTAAATTAATTAATTAATTCAGTTTGAGTTAATTAGTTAAGGAAAATCAAACTTGAAGTCTATTTGAGGACATGCAACAGTTTATCTATTAATTGAGGAATTTATCCATCAGTTAAAGAGATAAGGATGAGTTGTAATTAGTTGGCTCAGTTAACTGAGTCAAGTCTAGTTAGATTAATTTAACAGTTTGTTAAATTAATGAGAGTTCAGTTAGTTAATGCTTGCAGGCATGTAACTACTGTATTTCAGATAATTGAATATACACTCATGGATAACTCATGCATGTCAGTTCAGACAAAGGACCAGTTGAGATCAGAGAAGGGATAGTGTACTATCAGTTGGATGAATATTTTTCCTATAAAGGAATCTCATCCATGATGAGGATTTATCTCCTTCAAGTTTGTGCAGTTAGATCAGAGGTTAGTGAGTGTGTGAAGAGGCCAATTCACACAGGTGGCAACACTGGACCCCAAGGAAGCTACACAAAGAAATAGTAGGCTTGGAGGGCAAAGGAGAAGGTTTTTGAGAAGCCTTTGATTGTCTATGAGCAGTAGAGGGATTTTACTGAGAGCTGGATAGCTTCCGAGCTAAGGCTTTGTGTAATTCAGACTATATTTCCACTTGTATGATAATACATAGATGGGGTTTTAGGCAAGTGCTTTCCTCAGGTAAATTCTTCCGTGTTATGTGTGATTGATTCCTTCTTATCAGTTATATGTGTTCTTATTGATGTTTCTCATGGTTGATTAAGCTTCTGCTAAATTGTTTGTTGAAGTAGATCAAGTGTTTTTCTTTAGTACATTGCATTACCAGGTGATCTACAGGTGGGAAATTTCTACATGGTATCAGAGCTAGCTGATTTGCAGAAAAATTCTACAAAATTCTACAATACTGGATCTGGCTCATGCTAAAGGTGCTCTTCTCTAATTTGGCACACATTTTATGTTGTCGCATGGTCTGAAGGACCTGTCAAATGTGTTTTAAGTGCTTGTCCCAACTCTTGCTCAAGGTGAGGATGTCGTCTAGATAAAAAACCACGAACGAGTTGGTGAAGGGATGCAAGATGTCATCCATCAGCCTCATAAAAGTAGCAAGGGTAGTTTTTAAACTAAAGGGCATGATTAGCCATTCAAAAAGGCCTTCCTTGGATTTGAATACAGTCTTCCATACATCAGTGGGTTGTATTGGAACTTAGTGATAGCCAGACTTTAGATCGATCTTGTTGAAATACTTGGCCCCGTTCCGCTGGTCTAGAACTTCATAAATCTGTAGGACTGGATACCTATTCCTATCAGTGATTTTGTTTACTTCCCTATAATCAATGTAGAGCCTCCAGGTCTCATCCTTCTTCTGTACCAGTACAATTGGGCTCCCACAAAGTGAGGAACTTGGTTAGATGTGCCCTTTTTGTAGCAACTCCTGGATCTACCGATTGATCTCTTCATTTTCTAGAATAGAGTGATGGTATATCAACAAATTGGGTGGAGGTTCTATGGGAGTTAGATTGTTCGAATGCTTGACCTGACAGTGCAAGGGTACCCCTGTGGGTGAGGGGAAGATGTCCCTGTAATCTTCCATGACCCTTATCCACCTACTTCTGCTACATGGAGGAACCCTTCCTAAGGGCCATTGATGTGGCCACGATCTTCCCCTTACTTTGAGAGCAAATAAAAAAGAAAACAAATTTCCCAATTTGGGAGATGATCTTAATGCATTTCTTAGCATATATCAAAGAGATGGTGGTAGGTGGGGCTACCTCCAGTATTTTGAATAACTTATTGCCCAAAGTAATACTAACAGTGCGAGGCCTAGACTCATACACAACATGATGCTTCCATAAGTATGGTTAGCCTAATAATACATCACAAACTTCAAGAGGAGAAACATCACACATTACCTCATCTGTGAAGGGCTTGATGTTGTAGAGAAGGTGAAACTGTTGGCTAATGCGAAGATCTCGTCCTTGGTGAAGCCACCCAATGGTGTACAACTATGGGTGTGGTGTGGTTAGTAGGCCTAACCACTTCATGTCCTCTGCTTAAATGAGGTTCTTTTGGCTTCCTCTATTGACAATGAATTGCAACAAAGAACCCTTCACCCACATCTGTGAGTGGAAGATACACACCCCCTCCTCTGGATCTTTGGGCTCAATATTCTAGACCTTGGTGGTGGCAATAGTGGCACTAGGCTCCACATCAATAACTTAATTCCCTTTGTCATTCCCATTTTTAGGTTCTAACTCAATGCCAAAACATGCATTTGACTCTAAACCCTTCAGGTCGACCACCAATGACTGCTTGGCTCGACACTCACTTATTTTTTGAGTGGGGCTCTTATGGAACTAACACCACTTTCTTGTGTCCTTCTTTGTCTTCATGGTGTTAATATTTTCTTTCAGCTTTGGTGGGTTGTCATGGGTCACCACACCTTGGCTTTGTCTTTTATTCTGTGGTTTGGGGGCACCTTTCCCTTGCTTCAGATTCGAAGATCCAAATTCTCTCTTCTTCTATTTAAATTTCTGGTCGATCTTGACAATGTATCGATATGAGGCACCAAGCAAGAATATGTCCAGGAATTCCATCTTGTCTTGGACATATTTGTGTAGGCAGTCGTGCTATTTTATTACCAAATTCTGCTCAAAATCCTTGATACCCAACTTCGTGTGAAGGGTATGAAAAATATTTGTGAACTCTGGAACATCTTAGTCCCTTCCCTGCCGTAGTGTGATCCACTTTATGTACTTATCTTCATAGCTATCGATAGGGTAATATTGTTCCTTGATGGCATCTCGAAAATAATTCCAAATGGGTGGGATTAAAAATACTGAGGGTTCCTTCTCATCCTTGTAATCATAATAGGTTTCCCACCAGTCCTTCACATGGGGGGTGACTTTGAGGAGTGAAAAAGTAATCTTTTTCCTATTGTAAAAATCATGAACCAAAAAATATCCTTCCAACAGATTTAATCATCTATCTACGACATATACACCTATTTGGCCATCAAATATGGGAATGTCAAAGTTGATTTATACCTTAAATGGAGTAGTGCCTTCAGAGTGACTGCCATATGAAGATACATCACCTATGGGCATCTGCCAAAGGATCTGGGTAAAGTTGTCAATCATTGTGTTTATTTGTTTCTTGAGGGCATCTTCGAGCAATATTTTGAAAGGATCTCTTGCTCCCTCCTCTTTATTTTCTTCCACCATGGGAGGCCAGTCTTGGAAAGGTTCAACCAATTTGAGCCCTAATTCCTTATAGCATGACCTCGATGGGGAAATGCATAGAAAGACAAAGAAATAGAATACCTATGATACCAATGCTCCAAATTTATGAAGGAACACAAAGATACAGTGAAAACAAAACTTCAATTCATTAATAAAAAATATTGAACATTGTTTACATGCAGACTGGAAATAAAGTAACTCAGACAATGGTAACTTATCTCCAAGAAGAAATGTGGCGGCTACATGCCTTTTGAAATATGTTATAATGAGGCTCGAAGGCCTACTTACTATTGAGAAATAAGGGAAAACCCTAAACATCCAAAAACTTAACCCTAGGAGATGAAGTGCCAAAATTGTCGGCCTCGTTGTGGTAAATTGGTACATGAACTTCCAGAGGTCATAAATTTCACATATGATATACATTTTACATTTAAAAAATGGCTTTTTATAAATATCTATCTAAGGACTACAAATTTCAACTATGAACATCAATCTAAGTCTTACGTTTTCCCATTTTCTAAAAAAATGTCATTTAGGACCTCAAAGCACCTCTGAAAGTTCATGACCCAAAAAATTTCCAAAAATGTAAATTTTCCTACAATTAAGGAAACTAAAAGAAGCAATGATGGGGGTCCAAGTGGAATATGCGGGTTGCCACCAATATCCACCTAGATCATATATATATTTGTCCTAATATGATATTTGATTTGATGGCCTGCATGAATAGGAGTTTGTTATTGAGACATGACGATTACCATATATCAACATGATAATATGTTTCTAATCTACATAGAACAGGATTGATCAAGAACACTAAGTTAGCTCTTCCCCCTGTCTAAGATCCCAGGGTGAGGAATTGAGATGGAGGGATCCTAGGGTTGAGGGATCTCTAGAAAATAGGGTCATAGATGTTGCTCCCATATCTGCTACCCATAGGGTTGGAGATGTTACTCCACTATATTGGCCTTTGTAGAGTATACCCCAACTGGCATCATACCCACATGTTGGGTTTGTTGGGAATATTTCTCCCCATCTAGCCAATGAGTTGAGAGTGTATTTGGGGGTGTACAACCGAAGATGATTATGATGCAGGTGTTCTACCACATGAATCTTGAGGGTCATTGTTTGGAAGATCAGTGGGCAATAGGATGGGTTGAGATGTGCTCCCCAATGTAATTTTTGGGTTGAGGTTTGCTCCCCTATTAAGTTTCAGGTTGATACTAAGATCCCTGATGTGGTTTTATGTTGATATTTCCTCCCTTATGTTGTTCTAACTTGAGCAAGGCTCTCCAATGTTGATGCATGTCATAAAATTGGCTCTCCATTGATGTTTCCTGGGTAGTACCATTGGGCTCCCTGCTGGGAGTGATTCCGAGTGGTAGCAATGGCTCCCCCATGAATAAAGGGTCGTAGAATGAGCTCCCCTCCAATATCAAATTCTTCTTCTTTTGGATTTGACAATTTTCACCATATGTGCTCCCTTATGTTGTTCTAACTTGAGCTAGGCTCTCCAATGTTGATGCAGGTCATAGAATTGGCTCCCTATTGATGTTTCTTGGGTAGTAGCATTGGGCTCCCTGTCGGTAGTGATTCCGAGCAGCAGAAATTGCTCCTCGATGAATAAAGGGTCATAGAATGAGTTACCCTCCAATATCAAATTCTTCTTCTTTTAGATTTGAGAATTTTCAGCATATGTGTAGGGACAATCAAGAGATAAGCAAGAATAAGCAAAAGACGAGCAGAGATGAAAAGTGACAAACTTTAGATATTTGATATTAAATATGATTTGATGATAGGATATTTGTGATAATTACATGGTGTAGTTGGAATTTCTCCCTAGTTGATAGGGAGTGTTAATTTGGCATATGAGTGATAAATTCCATCATGGGACTAGATTCCTCTTTTCAAGAGGACCAATTTTGACTATTCAAGCACTCAATTTGGACAAGGAAATGTTTTTTTTTTTAATTAAAATCCCACATGTGCATATTTCATCAAGTTCGCCCTAAAGAAAATTGGACACCCTTGGAAGGCTATAAATACAAATGACCTCAACCTCATTTGGATAACATCATGAGACATTATTTTATTTTCTTCTTTGTTTTGGATCGCACAGGTCTAAGGAAATTTCATGGATATTGGTGGGCATAGGTTCGAGATTACAGGGTCCAAAGCACATGCCTGTTTCTAAGGTTTTGGGACATAGTCATGACATGTCAAAGTAATATTTTACTATAGTCATAGGCCTACAAGCTCAAGGTAGAAACTAGAAGCTCTCAGTCAGACACATATCTCTTCCTCCATGCAACTGGAATCTAAAGTTTGATTTTTCAGTTGATCAGTCTTTTCCAATTGACTATAGAGTTTGACAATTGAGCATAGACAATGACAATTGATTACAAGCTCCTAAATCATGGTTTTGATTATTGGCATGGTTGGTTTCATCTCATTGATTTTTTATTTTTTTGTTTATTTTTTTATATTTATTTATTTATTATGGTTGAAGGTATGGATCATTGACTCTCTCTTTGTTGAACCATTTAATGACAATATAATAGGAAGAAGAATTTGAAAGGGTTTTCCCCAAAGTGATTTTTTCCATGGTCTCTGACTAATCCCTGTGTCTCTATGTGTGAATGTTTTCTTCTATTGTTCCTCTATGTTTCGCTGCATTGATCATGATATTGTTCTTTCTACATAGTTTCATATGTTGTTGAATAATAATGTAAATCTGAATAATGATATGATGCCATGGGGTGAATTTAAATATGGAAATAATGAAATGAAATTATCAAAGAAAAGAACAATATAGCCCTAAGAAAAAATCTCATGTTGGCCCAAAAAAATCCTATCCTCAAAAACATTAGTAGGAACCCAAAATTTCATGATGGCCTACATCTTGGTAGGATTTATTTTCAACTCCCCCCTAACACATACCCTAGACACATCAGATACTATTGTTCGAACTCACACTTCTTGATATTTGCTAGTAGTTGGTGCTTCTTTAATGTCTCTAGCACCTCTTTTAAATGTGAGATGTGCTCTTACCATGTAGAATTGTATACCAATATATGATTAAAATATACCATAAAAAATGAATCGATGAAATGGCATAATATATCATTCATTAACCTCATAAATCTAGATGGTGTATTACATAGGCCAAATGTTTGGCTAACCACTCGTATAAACCTTTCCTAGTTTTTAAGGAGGTCTCTAGGTATCATATTCTCTAACTTGAACCTAGTGATATATAGACTTTAAGTGTAGCTTAGTGTATTAATTCAATTCCTACAACTAATCTAGTAGACCATCTATCCTGGGTAGGCGGTACTCTTTCTTGAGGTTGATTTTGTTTAGTTCCCTATAATCAATACATATCCACCAAGTCACATTATTTTTTGGCACTATAATTATGGGTGATGTACTTGGTTGAGTGACACCATGTTCCAGTAACTGTCACAATTTTTTCTTCACCTCACTTGCTTCTATCAAATACTACCTATACAACCTAGTTTTTAGAAATGAGGAGTCCAACAATAGTTGGATATCATGCTCCACTTCCCTCTTATGTGATAGCCATTTAGGCTCCTGGAAAACATCCCCATATACCTATAACAACTCTTCTAGTTTTTATTTATGTTACTTAGTACACCCCTCCATGGATTCCTTTCCTCTCATTAACTCTTAAAAATAGTAAAACACACTTCTTGCTAGAATTGATCAGTTTCTAAGCTTGGTTGGCACATAGTAGCGAAATTTAAACTTTCCTTTTTGCATGTTGATGGTGAACAATTTTCCATTATTGACAAGATGGCATTCGTTGTATTTCCATACGAATATTACATCCTAAATATACATATCTAAACTTCCAAACACCACACCACATACATGAAGGGGAACTAAATCTAGTTGTATTTCATGAATAAAACTAGCGTTAATATGAAATATAATTTTTCATCTTTTGGTTACCTTTATTTATACATCCTTATTTACCCAACCAAATGGATATGGTCACAAACTTCAAATCCCAATTTTTTGACCAACTTTGTTGCAATGAGATTCCCCTATGATCTTAAGTCAAGCAGAGCATCAATCTTTGTTATTTTAACCTATTTTTTATATGGAAGAGCCTTCTCTTTTCATTCTCTTACTATTGTTGAAGGATATTTAGATTCACCTCCTTCTACAATGAGGTATAAATGATATTCTCATGCATTCCTGAGATGCTTTCAACCAGGTTTCTCAAATAAATGGCCATGTGATTCTTCTTCTTATTGCATTTCCTTTTTTTCTTTCGGTTAAACTCTAGATGCAACTTCTAACACTTCTCCTTTATATGATCATAAATGTTACAATGGTTGTTGGTATGTTTTCACTGGTGTCTTGTGACCTCCATATTCTAATATTGTCCCCCTTCCCACTTATTCTTCCCCTCTTTATAAGTGTTTTGGTACTCCTCCATCAATATACTTGATTACCAAGAACCTATAACCTCTCCTTGTTCAACCAAATTTTATCTCCCACCTTGAATGAATTATCTATCTTGTGTTGATCATGCCTAGCCTTTTATTTTTCATTTGACTTTTATAGTCTCTGCTTTACCTATAGCTAGATCTGTCTGATCTTACCAACAATTTATTTCAGCCATCAATTCATCCCTTGTGAGATGCTCCCTTATTCCTCCTTACTACCATTATGCAATATCCAAAGGTATAATGGTCAATATCCAAAACAAG
Organism: Pinus tabuliformis; assembly: GCA_031772625.1. Classification (NCBI taxonomy): domain Eukaryota; kingdom Viridiplantae; phylum Streptophyta; class Pinopsida; order Pinales; family Pinaceae; genus Pinus; species Pinus tabuliformis. The sequence goes on from CM062818.1 coordinate 776,906,818, forward strand.
TGTCAAATGGGACTTATCACTAGATGTGTTGACTCCTATATTATAAGAGTTTTCCATATATGCTATATTTTATTCCCAAGTCTTTGGATTCTTTAGATTGCAACCCCTCAAACGTTATAGTGAAGTCCTATTGACTAATTTTTTCTATTGATCTCTCTGATGATGGAATGTTGTATACCTCTTTTAACTTTGTGTCCATATTCTCCCACAAGGTAGTCTAAAATGTACTAAGAAATATTGTACCCATGTCTAAAGCAATGCTCCTCGGTATCCCAAAGTGCACCCAAACCTATCCAAAAAATAAATTCACTTCTTCTTTCCCACTTATGGTATTTTTATAGGGCATCTGATGATACATCTTGTTGAACCTCTCAACTACCATGAATAGGTAGTCATGTCCATTCTTGGTTGTTGGTAAACCTCCAACCAATTCCATGGAAATGATTTCCCAAGGATAGGTAAGGGATGATATAGAACCTATTTTCTACTACTAGGCTTCTTAGTAAAACAAAGCAAGCATTGTCCTATGAACCTACCAACTTACTCATGCATCTTCCACCAACTAACATACATCTACAAGTTGGCCACTATCTTCCTTAAACCAAATTGCCACACAACCTTGGAGGTATGAGCCTCTCTAATTAGTTGTAGTTTCTCACCTTTAGGAACACGTAACTTATCCAATATATAGAGTATCCCATCTTAGCGATGGTAGTCAACTGCGTTGTTCTCATCATGCACATGACTCTAGCTTTGGAACTATTAAAACACATCCTTGGAGTCCTTGGCTTCTAAATATGTCTTTTTGTATGCATCATGTGTGAATGGCTCCATGAGCTTCATATTTTCCAAATCTACAATATTTGATGTGTGTGGCCTTGAAAACATGTCTACCAACTTGTTTTTGCTTCCATTCTTATACTTGATCAATAAATGAAATTGTTGTAGAGACCCCATCCACTTGTAATGGTTGGTTTGTTGTAGCCTACTCTAGGCTTGTACGTACTGTATTGGTTGGTGACCTATGTGGATTATTTTGTCCCCCATGAGATAGTGCTTCCACTTCTTCACAACTTGCACTAGGGCATATAGTTCTATGTCATATGTTGGGTAATTAATAACTAGCTCATGAAATACTTTAGAATGGTAGAATATAGGCCATCCTCCTTACACCAAGACCACTTCCATAACATACCCACTTTCACATGTCTCCATTTTGAAGGGCCACTACAAGTTCATTAATTCCAAAACTAGTGCTTAATTGATATTCTTCTTTAACTCCTCAAACACTCTCTACTAATCATTTCCTTACAGGAAACTCTTACCACTTATTTTTATGGCATTGAGTGGCACTACTACCATTGAAAATAAGGGCAATAATATCCTAAGGTATTTTTATTCCTTAATGAAATTACTAATCTCAAAAACATTAGTAGGCACTAGCCCTTTTCATGATGGCCTCCATCTTAGTAGGATCTATTTTCATTTCTCCTCTACCTATCACATACACCAAATAGACCAGAGACTACTATGCAAACTCACACTTCTTGAGATTTTCTAGTAACTCATTCCTCTTTAATCTCCAACACCTATGTCAATTGTGACATGTGCTCCTCCAAGGTAACATTGTATAGAAATATATCATCCAAATATACAATAACAAATGAATCTATAAAATGGAGCAATATATCATTATTTAACCACATAAATGTAGTAATTGCATAAAATAGGTCAAATGACATGGATAACCACTCATACAAACCTTTCTTGGTTTTCAAGGTCATCTTCTAGGTATCCTCTTATCTAACTCAAACCTAGTGATTTTGAGCATGATTTTGCTACCTGTTCTTGAGTGTTATTTTGTTCAATGGCCTATAATCAATACACATCCACCAAGTCCCATCCTTTTTTGGCATTATGATGATGGGTGACCCTCATGGTTATGTACTCAATGAAATAAAACTATTTTCCAATAGTTTCTACAATTGTTTCTTCACCTCAATTGTTTTTATAGAAACTACATGTATAACCCAATATTTGGCAATGTGGATTCTAACAATAGCTAGATCTCATGCTCTAGTTCCCTCTTGGGTGGTGACCCTTTAGGCTCTCGTAACATATACTTGTATGCCTATAGAAACTCTTCTAGTTTCCATTTATGTTTCTTAGTACACCCCTCCAAGGATTCATTTCCTCTTACTAACTCTTTTACATGTTGATTTTATCTTAAAAATAGTAAAACATGTTTATTTCTAGAATTGGTTAGTCTCTTGGATTGGTTGGAACTTAAATATTCGAATTTCCTTTGTGTGAGTTGATGGTGAATAATTTGTGATCCTTAACAAGCCAGTACTAGTTGGCACTCCAAATGAATTTTGCATCATGCATGTACATAGAGGGACTTCCAAACACCACCCTAGATACATCAAAAGGTACAATGTCTAGTTCTACTTTATGAGAAAAATCAACATTTATAGTAAATCTAATTTTGCACTATTTGGTTACCTTTATTTCTACATCCTTATTTACCCAACCGAATCGATCTAGTCTTGGATGATCATGAACTTCCAATTCCAATTTGTTGACCAAATCTATCATAGTGAGATTCACTTGACATCTTGAGTCAAATATAGAATCAATGTTTGTGTTTTTAAATTGTATCTTATATCTAGATGGAACTTCCAACACTTCTCATGTTTAGTACCATCAACGTTATAATGGTTGTAGTGGTTTTTGGGATCTTTGGACTGGTGTGTTTTGGCCTCCATATTCTTATCTTTTTCCCCTTTCCACTTTTTCTTCCCCTCCTTAGAATAATATCGGTGCTCCTACTTCAATTCACTTGATTTCCCTTTCATCAGGCCTATGTTCTCTAGGTATTGTTCCTGTATGCAATCCTTATCCACTGATATGGGATATGAATTTCCTCAAGTACTAGACTACCCCAATGAAAATTCTAACTTCAAAAAAATTAGTAGAGATCAACCATTTCATGATGGAATCCATCTTCAAAGGATCTATTTTCAGCTCGAATCCACCTATCACATACCCTAGACACACTAAATACTACTTTGCAAACTCACAATTACTAATATTTTCTAGTAGCGAGTGCTTCTTTAATGTCTTTAACATGTATATCAAATGTGTGATATTCTCCTCCTAGGTTGAATTGATTACCAATATATCATCCAAATAGATGATACCAAATGAATCTATAAAAGGGGAATTATATCATTCATTATCCTAAAAAATGTATCTCGTACCTTACATACGCCAAATGGCATGACTAACCACCCATACAAACCTTGCTTCGTTTTCAAGGCAATCTTCTAGGTATCTTCTTCTTTAAATCGAACCCAGCGATATCCAAACTTCAAGTCTATCTTCGTGAAGTATTCCTATTACTACAAATGATCCAATAGATAATCTATCCTAGGCATGGGGCACATATTCTTGAGGATGCTTTTTTTTAATGCCATGTAATCAATGCACATCTACAAATTCTGATCCTTTTTTCACACTATGATTATGCTGGACCGACATGGTGATGTACTAGGTCGAATGGCACCCTATTCCAATAGTTTCTTCAATTATTTCTTCTAATTGATTTCTTATATAAAATACTACTTATACAACTCAATGTTTGGTAGTGGGGATTCTAGATATACATGGATCTTGTGCTCCACCTCCTTCTTCATTTATATCCAATTAGCCTCTTGGAACACATCTCTATATTACTTTATAAAATCTTCCACTTGTCATTTCTATTTTCTAGAACACACATCCAAGATGCCTTTCCTCTTACTGACTCTTCTAAAAATCAATTTTCTCCTAAAATTAATAAAACATACTTATTTTTAGAATTGATTGGTTTTGTTTTCTTGGTTGGCACTTACCAGCAAAAATTTTGAATTCCTATGTGCTCATTGACATTGAACGATTTTTCGTCCTTGCCAAGCTGATACTAGTTGGAATTCCACATGAGTATTGCATCTGACATGTGCATATAGGTACTTCTAAATGCCATGCTAGATACTCAAAGGGAACTACATCTTGTTCTATTTCATTAATGAAATTAGCAGTAATAGTGAATTTAATCTTCCATTATTCAGTTACCTTTTATTTCTACATATGGGGTACAAAGGGAGGTACCCCATATTATGCCCCCTAGGTATATAGCACTACATCCTTAATTAACCAACCTAATGGATATGGGATTCGATTATCATGAACTTCCAATCCCAATTTTTTGACCAACTCTGATGTAATGAGATTCCCCTATGATCCTCATTCAAATAGAGTATCAATATTTGTCTTTTTAACATGTATCTTTATATGGAAGAACATAGTATTTTTGTTCTCGTCCTATTGCTAAAGGCTACTTACATTCACCTCCTTCTCCATCGATGTATAAATGATCTTCTTATCCATGTATGAACTTCTTTCAACCTAGTTGCTCCAATTTTTTGCCATGAAATTAATCTTCTTATTATCTTTTGTTTTGTTGTTTAGGTTAACTCTAGACGCAAATTTTATCACTTCTCCTCTATATCACCATCAATGTTATAGTTGTTGCAATGGTTAATATGATATTTGCACTAACATGTTATGGCCTCCATATTTTTATAATTTTTACCTTTCCACTTCCTCTTCCCATCCTTAGAAGCATTCTTGTTCTCCTTCTACTTCAATCCACTTGATTTCCCTTTCTTCGCATCTAGGTTCTCTAAGCATTGTGTCTGTACACAAGTCTTGTTCATTGAACTAGATCTGAACAACATCACTTACCTCCATAGATGATGATGTAGACCCCCATTTACTTGATGAGTACATATGGGTTCTTTTGGGATATACCCACCAGTATGGAAATATTTCTAGATTTTGTGGTCTACTCCTATACACTTTTCTCCTTGCTTCTTCTTGAAGTAGTGCCACTTAATCCTTTGGTCATCTACATACCCAATAAATTAAAATTATGAACTTATGAGGGTTTTAAAGTCCTCTCACTTAGTCACTGGAGGATATCACTCCAACATTGTGGTCTATGTGTGGCCTTCCCACTAGGTCAGGGTGTGGCCCTCTAATTTTAGGCATGCAAATGAAATATTATGTTCTTCCTCTATATGATAAACACTTAAACAAAATCTTAATTGTTTCAGTTAGTGATTTAGATTTATATCATCTATCTCACCATGATATCATCTAATATTGACCTTCATTTCCATTTTGAGTAGGGACCTGTTGATAGCCAAAAATGACCTTATCAACATGTAAGTGAAATCGTGAAATCACCCCGTCATGGCCCTGAGTAAGCCCTTATTCATTTGATTTAGTAGTTCATAATGGCTCAATTGGACCCAGTTACCCCCTCTCTCTCCCTACTTACTTATGGTATTCTTTTTACTTACGAATAAGAAGAGAGATAACAAATCTACCCTCTTGGAAAGCTCTTGTAAGAAAGCGATCCTTAAGATGACTTGAGGGCTCAACCAAACCACACTAAAGTCTACCCCTATTGTAAGGGGACTTCTAGAAATGTAGTGATTAATCTAAAATAAAAGCAAAAGGAAAGAAATTCTAAGCCTATATTGGTTAGGAAGATGTAGATCTAACCTAACCGAGAGCAAGGTAAAATGATTGAGGATTTAACATGGAATATATAATTAATATCAGACCATTGAAAAATTTATAACAATCAATATCCTTAATGTCATGCATGCTCTGTTTGGAGATCTAATCAGAATAAATGATTAGGTATCAAAACTAGGAAAAAGTTCACATAATTTCAATAGTAATTAAATCAATTTTAGATGACATATTTCTCAGTAAGTAGTTACTCAAAAATTTGATTTAAAGTCTTGATCAAATAAGACAATCAACAACAAATCTATGAGACTTAATAACTCATAAAGTTAATCTATAAGACAAACATTCATATTCAATAGAAGTGCATGATATGAAGTGATTTACATAGATTTTTGATTACATAACTGAAATTTGAATTATAAATAAAAGTATTCAAATACAAATTGATGAAACCTGGTCCCTTGATCTATTTCAAATTTGATCTCCAACATTCTCTTTAAAATGATAAACTCATCTAATTGAGAAAAGAATTACAAAGTGTTTCTTCTATCTCATTGATAGATATTGTATTCTAAGAAGAAAATCACTATTTTCTCATATCTGAGTTTTCTCCTCCTTCCTACAACTATACTACCCTATAAAAAAGTGCTTTAGAGTCTGTAGTTGCAGGGAAGAGGAACCCCTTCTTCATTCTCTCGACTGTTATTTAATAATTTGCAAAAATCCAAAAATGGAGAGTTGTTATGAGTAGTTTTTCAAATTCTCAATTAGAGCTGCAAATTATACATTTTATTCCTTGTTGTCCTCTTAATCCTTTTTTCTTGATCCCATAAGACAGATCTCTTGCCATAAACCAATCAGAAAAGAAATGAAAATCAAAATTACAAAATCTGGGACAAACCAACTCTCCAATTAAAATCAAATTAAATAAATAAATTGAAGGCAAATTGTGCTCTTGTTGATTTCTGTTCAGGATTTTATGGTTGAAAGGAGTTGTCATGAAACCAATTTTGCAACAACAGAAGTTTGGGTAGATGAAATTGTTTCAACAAATTTTCCAAAATTGAATTTTTTGTTACAATTTCGTAACCTTATTTTTCAGCTAATTTTTTTGGTTATTAAATTTTTATATTTGGTTATGTTAATGCTCACATATTATTCTCCTCGATTCTAGCTTTTTAACGAGTCATCCTAGGCCTCATTTGGCCAAGTAGAACTCAAGATATGTCTCTCCAAAGTTGAGTTATCAAAACTGCAATAATGCTGGCAAATGCATGCCTAGGCCAAAATTGAGCATTTTTAATTAAAAAATCTAATTTTAAATTAAATTAATAAATTATAATTAACTAAGTAATTACAATTATTAATGTATAAATTAAATAAATTATTGAATTATATACGAATTAATTATAATTATAAAATTAAATGGAGTTGTCTTTAGTGCGACTTTTTGGAGGATTCGTCTAACGAGGTGGAGGAATTGCCCGGACGGCCAAAAGTGGCGGGAATCCAGGCAAAAAAATTTCAAAAAATCTTGTAGAGGCAGTCTTTGAATCATGTTTTTGATGGTGGAAATGGATTCAGCACCATCAAAAACGTCTAAGACACCTAAAATTTTGAAGTTTAACAATTATAACTTGGATTTACAAAAATCCTGGCCGAATTTTCTATAAATATGACCAGAATTTCCATAACTTTCCGGGCAACTCCTCTGCCTCGTTAGACTACGCGCTTTTTGGAAGCTTTTACGGTAGGTTTTTCCGGTCTAATTTCTCTAAAATCCTATAGGAATCTATTGAAATCACAAGTTTGATGGGTAATCATGTGCAATTGAAGTGTCCTAAGGGTTTTCCAGGGTGCTAAATCCATATATACAGTAAAAAAAAAACTAGTTTAAATAACACAAGTCAAGATTTCACCTCAAATTTTTCTACCGGATTCTGGCATCGGAAAGTCCAAAAAGTCACACTAAAGTCAACTCCAAATTAAATTATAATTAAAAAAACTTAAATTAATTAATTACACTAATTAAAAATACAAATTAATTTAATTTATTAAAATATTAAAATAATAGGGAAGCATGACAAGGTGGATTGGTGGCCCATTTAATACAAATGGAAAGGATTAATAAAGAGGGCTTTATGAAGTCTCATGAGTTAAAATCTGGGAGGAGATAAAGAAAGGGAGCCGAGGATATAAGGTGTCGAGGTGCCGAGGAGTGGGGAGTCAGAGATAAAGAGGATGTTATGAGGTGAAGAGGAGCCCGAGATCCCGAGGAGGCATGGGGAGCGGGCCCCATATTATATTATTTAAAAAAATAAAAATTATATATAAAACTCAAAATCAAAAACCAAGCAGGAGTGGAATTTGGGAAATCAAAATTTCGTATCGAATTAAAACGCCTGAGATCCCGAGGAGGCATGGGGAGCGGGCCCCATATTATATTATTTAAAAAAATAAAAATTATATATAAAACCCAAAATCAAAAACCTAGCGGGAGTGAAATCTTGGGAAATCAAAATTTCGTATCGAATTAAAACTTTCATCCGGGAACTAGGATCTGATATTTTTTTAAATTCCATTATGTATAGTTTTTTTTATAAGTTTTTATTATAAAATTTTAAACTATACATTATCTACTTGCACGTGATTTTTGTAGGATAGTTAATGAATTAAAATTAATAAATAAATAATTAATGACTAATTACAATTAATTAGATGTAAATATTTTTAAATTATATATATATATATATTTTGTACATTTTTAGTTTATATGGTAAAAAATAATTGAAAATTTGAATAAGCATCATTTGCAAATCATAAGTCCAATTGAGAACAAACAATTATTGATGGAAAACTAGCAATAAATTGAACACAATGAAGCAATTAGAATGGAAATCCAAAGAAAATAGAAATCTCAGAAAAATGTTTCACAATTTACTAAAGAAAAGCATTAAAGGGCAATATGACCAGTATTTACGTATATAGGGTCCCCATTATTATTCTAAAGATAATAAATTAAAAATGGGGGGGGGTTGTGATTTTACCCAAACAATTGTTGGGAATCACGATTGTCATTAGACCAAAACCTGCAGGTGTTAGTTAATGATCGCATTACCGTAGATAAGGATCAATGAGAGGCGGTTAGTCCATGTCATGAAACGCATAGGGAGCGTTGGTTTATCCAGTGTCCAACAATCTCCCCCCCAACGCGAGTCAGGTGTGTATCGAACTCATGACCTACGCTCTGATACCACTTATCAAGTGTGTATGTGCTTCTCTATGAATTGTAGTGCCAATTATTCTCTTCTTGTCGCTTTTGATTTTATATCAACCCCAAAAAAATCCATAAAATCTAATACAATTAATCTCTAAGTCCAACCTATGTAACGATTTGTGGATATATATATGAAGAATACATGTATTAACCCGTGTGATCATTAAAACATAGTGATATATCAACAAACTAGACTCGAAAAATGAAATTGACCCAATGACCCATTACCTTTGTATATCTCTTGCTTTCTTACCAAGTTTTCATGTTAACATAATCAATGATTTGAAATGACAATTACGCATTTAAATTTGACGAGCAGTATGAATCCACAAAAATATGAACATTCACATCAGCCAAGCATGCAAGCATTTGAGCAAAAGGAAATAATGAAGCTAAAATCCCATAGATATGCACAAATTGGAAATTACGTCACTCAAAGGTAGGGACCCGGAAGGACTTAGAAATTAGATTTAAATCATATTTGTGAGATTCCAAGATGATAGAGTGAAAAGAGGAATTTTCAATAAAGCGAGAGTGTGGGCCATATCAATTAAGCGGGTGACATGGAACTCAGATCTTAGATGATACTTAAATATGTATTTCGTTAATAGTTTTGATATTCCGAGAATGAGAGACTCATCAAGTTATGGAGGAGCAGAGATTCCAAGATAGCATGAAGTGAGAAAGCAAATTCTGCAGATTACGAGATCTAAGATCTCAGATCTCGGTATCAGATCTCGAAAAAATCTATTTTTGAAATGTTACAAGATTGGGAAGACCCGAGATTTCAATGCTTCCAATATTTCGACATTAAATAAAAATATACTTAAAGAATAGTCATGGTTCCAGATTGAAGGAATGCATACCTAACAATAGTGATTCATGTCGACACACCATGTAAAATGGACAATTAGTCATCCTGGAAACTATAATAGAGGCGTGAGTAAAAAAATGATAGAGGATGAAGATTGTGGTGTAGAGATATAATTCAGGAAGACAAATGAAAATTACAAGAATGTGCAGAGGTATGGCAATGGGAAAAATCATCTTTACATCTGTTGTTATTCTTGGCAATTGTCCTTTTTCTTTTAGCAATTTATTTTTAACTTTAACATTTAAAACATGAGAATCCAAATGCCCATAGAAAATTAGAATGATAAAGGCCAAGAATTTCATTTGAAATTCATCCATGAGAAAGGAAAAAGTGATGATGACTTATCTCACAATTCTGATGAAAAATAAAGACTTCCCTAAACATGTCTGTGACTTTAAATAGGATAGATGATTTCTTATTTATAAATTGGAGTCTCTAAATCAAGGTAAAGAAAACCAAAAACATACTTGAGCTTATTACCAACATTTATTGAAAAATTTGCAAATTAAACCAGAAGATAAAAGAAAGGCGAACTAGTTAACAAAATTAATCATACTCCTATTCTAATTGACCGAGAGATCAATAACTAAGTATAGTCATACTTATAGTGAAACCATTCTCTCAATTTTATCCCTGCACATATAAAAATGTCAAAAATAATCAACAAAATTAAAAATGGAACTAAATCATTAAAAGAAATATTGATCCTATTATGTACATCTAAATTCCGCAAAATAAACTTATTTACAAAATTCTCACCTTGAAATTCTTCCAACCATATGCCTATGGTATCATAAAAATCAGTACGTATTTCTATTAATGTTTGGAAGAAATTCACATGAAGAGAAAATAACATTCGAGAAATGAATGATAAACATTTAAATATTGTAGCATGCTAGAAATTGATGGTATTATGTACAGAAGAATGGTCATAGAAAGAAACCTTTTAGAGAATTGGGGATCCCTAAAATTTTTCAGATTAATTAACAAAGTATAAATGGGAATTAAATTGCAAGTTCAAAAGATTTCTAGAAAAAATATTTCGTTGACTAGACTGTAATTATGCTCTCTCAAGTGCCACAAGTTGTGAAGAACTCATTTGAAAACAATGCATGAATTGGTCAAACGTGAATAAATAAAATTTCAAAATAAGATGTTGAAGATGTTTATGCTTAAATATTTGGAATTGATTTTCATATAAGCTCATTATTTCACTTGATGAGCGATGAGAGTTTGAATGCTTAAAGTGCTAGCATAATATGTTTAAAAATTCAAAAATAAAATTTGAGAGAAAAACAAACTCGAACTGAATAAAATGACAAAAAGACAAATTATAATATACATCAATATTACAAATAATTGTACAACACAATTGAGATTTGTTTGCAAAAAATTCCTTCCCACAAGTGCCAATAGAGAAAATGAAATCAAAATTATTGTTAGCATCAACTCGTGGAAATGAAAACATTTCAAGCTCATGATTAGAAAAGGAAAATCCATCATCATAAGAATCTTAAATAGGAGTGGATTCCTGAAAACTGAAATCATTAAAATGTATGGGGGACTGAAAATGAAAAAATATTGGAACGATTTTTGTGATGGTGTTTTCTTCATCTTCAAAAATAGATTGACTTAAATAATTGGAATTATGGAAATTTGAAAAAACATTTTCTGAAGAATAAAGAGACTCAATATTCTCATCTTTCAAGTTGTCATCAAAATTGATTTCGTTAGTATTATTTTCCTTATCATAAGATAAATCAAAACCAAGAAAAAGATTAGATGCATGGAGAGAATTTTCAAGGCTATTGAGAGTATGAATTAAATTTTCTCCATCGAAACCAAAATTAGTTAGAAATTCATTATTAATGGCGAATTCTCTATTTTTTGAAATTAAAAAAGGTATTATTGAAGAATTATTTAATGAATTTCAATTATCAAAAAAGATCTTGGTAGAGGAAAAATGAGAATTTGAATTTATGTACCTGAAAGTTTCCCTGCTTGAGGAATTTTTCTCATTGTCCAAAAAAGATATTTCATATTCTTCCACTCTTGCATCATTGTCAATTTTAGATTGTTGAACAATATTGATATCAACATAAGAAGATTCTGAATTAACTGCCACATTTATTTGTTGATTGCTAATAATTGTTGGTTGATTCTCTTCTTTTACATATTCATCAAAATTTGGAGTGGCATATAAATTTTGATTTGAAGAAACTATAAGATCAACACTATTTATTTAAGCAGCATTAGTTTCTGTTTGAAATTGTTCATTTCCAATCCTTTCTTTTGGGAGAGGATCATCATTGTCACTTTGAGAAACTAATTTTTCAATAGTAGTACATATACTTTCTTGTTCTTTATAAGAAATACAAGGAAGGGATACTAAATGTTTGAACCATCCTACTAGTTGAAATTCGGGAGGTAAATATTTGGAATGAAATTGCATACAAATTAGTTTGAATTTAATTAGGAAATCATCCAAAGAATCACCTTCCATCATACACAATTATTTTAATTGATCACAAACTTTTTCATAGTCATATTCCAAAAAATCGTGAAGGAAAGTTTTTGAAAATTCATCCCAACTATGTACAACGACAAATGGTAAGGATCAACACTAGTCTTTAGCTTAACTTGTTAGCATAAGAGTGAAGATCCTACAAATAAAACCTTCGTAAATACTGAAATTATTAAAATTTAAAATAAATTGAGGGAGATGGTCAAAAGCATAAATCTTACCATCAAAGTTTATCTTAGACATAGTGTCAACTACCTTTATTAGAGTAGAAGCTGGTGGAAACTTGGTAAAGCAACTCCAAGGTGTTTTCTAAAATGGAACAATAGTAATACGATAAAATCATAAAGCGAAAAATATTCAAAGAAACAATTAACTGTTGCCCTCCTTCTAATGCCAAAAATATTGATGGCCAAAAATGAACTTATGAACATTTAAGGGAGCCCCAACTAAGCCCTTATCTATTTGATTTAGTGGTTCTGACTGGTTCAATTGGGTTTAGTTACCCCCTCTATCTCCTTGCTGAATTGTGGTATTCCTTTTACTTACCAATAAGAAGAGAGATATACATTCTAACATTTTGCAAAGATCTTACAAGAAAGTGATCCTTAATTTGGTTTAGGGCTTAGCCAAACCACACTAAAGTCTACCCTCGACGTAAGGGGACTTCTAGGAATGCAATGATTAATCTAAATGCAAATTAAATATAAAATGCATGCAAAAGGAAAGAAATCCTAATCCTATCTCGATTAGGAAGATGTAGATCTAACCTAACTAAGAGCAAGGTAAAAGTTGATAGATGATTTAACATGCAATATATAATTAATACCCAACTGTTGAAAAAGTTCTAACAATCGATATCCTTAATGTCATGCATGCTATGTTTGGAGATTTAATAAGAATAAATCATTAACCATCAAAACTAAGAAAAAGTTCACATAATTTCAATAGTAATTAAATCGATTTTAGATGACAAATTTATGAGTAAGTAGCTACTCAAAAATATGATTTAAAGTATTGAGAAAATAGGAAAATCAACAACATATCCATGAGACTTAACATATGAGAAATCTAATCTCTAAGACAAATGTAACAACCCTGGTGAAAATTCCATGTAATAAAAGTTAATAATGGCAAAAACAATAACCATGGTTGATGGGACACTAATTCCAAGCAGAATGTTGGGAAAGACATTCTAGTGGGTCTTCATTTAGTTGTTTGGCTAAGGAAATTGACAAAGGCAATGACTAAGGATTTGGAGAGGAAAAATGGCATTTTTGGCACATTTATTTATGAAAATAATGGAAATTAGGAGAAAAAGGAGGTGAAAGGTCACACGTTGCATGTGAGGGGGGAAATGAAGTAAAATAATGGAAAATGAACAAAAATAGAGGCTTCAATCATAAAAAGGCTTCTGAGGATTGCTTGTTAACCTTTTGTCAGTTCAGTTTTGGAGCTCTCTCTCTCTCTCACTCTTGGACACTTAAGAGTTTTCTTAGAGTATATTTGCATTGGATCAAGAAAGGAAAAAAAGGCATGAGGAAGTAAATATCAAGCAGGGAAAGGCAAGATCAAGAAACTAAAACAAGATTCATTGCATGTATCGATTTGCATGTGTATTTTCCTTGCTAGATTTAGCATGCATGGTGTTGCATGTGGTTCTTTTTATTGTGGCATGGGTTTTTCCAAGTTTAATAGTGCTTTTAGCCTAGACTTACTATTTTCGGATAGCCATGGTGTGATGGGGTTCTCATGTTTTGGTTTAGTTGAATTGATAGATGGATTCGAAGCTGAGTGGAGTGGATCTCTGAATGATAGAGCACATGGCCTAGCTGTCCTTGAACCGGAATATGGATCATGGTAAAGCCACTGGCCTAGTGACCCCTGAGCCAAACTGTGGGTTGCGATAAAGACAAGGTTGTGTTGCCTCGGTGGGCCTAGGGATCCTTGCTAGTGAATGACAAGATATATGGTAAAGCCAAGAGGTGGTTTTCTCTCTGTTGGGCCTTGTAATCCCCGGTTCAGGATATCTAACAAAGACTGGAGAGTGAGTCTCAATTTAGGGCCTAGTGATCTGGGTCTATATTGCGGTAAAGCCTAGGAGACTAGGACACAGGAAAATTCCTCATGATTTAGGTGGAGAAATCCGGTGGAATCCATGCTTGTTTGGCTTAGTGATCGAATGGAGATCATGGTAAAGCCTATTATGAGGTGTTTATTGTGTTGGCCCAGTGATCCAAGATGGATTACGGTAAATCCTGGTTTATCTTGATGAGGGTGAGGTGGTTTAGCCTCGGTATGCCCTAGTTGGTTCTTTTGGTTTGAGTCCCACGTTCATGCTTGGAATATGGCACGGGGATGAATGGATGAAGAGAGATTTGGCTTAGCCATTCTATGATCGGGTGGAACGTGGAAATCCCATCCCGGGTTTGGTTTTTGCATCATTAATAAAAGGTTATTTCTCCTTGTATTTATATGAGAATTTTTATGGATTATATATGGCCAATATGGTTGTAATTTCATGAGTATTTATGTTTTTATTATGTTGGTTACATGTGTGTTTTATGACAAGCCGTTGTGTATGACTCTCAACATGTTTTTACTTGTAAATGAATCGATAATGTATCTATGGCCTAATAGATGGTAATGCAGCAAATGAAATGAGCGAATAATGGTTCTTAGATATTCTCAAATAAGTACAGTATCCCTATGTTTAATTATGTTAGTTACACCTGTAGATTACATTCTTGCAACATGTCTGACAAAATTCCTGTCATGGCTGGTAGGGATCTGATTGAGGTATTTTCTAACTTATTTCTTTTGCATCATTGTTTCCCTGTTATTTTACTAATCTTAAGTTATCATTCCATTATGGGCAGTGACATGGGATCTGTGCCTAAAAAAGTGATTAAATCCCAAGGACGCTAGTACAAAACTAGTAAATTGGGTCTCTGGACACTAGCAGACAAGCCTGTGAGAGCGAATTTGGGTTTCTGGATGTTTTCATGCTTATAATATCAGAGCGACTAAGGATTAAGACGTCCAGAGCATTAGTAGGACCCAGGGACAAGATGTCTGAGTGGTTGAAATGTCTCCTAAGGTTCTATTGCTAATGTGGATAGGTTGGTTGATGCGTTTCGTCGATTCCACTTCCTTAAGGTCACATAGGAGGTCGAATCCAATCATAGTAGCCTCTCATCGCATGTTTACCTTGGTTGGATGGTTACT
This sequence comes from Pinus tabuliformis, assembly GCA_031772625.1. Classification (NCBI taxonomy): domain Eukaryota; kingdom Viridiplantae; phylum Streptophyta; class Pinopsida; order Pinales; family Pinaceae; genus Pinus; species Pinus tabuliformis. The sequence goes on from CM062818.1 coordinate 776,922,304, forward strand.
TGGGTAGATGTAGGAGTAGGGTGTTATAGAGTGGTATCAAAGCATGGTTCGGCCCTCAAATTGGATGGGTAGAGTGTGTTGGTCATGCATGCATGTCAGTTTCCTGTGTGCCTCTTACACTTGCATTCCATGTGCTTGTTGCATTGCATCTTGTTGATCATGGTTGTAGAAAGATTGTCATGAGGAACTTGATGATTTATTTTGTGAAATGTGTCGTCATGAGTATATGAAGGGTTTCATATGGTTATATGTCTCTTGAATACATCCTTGTACATTAGGTGCATTCTTGAATGTTTTGATTACATGTATCAGCCTTGTAGGTTGATTACAAGAATTGATCGCTTATGTTTGACTACATGTGTTTATGTGTATGTGTAGTTGATTAGACATTTCTTATGCATGTTGATGGTTGCATGTGACAATGTGTGCAATGGAGTAATGGTTGTTGTCATGCGTGAGGTCATAGCATGCATTGTTGATATGGCCTTGCAATGATGACTAGAGCCTAACTAGAGTGATGTCTATGTGTTGATACATTTATTTGTGTATGTATATATGTTGCTATGTTTATGTATTACATGTATCACACTGATTTTTTGATCTTGTATACAAGGTATCCTCCTCGAAATATACTAAGCTACGTTGATTTATTTTGATTTGGTTTATCTGACATATTATGGATTGTAGGAAAGAGATTAGGTAGCTAGCAAGATGGTAGACTGCATAGAATCTCCCTATAAATCTGATGAGAAACATGGTGTGGGGTACTCTTCTGATTTGGCAGACACCTTGAGAAGCTTGAAGGAATAAATAAGGATTTCTAAGGCATATAATGGTCGAATCATACAGGCACAAGAGAAATAAGAAGATGTTAATGCAATACTTCTTTAAAATTTGTTACATTTGCAGCGACAAGGGCCACTTTGGATCAACCATTGACAAGAGGACAAAACTAATGGGGCATATGAAAATAGGTCTCTTGGTAGGCATAGGTCGAATAGATCTGACAAGGTGAGGGATAACAGGTTGTTGGACACTCTGGATAGGATAGGCAATGGATACATGTACTATTCTAGTTCTGGTTCTGATAGACATAACGACCATCATCATTATCATCCTTACAGGAGGAATAATAGGGGATACTTCACAGATGAATTTAAGAAAGAAAAACCACCTAATTTTGATGGAGATGTGAAGAAGTCGAAAGATGCAGAGGCTTGGATACTTGGGATGAACAAATTCTTTGGGTTGCATGAGTACATAGATAACATGAAGTCCAAAGTAGTTATCTTCATCTTGAAAGGTAAAGAAGACATTTGGTGGGAAGATGTTAAGCGAGTTAGAGACATCAAGACAGATGACCCGAGTTGGCGGAAGTTAAAAAGGCTTTTCAGGAAGAAATACTTGTCAGAAAGGTACTACGACAGTAAGTCTAAAGAGTTATATGAGCTAAAGATGGGATCAATGATAGATGAAGAGTAACCGACCAAGTTTCTGGAGCTATTAATGTATGTATCGTATCTTACAAATTAGAAGGATAAAGTTCAATGATTTTTGAGTGGTTTTCCATTAGAATTTAGAGATCATATTGAGTATGATGAGCCTCGATCACTTGAGGAAGTCATTGGGAAACTGAAGTATTGTTATGAAAAATCAAAGCATAAGAATGAATCTCAGCAAGGATGGAAGGAAAAAGACAAAGGCAGAGTTAAATGGAATCCTAAGAGAACAAGGCCTCAGCATGCAGATGAGAAAGAAAATGTGGCACCGCAAAAGAGGTTTAATGCAGCTAGATAGGGACATGAGTCGCAACAAAAACATAGAGGTGTTGGTACTAGTCGATTGGAGAGTTGGACATGCGGCAAGGAGCACCTTAAGAGAGATTGTCCACAGAATTAGGGTGGTAGGCCTTAGATATAGATTGTTGGGGATGTTTGTTAGAGTATTCCTTGTATCTGTGTAGCATTGGACAACAGGTAGACAGAACACCAAGCATCTATCATGGAGATGGACGGTAAGCTTTGTGATCAAGTTATTTCTATTTTTATTGACCCTTGATCTAATTATAGTTATGTTAGTCCTGAGTTGGTGGATATGTGTGGTTTGAGTAAGAAAATTCATGCATAGTATTTATTAGTGCAGTGGGATATAGGTAGAAAGAAGCGAGTTCATCATTAGGAAAGAGCTTGTGCATTTGATTAGAATGATATTCCTACAACTACATAGTTGAATGTATTACCATTGGGTTCATACAGTATTTTTCTGGCCATGGATTGGTTTTATCTTCATAGAACCAAGGTAGACTATTATGTCAAAGCTATTGAGTGTGTTGTTGACAATGGGGAACAAAGATTCTTGTAGGGTAAGAAGAAAGTCACATCAGTTAGGATGGTGACAACTATGCAAGAAAAGCATAGCTGTGAGAAAGGGTGTACGTTATTTTCCATACACATTTCTAGTGATAAGGGTAAGGAGGTTGATGATGCAAATGTGTTGAGAAGGTACCTAGTTTTGCAGCAGTTTTAGGATGTATTTCCTAAGGACATTACAGATTTTCCACCTGACAGGGAGGTAGAATTTTCTATTGAGTTAGTTCCAGGGGTAGCTCCAACATCAAAAGCACCTTACGAGATGAGCACACATGAGTTAGTTGACCTAAAGCTATAGTTGAAGGAAATGTTAGACAATGGATAGATTATGCCAAGTGTATCACCATGGGGCACATCAGTATTATTTGTGAAGAAGAAAAATGGAACTCTCAGATTATGCATTAACTATAGGCAGTTGAACAAAATGAATATCAAGAACAGGTACCCTTTACCAAGGATTGATGACTTGTTCGATCAGTTCAAGGGAGCATCAATGTTCTCCAAGATCGACTTGAGATCCAGATACTATCATGTACACATCAAAGAGGAGGACATTTACAAGACCACTTTCTGGACCAGGTATGGTCATTATGAGTTTTTTGTAGTCCCATTTGGATTAAATAATTCTCCATTTATGTTTATGTGCTTGATGAATAGTGTGTTACATATGTATTTGGATAAATTTGTTATTGTGTTCATTGATGACATACTGGTATATTCTAAAAATGAGGAAGAGCATGTCGAGCATTTAGCAGCAATGTTAAGGTTGGTGAGATGGCATCAGTGGTATGCTACGCTCAATGAGTGTAGTTTCTTTCAGACTGAGGTATGCTACTTAGGACATGTTGTCTCCAAAGAGGGCATTTGTAGTAGATCCAGAGAAGATAAGGGCCATCATGGAGTGGGTAGCTCCTAAGAGTGTGGATGAGGTGAGATCTTTCATGGGTCTGGCAAGCTATCACAGGAGGTCCATCAGAACTTCTGGCAGATTGCTTATCCTATCACATCATTGCAAAGGATAGGTAAGAAGTTCAAATGGATAATAGGAGTGTGAGCCTAGCTTTGAACAGCATAAGTAGTTGTTGACGCATGCACAAGTGCTACAAATTGCAGATTCGAACAAAGAGTTTGTAGTATACATAGATGCTTGCAAGAGAGGACTTGGTGGAGTCCTTATCCAAGATGGACAAGTGGTATGCTATGAGTCACAAAAGTTGAATGGGCACGAGCATAACTACCAGACACATGACTTGGAGTTAGAAACGATCATATATGCATTGAAGATGTGGAGTCACTATCTTCTTGGCAGGATTTTTTTACTTATGAGTGATCATATTGGGTTGAGGTATTTGCTTGACCATCCGAATCTAAATTTTAGAAAGGCTAGATGGTTGGCCATGATCAATGAGTTTGATTTCGAGATTAGGTACATCATAGGTAAAGAGAGCAGGGTGGTAGAGGCTCTTAGTAGGTAGGTACAGGTAAATCACTTGGCAAGTATGAGCTCCTGTGGGACATATCTACATGATAGAATCTTGTAGGCAAGTCATCCAGATGTCAGTTATATGGTGATTGTGCATAAGTTGTAGTAGAGTGTTGGTATACGTACAGGTTTTAGTACAGGTATAGGTGCAGGTATAGGTACAGGTGCAGGTAAAGGTACAGGTGGTAGTACATGTACAGGCACAGGTGCAGGTGCACAAGGTATGGATTATTGTCTTACAACAGATGGATTGGTTAGATTCAGAGACAAGATATATGTGCCAGATAGTAGTGAGCTCAAGAAGGTGATCTTGAGGGAGTTTCATGCGAAACCATATTCAGGTCACCCAGGTTATCAGAATACATTGACTGTATTGAAGAGATTTTACTATTGGCCGAATCCGAAGAGGGATGTAGTAGAGTTTGTGGCTAGGTGTTTTGATTTTCAGCAAGTGAAGGCAGAGTGTAAACATCTAGGTGGACTGCTACAACCAATCACGATTCCAAAATGGAAATGGGAGGTCATTTCCATGAAATTCATCACAATATTTCTAAGGACAACGGGATAACATGATTCCATCATGATTATCGTGGACATATTGACAAAGGTTGTACACTTCATTCTAGTGAAGTCTACATTCTGAGCTAGTTATGTGGCACATGTATTCATCCAAGATGTGGTTAGATTGCATGGTGTTCCAAAGAAGATTGTGTCAGACAGGGATGCAAAGTTCACTTCCAAGTTTTGGATTGTGTTGTTTGCAAGTTTGGGCACAAAGTTGGCCTTCAGTACAACTTATCATCCATAGACAAATGGAAAGCCAAAGAGGGTCAACATGATATTGGAGGACATTTTGAGGATGTATGTGATGCATCAATAGCGGAAGTGGGAAGAATATCTTCCCTTGGTAGAGTTTTCATACAACAATGGTTATCAGGAGTCTCTGAGGATGAGTTCTTTTGAGGCATTGTATGGGTTGAGTTGCAATACTCCCATCAGTTGGAGTGGTCTGGTTAATAGGGTATTGATTGGACTAGACATGTTGGTACACATGGAAATGGAAATGCAGGTGATCAAGAAAAATCTAAAGGAAACACGGGATAGGAAGAAGATATATGCATATTAGAACAGGTTGTTTACAGATTTTCGGGTTGGGGGACATGTGTACTTGCGCATCAAACCAAATAAGATCTCCTTATGGATTAGATCATGTGTCAAGTTGGCACTACGGTTTTTTTGACCCTTCAATATCATTGAGAGGATTGGTCCATTTCTCCATCGACTTGCACTACCTCCGACAGTGAAAGTCCATGATATTTTCCATGTGTCATTGCTTAATAAGTATGTTAAGGATGTTGATCATGTGATTGACTTTTATGTATTACAGGTGGAACCAAATGGAGAATTCCAGTCGGAGCCTCAGTCTATATTACAAAAAAGGTGCTCATGCTCTAGAACCAAGCAATCGAGCAAGTTAGGTACAATGGAATCTCTTTGGTTCTGATGAAGCTACATGGGAGATGGTAGATCAGATGCAGGCTATGTATCCTTCCTTGTTTGTTGGTTGAGGAAAAGCAGTTATGGCTTGGTGTTTTGGTGTGATTTTGGTATATGTTTTGGTGATTGTGCTCTATGTGCATATGTATATGGATGTAAATATCGCCATGAGCTAAGATATAAATATCCAACAAGTGGTATGGGTGTCATGTCATTATGATATCATGTTATTACGTTGTTATGATGGTTTTCTTTTAAGTAGGGTGATCATTGTAAATACTACATCAAGTTATGCTATAAAGCTCCATGTGGAGCATGTACAAAAATTGCAATGATTCATTAAAATTCATGTGGCCCTTTGCATGTTCCTTTTCGAAATGGCTATATATATATGACAACCTTTATTCATGATTACACTGTATGTGTTGGGTATACATGCAAAAAAAATGTTTTGAAACTTAAAAAAAAATCATTTAGGAATTGGAAATGTTGCAGTCACATATTGACTCCCTTTGTAGTGATAATGGAAAAGAATATAATATGAATGAATTCGAAATCAAACTAATTTTCCATAAAATATGCAACCAAATGGTGTAACTAAAGGAATGAATAGGAATATTTTAAATATTGTTAGCTCAATGACATTTTTCAAAAATGTAATATTGATATTCTCGAATGTCATAGTTCTATGTGTTGTATATTTAAAATATAGATTTCTTCCTCATTCTCTTGATAATAAAACATATTATGAAATGTGGTATGCCCACATTCCTTTGGTAAGGCGTTTCCTGGTCTTTGGTTCCACCTATTATGCCTTGATTCTAAAGGGAAAAAAGAAGAAATGCATCTTTTTGGGGCATTGGGATACCATTGATGGGTGCTTCAATTGGTTTCTTTTTAGCACCCATTCAATACCTTCTTGTACAAACTTTTTTTGTTTCCATATCACTTTGATACCCTTTTCATGTGCATTGGTTGATTTTTTGTTAAGATATAATTATCCCTTTAATATGCCATTTCAATGCTTATTTTTATGCATTTTCAAGGGATTGATTCCTTTTACTGTTAACAATTGTATATAGTAACAAAGTTACACATGTAGCTCCTAATTTTATATTTCAATAATTATTTTAGTATATTTGATGTAATTGTAAGATGTTACACTCATGTTGCATCTCCACATTGTTGCCCCCACTGCTACACATTTTCATTATTATGTTGCTACAACTCTCAATTCCATGTTGTTGTGGTTCTCCCCTATTTGATGTTCCAACTCTTGCTTCAATCTCATTGTTTCCATGACTCACAATGCAACCATTGCTATAACTCACTCAATATCATTGCTATGGCTATGAGGAAGCATGGTGTGCCCCCATGCCAATTGTAACATCATATGAATAAATTGAATAATTGTCATATGAGGATTGTAGGTATTATGGATTCTAATGTCATGGAAAAGGTCATTGGACATAGTTCAAATGGTTTAAGAGTTTTGGTACTGAAATATTAAATTGAAAAGTTATAGTAGTTAGGAGTTATGATTTCATGGTCATAAGGGTTAAAGTTCATACCATTTTAATGTTATACTTATTAATAAGGGATATTGGTATGGGTTAGAGTAAATATAAGTTATATGTATGACATGTTAGTAATTCCATAAGGGTTACACGAGATAGTGATTATAGATGTACAGTTGCGTTTTGGGAATAATAATTTTAAATGATAATTGTTTACAAGGGGTAATGGTTATGGTTATAAGAGTTACATAAGAAAATCAGTAAGGATTCAAGTTTAGAATTATATAATTATTTTTATTAGGGGAAATATTTCATATGCATTAAGGAATAAGAATAGTATTGCAAAGGATGTTTGTGGTTATATGCATTTTGACTTGAGATGATATAAGTCAAGGAGGGTCAGGAAGAAAGATCATTACCGTTACATTATATGAGATTTTGGGGTTAAACATTATATGGTTTACAAGCTTTAAAATGGAGTACATATATTACGACTTATAGGAAATACATTATTATAATTAGAGGTTGGATATTAAATGGTCTATATTAGGGGACATGGGCAATGGGTGACTAAGGTTATAAGAGAATGATTATAAGGTTACAATTATGTTGATTAAGGGAAATGGAGGGTAGGTATTGTAATAGTTAAGAGTCATGTTGAAGGTTTTAGGAGTTATAGTGTTCAATGGTCAAAGTTATCTATGCATTTACATAGCTTATATGGGTTATTCTTGTTATAGGTTTTAATGGTCAGGAGTAAGAAAAATAATGCTTAGAGGTCAGATATTGTATGTTCTACATTTATGCGCATTGGTCATGGACAATAGTAGTTATAAGAGTTAGTGCTTATAGGGTTAGAGTTAAATTGGTTAAAGGAAATAGTGGTTAGAGATTCTAATAGATAAGAGCCATGTTGTAGGATTTAGGATTTAGAGTGTTCAATGACTAGATTTTTGTGCGCATTTACATAATTTATAAGGGTTGTGTTTTTTATAGCTTTCAATGGTTAGGAGTGAGAAGTAATAAAGTTTTGAGGTGACGTAAATTATAAATTATAAGGGTTTATGAGGGTTAAGGTAGGGCTTATAAGAGTTATAGGTTGATATAGTTTGTAGTGTTATGAGGAAAGGTACTATAATTGTTAAGGGTCAACATGTTAAATAGAAAATTGTTATACTGAATGTTATAGATAATAGTGGTTACAAGAGATAGTGATTTATGGAAGTGGTTACAAAGTTTAGAGTTTAAATAGTGATGTTATAGTGGTTAAGGGTTAGATATATTTAAGAGTTTAAGTGTTATATGTGAATAAAGATATAGGAGTTTGATCAATTGCAGGTGTTATGGGATATATAGACTAGGGTTTTATAAGCATTGAAGATTATGATTCTTAAAGGTCATTGAGATTAAGCAATTATATAAGTATTAAATATTATGGTTCTTAAATATCATAGAGATTAATGAGTTTTATATGTATGGAGGATTATGGTTCTTAAATTCCATCGAGATTAAGGGTTATATAGTCCATATTGACTAAGAAGTGATAAGAGCTATGATTGATATATACTGAATGTTATCATGTTATGAAATAACATAGGCCATATGTTAAATTGGTGAAGATTACGTTTCTATAAGTTAGAAGCTGTAGACTAGGTGTTAGCTTTCATGTAATCATAGTCATAAAGATTAGAATTTATAAGGATCTAAGATTATATTGGGGATTAGAATAATTTAGTGGTAAGGTGCCATAATTGATTTGGGTTATATGATTTACAAGTTACTGAGTACATACAAAATTATGAGAGATCATAAAAATAATAAGTATTAAGAGTTAGCCATTAACAAAAGAAATAAATATAATTATTATTTAATAGACATTTTAAAAATTAAATTGGTCTCATACCCATTATTTATATTTGACATTTTCTTCATTTTATAATTTAGAAGTTAGACATTTTAAAATTTAATATTGTTATTTAGTATTTATTAAATATTTATTATTGGTGATGATGATGATGATGATGGTGGTTAACGTCCACTGAGACCAAACTTTGGTCCATTGGACCTAAGAAATGAATTATTTATTTTGATTTAAGATTTTATTCCTATGCTCAAAAAGCTTGGGGAGAAGCCTCCCGAGATCACTATAATTTTGACATTGTAAGAGGCTAGGAAGGTCAGTATCGCAACAAAGATTATGAAACTAAGATCTAATGTGGTTGTACTTGGGGCACTCTAAGAGGAAGTGATTTTCATCCTTGATGTTCATATCCTCACAGAGATGGCAGATCCTTTCTATCCATGGTGTTTTAGGAACTGCCCAACAACCTTTTTCACTACGGATCTCATGAGAGTTCGTTCAAATGATGGCTATATTAATTTTTTTCTTTGAGATAGCTAAAACAGAGAGATACTTTTGATCTTCTAGGGTGGGGTTGATGACCTCCTTATAATATCTTAATTTTCTTTTAGCTGCTAAATCTTTCTCACACCACATTTTTTCTTTGAACTTAGAGGTAACAATATTTTTTATGTTATTAATGTTTTGCAATGCAACATTCTCGTCGATATCCCAATGGTTTAACCAAGCACTGATGTCTTTATACCAACCTCATTTAACTAGGCACTGATGTCTTTATACCAACCTCATTTGAGCCTTAGGTGGTTTTGGCTGGAATTTAAAGCTAGCTTAGGAAGTCTATGGTCTCTTATGTTATTGAGTTTGTGCTTGTACAACAAAAGCCTAGTCATAGCTAGGCTCTTGATAGGGGAAAGACCCACTTCTATAAGGAGAATAGGATAGGGTGTATTGCTTTTAATTTTGAGGTTATACGTTATAAAACACTTCTAGATTTGCTCAATCTTTCTCCAGGATTCTCTAGAGACGCTGCAACCCCAAACCTCACATCCATATAAGATAACATGAGTGACTAAAGTTTCAAAGAGCGACTTCTTTCTATCCCCCATTACAAGGTTTGTCATCTTACAATTATTTTGAAGAACAAAATAAGCTTTCCACCCCCCATTAATCCTTTTCTCAATGCTATAGTTCTAGTTGAGCTTGTGATGAATATCAATTCCTAGGTACTTGTAAGAAGACACTTCCTCCAAGTTATTATTGTCATACATAAAATTAGCGTAAGTGTCGTTCTTGGATTTGATAATCATAACTTTTGTTTTGTCGGTGTTAACAGTCATACCCATGGTAGAGCAGATATCCTTAAGAAGTCTAAGTTGTTGATCAAGATCAGATGGGCACATTGCGAGAAGAACAATATCGTCAACATAGAGAAGAATGATGATAACTATCCCAGCTAAGATTGTGCCACCACAACCTGCTTCCTCTAAACAACTTTCTAGCTTGTCGACGTAAATGCCAAATAGGGTAGGGGAGAGGGGACAACCTTGTTTAACTCTAATATTAAATTTAATATCTTTCGACCACCCCTCATTGCTCTTTAACTTGGTAATTACATTCTCATATAACCTTATAGCAGCAACTCTCATCTCGAAAGGAACCTTTAGCTCTTCTAATCTATTCCATAGGTTGTTGCTAGGAACTGTATTGAAAGCCTTTCTAAAGTCCATAAAGCAACAAAATTGGATTTATCATCGCGACATTCCTCCACAATGATCCTAAGCATAACGAGGCGGTCCATTGTTGAGTGCTACCTTCTAAAACCCGCTTGGCCTTTAATCCGCTTACATTCACTTTCAAGCCATATGCTCAACTTCTTTTCCAAAATAATACCATATAACTTGGCTAAGAGTGGGCTGATCATAATTTTTTGATAATTAGAGGGGTTATTTGTATCCCCACTTTTAAAAATAGGGATAATGAGGCTCTGAGTCCATGGTTTAGGGAATCCTTGCTTGACCGCTTGATTGAAAAGCTTGTGGATGTGGGGGATGAGGACAGGACCTCCAATTTTTAAGATTTCCGCCTGGTAACCTTCAATGTCCTTAACTTTCCCATTTGCGAGTTGATTAACCCCAAAATCAATGTCTTTTAATAAGAAAACTTCTTTCATTGTGAGCAAGGTTTCAAAATTATTCATACCATTATAACCATTTAAATATGAAAATATATAAGTTTAATAATAGAGTTTAGGCTTCTGTGATCCATATCAAGTTAGAGAAGATTCTTCGGCGAAAATCACATGGAATACCATTTGTCGACACGTTTCGAACCAACCAGTGTGGTTCATCGTCAGGACAAGTTGAAGAAACAGATCAAGCTCATCATGTTAAATAGACTGAGTGGAGCCTCTAACGACTCTCCTATTTACACTATTTATACTAATATAATAATTTTGACCCTGGTCCTTGAGTCAAACTAGCCGTTAGACTCTCAAAATTAGTATAAATAGTATAAATAGGAGAGTCGTTAGAGGCTCCACTCAGTCTATTTAACATGATGAGCTTGATCTGTTTCTTCAACTTGTCTTGACGATGAACCACACTGATTGGTTCGAAACGCGTCGACAAATGGTATTCCATGTGATTTTCGCCGAAGAATCTTCTCTAATATATAAGTTATATGATAAAGAAATACAAATTTTATATTTAATAAAAAATAACATTATAAAAATAACCATTTATTAAATAAATAAGACACTAGTATAAAATGTTTTATAATTTCATATTACTTCAAAAATAGAATTACATGTTAAAATAATAAAATTATAAAATTATTTTTCATAATAAAATATCTTAAATTTTATTATATTATTGGAATAAAATTTAGAAAGCATAATGCGTCGTCATTGATTAAAATTACAAATTTAAAAATTAATGTATTACGAAATTTTTTGAAGCCAACATATGGTATTTTGTTATCTATTAAGGTATAAAGATAATCATAGTTAATAGTAAATACCTCCAGCGTTTTATTTACAACTACGTGAAACAATAGTTAAAAAACTATTGTACCGATTGCTTTAATATCTCTTTGTTTGTGCGAGTAATAAATTCCTAATTTCGTGCCATTAAGAGTACCGCTAGCCGGTAACAAGTTGGCATGGTATTTTGTTATAGTGGCGGGGATTTTGTTGAAACACATGTCTAACAGATTTGATATGTTGAGGGAATTTAACATCTGCTTACTGTTTAGCGCAAGTAGGAATACCGCTAACTGGTATAATCCTGTTTGAGAGACCTTTTCAAACACGCAGTTGTTTTGTTCTCCGGAGAAGGTGAATCTTCTGAATAAGTGCGGAGCAGTTTCCAAGTGTTTAGCGCAAGTGGGAATACCGCTAACTGGTATAATCCTGTTTTCCATTCTGGTAACCTGTTTCCGGTTGGATGCATGGATTATCTAATCACATTCGTGACCATTTTTCGCATACAATAGCGCATTGATTAGTTATAAAGAGGCCCCCTAAACTAATAGTAATTTTATTAAATATTAATTTTATATTATTTTTAATTGAATAGTAAGTTATAATACTAATAATTAATCAATTTCCTGTCAATTCACAATTACAGGAAAAATGATATAGAATAATATGATTTGTGTTATTGTAAGGATATGGTTTGTAATTTGTGTTATTGTAAGGATATGGTTTGTCATATTTTATTGGTACAAAATGACGGCATTACTCACGCAACATTACTTGGCCGAGCGCTATTAGACGCTCCAATTTGATACTCTGGCTCGACTCGGCCGTACATGGGATTCAAGCCAAACTGAAAGACCTAAGAGTTCCCGTCCTGCATCACTATTCACGCAGTACTGCATATGTGACTTATCTCGCAGGTTTTTCAGTCATACGCGACTAAATTGTGCAGATTATCACCGCCTGATATGCTTTTATGATCGCGTGATGTGCGGCCAGATATGCCAATCAGGGTTAAATTTGACGCCCGTATGGACGTATTTCGTATTTTTACCCGTAAAATACGTTTTATTTTTAAAACTCCACGTCATGCCCAACTTGCCATTCATTTTCAAAACCGTCATATTGACGGGCATGTATAAAAAATAGAAGTTTTAATTTTTTTTCTAATTTTTCTGGCATTTTTAATATGGTGTACAGTGATCGGATCACGATGCAGATTTTGCATTCAATTAACATTTAATTCACATTCGTCCCTACAACTAAACAACAGCAATACACTTCCCTCGAAGCTGACTTGACTCGAGCAGATTCTTCCCCTGGCTCAGCCTCCCGAGTCCTGACTCAGTACACGGGTCAGAGTTGAGTGTCCAAGCATTCCTCCTCCAAAAATTCTAACTATAAATATCTCGGTGGCCAGACGCTTTCTGGATATAGCGGGAATTGATGCGAGCTCGTTCTACCCAACAATGGTTTCTGGAACCCCTTTCCTGGAGTGGTACTGCAGGCCCGATGCGAACGGAGCCTGGATAATCTTAGTAAAAAGTGCTTTCGGCGGTTACACGCCCTGTGCCACTGAAACCATCGTGGTTTCTTTGTCGCATTTGGTTCTTTGGTGCTTAATTTGTTACAGGATTTATCTCATCCGGAAGGATTTATCCATCAAGAGGTTTTGCCTGCAATCCCATTATTATAATTATGGATTGGCTCTGGTCGCAGCCTATAATACGGCCGAGCCGTTGTTTAGGGCCGTCATGGGGCTATCTGTTGTTAATCTGGACGGGCCGGCGTCGCTTCCTCCCTTCGAGGTGCGTATTTCTTGTGTTAACGGGTTTATTCTGGCAGTGTTGCTGAAATTGCAGTAAATTTATGCAGAAACTCGGCCGTTTACTGGCTGTTACTGAGTTCTGGTGGAAACTGGTCCTTTTCGTTGTTATTACTGAATTCAGGTGGAATCTTGTCGTTGTGGTGTTTATTACGGGAAAGTTATATCGAAACTCGTCCTTTTTCGTGGCTATGGTTATTATCGTAAAATTTGTATGCCATGGTTATTATCGTAAAATTTGAGCGGAAACTGGCCGAGCTCGTCCTTTTCGTGGTGATTACCTTAAATTTAAGCGAAAAATCGTCCTTATAGCTGTTATTGCTGCAAATTTAAGCGGAAACTCATCTTTTTAGTGGTTACTGTTGCAAATTCAAAAGGAAACTCGTCCTTTAAGTTTTAGTGATTACTCTTGCAAATTCAAGCGAAAATTCGTCCTTTAAGTTTTAGTGATTACTCTTGCAAATTCAAGCGAAAATTTATCATTTTAGTGGTTGCTGTTGCAAATTAAAGCGAAAACTCGTTATAGAAGTGGGCTTCTTGATAAAATATTTCTATTTTTCTTTAAGAAATAGTCCCTTTTATGCTACAGAAATTGTCGAATTATGCTCCTCCTCTGGATGATAAAATACCGCCGGGATTTTGTCTTATGCTGCTTCAAGGTCAAAGTATTTCAAGCAGGATGCTTGTTATGCAACTGATGAACATTATAATGGATAATGTGATTATTTGCTTATCTATCTTTCGTATTGTATGTTGATGGTGAATGTACTCTTGTGTAATATATTTAATTCCTAGAATAATTATAGCTTAGTCAGCCTTAAGGGATTACCCCTTGGCTTTGCTAGGAGTTAGCCTAGACAGAGGAGTTGAGATTTGAGTGACAACTACTCAACTCGAGACTTGCCCCCAAGGCCACACTTAGTGAATTAAATATTTTTTCCACAGTAGCCCGTGGATTAGGCAGCAACAGGTTCTAAGATATATGACCTAAACAGCTCATATAACATTTGGAACTGTAGTATTAGAACTCAGTTTCACTAATTTAGTAGTGCTACATTATAACCTTAATTTGATCCATTATGTCGGAGTTAAAATTAAGAAATCCCTAAATCAGTATTTACTTGCAAACTCATGCTGATAACCCCTCAGAAAGTTGTAATTGTTTCGTGCAAAGTTATCAGTATTATTGGATAATGTTTAATTTGGGAAAGGAGTTTTGTAATGGCCAAGAACATAAAATATCCATCTAAATAATTCTTCAAGAAAAATCAGCATAGAAGTGTATTGCTGTTGTTTAGTTCTGTAAAAAATTGGGTTGGACTTTCAACAGCGGTTTGTGCAGTAAATAGCATTAGACTGTTGGGTTTTGTCCGAAATGAGGTTGAACACAATTTTTTGTCTGCAAAGTTGGTTGTTGGGAAAGGGTCGTTGTATCCAACCGAGAAATCATGCACATTATATGTTTTTGGTTTGAAAATTATTTCACAACTATTGTTCTTTTATTGTACAATTTGAAATTAGATGAAACTTGTACAAATAAATTTTAAAAGTCATATGATGGGTAGTTTAAAAATAAAAACGTCATAAAAAAATTCCTTGATGGGTAGGGTCACCCGTCAAATTTAACCCCTGATGCCAATTATCACTGGATAGACGACTTATATATATATGAGAATTTCCACTACGTACACGAATTATCACCACTGGATGGACAAGTTATCGAGGGATACGCGGGCTATCAACGCGGAATATACGGATCATTGCCGTAGTAAGCGCGTTATAACCCATGGATATGGGAATCATGGCCGGATACACGGTTTATTATCGCGGAATATACGGATCATTACCTGATAAACGCGTATAAGCTACGGATATGCGAATCATCCTTTTATACGCGGGTTATCACGGCAATATAGCCAGATAATTACTCTGATAATTTGTTTTCCATCAAATGAGCCGAGAAAATAAGGAAGTGTCAACCTTAGTATCCCACTATAGAACAGTAGGGGTGGTGGTTAGGAGATGTTCATATTCATGTCTTCCACCTAAGTGGTTAGAGCTTAGATGAATTATTACTACTATTAGATGAATTATTACTATTATTTGACAAAAACAATATTATTAAAAAAAAAAAATTGAATTTGCATATCTATGAGGAAGACTTCCTTTCATTTTATGACTAGCCATGTGTATTTCCATTAGATTTTTTCATTTTTGTTTTTAACAAGTGAATTATTCTTGGGACAAATACGCGTTTAATATGGTTGACTTAATGAAGCATGTCCCTCTTATATATTGGCTAAAAAACTAGATATAGAGGGCACTAAATGTTCTTGCTTATGTTTGTTGTAAAAGGTAGGAATGCAAGCTATAACACTAATTGATACATATATTGTTTGATATACTAATACTTGTATTAATCAAAATTTAAAATTTTATGCAAAACTCAATTGACCTACTTTTATAGACAATATGAATACTAAATAGGAATTATCAAGTTTGACCTTGTGACCCATTTTTAGTAGTATGTTAGGGTCCAACCTGAACCCCTTATTTACGTAATAAGCCCAAGGGGCCTAGTCAAAGTCATAGTTAGTGAGTTGAACCAATAAAGCCCATAAGCGATTATCGACATTAATAATAATTGTAACTGGTTTACCCACATTATAGAAAAGGGACCATAATTAGTTATAAATGGGCCATGGTTAATAAAGAAACTGGTTAACACGTGTTATGCAATGTACCACTAGTAGTTAAGGTTTTGGATTTCATTAAGCTATAAATAGTCTTAGGTAGTAAAGGAAGAATCATAGAGTCTTATTGCAATTGAGCTCTGTTATGTTGTAGATTGCCCCCTTGAAGAGGCAAGTGAACATTGTATTCTACTTCTGAATAATAAAAACATCTTTATAGCTTGTCTCATTTCATGCGATATTTTGATGTTTCAGACTATATTGTTTTGTAGTTCTGGTATTCTAGTTTTCTTGCAGGTAAAGTGTATAACAAGTGGTATTAGAGCACTTTCCAGGGCTAGCTAGATGTACCTCCAATTTTCATAGAATCTTTCTTAGGCTAGAGACGTGTTCCAACATATTTAAGCCATGAGATCTGTCATTGAGCACATAAACCTACGGATTTGGGAGACATACATGTAGGAACTACAAGAGGTGGTCACAATTGTTGGACTCCGTCGTAACCCTTGTGGGTAACCCTTGAAGCTCTTATTGTTGGACTAAAAAATTCATTGACTTGCAGGTAGAGTGCATTAAAGTTATTAGTGGTTCAAAAATAATCACTAAGAATGTATGGAATACAATCCATTATTTATAACCTCATCATAATAACTACTAGCAAGACATACAGCGCCTCATTTTTCCATTCAAATATTTTAATATTATATCAGTTCCAAGAATTGCCAATATTGTAGCTGACACATCATCAAATGCAATAGTATGTTTCATGCCTCTGAGAGATGGTTTACCTATTGAGATAGTTTATAAGCCCACAATCCTAAAAAATGTCACTAATTTCCATGTTTCCAATGATGATCAACAAATATTTGAATTTCTCACCAAATCCAATATCTTCAAGGATGCAACCATCCATGAATCGAAACAAAACAAGTATCTAGAGGAAAGAGCTAAGTTGCAAGAGGGAAATCCCATGCTCAAAGGTATTGTGTTGTTGGAAACACTATATGATCTATAGTATATTTCAAAGGCCCTGCAAAGACCAAGACACAAAGATCGACAATGATGCATGAGAAAATAGACCTAGGTACTAAAAAGGGTCCCAAGTTCGTAAATATTGGTACCTGTTCTACTCAATATGAACTTCAATCATTTAGATAAATATTCAAGAAATAATGAGAGATATTTCCCTAGATGTATGATGATATCAAGAATTACAACACCTAAATAATCCAACATGTGAATCTAACCACCCCCCCATATTTACCCAGTTTCATTGGTCTGGCAGGGTAAACATGAGACGGGAGTTATTATAATATGAATTGTCCTCCTAGATCTAATTAAGAAAGTGGAACCAAAAAACTGACCTCCTACAGGGGTTACAGGTCACTCATATGTTGAACAACCACTCTAGGTGGTGAAACCCTTAGATGGAACCCTTTTTCTTTGCCCTAGGCCCACAAACGCACCCAAAACAAGGCGTGCATGTAGATATAGGCCTCCAATTACATGCACAACACTACTTCCATGCGGTTAGAGCCCAATTTATCCAATTCTGAGAATGTGTTTCGGAGATCAGTACCACCTTTTTAGGCCTACCTCCAGACCACTACCTATAATTGCTTGAGATTTTCTAAAATCCTATTTAACATGGATGCAAAGCTAAACATTCAATGTCAACTAAAAATCTTGACCTAGACTGCCTAGAAAATAATAAACATTTCGTCAAACACATGGAAAAAACGTAAGATATAGGTCATAAATTTATATCTGATCATAAATGTTTGAGATTCATCTTAAAATCACCAAGAAGGCCCTTTTCCCTCTCCACATAGATACAACAATAGTTATTAATCAATACATTTATCAATCAATCAATCAATAAACCATTCATGACAAGAGGCATACATGATACATATCATATAACCAACATATAACCATAAAATAACTAACATAGAAACCATGGAAACTCAGCCATAATATCTCCAACATAATCACTAAAAATATACATGAATCACAATATAAGAATAGATCTTATAACATATGAAATTATCAACGAAGTCAGGGATTTCCACGTACCACTCAACCATATATTTCCCTAAACCAAATCTCTTTCATCCTATTACCCCCACACCATATTCCAAGCATGAATGTGGGCTCTCATGGAATAAACCAAGCAAACCCTAACCAGGGCTTTCAGAGGCCAAACAACCTCAACCCTCAACTAGTGATTCCAGCTCATGATCGAACATCACTAACACCAAACAGATCGGTCTCTACCCAAGCTTTCTAGAGCTCTAGGAACTAGTAACTCAACCCACAACCTTTCAGGGCTCTAGAGTGTTTGTCCAACCTAGCTCCATAGACTAGTATCTCAAACCACCAAGGGATCCAGAGAATTTGGCCCAACGTAGGCTCTTGGACTTGTAATTCAACCCAAGTTGTTCCAAGGCTTCTAGAGCGTTTATTCCAACCCACAACCATTACGAATTATAAGCACTAACATAAAAAAAAAAAAAAACCCACAACACCATGGCTATCCAAGAAATGGAAAGGCAAGTATAAAACCACTATCAATCCAGGAAATACTCCATGCCAATGATAGCTCATAACCAAATGATCACATGCATGTGACATGCATCCATTAACCAACAAGGATATCATACATGCAACTTGTAATGTGAAAAGCAATCTGACTTTAGTTGTTGATCCCATTGTCCCTTTGCGATTTCCTGCTTTCTTTTTCATTCTTTCTCCAAATCCAAATGAAGTCTAAAGTGCTCCAATAGTGATCCAATATTTCTCTAAGTGTGCAAGAGTATGAGAGAATGAGAGAATAGAGTGAGAGAGCCAAATACTGAACTAACAAAAGCTGTGAACTAGTCCTCAACGGCCTTTCATAATTGAGGCCTCTATTTTCTTCATTTTCCTCTATTTTTCCTTCATTTTTCCTCTCATGCAAATCTGTGACTTTTCATTTCTCTTTTCTCCTATTTTCCTTTATTTCATAAATACAATGCCATTTATTGCCACTTTTCCTTTCTCAATTCATTTTCCAATTTTCATAGCCATTAATTAATCACGAGTGATACCCATCACTAGGTTTTTCCTAGCATTTAGCTTGGAATACATGTCCCATGACCTTAGTCTTATTTTATTTACATAGAAAATCAACCAGGGGTTGTTACAGACCCCTCCCCCTTAGGGAAACATCGTCCACGATGTTCACTAGCACCTATAAACAAAAAAAACACATGTTTCCCATGAAGGTTTATAACAAAACTCGATCCAAAATTTACATCATACCCTATAGTTGAGACCATGACAATCATAACATGAACGCCATACCACATATTTGAACTTTATAAAACAACTCGATGTGGTTTTTACATACTAATATATAGACATAACCATAACACAACATCATAACATATATCAAGGCACATCCACTCAACAAGCGAATAGAGAAGGATACACAGCCCACATCTAATCAACCATCTACAATGTAGCTTCACCGGGCCCAAAGTACTTCCACTACACTTTAACATACTCGATTGCTCAATTTTGGAGAATGAGTATCTTTCTATGCAAAATCCATTGAGGTTCCAGATGGAATTATCCTTCTAGCTCCACCCACAATACAAAGTAGTAAATCACATGATCAACAACCTAGACATACTTATTAATGAATGAAACACGGAATACATCATGGACTTTCACTGTTAGAGTTAGTGCAAGCCGGTAGGCCACTGGTCCAATCCCCTCAAGGATTTCAAAAGGCCTGCAATAATGATGTGTCAGTTTGGCACATGACCGAATCCTCAAGGAGTTTCTTGGGCTTGATGCATAAGTACACATATTCCATAGCTTGAAACTCCTTTATTACCTTGTGCTAATCTACATAAATCTTCCATTTTTCCTTTGTTGCCTTTATATTCTTCTTGATAATCTGCATTTCTTATTCCATCTCTTCCAACATATCTGGTCCAATCAATACCCTATTCACTAGATCACTCCAACTGATGGGAGTATTACAGCACCACCCATAAAATGCCTCAAACTGACTCATCTTCAAAGATTTATTATACCCATTGTTATAAGTAAACTCAACTAATGGAAGATACTCTTCCCACTTTATCTGTTGATGAATGACATACATTCTCAACATGTACTCAACAATCTCATTAACCCTCTCCATCTGTCCATTTATCCGTGGATAATAATTTGTACTAAAATACAACTCTGTCCCAAAACTTAAAAACAATTATTTCCAAAACATGGAAGTGAACTTGGTATCTTTGTCGAATACAATCTTCTTAGGAACACCAATCAACCTTACTATCTCCTGGATAAATACTTGAGCTACCTCACTAGATGAATTAGTATGCTTCACTAGAATGAAGTGAGCTACATTTGTCAACCTGTCAACCATAATAATGATAGAATCGTGTTTCCTAGATGTCCTCGAAAAACCTGTAATGAAATACATGGAAATAAACTCCCATATCTAGTATGGAATAAGAATCAATTATAATAACCCACTTGGATTTTTACACTCTGTTTTTACCTGCTTACAATCCAAACATCTAACTACAAAATTTTCCACCTCTTTCTTCAGGTTCAACCAATGATAAAACTTCTTCATTGTTGTCAATGTCTTTTGATATCCTGGGTTGCTTGAATAAAACTTCGCATGAAATTCCCACAAGACAAGCTTCTTGACCTCACTATTGTTAGGGTCCAAACTTAACCCCTTTATTTATGTAATAAGCCCAAGGGGCCTAGTGAGAGTCATAGTTACCTAGTTGAGCAAATAACACTTGTAAGAGGTTATCTACATTAATTATAATTGTAAGTGGTCAACCTACATTATAGAAAAGGGACACCAATTAGTTATAAATGGGCCATAGTCAATAGATAAAGAGGTTAACCCATATTATGTAAGGGACCAAAGTAGTAAGGGTTTTGTATGTCATAAAGCTATAAATAGTCATAGATAGAAAAGGAAGAATCATCGAGTATTATTGTAATTGAGGTATGCTCTATTGGAGGTTGCCCCCTCGAAGAGGCAAGTGAACATTGTAATATGCTTCTGAATAATAAAATATCTTTGCAACTTGTCTCATTTCATGTGATATTTCTGTGTTTCTAGAAATATTGTTTCGTATTTCTAGCATTATGTTATTCACATAGGTAAAATACATAACAAGTGGTATCAGATCACTTTCGAGGGCCAACTGTTCCTCCAATTTTTACATATCTGTTTTAGGCTAGAGATGCGTTCTGGAGTCTTTAAACCAGAGGATTTGACATTGAGCACATAAACCTAAGGATTTGGGGAGCCATGCATGTGAGAAATACAAGAGGTGGTCACACTTATTGGGCTCCATTGTAACTCCTATGGGTACCCCTTCGAGAAGTAGCGCATTAGGAAACAACACACATGGAATTCTCTTCCACGTACCCTTTGGTATATCAAAATCCCCCTAGGGTAACCTGAAACCTAACTTTAGATAAGCCATCGACTATCTTGCTACTGAAATACACTGAGAACAACACTCACAAAGATTAATCACATGTACTATAGGGTAGTCAAGTAGTACGGCTAAGGGTACAATCGATCCTCCTTAGTTAGTTCCCTAAAAGATTGGGTTGAGTTCTATTGTTGTACCCTTGCATATATTGTGATCTACAACACCTAACACTCCTTTTAGACCATAGTTCCTTCAACTATTTGAAGATCACCCCCTACATTTTCTTCCAGATCAGATTGAGTTGGTGGGGTTCTACCACCACTGTCCATATTAGATCCAACATTTGGGGTTATGTTGCCACTGTAAAGATCATATTCAACAGTTGGGTTTTTCACAATGCAGATGAGACTCTTTGGATAGTGAGGGTTTTGGCCACCATAGTCTAGATCAAACTATCACAACACATTCTGTAGGACCAATACCTTGGGGTTTCTATTACTACAATCCAGGCCTGATTTTCACAGAATATTTGGCAGTATCAATCTTTTTGGAATTCAGCCATTACAATATTGATTATTTAGGAGTAAAACTCCTTTCAGAGTATTAAGAAAAGACTATAGGTCCATCTCAAGACACTTGTAAGAGACCTAGCCCATAATATTTAGGGTGATGAGATAGTGGTAGTGGTATCATTCACTTGTGAAACCTTAATTTTCAAGGGGTCCCAAATTTTTCCTGGCGCAGCTTCAAGTGACCCATGTCACTAAAGTCGTGATATTGCCCTCTTTCCAAGAATACTACTCTTAAGTAAGCTCAAAATTGGATTGGGGCTAATGTATGATTAGTTCTAGGTCTCAATTTATGGTTACAAAATGGCTGATGAGAAGGTCGACAACCTCGAGAAAACATTCAATGACTTCTAGGAGACCATTACCTCCTAGCTCGCACAAATATTAGCCACTATAAAGATGCCTCACGAACCCATGAGGGAAGAACATAGTGTTGATGCACACATAGAAGGGGAATCCATCCATCACATTCATTTCCATGGAGATCACCAATCTTCGAGCCACCAGACACCTAAGTTGGACATGTGAAAATTTGATGGCTCTAGCCTTGTAGTATGGGTGGCATAGATGGAACAATATTTTTTCCTTAATAATATTTAGGAAGATGTAGCTAAAATACATGTGGAAGCCCTTTACTTGGACCAAGAGAGATGACAATGGTGGTATTGGCATCATAAATGTTATCTACGGAGGCCAACTTGGAACATGTTCTTCAAATCCATCTGTGACTGCTTTGATCAGGAATCTCACTTTTTGGGCTATCCCACTAAGCTCAGGAAAACAGGTACAATAAGGGACTACATTGAAACTTTTGAACAATCGACCATCACAACTCATGGACTAAGAGATCACTTTTACTTGGAATGTTTGATCAATGGCCTAAAGGAATCTGTCCAAGCCCATGTCTGAATGCATCACCCAATTACTTGGTTGGATGCATGTTGTAAGTCCTTAGATGTAGAAATCACCTTAAATGCCCAATCTAATCATCTGAATTTAATCGCAAAGGCACATCCCACCCATGCTATGGGCCCCACTCAAACACTTAAGTTTTGAAATGCGTCACGAGAATAAATGGACGAAAGAAGGAAATAAGGAATTTGCTACTATTGTGATGAAAAGTACTTCCCAGTACATAAATTCAAGGAACTAAAATTCTTTCAAATTGATGCTACTGAAAACAACTTAGCAGATGAAGCTCCATCCACTAAAGTGCTTGAAGAAGAAGTGGGTGAACCCCAAACCATCCCAGAAAATGATCTCACAACGACGCCCAATGAGTCGGTTATATCACTAAATTCCTTGGATGAAATTTCTTCTCTCCAAACTCTCAAAATCCGAGGTTTTATTAAGCATAGGCTAGTAGTGGTGTTGATTGATAGTGGTAACACTCAGAACCTTCTCCATAGGGGAGTAGAAGAAATTTTTCATTGTTTGTATGGGTGGTATCTAATTTCCATGTCCTTGTCGGCGACAGGGGAACCATGAAATGTGGAAGACACTGTGAAAATATTAAGCTTCAGATGGGGGATTATCACCTCAAAACCCACGTGTTTGTCATTGAAATGGGTGGTTGCAACATTGTCCTTGGTGTTGAATGGATCCACACACTCGACCTTGTCACAATGGATTTCCAGGAGTTTTATGTGAGATTTAAGTAGAACAACCACACACATACACTGAGGGGACTCTAGACAAGTGCTCCTACTATCATCAACTCACATTGAATGAAGAAGATTTAGAAAAAGGGCCATCATGGGGTAGTAGCCCAATTTAATGCCATCCAGGCCATTGAATCCACTCCTCCTCACATTCATCCTGATATGCAACTTGTATTAGATCGTCATGAATGAGCCTTTGACGAACCTAAGGAGATCCCACCATCTAGGGGTGAACATGATCATAGCATCGCTTTGGTCCTGAGTGCCCGAAAACCTAATGTCCTCCTATATTGATATGCTTTTGCACAAAAGAATGAAATTGAAAAAATCATCAAGGAAGGCCATTATAAATTCTTGGTCATGCCATTTGGTAATGGCCTTCACTCGGCCTATCACCAAATATGTATGAAGGAAGTTGACATTCCCAAGACAAACTTATGAACTCATGAAGGCATTTATAAATTCTTGGTCATGCCATTTGGTCTTTGTAATGCTCCATCCATGTTTTAGAGCCTCATGAACCACCTTCTGAAACCATATCTTAGAAAATTTGTCTTAGTTTTTTTTTATGAAATTCTCATCTACATCATAACATGGGACAAACACCTTCAAAATGTTGACTAGATATTACAATTGCTCCATGATCACAACTCTTTTTTCAAATTATCCAAGTGATCTTTGGGCATGGAAGAAGTAGAGTATTTGGGACACATTGTGGGCCATGACAGAGTGAGGGTTGATTTGAAAAATATTCAGGAAATGGAGAATTGGCCCTAATCAAAAACCTTGAAGAGTTTGTGGGGATTCTTGGGTCTCACTGGCTACTATCGTAAATTTATCTGTGATTATGGATGCATTTCCAGACTCCTCACTAATCTTCTCAAGAAAAAATCATTTCGTTAGACTAATGAAAATCGGTAGGCCTTCTTGGCTCTCAAATAGTCCATGTGCTCAACTCTAGTATTGGGATTACCATACTTCACCAAATCTTTTGTGATTGAATGCAATGATTTAGGTGCGGGAATTGGCGCAATATTAATGGAGGAAGGTAGACTATTAGCTTTCACCAATCAACAACTTAGTGGAAAATATATTGTTCATTCTACATATGAGAAAGAAATGATGGCCATGTAGTAGAAACTTGGTTACCATACTTATTTGGGTGATGTTTCCAAATCCGCACTAACCATCATAACCTAAACAAATTTCTAGAGCAACGTCTATCATCACCATAGAAAAATAAATGGCTTGCAAAAATGTTGGGAAACGATTATGAGATAATTTATAAGAAGGGACATGACATGTAGTGGTTGATTCCTTATCACACCAATTTGAGGATGAGGGCACCCTTTTATTACTCTCTCTACCCATACCAGATTCTATTGAAGAGGCTCGCCATGAATGATTCTCCCACCCCTCTTTGTCCCATCTCATTAATAACTTAAGACAATATCATAATACCTCAAAAGGCTACTCTTGGAAGGATGAGGCTCTTCACTACAATGATCGAGTAGTCTTATCCCCAACCACCACCTTAAAAAACTGTGTCTTGGAAGAGTTGCACTCCTCTTCAATTGCAGTACATTCAGCCTTTGAGAAGACTTGCGCATGAGCACACTGCTTTTTCTTTTGGATTGGCATGAAGAATAGAATTCTGACCTTTGTAGATGAATACAATGTATGCTAGTGAAACAAAGGGGAAATGATCAAGCTACTAGGAAACTTCAACCATTTCCACTCCCTTATTCCGTCTGGATGAATGTTTCCATGGATTTTATTATAGGTCTCTGAAAGTCTCAAAACGAATCAGTGGTCATCGTGGTTGTTGAAAAACTTTCTAAATATGCTCACTTTTTCTCTCTACTACACCCATTTACCCAAACATTGGTGGTTCAAGTTTTCATGGACCAAATCTTGAAACTACATGGCATGCCAACTTCCATTATGTTTGATCAAGACCCCACTTTCACCAGCAAATTCTGGCAGGAAATTTTCAAGCTCCTGGGCATGTAACTCCAACTAAGTAGAGCTTATCATCCCCAAATAAATGGTCAAACAGAAGCAGTCAACAAATTTTTGGATACCTATTTGTGGTGCTTCACTTTAGACAAGGAACATCAAGGGGTACATTGGATGCCTTTAGCTAAATGGTGATATAATACTAACTATCATTAAGCCACCAAGATGATTCCATATGATACAGTTTATGGCCAACTCCCACCTTCACCAACTTATTATACTCCCATATGTCCCAAAGTACAGGAAGTTGATCAACTCCTAAAAAACCGTGCCACCATGATCACTCATCTCGAAGATAATCTACGTTAATCTCAGAATAGAATGAAGCAATAGGTTGACCAACATCGTTTCGAGTGGTAATTTCAAGTAGGTTACTAGGTGTTCCCATGAATCCAACCATATAATCATACCTCTCTCAAAGAAAATGGCCGCCAGAAGCTAGCACCAAAATTCTATGGACCTTATGAGATACTTCAATGTATAAGAGAAGTCACTTACAAACTAGCCTTACCAGCTACTAAAAAAATTCATCTAGTCTTCCATGTATTATGGCTCAAGAAAGTTGTGGGGAAAAATTGTAGGTCTAAACAAGTCTGCCAAAATTGCATGAGGAAGCCTCACTTTGGCTTCGGCCAGAACAAGTCTTGATACATGTGAAAGAAATCTCAACGGTCACAAGATCAAGGAAGACCTCATCAAGTGGAAAGACACCTCTCTAGAAGAGGTAACATGGGAACAAACAACTATTCTTCAACAGTTTCAATAGCTTCACCCTTGAGGACAAGATTGATTTTGATGTGAGAGGCCATGTTAGGGTCCAACCCTAACCACTTGTTTATGTAATAAGCCCAAGGGGCCTAGTAATAGCCATAGTTAGTTAGTTGAGTCAAGAAAGCCCATATGAGGTTACCCGCATTAATAATAATTGTAAGTGGTTGAACCACATTATAGGAAAGGGAGCACAATTAGTTATAAATGGGCCATAGTTAATAAATAAGTGGTTGACCCATGTTATGCAAGGGACCACTGGTAGTTGGGTTTTGGATGTCATTAACCTATAAATAGACTTAGATATTAAGTGAAGAATCATCAAGTCTTATTGTAATTGAGCTCTTTCTAGTTGGAGGTTTCCCCCTCGAAGTGGCAAGTGAACATTGTATTATGCTTTTGAATAATAAAAATATCTTTGCAACTTGTCTCATTCCATGTGATATTTTTGTGTTTTGGGCTATATTGTTTCGTATTTCTGGTATTCGGGTTTTCTCGTAGGTCAAGTGCATAAATTAGTATATAATAGCTAAATACCATATATTAAATAATAAATAAACATAGAAATTAAATAAATTCCACCCACTTCTTCTTATCTTGATTCCTATACCATACCTTTTATCAACAAAATATTATTAACTTTCATTTAAACATTAATCTCACTAATAATTGTTCACAACAAAAACATTTCTTACCCTTTAATCAGGTTACAAACTTTTATTGGCTTCCAACCAACATATCAATAAACATAGAAACATTCTTTCATACACTATTTTTTCCATCGCAATAGAATACTTTTACAATTTTAACATAAACATTATGTCTTCAAACACTAAAGTTTTGAACTTCATGTAGGATTTTAAGCAGAAGAAAAACATCAAGTTGTGACGAAATACTACATTAATAATTTGCATAAAAAGAGAAAAGAGAGAATGAAATAACATTCCAATAAACCATGTAGATGAAATACCAATTCAAATTCACTTATGTTACTTATCTTGACTTGAGTAAAATTAAACTCTCATACCTACTCAACAAGTGAATGAGAATGTTAATGTGAATGGAGCTGTTGATAGATAGGATGATCCAAGTTGTACAAGGATTGAAATGAAATGTTGGAAAGTAAATGGAACACACATAAATAAATATAGTATAAATTACAATAATATGTTTAAAATTGAGCTTCTATTACTAAATATAATAAGAAAATATTGTAAAATGTAAATTGGTTAGAATGGCGATAGTTATCTATGAATAAAGAGATGGAACTACCTTCATTCACAAAAGTTATTACAAATGGCCAAAAATATTTCCATTTAACATAAAGAGAGAACCCTAGAGGTCCAAAAGCATAAACCTAGAAGATAAAATTCCAAAACTTTTATGGGCCTCAAGGTGGTTAGTTGGTACATCAACTTTCCATCGGTGCAAGTTTTTCATATAACATCCATTTGAGGTGAAAGATGGCTCATTGGAATAAAATATACAAGGAATAAAACTTTTGGTTGGGGCCAGAGCATGCCATTACAACTACTAGCCCTTTGAATTTCCAAAATGCATTATTTAGGGCCTTAAATTAATCCTAGAAGTCTAGGACCCAAAAATCATAGAAAAACTACAAAACCATCCTTAGGAAGTAATGGTGCTCATTGCATCAAGTCCCGTTATCATATGGGTAAAATTCTATTGAATTTAGGTCCTAGTAAGCCACATGCCTTGGTGAAGAAGTTGCCCTACTTTGGTAACCTGATAGAATTTTATGTTTTGTCGATGAGTATTCTTTGTCTTGGTGTCCAAGGTTTGATCCATTTTATCTTATTCAATGTAATCAATATTGAGTTCTATGGGGTCCAATTTCTATTGAGGTGTTTGAAGAAGTTGATAATATGGTCAAAACATCTCCACATTAAATACTAGGTGCAATCCAAGGAAAGACATATTGCTTAATTCAAAAGAAATTGCATCGAAAACCTTTATTATTGTGTGAGGCCTATATTAGAGTGGTATGAGCTTCCTATAAGGGATTCCGAGGAACTCTTTCTATAAATTTAAACACACCAGAATTTATGTATATAGGGTTCCCATTATTATTATGAAGATAATAAATTAAAAATGGAGGGGGTTGTGATTTTACCACAACAAGACCATGAATGGTTCACGACAGTTGAACTAGGTTGGTCTATTTTGAATTCTTTCTTCAACTCCCTCTTTGTCTCTTCATGATCTTATGTTATCCCATTTGATTGAAACTTTCAATTAGAAGCCCCATATTATTAGAATAGCTTGAAATTATTGGTCAACACTGCCATAAGAAGACTCATGTTACAATTTATATCTACAACATTTGCTTCTAACCATGAAAGCCTATCCTCTGTAGGATCAAATGGTTTATTCGTAGTTTCATCAACGATAAATAGGGTTTTATGACCTTTTTCTTAGCTTATCTAGATGCCATGCAAATATACACAATCCAGAGGAGCATACTATGATACCGATATTATCTGTAAACTTCCATGGATATTACATTGAACAAAATGTGACAAAAAAGTCCGATAAAATATTCTTAAAAATATGAGATCTACACTTCAAGGTTTTATTTCTCCTTAGATATCTAGATCTATAAATGATTGTTTATTCCACATGCATGCAAATTATAAATATATAGAAATATAGAACTTATAAATAAAAAACTCACAAACCATAATTGACACAAGATATATCTTGGGAAACCCTTTTAGTAGAAAAACTAGTTGGAAGGTGAAGCCATTTTTCTCTTTTTCTTTGAACATATGATGGATGCAAGTACAAATAAGTAAGAAATGTGGCTCATGGGATACTATACCGTAAAAATCCTCTAATTTTTCTCTTTACCTATTCCTCTTGGCTAATTTTCTCATCTATGGAGGAAATGCCCTCAAAAGGTATAGAACTCCCTCTCCTCCTAGTTGCCTAGTTATACAACCCATTAGCCTACTAGTGGTTAGGCTTATCTCCTTCAAATGTTAACTACAATTAAAATATAGACCATCCGAGAGTCGTATTCATCATTATCATGTGGCTACTCCATTTTCTATGAATAACAAGTGCTAACGTGACATCTTTTCAAATTTTGGTAGCCAAAATAAGAACATCAGCTTTTGAGTGGCAAAAATTTTGCATATAGACTATGTGTTGTGACCATTAACAACCCCCATTTTTATTAGTGTTAGAAATAAAATTAATAAATGGGGACCCTTCCAAAAAATCAAATCTTAGCATTTAAGGTTTCCTTTTGTTTTTAGAATAAAACAAGATATCAAAATGGAACTTACTAAAACATGTAAATTTACCATTCCACACTCCAAGTGCATAAAACATCACAAACTATGAGTTTCCTTATAAAAGGATTTACATAACCATAAGAC
The DNA here is from genome assembly GCA_031772625.1 of Pinus tabuliformis. Lineage (NCBI taxonomy): Eukaryota > Viridiplantae > Streptophyta > Pinopsida > Pinales > Pinaceae > Pinus > Pinus tabuliformis. The sequence goes on from CM062818.1 coordinate 776,952,418, forward strand.
CTAAGAAAAGCTTTATAACAGAAAGTCTCAAAACATTAAGAAAGCTTTTAAAAACCCACTTTAAAACGATATTATCACATTGCAAAAGGTCACGGTAGGCAACCCTTATAAATGTAACTCCTCGAAAATGCGATCCGCAAGAATCTGAGATCACAAAGCTTACAACCCAACCTCATCGCATCACAAATTCCAAATTTTACGACACTACTTTATGTAACACAACCAAATATCACTAAATGCAATAGCCTCTCGCAAATCGCATATCGCAACAACCCAATGTAACAATGGTTTTTTACGATAGCAGGTTTTGCGATATTGCGAAGCAAATTGCAAAATCGCTTTTATCGTAGATCAAAGGGCTCAAAGTTATAGGATAGTACTTTCCATAATTCAATGCAAATTTATGAACATTAAAGTTTATCATAACGGTCCATTAGTGGTCAATTATTAAAAAATGATTCGGATCACGGTAAAGGACCATTTGATGCAAGGTGATAGCTTTTGATATGATTTAGAATTAAAACTTTCCCGACACCTTATTGTTGTCTTTGTATTGATGTTTCCTGTATTCACTATCATATTTATCATATCCTTGCTCTCTGCTTGCAAATTTCAGGAGGAGTGCGCAGAGCGTAATACATGATGAAATGGGGAAGAAGGGCAAGGCACCCACATCTGAGAAAATGGAAATAACCCCATTATTCACAGACACTACCTGTATTAGGGATGTAGGGATATCTACCTAGGAAGCCATATACCAGTTGTTAGAAGACAATAACCCGAGAATTATGAAAGTTACACTTACAGTAGATGGACGCGACTCTTCTTAAGCATCCTTAACTGAACTTGCATGCTCTTTTCTACACCGCATTGCTGCGAGGCCGAAGATACTCCCCTACATTGATATGGTGAAATGGATTATAGATCACGCAGACGTATCTGATAGAGAGTTCAAGACGACTAGTTAGAAAGTCATGGGGTTGTTTACCCCAAATAATTTGAGGCGTATGTACCACTTGCCAGAACCCCAGGCTAGCTATAACAAGCAGTTTGTAGAAAAGTTTGCCAAGGAGAATGAAGACTTGGCAGAATACACAAAGCACTGGTCAAACAATGAGGAAAGATTGAAGAAGGATAAAAATGGTATGTATGCCATTGGCTCTCTTTCTTCTTGTTATTGTTTTACTGCTGCAATGCTATGTAGATTGTTTGGGAGACCAGACATCAACAAGTTTTCATGAGAATGGTTACCTTTATTGGATGCGGCTACCAATGCCACCATAATGGATTGGGCCCAAATTTTATCGGATAATTTAGCCTCTACAATTTTAGGTTATTGAAATAAAATAAGCTTTACTTCAAGGGTTTACCCTCCATTCCTTTTGAACGCCTATGTCATGGACGCTATTTGTTTTGTTTCCGATTTTCCTATTATGGGATGGAAGTGGATGGTACAAAATCCTCTTCCCATTTAGGTTTATCATAAAGTATTGTGGGAATCCAATTTTATCCCACATTTCTACAAGATTTTTCATGGAGTTATGCTCCCTATTCATAAAATGCTCTACAACATAGATGCCCAAAGATTTTCCCTAGAAGATGAAGTGGAAATTCTCCCAGTGGGAAGGTGGTTTGGGGAAGAATTGTTCACATATATCGGAGTGTTTGGTAGCATCGCTTCACCCCATGTTCTACCTTTTTACGGCCCTGACAAACTAATGGCCAGGGAAATAGCCTACCAGACCTATGGTGTTAGGGGAATGAGCAAAGTACTGAAAGATTCTAAGAAGGCCATTTGGCCTTAATTTCCTATAGTATGCAGAGCATTTGGATTATTTGACTTAGGTCATGCTTTTAAAGAAGTTGATAATATGTTATGTTTACAACTACCAAAGTTCCCAGGGAGGTAGTATGATCCCTTTGGTGTTGTAAATAATTATACTACAATGGTTAAAGTAAAAGTGTTTACCAATGAAGAAGATCCCTTTGACGATGTCTTTCTGCAGAAGAACACCTTCAGAGAGGTTCTACATATGGCACGAATTCAATTTTAGCAAGAAAAACTCCAAAAGTTTGACAGTTACAAAAAACAGAGGTTAACAAAGGTCTCGTTGGACCAATTTCTCATTAAACAAATAAGGGAGCCTACTCCCAGTGTTAGCATAAGTGGAATTTCAAAAGAGGAGAAGTCTAAAACAAATTCCGAAAAGGAATCAGCTGAAAAGTCCGATGATCAGTCCAAGAGTGAACACAACAGAAGTGAGGGGTCAATTAAATACACAGCTCAATCTACAGAAAAGCTTAACCAACAGGCTTTGTCCCCAAAACAAGCTGAAGTTCACACTCCCCTTACAAAGCCAACAAAGCCACTTGTAGTGGATCTAGAAGGGGAATGGGAGAGTTTTAATAAGTTAATCAACACTGAGGAATAGAGTGCAGAGCCATTGACAAACCCAAAAGAGACAGCCACAGAAATGGTGATAGAATGGGCTATCAATACTCAGGGAATGGAGCATATTCCTGTTTCTCCGTCATCTGAAATTGTACTAAAGATAGAGGAGATTCCTCCTCTAGAAGTATTTTATAACCCTCAACATAAAGCTGTCGTCAGAAGGCAAAGGAAGAAAATAAAGATAGATGTCGTGCTCACTCCAGAGGATGAACCTCTGGATGTTCTTTGGAAAGACCCCACTACAGACCCATCGGAAAATCTAACTAGGCTCTCTCAGATCGTAGGAGGATACGCTTCGGCAACAATTGATAAAGCAACAAAAGTTCAAATGCTACTAAAAGAGAAAGAGGATAGGATTTTGTTTTTAGAACTTCAGGTCAGCAAGTCATTGGTGATTTACTTAGATGACATAACATTGTATTCTAAAAATGCAGTAGTCACCTCAGAGACTTAAAACATATCTTCCAATGATGTCAAAAATATGTGATCTCACTTAATCCAAAAAAATCTTTTTTTTTTGCATTAAGTGAAGGAAAGCTTCTCGGATTCATAGTGTCTAAATCTGGAATCCATATTGATCCAGATAGGATTATGGAGATTTCTGAGATATCCTTACCCCATAACAAAAAAGTGATGTAATCCTTCCTTGCTCAGATCAATTTTGTTAAATTGTCCCTGACTTCTCAAGAATCGTGTCACCTCTCCAAGCCATTATAAATAAAAACTCTCTCTTCAAATGGGGTCAGGTAGAACATGAAGCATTTGGCCTGATAAAACAAGCGATTATAAATGCCCCATCTCTAGCGACTCCAAGCTTTTCCGATCCTTTCACTTTGTATACATTTGCCTCTGAGAAATCGTACGGTGAAATACTCACACAAGAAAAATAAGATAAAGCCAAAGCCCCAATTGCCTTCTTCAGTTCAAACTTCCAAGGAGCTAAATTAAATTACTCCGATGTTGAGAAGCAGTCTTATGTTGTATTCAAAACAATAAAACACTTTAGACCCTTCCTTCTCAAGACTCATATGAAAATAATAGTACCATTTCCAACGGTAAGAAATATTTTGGTACAGAAAAACGTGGGCAAAAGGAGGGCAAATTGGGTCATAGGCCCTCAAGAATATGATGCTAAAATTAAACCAACAAATATTGTAAAAGGTCAAGGTTTTTGTAGGATGTTGGCTGGAGCATTGCACATATTAGAAACACAGTCCCTAGATAGTGAGGTACAAGTGTATGAGATAAGCCTAAATGACACCGAATCAAGATATGTTGATATCATGTTTTACTTAAAAAATGGATATGCTCCTTCACATTTGAATCATGCAAAGAGAAGAGCCCTGAGGCTAAAAGCTAAACAATATCAAATTGTAAATGATGTACACTTTAGGATGAATTATGATTATGTTCTCCTTAGATGCCTTGAGAAATTTGAAGCCAAAAAAGTATTGTAGGAACTTCATGACGGACTAGCGGGCAAACATTACGCAGGAGATACAACAGCACACAAAATCTTGCATGCAGGTTACTATTGGCCAACGTTATTTAAGGATGCACATATCTATGTAAGAAGATGTCAAATTTTCCAGACTGCTGCCGGAATACAAAAGAAGCCATCATTGCCAGTGCTATCGGTCAACATCGATCAACCATTTGAACAATGGGGATTAGATATATAATAGATGAGATCGTTCCTCACTCTTCAAAACAGCATAAGTACATCCTTACAGCTACCGATTACTTTACCAAATGGGTAGAAGCAGTTCCACTCAAGTCAACCAACTCCGAGAGTATCATCGAGTTTATAGATCAATTCATAATTACTAGGTTTGGCTCACCTTCTGCTTTAATGTTTGATAATGCATCATATTTCTCAGGTAATGCTATGATTGAATTTACGCTGAAAAGAGGTTTTAAGCTTAAATATTCTACCAATTATTATCCGCAAGGAAATGGGTTGGTTGAATCAACGAAAAAAAACCTTATTAGAATCATTAAACGAACTATTGATCAAAATCATAGAAACTAGCATAAGTCTTTAATGTATGCTCTTTGGGCAGATCAAATAACTCAGAAAATTTCTATTGGCACTTCTCCTTTTAATTTAGTTTATGGGAAAGAAGTGGTCCTACCAACAAATCTAGCTATTCCTTCTTTAGCCTTAGTTCAATTCATTGAAGAAACCCCTTCCTCATCCTTGCAACTAAGACAATTGCAGATCCCTAAGCTTGAAGAGGAACGAGAAAAGGCCAGAATTACCCATGCACAACATCAACAATTAGTAAAAGCTTCTTTTGATTCAAACTTGGTATCTAGAAAAGATTTTCAGCTTGGAGACTTAATATTGAAATGGGATAAAGCCAATGAAGAGAAAGGCAAGCATACTAAATTTCAATGGATGTGGCTTGGACCATTCAAAATTGTTGAAATCATCGGTCCATCGACTTTCATGTTACAAGATTTAGCAGGGAAAAGAGAGTCTTTACCTGTTAATGGATAGATCCTTAAAAAATATTTCCCATAGAAGATGATCTCTTCTATTTTATGTAGATTAGTGTTTTTAGTTTAGTTTTATTTTTGATAATAAAACATGTTGAAAGTGTTTACTTTTAGTTTCCACAAAAGAATAGTGTCTCATGTCGATTTTTTTTTTTTGCTTGTATAAGTAGGAGTGTTTAGGAAAATTAATATTTATTTTTGAAACACAGGGTCAGGTGCTATCATTCTGAAAATTTTTATTTGTTCTTTTGTTCAACTATACAAGTTTTGGTCAGATTCAACCTTAGGAAGAAGTTTTCCTCACATCACTCATAAAAGGTACCAATAACAAAAAAAGATTCTCTATAGAAAAGTTATTTTTAAACTATACAATTGTCGTCGGAAGAATTCTTAAGGAACAAATGACTTCCTCCCTACTTTACGAAATTGCGAGATTCAAAGAGTAGTCTAACTATGCACTTCAAACTTAAAGAATAGGAGGTCGCATCAAGAGCCGGCTTATCATGATCATAAAGATTATAACTAACTGACATTGCCATACTGCATACCAAAACAGAGTAATGGCTTGAGATTGTTTCAATCAAAAGACATGGGGTCTCATCACGAGCTAGCTTGTTCAGTTAAGTTATAAATCGAGTGAATGGCACTGTGAATTTTGGCCACCAAACCAAGACATTTTTCGTTAAGAATTAAAAGAGTAATAAGAAAAGAAAAAGAAATAAATGTATATGAGGATTTATCTTTGAAAATTGCATGCTTCTTAAGTAGGATACTGGATCTTTGCTAGGTAAAAGGTAACCCTGTCAAGGCTATGGACGCCTGCTAGCAGCAGAGGCTCTACCTACGACAAATGAGTACACCTAAACTGATCTAAGGAGATATCTTTGTTTTTATCTTTACAAACCAAGTAATGACTGATGTGACTACAATGACTAACTTTGGGAAGAAGATAATCATAATAAAGATAGTTCGAACAAGACGTTGTTATTAACCAATAGCACTGTTTACCTTATATTTCTGCAATAAAGTTTCATTTTCAGAACCATCTCTATTTTAGAAGTTTTAGAAAATTCAAAAAACCATCAGAGATAACTGCTTCTTTCAAGTGAATTTCCAATTGTTGTGACCATTAACAACCCCCCTTTTATTAGTGTTAGCAATAACATTAATAAATGGGGACCCTTCCAAAAAATCAAATCTTAGCATTTAAGGTTGCCTCTTGTTTTTAGAATAAAACAAGATATCAAAATGGAACTTGCTAAAACATGTAAATTTACATTTCCATACTCCAAGCGCATAAAACATCACAAACTATGAGTTTCCTTATAAAAAGCGCTACATAACCATAAGACCTAAGAAAATATTTATAACGAAAAGTCTCAAAACGTTAAAAAAGCTTTTAAAAACCTGCTTTAAAGCTTTATTATCACATTGCAAAAGGTCACAACAGACATCCCTTATAAAAGTAACTCCTCGAAAATGCAATCTGCGAGAATGCGAGATCACAAAGCTTACAACCCAACCTCATCACATCGCGAATTGCAAATTTCGTGGTGCTACTTTATGTAACACAACCAAATATCGCGAAATGCGATAGCCTCTCGCAAATTGCAGATCATAGTAGCCCAATGTAATAATGGTTTTTAACGATACCAGGGTTTGCGATATTGCGAAGCAAATCATAAAATCGCTTTTAGCACAAATCAAAGGGCTCAGAGTTCTAGGACAGTACTTTCTGTCGTTTGATGCTATGTTATGAAGATTAAAGTTTAGCTTAACGGTCCATTAGTGGTCATTTATTAAAAAATGATTCAGTCAAGGTAAAGGATCATTTGACGCAAGGTGATATCTTTTGATATGATTTAGAATTAAAAATTTCCCGTCACCTTATTGTTGTCTTTCTATTGATGTTTCCTATATTCACTATCATCTTTATCATATCCTTGCTCTCTACTTGCAATTTTCAGGAAGAGTATGCAGAGCGTAATACATGGCGAAATGGGGAAGAAGGGCAACGTATCCGCATTTGAGAAAACGGAAATGACCCCATTATTCATAGACACTACCTGTATTAGGGACGTAGGGATATCTACCTGGGAGGCCATGTACCAGTTGTTAGAAGAGGAGAACCCGAGAATTATGAAAGTTACAGTTGCAATAGATGGGCATGGCTCTTTTGAAGCATCCTTAACTAAACTTGCATGCTATTTTCTACACCGCATTGTTGTGAGGCCGAAGATACTCCCCTACACTAATATGGTGAAATGGAATATAGATCACACATACATATCTGATAGAGAGTTCAAGAAAACCAGTTAGAAAGTCATGGGGTTGTTTACCCCAAATAATTTGAGCCGTATTTACCACTTGCTAGAACCCCATGCTAGCTACAACAAGCAGTTTGTAGAAAAGTTCACCAAGTTGAATGAAGACTTGGTAGAATGCACAAAGCACTGGTCAAACAACGAGGAAATATTGAAGAAGGATAAAAATAGTATGTATGCCACTGGTTCTGTTTCTTCTCCTTACTGTTTTGCCACTGCAATGTTATGTAGATTGTTTGGGAGACCAAACATCAACAAGTTTTCATTAGAATGGTTACCTTTATTGGATGCGGCTACCAATGCCACCATAATGGATTGGGCCCAAATTTTATAGGATAATTTAGCCTCTGCAATTTTAGGATATCGAACTAAAAGAAGCTTTACTTTAAGGGTTTACCCTTCATTCTTTTTGAGTGCCTATGTCATGGATGCTATTTATTTTGTTTCCGATTTTCCTATTATGGGATCGAAGTGGATGGTACAAAATCCTCTTCCCATTTAGGTTTATCATAAAGTATTGTGAGAATCCAATTTCATCCCACATTTCTACAATATTTGTCATGGAGATATGCTCCCTATTCATAAAATTCTCTACAATAGAGATGCCCCAAGATTTTCCCCAGAAGCTGAAGTGGACATTCTCCTGGTGGGAAGGTGGTTTGGGGAAGAATTGTCCACATATATCAGATTGTTTGGCAACATCACTTCACCCCATGTGCTAACTTTTTACGTCCTCGACAAACTAATGGCCAAGGAAATAGCCTACCAGAACTGTGGTGTTGGGGGAATGAGCAAAGTACTAAAAGATTCTAAGAAGGCTATTTGGCCTCAATTTCCTGTAATATGCGGAGCTTTTGCATTATTTGACTTAGGTCATGCTTTTAAAGAAGTTGATACTATGTTATGTTTACAACTACCAAAGTTCCTGGGGAGGCAGTATGATCCCTTTGGTGTTGTAAGTAATTTTACTACAATGGTTAAAATAAAAGTGTTTACCAATGAAGAAGATCCCTTTGACGATGTCTTTCTGCAGAATAACACCTTCAGAGAGGTTTTACATATGGCACGAATTTAGTTTGACCAAGAAAAACTCCAAAAGTTTGACAATTATAGAAAACAAAGGTTAACAAAGGTCCCATTGGACCAATTGCTCATTGAACCAATAAGGGAGCCTACTCCCAGTGTTAGCATAAGTGGAAGTTCAAAAGAGGGGAAGTCTAAAACAAATTCCAAAAAGGAATTAGTTGAAAGGTCTGATGATTAGTCCAAGAGTAAACACAATAGAAGTGAGGTGTCAATTAAAGACACAGCTCACTTTAGAGAAAAGCTTAACCAGCAGGGTTTGTCCCAAAAACAAGCTGAAGTTTCCACTCCCCTTACAAATCTAACAAATCCACTTGTAGTGGATCTAGAAGAGGAATGGGAGAATTTTAATAAGTTAATCAACACTGAGGAACAGAGCACAGAGCCACTAACAAACGCAAGAGAGGCAGCCACAAAAATGGTGATAGAAGAGGCTATCAATACTTAGGGAACGAAGCATATTCCTATTGCTTCGTCATCTGAAATTGTACTAATGAGATGTATTTTATAGCCCTCAACATAAGGTTGTCGTCAAAAGGCAAAGGAAGAAAAGAAAGATAGATGTCATGCTTGCTACAGAGGATGAATCTCTGGATGTTCTTTGGAAAGACCCCACTACAGACCCATCGGAAAATCTAACTAGGCTCTCTCAAATCGCAGGAGCATACGCTTCGACAACAATTGATAAAGAAATAGAAGTTCAAATGCTACTAAAAGAGAAAGAGGATAGGATTTTGTTTTTGGAACAACAACTACAGCAAGTCAGCATAAATAAAGAAGCAGAGATACAGTTGGAAAAACTCCAGCAAGACTTCCAGCAGATGCAATTGGATCATCAAAGCAGTTTGGCTAATAAAGAAGAACAGTTACAAGCTATGTTAGAACTGCATAAAGATGATCCCAAGATTGGGGAGTTTATCGCAGAAGCACTTGCTCTTAATGCCCAGCTCTTGCAACAGGAAGAACTACTCTGCCAGAAGATCTCGCAATGGAATTCCCATTGTGAAATGAGCGATAATATTACAAATCAAGTCGTAGATTTACGACTTGATTATGATTCAATTTTTAAGAAGGTTTCAGACTTCTTGAACTGGAAGATATCAGAAGAAGGGAAAAGAGCAGAATTGCCCAGAATCGACGAATCACACAAAGAGATGTTATTTGCGAAATGGGATTCTCAGCTTAAGGAAGCAGAACATGCGATGAAGGAGACAACGGCAACAACGAACAATGTCATTGAGTGCATAAATGAAAATATGCAAAAGGCCAATATGATATTAGAGACTACCTTGGGCTTCCTTCCAAAGGCACAAAAACTTCAAACAAAGTGGAAACAAACAACAGAGGAAAAGGCAGAGGCAATTAAACAGGTAAACAGGTTAAACTGGGACACATACTAGCAGTACCTAGTAAAGCCACATAGCTAATGGATGACCCTGAAATGCCTCATAACCTCTGCCGAGAAGATAGTTCCAGTTCTTGCCAATGCCTTATTTGTAGGACAGTTAAAAGCTGATGTCGACCAATCGACGCTCTTGAAACTGATGTTGGATATTTTCAATCTAAAGGATCAGATATAGGATTTAACATAGATATAGTTTTGTTTTGTTTTATTTCATTTTTTGCTTAAAATGAGGCAGGTTGTTTAAAACTCCTCATCTATTTTTGTAATATTTATTTTAGATTTCATAAAATAATATTTAAACCCCTCTCATGCATTTGGAGAGGGGTCCATAGTTTTATCAAAAACAATTCTTCAGAACGTGCATTTTGCCCCCCACTGAGGAGGTTTTGATAAAATGAATGGAACAAGATTTATTTTTATATGAGTTTGATATCTGCTATTGAAATTCAATTTTGTACTCTTTGTGGATGTTGAGTAATTTGAAGATAAATCTATATTGCTGCAACTCATGAGTAGAACTTATTACCAATGGTATTTTTATCTCCTAATACTTTTTACTTATGTGCCAAGTGATAAATTATTTTCAATTATTGATATATGAAAGTTTGAATGTTTAGTTGTCATTATTGCACTTCTGTATGGTGATAACTTCCCTTTTATGTTGAGTATATGAATAAATATTATGTGACATGTTTCTCATAATTGTTTCGGCTAATTTTTTATATGAAACAATCATTTTTAATGGATTCTTTTCTCGTAGTGATTGAACGATTTTTATTATCGATCGTTGTTAGAAATTATTTTAGATCGCATAAGTAAAATGTTACTCCCAGGATAGTTTAAAATTAGATGTTTTCTTTCATTATAAAGATTGCATATGATACTTAAAAGTTAGACTAGATTTAGAACAAGCATTCACCCCATAAACCCCCAAAATAAAAACATCATCCCGTTAGTACAACCATCATAAACAGATTGGGAAACTGGTCCCATCATCCCTAGTTAGAGCCACTATTCCAAATGAAAAAGGAGTTGCATTAAGGCTTGGACTGGGTGGTTAGCCCCCTTGTTGTAGACCGGATTTTTGAGCCCTCAACACTATGATAAAGGAAATTCTTGCATAGTTTGAAAGAGATCTCTATGTAAAGTAGTAAATAAAGGCATTGTACTAAAGAATAGAATCTTTTCCTCATAAAAATACCATTTGATTGTTGGAAATGCTCCGAGAAGGTTTCAATCCTCAATTTGCCAAAATGGGTCTTGCTCGTTAAAATGGTCCTTTGAGTTGATTCTTCCACTCTTTCCACTCTGAAAGCATTGAGATTGATGAAAGAATTATAATGTTCCAATCTGGATCATTTCCCTTTCTTCACATTTTCGAGCAATTCAACTCTATCCATATGTTTGATGACAATGTAGACACAAAGAAAGCATCTAACAACATAATTGTTGTCAATAGAGTAGGGGAGAAAATACTATTGATGCTACAAGGAACATGTGGTCATGGACATAATCCTACATACCTTTCTTAATATAATGAAGGTACATTTCAATCCAATCTTCTATGGAATGCAAGATTTCAACATCTTAATTATGCTAGTATTATCTTGTTGAAAAAGGATGGTGTTTTTGGTTTTCCAAGTATTGCAAGGAAATTGAAGCAATGTGGTGCTCATATCATACAAAAAAATAGCAAACAATGATTTCATGACTATACTTGTGGAGCATGTATAAAAATTGCAATGATTCATTATAATTCGTGTAGCCCTTTGCATGTTCCTTTTCGAAATGGATATAGATATATGACAACCTTTATTCATGATTACACTCATTTGTGTTAGGTATATATGAAAAAAAAATGTTTCGAAACTTAAAAAAAAATCATGTAGGAATTGGAAATGATGCAGTCACATATTGACTCCCTTTGTAGTGATAATGGAAAAGAATATAATATGAATGAATTTGAAAATTATACTTTCCAACATCAAATTCGAAATCAAACTAATTTTCCATAAAATATGCAACCAAATGGTGTAACTAAAGGAATGAATAGGAATATTTTAAATATTGTTAGCTCAATGACATTTTTCAAAAATGTAATATTGATATTCTCGAATGACATAGTTCTATGTGTCGTATATTTAAAATATAGATTTCTTCCTCATTCTCTTGATAATAAAACATCTTATGAAGTGTGGTATGCCCACATTCCTTTTCTAAGGCATCTCATGGTCTTTGGTTCCACCTATTATTCCTTGATTCTAAAGGAAAAAATAAGAAATGCATCTTTTTGGGGCATTGGGATACCATTGATGGGTGCTTCAATTGGCTTCTTTTTAGCACCCATCCAATACCTTCTTGTACAAATTTTTTTGTTTCCATATCATTTTGATACCCTTTTCATGTGCATTGGTTCATTTTTTGTTAAGATATAATTATCCCTTTAATACGCCATTTCAATTCTTATTTTTATGCATTTTCAAGGGATTGATTCCTTTTACTGCTAACAATGGTATATAGTAACAACGTTGCACATGTAGCTCCTAATTCTATGTTTCAATAATTATTTTAGTATATTTTATGTAACTCTATGATGTTACACTCATGTTGCATCTCCACATTGTTGCCCCCCCTGCTACAAATTTTCATTATTGTGTTGCTACAACTCTCAATTCCATGTTGTTTTGGTTCTCCCCTATTTTATGTTCCAACTCTTGCTTCAATCACATTATTTTCATGACTCACAATGCAACCATTGCTATAACTCAATCAATATCATTGCTATCAATTTGAGGAAGCATGTTGTGCCTCCATGCCAATTGTAACATCATATGAATAAATTGAATAATTGTCATATGAGGATTGTAGGTATTATGGATTCTAATGTCATGGAAAAGGGTATCCCAAAGGTCATTGGCCATAGTTCAAATGGTTTAAAAGTTTTCGTAATGAAATATTAAATTGAAAGGTTATAGGAGTTAGGAGTTATGATTTCATGGTCATAAGGGTTAAAGTTCATACGGTTTTAATGTTATACTTATTAATAAGGGATATTGGTATGGGTTATAGTAAATATGATTTCTATATATGACGTGTTAGTAATTCCATAAAGGGTTACGCGAGATAGTGATTATAGATGTACAGTTGGGTTTTAGGAATAATTATTTTAAATGATAATTGGTTACAAGGGGTAATGGTTATGGTTATAAGAGTTACACAATAAAAACAATAAGGATTCAAGGTTAGAATTATATAATTATTTTTATTTGGGGAAATATTTCATCTGCATTAAGGAGTAATAATAGTATTGCAAAGGATGTTTGTGGTTATATGCATTTTGACTTGAGATGATATAAGTCAAGGAGGGTCAGAAAGAAAGATCGTTACCATTACATTATATGAGATTTTGGGGTTAAACATTATATGGTTTACAAGTTTTAAAAGGGAGTATATATATTATGATTTATAGGAAATACATTATTATAATCAGAGGTTGGATATTAAACGGTCTATATTAGGGGACATGGGCAATTTGTGACTAAGGTTATAAGAGAGTGATTATAAGGTTACAATTATGTTGATTAAGGGAAATAGAGGGTAGGTATTGTAATAGTTAAGAGTCATGTTGTAGGTTTTAGGAGTTATAGTGTTCAATGGTCAAAGTTATCTATGCATTTACATAGCTTATATGGGTTATTTTTGTTATAGGATTTAATGGTTAGGAGTAAGAAAAATAATGCTTAGAGGCTAGATATTGTATGGTCTACATTTATGCGCATTGGTCATGGACAATAGTAGTTATAAGAGTTAGTGTTTATAGGGTTAGAGTTAAATTGGTTAAGGGAAATAGTGGTTAGAGATTCTAATAGATAAGAGCCATGTTGTAGGATTTAGGATTTAGAGTGTTCAATGACTAGATTTTTGTGCACATTTACATAATTTATAAGGGTTATGTTTGTTATGGCTTTCAATGGTTAGGAGTGAGAAGTAATAAAATTTTGAGGTGATACAAATTAGAAATTATAAGGGTTTACGAGGGTTAAAGTAGGGCTTATATTCAAAATTATTTTTAATTTTTTCGTCACTTCAAGGTTCACTGCACTTGAAAAAAGATCAACCTATGATGATCATTTCTTTCCCCTTTGCTACAACCTACTTGATCACATTGTCTAAACTAGGAAATCATGATGATGATATAATTTAGGATTTTTATCCAAAATAATGTAGAATTCTTTAAACTTTTGAAAAGGACATGCTTGGAACTCATTGGATGATTATTTATTGAGGTTCAAATTCATTTGGTTGGATGTGAAAAAATGGCTTGTAACACTCAATCCACTCCAATCATTCATCAAAACAAACCTCCTACCAAGGAGATAATGTCTCCACAACTTTAATGGGCGAATGATAGTTGCAAACCCAAGATCTTCAGTCACATATTTTTTCTCATGCTCATTCAACTTCCTTGATTCATAGAAAACCACTTGTTCTTCCTGCATCAAGAATACACCAAGTCCTTCCTTATGTGTCGTAGTAAAAATCACAAACTCCTTATCAGGATTGTTGATCCTTAGAAATGAAGCATTTGTAAGAAAATGATTCAATTTATCAAAGCTAGTTTCGCACATCTCAATCCATTCAAACTTATTCCCTTTTCTCTACAATGATGTAATAGGATATCCAATCTTTAAAAAGTTCTTGAGGAACCTCCTGTAATAACCTGCTAGTCCCACGAATCCACATTCCTAGTAGTTGGACACACCATGACTAATTTCATATTTTCTATGTCCACTGTTATCCCTTCCTTGGAAACAACATGTCCCAAGTAATGAATATGAGACTAAAAAATCTACACTTACTAAGTTTGACATACAGCTGATGCTTTATCAACAATATCAAAATTGTTACCAGGAGCTTTGCTTGATCTTCATTATTCTTTGAATAAACCAATATATCATCAACAAAGACTCTCACAAACTTATCTAGGTAAGGACATAACAAATTATGTATCAAAGACATAAAGGTGGCGAGAAAATTATTAGGATGAAAAGGAACCACCATAAAATCATAGTTCCCATACCTTGTTTGAAATGTAGTCTCGTAGATGTATTCTTATTTTTTGTGCATCTAATGATATCTTGATCTCATATTAATCTTTAAAAAAATTGTTGTTCCTTTTAGCTGGTTAAACAAGTCATAAATCCCTGACAACATATACATGTTCTTGATAGTCTCTTTGTTTAACTTCCCGTAATCAATGCACAATCTGAGAGTACCATCCTTCTTCCTCACAAACAACATTGGTTCTCCCGAAGGTGACGCACTTGGCCTCATGTATCCCACATCAAGCATCTCTTTAACCTGCAACTTCAATTCGACCAATTCTATAATTCTCATCCATTAAGGTTCCTTAGATGTTGGTGTTGCTCTTAGTACCAAATAAATTGAGAAATCCACTTGCCTACGAGGGAGTAGCTCTAGAATCTCTATAGGAAACACATCCTGAAACTATTGTAAGATAAGATACTTCCTCAAGACTTCATCATCCTCAAAATCCTTCCATTTATCACTAGAAACATGCACTTCAAACAATAAAAATACTTTCTTGTGGTTGGAATTTGCTAGCATAACTATAACCATTTCTCACCGATCTAGGCTTCTTCTTTCCCTGCAAGAATCTATTTTCTCCATAATCATCAATGCACTCAATAGCCTTTTCATAGTAGTCCACCTTAGATTGTGAATGAACAACCAATCCATACCCATAATTGTTGGCATTATGATGCATGTGTTGTACTTGATGGCAACCCTCTCATAGAATATCATATATACATTCAGATGAATCTACAGAAGAGATATCAGATGTGACATAATACATAGATGCAGGACAGCTCAAAGGAATCAAATGGCAAGTTCTTAGTAAGCTTTGCCATCAAGTCCAAAGGGGGAGATTGTTGGCATTATGGCTAAAGTGTTGTCCTTGATGGCAACCCATTCAGGTGATAGATCACAGTACTTCAAGTCAGCCGCAGATATTGATGATCAGCTATCAAATATTGAAGAAAATAAGGGGTACGCAGGTACACCTTACATAAGGTGCGTACACGCAGGTCGGTGTTACATAAAGTGCGTACATACCCGCAGTTATCCCGTTCAGGAGGTGCGTACCCCCAGTGCACACATTTCAAGGCAAGGAAATTCACATGTGGGGTTTCTTATGTTTTACCCTTGGTATTTAGCCGACGTATTTGTGTTATTATGGTGTCGGCCCGTGGTATTGATCCATGATTTGAGGAAGAGCTTTCCTATATAAAGCAAAGGAGATCATTTGGCTTGTGCATGTTTTGGGTTGAACATCTTATGAGAGCTAGATCTGAAATATTATGATCTCTTGGGAGTAATGTCTAGATCTAAATAAGGCGAATCTACTGATGGATTGAGATCTCTTCGGCGCATATTCAGATCTGTAGATCTGACTATCTGGGTTATTCTTGAAGTCTTGAAATCATCTATGCCCGAAGGTACGCAGGTACAGTGAAAGAAAAGTGCGTATATACGCTGGAACGAAGCGTTTCAGGTGCGCCGGTACGCAGGCACAGAAGGGTTGCAGGTGCGGAGGTCCGCAGGCAGTTCAATGGACACAGAGCGGGGTAAGCAGGTGAGCAGTTGACTACAGTGCATACGTAAGCAGGCGAGAAGTTGAGCAGGGTGCGTACGTAAGCAGGCGAGCAGTTGAGCAGGGTGCGTACGTAAGCAGGCGAGCAGTTGAGTAGGGTGCTTACTGTAAGCAGGCAGTACATGGGTGAAGCTGCTTACTTCTCTTAAAATCTCTGCTTATCATTCTTATGATCTGGGTTGTTGAAGTGATGTTTGGTTCTGATATTATGTTCAGATAACAGCAGTAATTGAGTGAATGATTATGATTAACTTCAGTTTTGTTGGATGAATGGATCGGTTTAAAAATGACTTATCTTCATGTGATCTGATGTACTAGATCTGGTTGATAACTCTCATAATATCATTGTATATGTATGGATCTGATGTTTGGGTGATTCAGAAGGTTGTTTGATTATGAGCTTCAAAGTTGTTGTTGGGTCCAGTATGAAAATTGGATGAAATATGGCCTTTCAGATTATGTGTTGTGCTTCAGTGTATCCAGTCTGAAAATTGATGAAACGTGGTACCTGGAGGAGAGAAGATTGTAGGTCAGCACCTACGTACTAGTATCTAAGCTAGTACAAGAGCTAAAGGAAATCTTTGGAGCATTGTAGCAGGTAGTAGCCTGCGTACTAGTAAATGGATCGGCTAGTACAAGAGCAAAGGGGGTTGTAGCTCCCGTGCTGGTATAAGACTGCACCAGTACAAAATATTGTAAAAGGATTTTCTTATTAAAGAAGATTGAGATGACTTGCAGCAGGTGGTTTTCTCCCACATTGGGTTTCCACCTTATATCATGGTGTTCATGTATGTGCCTTATGTGTGATGATCTATTCTATGTTACTGCATTTGTTAACTGATAATATGGTTGATAAAGTTCTAATGCACTCATTGAAGATTAATTAACTTAATCATAAGAAGTTGTCGAAGTAGCATATATGAATCTGATTATGGAAATGAAAAAGTTTTATTAATGTGATAATACTGATTCACCCCCCCCCCCCTCAGTATTATTTCCAACAATTGGTATCACAGCAGGTCCTTTGATAGAAGCTTGATCGCTTGAAGGAGATCCGTGGAGCAATGGGAAAGAAGCTTAAGAAGAAAGCATCTAAGAAAAAGAAGTCACCTCAGAAGAACTATGACAGTGGGAGAATCGATTGGGGATTAGGCATAAGAGGCTCTTCAGATTCAGAATCATTATCAGGTATGAATGTGTTATCCTCTGATGTTCCACCTATATTTCCTTGTGAAAGAGATGGAAGTGATAGTGAAACTACTGAACTTGCTCTTATGGGTGAACAAGAAAGATATCAAATAGAGGCAGAATTTAAAAGGTTGACAGACAAGATTAGAGATCAAAAAGATCTATTGAACAAAAGGGAATGTGACATCAAAGAGGAAGCTACCAAACTGAAGGCCCAACTAGAAGAAAGAAACAACGTAAGAAAAATTCTCAAGGACAAGGAAGACCAATGTCAAAAATTGCATCATGAAGTGACAACATTTAGAAAAGAAGTCAACGAAACAAGCACAACCATCAAGAAACTCAAAGATAGATCCAGCTACTTCGAAAAACTTGAAGCTACAATCCTCTCACTAAAGGGAGATCTTGAAGAATCAAAGAAGCAGAATGAAGATCTACATCAAGCAATTGAAAAACAAGACAATGAAGTCATCAACTTAAAATCCCAGCTGGAATGTGCCTTCCGAGTTCGTCAAATGCAGCAGGATCTGCATGAAGAAAAGGAAAAGGAGATTATCAAACTAAGGGAACAAATGGAAGAAGGAAGAAAAGCTGAAGAAGATTTGAAAAAGAAAT
Organism: Pinus tabuliformis; assembly: GCA_031772625.1. NCBI lineage: Eukaryota > Viridiplantae > Streptophyta > Pinopsida > Pinales > Pinaceae > Pinus > Pinus tabuliformis. Next base: position 776,970,663 of record CM062818.1, read on the forward strand.
CTCTTGAAAAGGAAGAACAACTTCAGATTGAGGTGAATATCTTGGAAGGTAAAATAGAAGAAAAGGATAAGCTTTTACGTTTTCAAGATAGCTCTAAAGTCTTGAATGATATTCTTAATAGTCAAAGGTCTCCTGCTATAAAGACCGGTCTTGGTTTCCATGAATCTATTGCAGGTGAATCTAGTTCACAAGGTGAAGCAAGGAACTCTAAAGAGAAATCTAAAGTGATCAACGAAGAAATAAAAGATCCATCTCATCATCAACCAAGGAAAGAGTTTCCCCAAAGAAAATCCTTTACTCCTCCTATGAATAGTGTTGAATGTTATGTATGTCATAATATTGGACATGTTGCAGCTAGATGTAGAAGAAGAAGAGTTCAAGACCATTATGCAGAAAGGTCATCTCAATCAAGGTACTTTTATGGATATTGCTTTGCTTGCAATATGTTTGGTCACAAAGCTGCTGATTGTTACAGGAGGAATATGAAACATGTAAGATGTTATGCATGTAACAAGCTTGGACATATAGCTAAGGAATGCAGGAACAAAGTATGGGCACCATATCATAAGAAGAAAATGACATCATCACGCTTGAAGATATGGAGGAAAAAGGAAGTACAGTTAGAAAAAGGCGGGACAACACAACGTACAGACATACCAGAATCAGAGGGAGCTGAAAGTACAAAACTTCAGTGTCCTGAACCTCATATGCAAACTCCATAAAGGGAAGTCGCATATATACGCGAATTGGATACTGCAGAATCGCGTATATGATTGTTTGAAGAAAGGCAGTAGGAAAAGTGAAGTTGATCTATGAAGTATGATCTCTTGAGCACAAGATCAGATCTGGAAATCTGAATTGGGTCCTAATCTAAGGTACGCAGATCATTCACTATGAAAGTGCGGGCGTACGCAGCAGACCGTAAGACTGGGCGCGGATGTAAGCAAGTAAAGACACAGTCCCTGTGCGGAGGTACGCGGCTTATCAGAAGAGCACCTACGGACGGACGCGGGGAGACAGAATAAGAGGTGCGTAGTAAGATCGAAGGTACGCAACGCGATAGAAGGATAACCTGTGTAGGTACATAGAAGTACGTAGCGCGATAAAAGAACAGGTGCGTGGGTACGCTCTGTAGTGGAAAACTGTCTGCATATGTACGCAGTGAAGCAGAAGGATCTCTGCGACTGTACGCAGGGAGCAGAAGATGAAGTGCGTGGCTACGCAGGAAAGTTAAAGAACAACTGCGTACCTGTCATAAAACATTTATTGGCTGACTCTTCTTATTGATATGCATGATTAGATCTGACAGATGGCACAGGTTTAGGGGGAGCATATGTTCTTAATGCATTGTTGGCATTATGGTTCTTGGTGATGATGCTTATGATTCATCTTGCTATGGTTATATGGTTCTTGGATCAGATTTGTGGTTGATTCTCTAATGGTGCTTGCATGGAGTCTTTATTGTTCTTGGCACATATATGGATGAAGATTGTTGGCTAGATACATGGATGATTATTCAAAGTTGCATTGTTGGAGACATGATGATGATGAGATCTTACCTATATGATGATAGGTTTCATTCATATGTTGATTGATGTAGATACTCCCATTTGATGACTCTTAGCTCATGCAGATCTAGATGGCTATGGTGTTTCTCATACCTTGGAGATTCATGCACTAATGCAAGTTGATGTTGACAGATACTATGAAGCAGATCATACAGTGTTGATTGCTGATATTTATCTTAGGTGATTGGTCTTTATGTAATAGTGTAGTTACCTCTTTAGGTCATGTAACGACCTTTGTTTCCCCACTATGCCTCGGATGAATGATAACTTTTGATGTATCACCATTGTAATGAATGTATGTATTGAGTCTTTTGGTGATAGGAAGGTCATTTATGATATATAGAGTCATGTTCTTCTTGTAGAACATGTTTTTGCAGTCAGGGGGAGCTTGAGCATGAACAACACTATATAGCAGAGCAGACATCTCAGCTTGTTCTCAGAAAGAGCATTATCAGATTGGAGCACCATGGCATATACAAAGGGGGAATTCATTCAGAGACTTCAGCAGATCTGGTTTATAGAGCATGTTCTTAGGGGGAGCATAACCCTTTGCCCTTGATGTCAAAGGGGGAGAGTGATTTGGTGTTGTTGCCATCAATTCCAAAGGGGGAGATTGTTGGCATTATGATGCATGTGTTGTACTTGATGGCAACACTCTCATAGAATATCATATATACATTCAGATGAATCTATAGAAGAGATATCAGATGTGACATAATACATAGATGCATGACAGCTCAAAGGAATCAAATGGCAAGTTCTTAGTAAGCTTTGCCATCAAGTCCAAAGGGGGAGATTGTTGGCATTATGGCTAAAGTGTTGTCCTTGTTGGCAACCCATTCAGGTGATAGATCACAGTACTTCAAGTCAGCCGCAGAGATTGATGATCAACTATCAAATATTGAAGAAAATAAGGGGTACGTAGGTACACCTTACATAAGGTGCGTACACGCAGGTCGGTGTTACATAAAGTGCGTACATACCCGCAGTTATCCCGTTCAGGAGGTGCGTACCCCCAGTGCACACATTTCAAGGCAAACAAATTCACATGTGGGGTTTCTTATGTTTTACCCTTGGTATTTAGCCGACGTATTTGTGTTATTATGGTGTCGGCCCGTGGTATTGATCCATGATTTGAGGAAGATCTTTCCTATATAAAGCAAAGGAGATCATTTGGCTTGTGCATGTTTTGGGTTGAACATCTTATGAGAGCTAGATCTGAAATATTATGATCTCTTGGGAGTAATGTCTAGATCTAAATAAGGCGAATCTACTGATGGATTGAGATCTCTTCGGCGCATGTTCAGATCTGTAGATCTGACTGTCTGGGTTATTCTTGAAGTCTTGAAATCATCTATGCCCGAAGGTACACAGCTACAGTGAAAGAAAAGTGCATATATACGCTGGAACGAAGCGTTTCAGGTGCGCCGGTACGCAGGCACAGAAGGGTTGCAGGTGCGGAGGTCCGCAGGCAGTTCAATGGACACAGAGCAGGGTAAGCAGGTGAGTAGTTGACTACAGTGTGTGCGTAAGCAGGCGAGCAGTTGAGCAGGGTGCGTACGTAACCAGGCGAGCAGTTGAGCAGGGTGCGTACGTAAGCAGGCGAGCAGTTGAGTAGGGTGCTTACTGTAAGCAGGCAGTACATGGGTGAAGCTGCTTACTTCTCTTAAAATCTCTGCTTATCATTCTTATGATCTGGGTTGTTGAAGTGATGTTTGGTTCTGATATTATGTTCAGATAACAACAGTAATTGAGTGAATGATTATGATTAACTTCAGTTTTGTTGGATGAATGGATCAGTTTAAAAATGACTTATCTTCATGTGATCTGATGTACTAGATCTGGTTGATAACTCTCATAATATCATTGTATATGTATGGATCTGATGATTGGGTGATTCAGAAGGTTGTTTGATTATGAGCTTCAAAGTTGTTGTTGGGTCCAGTATGAAAATTGGATGAAATATGGCCTTTCAGATTATGTGTTGTGCTTCAGTGTATCCAGTCTGAAAATTGATGAAACGTGGTACCTGGAGGAGAGAAGATTGTAGGTCAGCACCTACGTACTAGTATCTAAGCTAGTACAAGAGCTAAAGGAAATCTTTGGAGCATTGTAGCAGGTAGTAGCCTGCGTACTAGTAAATGGATCGGCTAGTACAAGAGCAAAGGGGGTTGTAGCTCCCGTGCTGGTATAAGACTGTACTAGTACAAAATATTGTAAAAGGATTTTCTTATTAAAGAAGATTGAGATGACTTGTAGCAGGTGGTTTTCTCCCGCATTGGGTTTCCACCTTATATCATGGTGTTCATGTGTGTGCCTTATGTGTGATGATCTATTCTATGTTACTGCATTTGTTAAATGATAATATGGTTGATAAAGTTCTAATGCACTCATTGAAGATTAATTAACTTAATCATAAGAAGTTGTGGAAGTAGCATATATGAATCTGATTATGGAAATGAAAAAGTTTTATTAATGTGATAATACTGATTCACCCCCCCCCCCCCTCTCAGTATTAGTTCCAACAATTGGTATCAGAGCAGGTCCTTTGATAGAAGCTTGATCGCTTGAAGGAGATCCGTGGAGCAATGGGAAAGAAGCTTAAGAAGAAAGCATCTAAGAAAAAGAAGTCATCTCAGAAGAACTATGACAGTGGCAGAATCGATTGGGGATTAGGCATAAGAGGCTCTTTAGATTCAGAATCAGATTCAGAATCATTATCAGGTATGAATGTGTTATCCTCTGATGTTCCAGCTATATTTCCTTGTGAAAGAGATGGAAGTGATAGTGAAACTACTGAACTTGCTCTTATGGGTGAACAAGAAAGATATCAAATAGAGGCAGAATTTATAAGGTTGACAGACAAGATTAGAGATCAACAAGATCTATTGAACAAAAGGGAATGTGACTTCAAAGAGGAAGCTACCAAACTGAAGGCCCAACTAGAAGAAAGAAATAACGTAAGAAAACTTCTCAAGGACAAGGAAGACCAATGTCAAAAATTGCAGCATGAAGTGACATCATTTAGAAAAGAAGTCAACGAAACAAGCACAACCATCAAGAAACTCAAAGATAGATCCAGCTACTTTGAAAAACTTGAAGCTACAATCCTCTCACTAAAGGGAGATCTTGAAGAATCAAAGAAGCAGATTGAAGATCTCCATCAAGCAATTGAAAAACAAGACAATGAAGTCATCAGCTTAAAATCCCAGCTAGAATGTGCCTTCCGAGTTCGTCAAATGCAGCAAGATCTGCATGAAGAAAAGGAAAAGTAGATTCTCAAACTAAGGGAACAAATGGAAGAAGGAAGAAAAGCTGAAGAAGATTTGAAAAAGCAATCTCTTGAAAAGGAAGAACAGCTTCAGATTGAGGTGAATATCTTGAAAGGTAAAATAGAAGAAACGGATAAGCTTTTACGTTTTCAAGATAGCTCTAAAGTCTTGAATGATATTCTTAATAGTCAAAGGTCTCCTGCTATAAAGACCGGTCTTGGTTTCCATGAATCTATTGAAGGTGAATCTAGTTCACAAGGTGAAGCAAGGAACTCTAAAGAGAAATCTAAAGTGATCAACGAAGAAATAAAAGATCCATCTCATCATCAACCAAGGAAAGAGTTTCCCCAAAGAAAATCCTTTACTCCTCCTATGAATAATGTTGAATGTTATGTATGTCATAATCTTGGACATGTTGCAGCTAGATGTAGAAGAAGAAGAGTTCAAGACCATTATGCAGAAAGGTCATCTCAATCAAGGTGCTTTTATGGATATTGCTTTGCTTGCAATATGTTTGGTCACAAAGCTGCTGATTGTTGCAGGAGGAATATGAAACATGTAAGATGTTATGCATGTAACAAGATTGGACATATAGCTAAGGAATGCAGGAACAAAGTATGGGCACCATATCAAAAGAAGAAAATGACATCATCACGCTTGAAGATATGGAGGAAAAAGGAAGTATAGTCAGAAAAAGGTGGCACAACACAACGTACAGACATACCAGAATCAGAGGGAGCTGAAAGTACAAAACTTCAGTGTCCTGAACCTCATATGCAAACTCCATAAAGGGAAGTCGCGTATATACGCGAATTGGATACTGCACAATCGCGTATATGATTGTTTGAAGAAAGGCAGTAGGAAAAGTGAAGTTGATCTATGAAGTATGATCTCTTGAGCACAAGATGAGATCTGGAAATCTGAATTGGGTCCTAATCTAAGGTACGCAGATCATTCACTATGAAAGTGCGGGCGTACGCAGTAGAGCGTAAGACCGGGCGCGGATGTAAGCAAGTAAAGACACAATCCCTGTGCGGAGGTACGCGGCTTATCAGAAGAGCACCTGCGGACGGACGCGGGGAGACAGAATAAGAGGTACGTAGTAAGATCGAAGGTACGCGGCGCGATAGAAGGATAACCTGCGTAGGTACATAGAAGTACGTAGCGCGATAGAAGAACAGGTGCGTGGGTACGCTCTGTAGTGGAAAACTGTCTGCGTATGTACGCAGTGAAGCAGAAGGATCTCTGCGACTGTACGCAGGGGAGCAGAAGATGAAGTGCGTGGCTACGCAGGACAGTTAAAGAACAACTGCGTACCTGTCACAAAACATTTATTGGCTGACTCTTCTTATTGATATGCATGATCAGATCTGACAGATGGCACAGGTTTAGGGGGAGCATATGTTCTTAATGCATTGTTGGCATTATGGTTCTTGGTGATGATGCTTATGATTCATCTTGCTATGGTTATATGGTTCTTGGATCAGATTTGTGGTTGATTCTCTAATGGTGCTTGCATGGAGTCTTTATTGTTCTTGGCACATATATGGATGAAGATTGTTGGCTGGATACATGGATGATTATTCAAAGTTGCATTGTTGGAGACATGATCATGATGAGATCTTACCTATATGATGATAGGTTTCATTCATATGTTGATTGATGCAGATACTCCCATTTGATGATTCTTAGTTCATGCAGATCTGGATGGCTATGGTGTTTCTCATACCTTGGAGATTCATGCACTAATGCAAGTTGATGTTGACAGATACTATGAAGCAGATCATACAGTGTTGATTGCTGATATTTATCTTAGGTGATTGGTCTTTATGTAATAGTGTAGTTACCTCTTCAGGTCATGTAACGGCCTTTGTTTCCCCACTATGCCTCGGATGAATGATAACTTTTGATGTATCACCATTGTAATGAATGTACGTATTGAGTCTTTTGGTGATAGGAAGGTCATTTATGATATATAGAGTCATGTTCTTCTTGTAGAACATCTTTTTGCAGTCAGGGGGAGCTTGAGCATGAACAACACTATATAGCAGAGCAGACATCTCAGCTTGTTCTCAGAAAGAGCATTATCAGATTGGAGCACCATGGCATATACAAAGGGGGAGTTCATTCAGAGACTTCAGCAGATCTGGTTTATAGAGCATGTTCTTAGGGGGAGCATAACCCTTTGCCCTTGATGTCAAAGGGGGAGAGTGATTTGGTGTTGTTGCCATCAAGTCCAAAGGGGGAGATTGTTGGCATTATGATGCATGTGTTGTACTTGATGGCAACACTCTCATAGAATATCATATATACATTCAGATGAATCTACAGAAGAGATATCAGATGTGACATAATACATAGATGCATGACAGCTCAAAGGAACCAAATGGCAAGTTCTTAGTAAGCTTTGCCATCAAGTCCAAAGGGGGAGATTGTTGGCATTATGGCTAAAGTGTTGTCCTTGATGGCAACCCATTCAGGTGATAGATCACAGTACTTCAAGTCAGCCGCAGAGATTGATGATCAACTATCAAATATTGAAGAAAATAAGGGGTACGCAGGTACACCTTACATAAGGTGCGTTCACGCAGGTCGGTGTTACATAAAGTGCGTACATACCCGCAATTATCCCATTCAGGAGGTGCGTACCCCCAGTGCACACATTTCAAGGCAAAGAAATTCACATGTGGGGTTTCTTATGTTTTACCCTTGGTATTTAGCCGACGTATTTGTGTTATTATGGTGTCGGCCCGTGGTATTGATCCATGATTTGAGGAAGAGCTTTCCTATATAAAGCAAAGGAGATCATTTGGCTTTTGCATGTTTTGGGTTGAACATCTTATGAGAGCTAGATCTGAAATATTATGATCTCTTGGGAGTAATGTCTAGATCTAAATAAGGTGAATCTACTGATGGATTGAGATCTCTTCGGCGCATGTTCAGATTTGTAGATCTGACTGTCTGGGTTATTCTTGAAGTCTTGAAATCATCTATGCCCGAAGGTACGCAGGTACAATGATAGAAAAGTGCGTATATACGCTGGAACGAAGTGTTTCAGGTGCGCCGATACGCAGGCACAGAAGGGTTGCAGGTGCGGAGTTCCGCAGGCAGTTCAATGGACACAGAGCGGGGTAAGCAGGTGAGCAGTTGACTACAGTGCGTACGTAAGCAGGCGAGCAGTTGAGCAGGGTGCATACGTAAGCAGTCGAGCAGTTGAGCAGGGTGCGTACGTAAGCAGGCGAGCAGTTGAGCAGGGTGCTTACTGTAAGCAGGCAGTACATGGGTGAAGCTGCTTATTCTCTTAAAATCTCTGCTTATCATTCTTATGATCTGGGTTGTTGAAGTGATGTTTGGTTCTGATATTATGTTCAGATAACAGCAGTAATTGAGTGAATGATTATGATTAACTTCAGTTTTGTTGGATGAATGGATCAGTTTAAAAATGACTTATCTTCATGTGATCTGATGTACTAGATCTGGTTGATAACTCTCATAATATCATTGTATATGTATGGATCTGATGATTGGGTGATTCAGAAGGTTGTTTGATTATGAGCTTCAAAGTTGTTGTTGGGTCCAGTATGAAAATTGGATGAAATATGGCCTTTCAGATTATGTGTTGTGCTTCAGTGTATCCAGTCTGAAAGTTGATGAAACGTGGTACCTGGAGGAGAGAAGATTGTAGGTCAGCACCTACGTACTAGTATCTAAGCTAGTACAAGAGCTAAAGGAAATCTTTGGAGCATTGTAGCAGGTAGTAGCCTGCGTACTAGTAAATGGATCGGCTAGTACAAGAGCAAAGGGGGTTGTAGCTCTCGTGCTGGTATAAGACTGCACCAGTACAAAATATTGTAAAAGGATTTTCTTATTAAAGAAGATTGAGATGACTTGCAGCAGGTGGTTTTCTCCCGCATTGGGTTTCCACCTTATATCATGGTGTTCATGTGTTTGCCTTATGTGTGATGATCTATTCTATGTTACTGCATTTGTTAACTGATAATATGGTTGATAAAGTTCTAATGCACTCATTGAAGATTAATTAACTTAATCATAAGAAGTTGTGGAAGTAGCATATATGAATGTGATTATGGAAATGAAAAAGTTTTATTAATGTGATAATACTGATTCACCCCCCCTCTCAGTATTATTTCCAACAATAATCATACTATATGAACCCAAAGGAAGCACATTTATATGTGATGATGTAGGCATAGAATTTAGCTCAAATGCATAAGATCTTACCAAATGATGAACTCTTCTCTTATTACTTGGATCCAACTCTGCCGACCAATATTTTTCATGTACTCCCATGTCGATAATGGATGCATGATGACCTTCCTTCGTGAAAATTCCTCCTGCGATGTTCTCCACCACAAGTCCAACACCTCAAAGGCTTTCTTCAATTTCTCTTATTCCGCTCCTTATGTTGAGAGCCATCTTCTCTCCCAAATGCATTAAACTTCTTCTAAGATCCCACATTTTCCTTTTCAACTATATCCTGATGTATTCCTCACTTCTTAGCCCAATTTCCTTTAGTATTCTCATTACCTTTCCCATCATGCTTGAGCTCAGGCTTGCATTTTGACTTCTCATAGTAATGATTTAGCTTTCTGATGATTTCCTCTAATCATTCAGGCTCATTCAACTCTATCCAGTCTTTGAATGATACTGGAAATCCATTGATGAACCTTTGAATCTTCACTTTCTCATCCTCAAGATAAGACACAAATCTGAATAGCTCCAAAAATATTCTTGTGTACTCATCATCTAACATCGAACACATCCTCAACTCGTAGAATTGATTATCCCTTTCATTATAGTATCATTCAGACAAATACATCTTCTTGAAGAGTCTTTAGAACTCGTCCCAAATCATCTTGTCTTCTCTATTGCCTCTAACATGCTTACATATTCTGATCTGGATTTAAACAGGAACGGAACAAATTATAGAGATAACCATAAACACAGAGATGCAGTGGAAATACTACTTCATTTCATTAATGTAAAACACTGAAATATGCTTACAAACAGGAGTGGAAATAAACCAGCTAGGGTGATGGTAGCTTATCTCTAAGAAGAGATGTGGAAGCTACATGCCTATGAACTGTCTTACAATGAGGCTCAAGGGCCTTTTTATTATTGAACAATAAGAGCAAACCCTAAACAACCAAAACCCTAACTTGAGGAGATGTAACACCAAGAATTTATGGGCCCTGTTGGGGTGAGTTGGACAACCAACTTCCCGGGGTCGCGATTTGGTCATATTATCTCCATTTGATGTGCATGATAGCCCGTTGGAAATATATATCCGAGGACTACGATGGAAAAGATGATTTTAAATAGAAAATCACCGATAGTAGTTTTCCCAGAAAACATCGTTTAGGGTGTCAAAACAGCTCCAGAAGTTTAGGACCTGAAAAACTGCTAAAAATAGTAAATTGTGCTATAATTAAGGAAACTAAAAAACTGAAAGAAGCAATGGTGGGGGTCCAAGTGGAATTGGCAGGTGGCCACCAATATACACCTGGATCATTCCTCCCCCCTTAGGAAGCAATGGTCCCCATTGCGTTGAGTTCCTCCATGAGATGAGGGAACTGCTACTGAACTTGGTCCCTGATGAGCCACTTGCCCTGGTGAAGGAGTTGGCCTACTTTGACAACTCGATAGAGTTGGATATTCTGTTGGCGAGTGTTCTTGATTTGTGTGTCCATGATCCGATCAATTGCAGCTTTTTCCATGCAATCTGGATTTAACTCTGTGGGTGTGAGCTATTTTGCAATGACAGATGTGTCTAGTAATGGTGGAAAGTATGGCTGAAGGTGGTCCACACTGAACACTGGGTCCAGGCCAAGGAATGGGGGAACGCTGAGCTCAAATGCATTGTCTCCCACAACCTTGGTAATGGTGTAAGGACCATATCAGAGTGGTCTAAGTTTCTGATAAGCTCCGGTAAGGCGTTCCTTTTGCAAATACAACCAGACTTTGTCGCCCACCTGAAACTTGTGTGGCACCCGATGTTGATCATGCCACTACTTGTACTTGGCATTTGATTTCTCCAGAATGTCATGGACTTGCTGGTGAATATGTTGGATGTGCTCAATGAAGCTATTTGCCTTATCTATTTCGGACTGGACATGAGCTGAATCTATGTGAGTAGCTGCAAATGGCATGGCCACATCAATGGGACATAGCGGCTGGAATCAAAAGCCCACATGAAAAGGGCTATGGCGGGTCGAGCTGTGGAGAGCCCAGTTGTAGCTGTGCTGAACATAGGGGAGGCTCTCGTCCCATGTGCATGGATGCTTTTAGTTGTACATGCACATAATGTGTACGATCATCCTGTTGACAGCCTCTGTATGACCATTAGTTTGAGGATGGAAGGCTATGGACTTAGTGAGTTTGGTGTCCAACATAAACCAGAGAGTGGACCAAAATGTACTAAGGAACCTGCTATCCTGATCTGAGATGATAGACTGTGGGATCCCAAAGTGTAACCACACTTGTTCAAAGAAGAGTTTAGTAATGGCTTTTGTTGTGATATTCTTTTTGCAGGCTGCCATAATGGCCATCTTTGAGAACCTGTCGATGACCACAAAAACATAGTCATTTCAATGCTTAGTGGAAGGAAAGCTTGACATGTAATCCATGGCGATGGATTCCAAAGTTTAAATAGGAGTAGGCAGCGGGGTATAGAGGCCTTGCTTCTTGATGGTCGGTTTGGCAATGGCACATGTAGTGCATGATCTGATGTACTTCCTGACATCCTGTCGAAGATTCGGCCAATAGAAATATTTCTGTAGTACTACCACTATTTTTTCGACCCCGAAATGTCCAGTAGCCTGACTGTAGTGTGCTTCCCAAATCATCTTGGCATGCTCACTTGAGGGAACACAAAGGTGACCCAGGTGGAATAACAGGGCATCCTGGAGGTGAAAATATGGAACATGCTGACCCTCCAAGAGTGTCTGGTATGTGTGGCCGAATTCTGGGTCGGTTTTATAGAGAAGTGGCCAATTAGAAGTCTCATGCCCACAAGAGTTGAGCACGGTGTTTAACGCCATGATTGGTGGTCAACTAAGGCAATCTGCAACATTATTGGTGCTGCCCTTCTTATACTTGATATTCAAATGGAACTGTTGGTGAGTTGGTGAATGAACTTTTTGCATGACCCAGGTTCATGAGCTACAAATGAGTTGGTGAATGGCCGTAAGATGTCACCCATTAGCCTCATGAAGGTTGCAGGAGCATTCGTCAATCCGAAAGGCATAACCAACCATTCGAAATGGCCCTCCTTGGCTTTGAAGGTAGTCTTCCACACATTGGAGGGTTCAATTGGTACTTGGTGATATCCTAACTTCAAATTGATCTTGCTGAAATATTTTCCCCCCTTCAGTTGGTCCAGGAGGTCATCAGTCTATGGGATTGGGTACCTATTACGGACAGTGATCTTTTTCAGCACCCGATAGTCAATACAGAGTCTCCAAGTCCCATCCTTCTTCTGTACCAACACGATTGGGCTCCCACAGGGAGATGAACTCAGACGGATGTGACCTTTTTGCAGCAGCTCATGAATCTACCTCTTGATTTCATCGTTCTCTAGAACGGAGCACTGATAGTTTGGCCCATTGGGCAATGGTGCACCTAGGGTTAGATCAATGGAGTGCTTGACCTGACAGTGCAGAGGAACCCCTGCAGGGGAGGTGAATATGTCCTCGTACTCCTCCACGACCTTGTCCATCTATAGTTGTCGTGCGGTGGGGCCTTGTTTGGAGGTCGTGGCCACCGTATTTTTATTTCCTTAAGGGCGTATCATTAGGAAAACAAATTTCCTGGTTTTGGAAATGAGCTTACTGCATTGTTTTGCAGTAACCAAAGAGATGGCGGTAGGTGGTGCTACCTCTGGTATCCTGTACAACTTATTTCCCAAAGTGACAATAACAACACTGGGCCTTGATTCATACACAACATGTCACTTCCACAAGTATGGTTGTCCTAATAATACATCACAAACTTCAAGGGGAGCAATGTCACACAATACCTCATCCGTGAAGGGCTTGATTTTGTATGGAAGGCAACACTCTTGGCTCACGCGAAGATCCCGTCCTTGGTGAAGCCACCCGATGGTGTACAGTTGTGGATGTGCTGTGGTTGGTAAGCCCAACCGCTTCACGACCTCTGCCGAAATGAGGTTCTTTTGGCTCCTGCTATTGACAATGAACTGTAGCGGGGAGCCCTTTACCCACATCTAGGAGTGGAATAGATGCTCCTCCTCCTCTGGATCTTCAGGTTCCTCCTTCTGGATCTTCGGGTTCCTCCTTCTGGATCTTCGGGTTCCTCCTTCTGGATCTTCGTGGTGGCAACAGTGGCGATGGGCACCACATCGATAATCTGCTTCCCTTTATCATTCCCCTTATCGGGTTCTGACTCAGAGTCGAAACATGCATCTGATTCTGAAACCTTTAGCTCAGCCAACAGTGACTACTTGGCCCAACACTCACTTGTGTTGTGAGTGGAGCTCTTATGGAACTCACACCACTTTCCCTTGTCCTTTTTCAGCTTCGCAGCGCTGTTCTTTGCTTGCAGCTTTGGTGGGTTATCTTGGGCCACCACGCCTTGGCTTTGTCCTTTGTTTTGTGGTTTGGGGGCACCTTTCCCTTGTTTTGGATTCGCAGATCCAAAGTCTCGCTTCTTCTGTTTAAACTTTTGCTCGACTGTGATGGCATACTGGTATACCGTGCCGAGTGAGGGGATGTTCAAGAATTATATTTCTCCCTGGATGTACTTGTGCAAGCAGCAATGGTATTTGAGTACCAAATGCTGCTCTGTATCCTTGATACCCAACTTTGTGCGAAGGGTATGGAAAACATTGGTAAACTCTGACATGTCTTGGTCCCTTCCCTGCCGCAGTGTGTACCACTTTATGTATTGATCCTCATAGCTTCCGACACAGTAGTACTACTCCTTGATAACATCCCGGAATGAATTCCAAGTGGGTTCAGCTGAAAATAGTGAGCCTGTACTTTCATCCTTCTGCTCGCAGTAGGTTTCCCATCAATCCTTGACGTGGGGGGCTACTTTGAGAAGAGCGAAAATAATCTTTTCCCGACTAGAAAAATCATGAACATAAAAATAACCCTCTAACACATTTATCCATTTATCGATGACATCTGCATCTATCTGACCCTCGAATATGGGGACTTCAAAATTAACTTTTACCTTAAATGGTGTGGCATTTCCAGTGTTGCTGTTGGACGCTGATGCGTCGCCCCTAGGTAGCCGCTGAAGGATCTGGGAAAAGTTGTCCATCATCACGTTCCTTTATCACTTGAGGGCTTCTTCGAGCAAGATTTTGATAGGATCTCCTACCCCCTCGTCTTTCTTTCCATCTGCCATGGGAGGCTGTCAGGATTTGTGAGGCTGGTCTTGCAAACGTTCGACCAGTTCAAGCCCTAACTCATATCCCGACCTTGTTGGGGACATGCAAAGAAAACAGAGAAGAAAAATAGGGCGCTCTGATACCACTGATCCGGATTTAAATGGGAATGCAAGATATTATAGAGATAACTGTAAACACAGAGATGCAGCGGAATACTACCTCATTTCATTAATGTAAAATACTAAAATATGCTTACAAACATGAATGGAAATAAACCAACTAAGGCGATGGTAGCTTATCTCTGAGAAGAGATGTGGCGGCTACATGCCTCTGAGTTGTCTTACAATGAGGCTCAAGGGTCCTTTTGTTATTAAACAATAAGAGCAAACCCTAAACAACCAAAACCCTAACCTGAGGAGATGTAACACCAAGAGTTTATGGGCCCCGTTGGGGTTAGTTGGATAGACAAATTCCTAGGGTCACGACTTGGTCATATTATCTCCATTTGACGTGCATGATATCTCGTTGGAAAGATCTCTCCGAGAACTACGACAGAAAAGACAACTTTAGAGAAATAATCATTGGTGTTAGATTTCCCAAAAAACGTCGTTTAGGGCCTCAAAACGGCTCCCGAAGTTTGGGACCCAAAAAAACTACTAAAAATAGTAAATTTTGTTATAATTAAGGAAACTGAAAAACTGAAAGAAGCAATGGTGGGGGTCCAAGTGGAATTGGAGGGTGGCCACCAATATCCACCTAGATCATATTCCCTCTAGATAATTTCCTTGCCCTTGAGACCATAGTTAGCTATATTGACCTTTACGTTCTTTGAATAATCATGCAATTTGAAAACTTCTTCATTTCAGGTAGTCATTCTTTGGCATCTCTAATTCCATCATCTCTCCATCAAGACTAGGGGCCTTATCTTTCTTGAACTCTTCTGGAAAATACTGCTTCTCACTCCTCCACCCTTGGCCCTTGGGAATTTTCCTAAGACCACCTCAATTTGGATCCAAGTCTACTAACCATCGAAAGCTTAATCAATATAGATAACCCACTACATCATGATTGTGTAGGAAATGGAAAGGAAATGTTGAAACAACTTTAAATATAGGAAAATGCAATATTAATGATAACAAAGTAACCAAATAACCACATGCATGTACCATGCATTCAAATCTTAGGAAAAAAATCACACTTGCAACTTGTTACCTAAAATGTACTCCTGGTATAGTTGTTGATCCAACCTTCTTTTCTGTTGACCATAAATTACTTTGTTGGATGGCTTGCTTCTCTCCAAGTCCAAGTGAATGCTAGGATTCTCCATGAATTCTCTAAGTGTGTAAGAGTGTACAAAGAGAGCTAGAATGATTAAGAGTTAAGCCAAAAACTATCAAAAGTTGTCAATTGTTTCGTTGATGCATTTTCATCACTGATGTCTCATGTCTCTTCCTTTCCTTTTCCTTTTTCTTTTCATATTCCTTCATTTTCTCATGAACTTCCCTTGCATGCATATTTGTCTATTCACCTTCCTTTTCTCATATTATCCTTTATTTACTTAATCAAATACCATTCATTGCCTCTTTACCTTTGCCAATGCCTTTACCAATTTCCATAGCTATTAATAAACCCCAAGTGATGCCTGCTATAATGTTTTCCCTCCATTCACCTTGTAATATGTGCCCATGATCTTGGTTTTTTTTTTATTTACATGGAAAATCAGCTACGGAATGTTACACTTTTCTTCTATTGTTTTTCATTGTTTATCATTTCATTATATATATTATATAAATAACTTATTATAGCAACATAAATAAAATAAATAAAATACAAAATTTTACTTATTATTATTTATTTCTTCCTTTTAAAATAAAATGAAATTAATTTTTTTTTTTTATAAATTATATATAAATATCTTACTTGGGAAATTAGAACACTTTTAATACTCTACTCATATTACATTACAATTAAATTATTTCTTTGTATAAATGATTTGAAAACATGATTACAAAATATCAAATTTTTAAAGTAAATATATCCCACTATCCAACACACTATAGGAAGAAAATTTGTATTTTCAATGATGAATATGCAAGATCCCAATATCCTCCTCAAAATATCCAAGGTGAAATAAAATTATGAAATAATACACTATTGTGTATAGCATTATTGACATGTGAAATACAATATTGTATATTTTTTATTTATATATAGCACTCTCTCTCTCTCTCTCTCTCTCTCTCTCTCTCTCTCTCTATATATATATATATATATATATATATATATATTACATAATTCAAATTAGCATTGTTATGATCGTAAATATAAAATTTTTGTACATTCTTAAAATGTAAATGAATGAGTTTTTTTTCTTAAATTATATAGCTATATATATTCTCAATGAAAAATTATAATTTTCTAGGTAATAGATTCATCTTTTCTCATAATTTTCAAGGCTTTCATTTTTTATTTCATGCATTTTTTAGAGTTTTTCTAAGTTTTTAGGAACTGGAAATCACACTTGGCCCAATGCACTCTTCCTATATTGGGAGGTGCAATGGCTTTGCTTAAGTTACACTAAAAGTGTGAACCAATGCACTTACCAATAAGGGTAAGTGGAATGGGATGCCTATTCTGTGAATATGAAGTGCGATGGGGACAATGAGGGTTTGAAAATTTAAGTTTTGAGGCAGACTTTCCCAAAACAATTTACATGACTGATCTTACATGTTTTTTTTTAAGGAATTTACTAGAGTGAAAATGATTCTTACTTGGAGAGAAAGAGAACATGACATGTGATACATGATGGTAGTTAATGATCGATCCACGGTTCAAGCGTTGAGGAATTGTGGATTACTAAAATTATTTCAAATTTTGGGCATGAGGGCCCAAATGTAGTTGACGAAGTATTTGGTTAGAGCATGGGACATTCAAGAACACTTTTTTATAATCATAGAGCATACACTCATAATATATGTTAAGGATCGCTATTTATTGTCGAGGACTTCACATAGAGGGGATAACATTTGTTTATCAGGATATAAGAGAGGTGGAGAGATAGTGAAGGATTACATAGTCATGCATTGTAAACCTTGCTCTGAACCCAACTACGATGTGAAAATTGAAATTAAGAATGTCTGTGGACTTCCCCTTAGGAAAATCATATTCATTATTACACAATTGGACAATAACACAACTTTTTATATGGCTACAAAGACTCAAATACAGTACCCTTTCGAGTGCCTAACACCTATAGTCTTTAGCTCGTGTGCAAGGATTTTCATCAACTTTTAATAGAAACCTAACAGTGAAAAGATTTGATGGCTAAACAACTTTAGACATGGATCGATCAGTATATCACTTGCTTTGCATAGTGTTGGGTTGAGGAAAAGGTATGTTTTTCCTCCTTGTGTACTTGGTTAATAACATGATTTCAATAAATTTGTTTTTATCTTAAGGATGTTTTGGAGGAAAGAATAATGAGAAATAATTAAATAGCATTGTCAAATGAGTTACATACTTTTAGAGCTATAAGTCTTAAATTTTGTTAATTCATGTGCAAGATGAGTGAATTGGACAAATGTTGTTCCTTCGGATAAGACAACAATTCCGAGGAAAGAAAAAGTCATTATTTTAGTTGCATGGGCTAGGCTAAGAACAAGCAGCGAGATGTGGAATTTCTGCTAAAGATCTGATAATTAGGTCAAGCAATCCTGAGGATAAGCTCTAATTTACTAGCATTCCTTAGGCAATATATAATTCTAGTGAATAGAAAAGAAGGGAGACTTTACATTTCATTTTTTTCCTACAGTAAGACTGTGAACCATAATTCTACCTTAAAGGTTGCAATCAAATCTGTAATCTATTTTGACAATTAATGAAGAAGTGAAGCTATTACATTAAACCCTTGCATTGATTTTCTACAGCAGTCCGTTATGACGACTCTTGGCCCAGTCGCTGGAAGATTCACTACTTGACTGTATCATTTTATTACTTTCTCTGTTGATATTTTCTTTGTTGCTCACTTTATAATCTGGGGTAGATCAACTCTTATATTTACTTCCCGTGATTACGTGTTTTTCACATTTAATTATTTCCAATTTTGGAATGCTTTTAGTTATGTTCATGGTTTAAGCAGTTTCCTTTGATATGCATGATCTAGCAAAAGCTGTGTGAATTTGATTATTGAACTTAGCATAATTCCCTTTCCGCTGTTGAATCCTAGATTAATATTATTATCTAAATTTGATTTTAGATTAATCTATTTCTCCAACTCTGAACCATAGATTAATTTCCCTTCTGCATTTGAATATACAAGTCAATGATTGGTAAGTGATTAAGCTATCTATGCAATGGTTGTTTAAGATTTAGGATTAGTTACTTACACTTCAACCTATGATATTTTATCGCACAGACAGTGCCAACAACCTTCAAATAGAAAAATGAATCGTAGGTTGATACATTAATGTAGAATTAAGATCGATTTCTGAGATCATCTTAGTTGCTCAACATTTTGGTGCCATTGTTGGGGAGGTTGTTAGGATAATAATATGATTCTATCTCTGAAGAGAACAGTGTAATGAAACCAACTCACAAAAAGATAGGAAAGAAAGATCAATGCCTTAGAAATTAGCCTCTTCAAGGGAGAAACCTCCTTTACATTACACAAATGAACAATTATTGGATGATACAAATGACAGAACCTCCTTTCTATATATAGGAGTCTAAGGGGTCACAATAAAATCAAAGCTGACATAACTATAATAATATAAGGGCACAACAATAGCAGTATTGGGCTTCTATGGGGCACAATAATAACAATATGGGGACAATAGGGGCACAACAATAATAATAAGGGCTATAATGACAATAGTAATGGGGGAATCACTAGTATTATAGGGACCTAACATTCCCCTCTCCTCCAAAAAAGATGTTGTACTCAATGCTTGAGTAGTTCTGGATGCTTCTGTATAAACTTCTCATCCTCCCAAATGGAATATTCTGTGGATAAGTTCTTCCACTTGACAAGATACTCTGAAATTGATCAATTTCACAGCTGTCAAGTTCTTGTTTCTGTGATTGCTTCAGGTTCCAATATGATTTTTCCTTCCTCGTCAAGTTCTGGAATATTGTTTGAACTAGGTGCTTATCACCAATAACCTTCTTTAAGAATGAAACATGGAAAAATGGGTGCACTCGGGAAGATGCAGGAAGCTCCAATTTGTATGCCATAGTACCAATATTTTGCAACACCTTGGATGGACCATAATATTTTGGTGATAATTTATTATCCTTCTTAGCTTGCTTGAGGGACATTTGTTTATATGGTTGTAGCCTTAGAAATACCTAGTCACCTATATCAAAACTTATTTCGCTACGATGTTGATCTACCTATTGTTTCATTCTATTCTGTGCCAAAGTTAGGTTATCCTTTAAGAGTTGGAAAACTTGTTGTTGATGCTCGACGTGATCTTCCATTTCTTGAACCTTAGAAATTTCTCTTAAATTTGATGTGATGGAAGGTGGGTGATATCCATAAGGTGCCATAAATGGGATCATTTTTTCTGTAGTATGGAAGGAAGTGTTATACCACCATTTAGCCAAAGGCAACAATTTGACCCATTGTGTCTATTTTTCAGATACAAAGCAACAAAGATATCCTTCCAAACATTTGTTAATATCTCAATTTGCCCATCAGATTGAGGATGATAAGATGAGCTATGAGCTAACTGAGTACCAAGATAAGAAAATAATTATGCCCAAAAATTTCCAGTGAAAATTTGTTCTCTGTCGCTTACAATAATCTTTGGGTTTCCATGTAGCTTTTGAATTGCTTCCATAAATGCAGTAGAAACTTTACTGGCTTTAAATGGAGATAATGCACAAAAGTGTGCATACTTGGTAAGTTTATAAACTACCACCATGATAAAAATCTTTCCTTCAGTAAACGTTAACACCTTCATGAGATACAATATGACCCAAATATTCCACCTCTTGTACTCCAAAGAAACATTTGGAGCTTTTTTGCATATAATTGTTTCTCCTCCAATAGTTTGAGCACCCTTGAAATGTAGAACGTGCATCAGTAAGGCCGAAAGGCATGACCAAAAATTCATAATGACCTTCATGAGTTCTAAATGTTGTTTTCAGAATGACTTCAGTCTTCATTATGATTTGATGATATCCTGAATGAAGATCCAACTTGGTTAAGTAAATTGATCCATGCAATTCATCCAATAGTTCATCAATGACAAGAATGGGAAATTTATCTTTAATAATGAGCTTGTTGAGCTCCCTATGATCAGACACATGCACTATGATCCATCCTTCTTGTGCACCAATACTACTAGAGAAAAGAAAGAACTTTGACTAGGTTGAATTATACTAGCCTCTATCATTTCTACAACCATATGTTCAATTTCACTCTTTTGGGCATAAGGATATTTGTAAGGCTTGATGTTTGGAGGAACACTTCCTGGAATCAAATGAATAGCATGATCATGATTACGAATATGTGGGAGACCTTTGGGAATCTCAAATACCTTGTAATGGTTGTCCAAGACTTTTTGAATATCTGGAGAAATAGATGATTTTGATGTGGGAACCTCTAGAGAACATAATTGTGCAATTACACCTCATTATTCTTTATTTATAAGATTTGTCATTCCATTATAGTTGATTATCTTTCCCGTTTTCTCTGCGATACATATTAATTCTACTTCCTTTCCTTTCAAATAAAATTTGATGAAAAGTTCTTGAAAATTAAAATCTAGTGTACCCAAGGATTGTAGCCATTGGAATCCTAGTACAACATCAACACCAACCATGGAATGGAAAGCATTGGGCTATTCAATACATATTTTCCCATGAAGAGCTTGATATTATGGCACTTTCCTGAACAATTTATGGCACTTGCAACCATCATTTGACACTCTGGTGCTGGATATAGGAAGACATTCAATTCCTTGGCTATCTTACAATGAATATAATTATGGGTACTTCCTGAATCAATCAACACTATTACCTTTTTCTTCTTGATATGTCCTTCTATCTTGATAGTTTGAGGACTAGTAATTCCATCCAATGCATCACAAGATATGGTTAGAGTAATTTCTTCTTTCGAGGGTTTGTTCTTGGTGTATATCCTCTTCTTTTGACGTTTCTTGTTCCTTTTCTTCCTCCTCTTCACAATCTATGTAAAATAATTTCTTCTCAACACACTTATGACCTTTAGTGTATTTTCTATCGCAATTATAACAAATACCTTTTGCTCTTTTTCTTCCAATCGTTGCGGTGTCAACCTTGTATGTTGTGGAAGGCAAGGGGAAACAACACTTCCATCCTTATAGTTCTAAGTGTTGGGCTTCCTTGTTGCCATAATTTTTCTTTCCATTTTTCTTGCCAACCTGGATGCCTTCTCCAATGAGTCAGGTTCCCAATGGCAAACCTCATGTTGGATGTTATCCTTTAAATTCCCTATGAACACATTAATCTTATGCTCCTCTGGAATATCTTTTACCCTTATATTCATTTTTTGGAAGTCCTCAATGTGCTCCATCATTGAACCCTTTTGTTTGAGTTTATCAATTGGCTAAAAAGAGTGCTGCTTTTTGTATCCTCATAATGTGCTATCACTTCTTCCATAAAAATTTCCCAAGTGATATTTTTTTTACGAGAGCAAAGCCATCGATATGATACAAACAGATTTGGTTCCAAATATAAAGTTTCAATGTGTACCTCTTGTGTGTTTTTCACATTATGGAGATCGAAATATTGCTCCATCTGTAGTATCCATGTTACGGTATCCTTGCCATCAGACTTCCTCATATCGATCTTTGGAAGATGGTGGGTGTTCAATCCAACATTAGAGTCTATGAAATCATGATTAACATTTAATTTTGTTCTCATCATGACTTTCCTTTACTACCCTTTCACCATTAGTAAGCGTTTCTTGCAGCAACTTTGTCAAATCTATCTTCAAATCTTCCACTTAGCATCCATGTCATTCATCTTAGCTTCCATGCCATCCATATTAACTTGCACGCCGTTCATATTAGCTTCCACTTCTTTCTTTAAACCATCAATCTTAGCTTCTACTACCTTTTGTGAGAGTGAAATTTATTGCACTTGGTCTCGTAATTTTGATATATCATGTTGCATTTCTTCCTCTTCTTCACGAGTCATGCTAGAGATTTCAGGTTGCTTACTAGGTTTTTCCATTTTCTTTCTTCGGGGCATGAATTAATGATAATTATGCTCCACTATGCCCTTTAAACTTCAACCTAATTTTTCAACCCAAACTTATACAAAATTTTAAAAAGACTACACATCTTTTTCACTTTGTAGAAGCTTGATATTGAATCTATTGTATCTCTGTAATTGAGGATCTCCAAGGTCTGAAATTTCCTCCTATGGTATCCCTCCGAGTCCTCTTAATAATCCCACTAGTCTGATCCAAATTGGATTCTCCAGGAAAGAGTTATGCCCAATCTCCCAAGATGGCCCGATTATATAGTTTTTCAGTAGAGCAAATTTGTATGACATGCCACATGTCATTGTTTTGACATTTGGATATGAAAAAGATACACATAAAGCTACAGTTCGTCCTCTTTCTGTATATTCTTACAAAATTGCAATCTAATACTCAGAGAGAAAGTTATGACGATTTTCCCAAGGTCACATGTTTGGAATGTAATTCGGGAGTATGCAAAAAGCCTAACTTCCTTAAATCATATCTCTGAAAATATAGGGAGACAAGATCTGAAATTCGGACCCAAGGTTCAAAACGATTTTGGCTCAAGTGGGGTTTCATTAGATTCTGAAACATCGCTGAAGAAAATTTGTAGCTAAAATTCCATGATGACCTATTTAAATCAGCAAAACCCTAGAATACAAAGCTCTCATACCAAATGTTATGAAACTAGCTCATAAAAAGATAGAAAAGAAATATCAATGCCTTAGAAATCAACCTCTTCGAGGGGGAAACCTCTACATTATGCAAATGAACAATACTTGGATGATACAAATGACAAATCCTCCTTTCTATATATATGAGTCTAAGGGGTCACAATACAATCAAAGCCGACATAACAATACTAATATAAGGGCACAACAATAACAATACTAGGCTTCTATGTGGCACTATAATAACAATATGGGGATAAGAGGGGCACAACAATAACAATAAGGGCTACAATGACAATACTAATGTGGGTATCACTAGTATTATAGGGACCTAACAAACTGGGTATTGAAGACGGCAGGTAAGAACCTATGCACACAAAAAGTAAAGATCTTGTGCCTAGTGCTTGCTTTTAGTTGATATGTAGAGGTTGTGTAGGTATGCATGACTAGGAGAAGAAAGACACCTATAGATTAGAATCCATTTTCAACAACCACAAAAGAGTGGGGATTGACAACCCTTGCGATAAATACTTTTATAGATTAAATCATTCGAAGAGCTAGATCTCAGGTGATAGTAGGACCCCAAAGAGTATCTGGGAAGGGTTCTACCTTGATCCCTCAAGCCATTGGGTCACCAATTGTAGGTTACCCTGAGTTCCACGGTAAAACTGAAGGATCTCAAAAGAGTTTTCAAAACATGAATGATCCACACTCTAGTCCTTCACAAGAGGGAAATTCTTGTAATTTAAAGGAAGGAGAGGGAGAAACTGGTGGAGTCGCTGAAGCAGATCCACAAAAATCTAAATTTGGATCTCTTGTGATCTTGGTTGAAAAAGAAGTACCTGACATCCTAGACATAAGTATCTTGGTAAGGCTTCTTCGAATTTCGAGTATTCCTTCTGCCCAAGTAACACCTCTTGACGAAGAGATCCTTGGTGGTTATTTTCACATCTTTGATGAAATGGAAAATCAACCAATTCAAGGCTAGACCTCAACTTTAGAGTATCCTATAGTCGATCTAGTAGCCAATTCCTTGATGAAGGCCATCCCCTTACCCAGCATTCATACTATTCACAGGACGAACTCAAAGGAGCCAGATGCTTTCCTATTTGAGTTTAGTGTCCTATGTAGAGCATATGACTACACCACCAACCTTCAGAAATTTAAGTTGCTCCCTTCTACCTTAAAGGGAGCAACCATAAGATGGTTTATGGGTTTAGGTGGGGGTACCATCAATTCTTGGGATGAAATAAAAAAAAATTCTTACTAAGTACCAAGAATATTGTAGGAATAGGGATCTGAAGGATCATGAAATATTAGAAGAATATTTAGAAAGGTTTCAGTATAATTTATAGAGGTCACCCTATGCTACATTTCCAAAAGAAGTATTAAAATCTACTATGATAAAAGGGATGAAAGATGAATGGGTGGAAACAATAAATTTAATGGGAAAAGGTGACATTTATCAAGAGGTATATGATGACATTATTCAATTGTGTATTAGGTATTTGCGGGGCACAACACGAACCAGAGAATGAGGAAGAGATCCTATCACTAGAAGCAGCAGAGCTCTTGGTTGGAGCGTAACTCGAACAAAGACCGGTAACCTCCTAGAATATTTCAAAACTGACATCCTAGGCATCCTAATTATACAGTTAGACATTTTGTAGGCCAGGAAAAGGAAGTTTGAGGAAGAAAAATCATTGGCCATATTCTTCCCACGCTACCAAAAGAAACACAGTCAAAGGGAATGTCCCTTGGACATGATTCGAACATGTGATATATGTACCAATGATCACACAACAGATCAATGTCCATCACTTCCATGACCAAAAGCAGTGTTTAAAGAAGTTGAGGAGGATACAGAGCCAACATACATGATGGCTCATTTTCGACAATGGAAACTGCGACCCACAGGTATGTTCCAAGACCCTTCTTTATTCTTTTTTGGGTAATATAATTAACAACAAAATCCTGGAACCACATGGCAAGGGAAACCATCCTTATCTACCTGGAAACCCTAATCATATCCTCTGTCACCCTGGTGAAACCAACCCTTTGTAGGATCTGGCTGGCCAAATTAATAATATTTTTCCCCCTTTTCAGAAAATCCAGTCAATAATTCCTACCATTCACAGTGGGATAATTCCACTATTCAAAATCCAAATTGGTCCCCAAATTGGCAGCGCCCTATGGGATTTAATAATCCACCCATGGGGATGGCTTCTAAATCTCAACCCATCTTGCCAACTCCATTTTAGTTAACTCAGAACCCTCAACCTCCAATATGCCCCCAATTGATGGCTCAACCAAATCTGAATCCTAACAATAGACCAGCTCAATATGTAAAAATCATTGAGAGTTTGCAGTATGAGAACCTGTAGAATGCAATGAGATTTAGCAGGTTAGGGAGCATCATTATTGGACAATAATGTGGAGATCAAAAATATGAAAATGACAAAGAAAAACAAATTGCAATAAATACTTCGACAATGGTTACTATAGAAACAGAGCAGGGATGAGACAAGGGCGAACAAAAGAATCCTGATAAAATTATAATTTCTTCTCCCCCATTCCCTGAAAGACTTGTGATAGCTAAATTAATTATCTACCCTTATTTTGACATTGTATGGGAATTGAAAAACTTGTTTATAAAAATCCCACTCCTCCAGGCCATACAAAACATCACAATTTATGCCAAAACAATTAAAGAATTATGTGGGAAGAAACCTGGAAGGAAATTGAAAAATCCATTAGCTGTTCATGTAGTAAGAACTCTATCTAACCCGATCTTTGGAAAATAAGCACCAATCAAGTATGAAGACCCAGTAAATCTTGTAGTGGTTGTTCAGGTACAAAGCTGCACTTTTCCAAACACACTAGTAGATCTTGGAGCAACCATCAATATTCTAATGGTTGAAACTTGTAATGTTCTAGGTATTACATCTTTAGAGCCAACCTCAACTTTATTGGAACTTGCCGACAGATCAGTAATTAAGCCTGAAAGTACTTTACAATATGTAACCATCTCTGTTGATTCTTGGGAGTATCCTATGGACTTCCTAGTCATTAACCCAAGGAGTAGGCTAGATGGAAACCCTTTGATATTATGTCGACCTTCGTTAGCAACAACAAATGCTTACATAGATGTCGCAGCAGAAGCATGACAATCACTAAAGAAAATGTTGTGAAAAATCTTATTTTGTATCCTCCATCCAAATGAAGTTTTCCTATTGTAAATCCTCAGTTACATCCTCCTAGATATCTAGAAGAAAATATACACTTTCCTCTCACATTGGAAGAAGCTCTTGGATTTAAGAATGAAACAAAAGATGATGTAATTAGAAGCTTCATTAATAAACTAGTTTCTATGAATAATCCAACATTCGAAATGCTAAAAGTCATCCTTGATAATGAGGCACAAGGAGACCCATTGAAGGAATTTGATGATCAACATATACCTAGAACTGATGTTCATAACAACAGGACAATTGAGATTGAATCAAGAAAAGCTCTTAACATTAATGATAGTTTGGACAATCATTAGCAATAAAGACTAATCTAGATTCTTAAGAAATATAAAGAAGCTTTTGGCTGGGAATACTTAGATATTAAAAGTATTGACCCTCAGCTATGTACTCATCATATCTATTCTGAGAAAGATGCTCATACCATCCGACAACTTTAGAGGAGGTTAAATCCGCACATTAGAGAAATTGTGAAATAGGAACTACAAAAACTGTTGGATGTAAATTATATTTATCCCATCTCAGATAGTCAGTGGGTCTCCTCATTGGTAGTCCTTCCCAAGAAAAATGGGAAGTGGAGAATTTGTGTCGACTACACAGAGCTTAATAAAGCCACCCAAAAGGACCATTTCCCTCTTCCTTTTATTGATCAAGCCCTTAACACCTTAGCTGGGAAGAAATTTTTCTCCTTCCTCGATGGCTTCAGCGGCTACAACAAAATTCAGATTTCATCGCAAGACCAATATAAAACTACATTCACCTCCCCTTGGGGTACATTTATATAAAGAGTTTTACCATTTGGATTATGCAACGCCCCAACCACATTTCATAGGGCGATATTAAGTATTTTATCTGATCTGATTAATGAAGGAATTGAAGTATATATAGACGATTTTAACCCTTACGGAGATGATCTTGATCAAGCTTTACAGAATCTGGAGAAAGTCCTTGAACGATGTATTGCTACCAGGTTATGTTTAAGCCATGAAAAGTGCCACATGATGATGACCGAAGGTGTGGTTTTGGGACACTATATCTTTGCTGCTGGAATCTAGGTAGACCCAGCGAAAATAGAGGTAATCCTTACACTGCCTACACCCTGCACACAAACTGAGGTAGGTAGATTCCTTGGGTATGAAGGTGTTTTGGGAAAATTTAGTGTTTCTTCAAACGCCTAACCCTCTAGACATACTAGCTAGTCTAGAAATAATAGACAAAGTAATTCACTGCTTTTCCTATAATTAAAATATAAGAGAAGGAGCAAAAGGAACCAACCTATAACTTTCACTTGATCCCTCTCTCCTTTGATCAATTTTTCTGCTCCTTTCCATACTTAACTCGCTTGGAAAGTACCTACACACAAGTCAGGACAGAAACCCATGAAAGCATACAATAAAGATCTGTTAATTAAACATATCATAGAATCCAGAATACGATATACATCATATGAGCACATGAATTCTCATGTGCTATTCAGTGTCTTCCTTCTAGTTTCAATCCCTTCTCTCCTCATGAAGCAAAAATTCGACATCATTACAATACTCTTACTAATCTCATTCAAACAACATTTCCTTAGCTTAAGAAATTATAACCTAGACCAGCCTTTGAATGTTTGGTCAATTTATAGCTAAATGGAGGAAGTTAAGCCATTAATGGCCCTCATGAATGCTCTACCAAAATTAGGATGTGGTTCTAGGGAGGAAGGGATAATGGATTAAGGTTCATTCATCCTCTTCCTCATCCAAATGCGAGCTCAACCAACCCAGAAACTTCCAAGAGTATAAACAAAGGCTAAGTGCATTGCAGTGCACCTAGCCAGTGTAATTCCTGCATTGCAATGCAGCCTGATAAAGGGCCACCTGCCTTGATCTCCTTAGGGGCATTTTTGGGATGAATGGTGAGATGGAAACTCTTGAGAGGCAAGCATGATGTAGGTTGACTTCATTAGGGAATGAAAACAACTGGATTAAGGATTGATGGACCCTAATAATAAGGATCTGGAAGTCGGGGTTGATGTGCCCAAATTGACCTGTAATAGCAGGGTATTACCGTAGATTTATACTACATTTTTTGAAAATAGCTGCACCTTTATATACTCTGACGGGTAATGTTGAATTTAATTGGTCAGCCAAATGTGATATTTCTTTCACATAACTGAAGAAATTGGTTTCAAAAGCACTAGTATTAAGAGGACCAAGCTGGGAGTTACCTTTCCACATCTCCTTAGATACATCAGATACAACTATAGCCATTGTTCTTGGAAAATAAGAGGACGGGAATCCCTACACCATCTATTACATTAGAAAACATCTTACCCCTGATGAGCTAAGCTATATTGTAACAAAAAAATAATTTATAGATGCTATATATGCTATCGATAAATTTAGACATCATATAATGGGCTATTCAGTTATTTTTGTATACTGACCACTCTGCTATTAGGTATTTGTCCAATAAACCGATCACCAATGGACGAGTAACTCGATGGCTATTGTTACTATAGGAGTTCGATATCACTATTCAGGATTGACCGAGAAAGGAAAACCCTGTTGCAGACTTCTTGTCTTGGGTGCCTAAGAAAAATAATCCTCTATCAGTAGATGACTAGTTCGCGGATGAGCACTTGATCGTTGCAACGATCAAAGCACCCTAGCATGCAGATGTAGAAAATGATTTAGAAGTCAGAAAATTACCAGCACACATATCACCAAAGGAAAGGAAACTGATTATCCAACGCAGCACCTGATTGTCCTGGATTGGCGGGTACCTTTTTCACATTGGTTCTGACCCACATATTCGAAGGTGCATTCGAGAAGACAATGTTTACGATGTCCTGAAAGATTTCCATGATGAACCCTGTGGTGGACACTTTACAGATCATAGAACTAGACATAAAGTCCTTCAAATGGGCTATTATTGGCCCACCATATTTAAATATGCAAAGAAATATGTTCAGGCCCGTGACAATTTTCAGAGGATGGGCCATCCTGGCCAAGCTGATGAGATGCCATTGCACCCTCAGTTGGTGGTGGAAGCCTTTGAAATATGGGCACTAGACTTTGTTGGACCATTGAATCCATCATCAAATCAAAGGGTCTATATATTGGTCGCCACAGAGTATGTGACTAAATTGGTAGAAACAATAGGTTTTCCACGGGCCACAGAAGAAATAGTGATCAAATTTCTCTTTGAACTTTTTGTACGATATGGATTACCAAGGGAGGTAATAACAGATAGAGGATTGCAGTTTATAGGACATAAAATCTTGACCACTCTGTGAAATCATCATATTAAACACAAAGTGACCTCTCCATACCAGCCACAGGCAAAAGGGAAATTAGAGAGCACCAACGAGTTCTTGGAAGCAATCCTAACTAAAATAGTCTTGACAAATCGATAGAACTAGGCTGCTAAGCTTCTAGAAACCCTATGGGCCTATCATAAAACATGGCGCAATACCACTCATTACTCCCCGTACCAGCTTGTTTTCACTAAAGAACCTATTTTCCCCATAGAATTCAAGATAAAGACTCTTAAGATAGCCCAGCAGGTTGGAATGGATCTTACAGAGGCCCAAACACAACACTTACAACAATTAAATGAAGTATATGAAGCACACTTAATTTCTCTCCATTGCATAGCTATTATTAAACAACAAAGGGATAAGTGGCACGATAGGCTTATTAGAAGGAAATAATTTCAGAAAGGTGATTGGGCACTCCTGTATGACTCCAGATTCCATGAATTTCTTAGGAAATTAGATACAAGGTGGCTCAGGCCTTATGAAATTCAAGAAGTGCACGACAATGGAACCATAAAATTAATCACCATCGACAGGACTGGTGCTCCTTTTCTAGTGAATGGATATCGGTTATGCCTCTATCATCAGCCACTCACGAAGGAGTCTTTTTATCAGCAGGTAAGTAGTGATCCTACTATTCAAATCATAGTTGCAGGGGATGGTAACTCAACAACATCATTTCCATGATTTTTTTTCCTATATTGTAAATAATGTATATATTTTTCTTGAAATTAGGTTAAACAAATTTATTTTTTTGTTCTTTCTTTATTTCCTTTCATCATGTTGAAATTTTGGTAGAAACATTGTTTCTTATAGATCAATTATTTTTCTAAGGTACAATTTTTGTTCCTTTGAAAGCACAACTACTGTTTCCTTCGTTATGGATGTTATTTCCTTCAAAGATATAATTACTATTCCTTTGATACCACTGTTGTTCCCTTTAAAGTTACAACTAATGTTCCCTTCAAAGGCACAACTATTGTCCCCTTCGTTACAATTGTTGTTCATTATTGAAGAAGCGCTTGTCGTTCCCTTCCGAAGAAACATATTTTTTTCCATTTTAAATAAGCGCTTGTTGTTCCATTTCGAAGAACAACTGATGTTCCCTTTCAAATGAATGCTTGTTGTTCCCTTCCAAAGAAGTAGGTTTTGTTCCCTTTCAAAAGAATTCTTGTTGTTCCCTTCCAAAGAAGTGTTGTTGTTCTCTTCAGCTAATTGTTGTTCTATACATGACGGTCATTATTTTGGTTATGAATTTAGATTTAAACCTTTAAAAATCATTAATATTTAGATTATCATGATTTTTTTTACCCATTGTTGAATATATTTACTTTTTAATCTGACATGTCTCATCCATGTAAATATTTTCTCTATGCCTGCTTTTTCAAACATATTATAAATTGTTCATGATTTATCACCACCATACTGGTTTTCCTTTTCCTACACACTCAAATGGTGGTTCCTTCCAAAAACATAATAAAGGAACTAAGGCATATTTTCTTTGTCATTTTTCTTACTTAGTACACCATCCCTAACTCTTAAGAGGTTGATGAGCCTCCCTTAATAAATAAAAACAATTGGGGAAATATGGCAAGCTAATTTTTCTTCATAGGGGGTGTTACACAGTAATTTGTCACCATTTGTCACCGTCCCTGTTACCCCTCTCCCGCACTTTGGAGGACTCATTCCGGGACCTGTGAGAAGTGACATAACTTGAAAAAACTTGCATTATGTTCCCCTAAGTATGGACTTCATATGCCCTGAAGACATCTCCTGCAGAATATCCTTAAAAACTCCCCTTTTTCCATTAGCGCGGATCCACAGTGTATTACCCGCGCCAATGGGGGAAATCCTCCGAAGAGGGCACACCAGTTGGTGCTATGTCTCAGAACTTTACCCGCGCCAGCCGAGTTTGGGAAAGCTTTTTAACAAACGCACGCCCGAAGGTTTTTTCCTTTCGACTCATGAAGCTTTTTAAGGATAATGCCAATCCCATGGATGTCCTGATTCATCGTATCTCCCTTTCCTCTATCCATAATAGCTTTTGAGGATAAACCCAATCCCATAGATGGTGTGATTCATTGTATCTCCCTTTCCTCCATCTATAAATGCTTGTTCCATTGCCTTTGACAAGCTAGTTGGAACATAGAGAGAATTATACTTTCAGAAGTTTGAGAGATTACTGTAAGAGTCTTCTTTGCATTCATAATCAAAGAGAGAGAGGCTTGTTCCCAATCCCGACAAGCTTTGCAAGACATATGTAGCTGATCACCCAGCCAAAGGAGGATCCGACGTCAGAACTATGGTTGTATTCTTCTTTGTTATTTATCAACAATAGATGACTATCATTATGGTTCCACTCTTGTTGTTCATTGTAACGATGTTTGAGTTATATCTTTTCTGACCGATATATAATTGCATCTATTGGATTTTATGCTTGTATTTGTGTTGTTCTTTGCATGTGTAGGTGTCCATTCACGGAGATCGTGAGGATTGTGACCAGCCGGAGCAAAGGAACGGGAGTGTCGACTCTTCTACAACACTAGCGTTGGAATCCAAGTAGGCTCTCATCATTTACCTTTAATTTGTAATTAGGAACCTGCGTGGTAGCATTGTTTGATTGTTGCTAGATCCATTCTGGGCTAGTGGGGGTCTGCGAAACCAGAGATTCTGGGTTTGATCCCCAGTGGAGTCGCCAAATTGTTGGCGAGGTAAATCCCCTCTACGGACAGAGGCGATCCCCACTAGCCTAGAATGGATCTAGCAACAATCAAACAATGCTACGACGCAGGTTCCTAATTACAAATTAAAGGTAAATTATGAGAGCCTACTTGGATTCCAACGCTAGTGTTGTAGAAGAGTTGACACTTCCATTCCTTTGCTTTGGCTGGTCACGATCCTCATGATCTCTGTGAATGGACACCTTCACATGCAAAGAACAACACAAATACAAGCATAAAATCCAATAGATGCAATTATATATCGGTCAGAAAAGATATAACTCAAACATCGTTACAATGAACAACAAGAGTGGAACCATAATGATAGTCATCTATTATTGATAAACAAAAAAGAAGAATACAACCATAGTTCTGACGTCGGATCCTCCTTTCGTTGGGTGATCAGCTACATATGTCTTGCAAAGCTTGTTGGGATTGGGAACAAGCCTCTCTCTCTTTGATTATGAATGCAAAGAAGACTCTTACAGCAATCTCTCAAACTTCTGAAAGTATAATTCTCTCTATGTTCCAACTAGCTTGTCAAAGGCAATGGAACAAGCTTTTATAGATGGAGGAAAGGGAGATACAATGAATCACACCATCTATGGGATTGGGTTTATCCTCAAAAGCTATTATGGATAGAGGAAAGGGAGATAAGATGAATCAGGACATCCATGGGATTGGCATTATCCTTAAAAAGCTTCATGAGTCGAAAGGAAAAAACCTTCGGGCATGCGTTTGTTAAAAAGATTTCCCAAACTCGGTTGGCGTGGGTAAAGTTCTAAGACAGAGCGCCAACTGGCGTGCCCTCTTTGGAGGATTTCCCCCATTGGCGCGAGTAATACACTGTGGATCCGTGCTAATGGAAAAAGGGGACTTTTTAAGGATATTCTGCAGGAGATGTCTTCAGGGCATATGAAGTCCACACTTAGGGGAACATAATGCAAGTTTTTTCAAGTTATGTCACTTCTCACAGGTCCCGGAATGAGTCCTCCAAAGTGCGGGAGAGGGGTAACAGGGACGGTGACAAATTACTTTGTAACAGATGCCCCCTAAAGCATGAGGCCCGAGAGAGAGAGAGGGGTGAAATGCTTTACAAGAACACATGCAACTGCCGCCAGAGAATTTGCATAGAGAGGTACAACTGATATCTCAAGTACATGATATGTGTGGTATGGGCGCAGCCATCCATAATAGAGTACATAATAATCTAGATCCAAGGTATGGGCACAGCCATCCAGTGACGATCGACGAATAGACTCAAGCATGGTCGCAACCATCTAGTGAATGAGTCATGTAACAATAATCCACAAAATTGCAGCCTGGATTCTAACAGACAAAATCCAGGGTCTTGCGCTCCATCTCGACCCAAACAAAAGTACAAGTTCAAGCATGCGAATACATGAGTTGAAGTCGAACATGCATGAACATCATCTGATTACCAGTCAATAATGAAAACTGTTAACAGACGCGAGAGGTACCACCAATAATGAAAATGGCCCTCAAGGTACTATAGGTACAATCTACGGCGTGTGAATCAGTGAGCTGGTGTCGAACACCCGTAGAATCATTCAATCGGAGGCCAATGATGAAAACCTCACGGCGAATACGAAGAACCTGCCATTGAGGCATGCAGGCTCGAAGGCACCGGAAGGGGTCTCTAGATCAGCTTCCTGGATAATGAGCTAAAGTCGACAGGAAGTGATCTTGATCGAAGGTGGGCCATAGTGTTTCCCACATCATTGACACATCATCGACACGAGACAGAGGAAGAATGTTGTGGTGAATCAGAATTATGTGAGCTATCAGAGGGAGGTTGTTATTCTGCAGAGGTTAACTTCTCTTGAACATATCGGCGACACGACAGTGGACTTGGCAGTATTTGACATCAATAGATCAAGGGTCATGGTGACGAGGTAATGAGAAAATGAGAGGTCAAACAGGATCACCCAAATCCACGGAGGCAAGTGAAAAATGAGATGAGATGTCCCCACCCAGACACGAAAGCAGACAAGTGCCATGTTCAAGAGCGACATACTGCCGACATGACAATAATTATGCTTCCATTTTCCCCCACCATTTTTGGCGAGTACCCCAATTATTTTTATTAACAAGCTTGACGGGGATAGCATGTGCTTGTAAAGCGTCATCTCGACAGACTCCAATGTCATCAAGTTTTAATGAGTCTGACAGAGGAAGAACTCGACATCTTTTCATGTTTAGAGAGTTTGAAAAAATAGCAGAAAAGAAAACTCCAAGGGTGTCCTTTTTCGTAAAGTAGTGTCTCTCGAGCCCAAAAAAGTATAAAACAATGCTCGAAAGAACCACCCGACCATTACGATCGAGGAGTACTTTTCATGAGTAGTGATTTCGACCTAAAAAAGTAAAAAAGTGATCGAAACCACGTTTCTTTGTAACCGTTAACGAACCTGAAACGAAAAGGGTCCGATGATCTTTTCGTTTTTACACGGTTAGAAAAGAGTTTAAAGACGACCGCCTCTTATTTACGTTTAATGAGTGAAGAGGGATAACTCGGCAATATTTTCACATTAAACGGTAGAAAAAGAGCTGAAAGTAGGCCTCCATTTTTATTCTCTTTAACGAGTCAAAAAATGAAAAATACTCGGCTATCTTTTCATCTTTTACGAGTCATAAAAGAGCTTAAAAGGAGACTCGTCCTAGAGGAACGAATGGTATAAAGGGTAGCAACTGGTTCCGGAAATGGTGGAATTGCTCAAAACATATAATGGTCAAGCGGCTGGCTAATAAAACCACTCATCGCTGCGGTTCCTTAGGAAAGGATAAACAACCAAGTGAAAGCATATGATCAGCCAAAGAGATGGTAGCAATGGAATGAAACAACCAAGGCTCATCTAACAGAATTTAGCGAAATAACGACAATAACGAGATGTAAAATGGGTATGGGTTCATTTTTACGCAAGCTTGAACCATGGAGAACTCTGCTTGGATTCGGTTTCATGTTTACACAAGCTTGAAACGAAAAACTACGCTTGTTATGAGTTCGCATGCCCCCAACATAATGACGCAAAATGAGGTACATGCCCCCCAAGCTTCATTGCATTCAACAAAGTGGATGGAATGAAGTTTCACTCTCGAGATCTATGAAAGACTCGACTTGTATTTTACGAGATCTTAATCAAAGACTCGATTTGGAGAGGAGGAGATGTTTCATTTTTTAATGAGGTAGACCTAGGAAAAGAACTATCCTCATAACCCTTATTTCATTTTTTGATGAGCTTGACACAAGATCAGGAACTATGCTTGGCCCGACCTAGTTTCATTTTTTAAGGAGCTTGACATAGGAAAACGAACTATGCTCCATCCAAACTTCATCATAATGAACCGGAAGTCGAGGCTTCCAAGAGTGCCACTCCCGATGGAAGTCCAACATCTCGGAATTCAGAACCCAATGCCCCCAGGACACTATGCATGACGGCGGCATCACTGGATATAGGCACGGGATAAGTGGCCACATAGTTGATCTGTGGTGGGACAGATGCAACTGGTGGATGAAAACCAGGAGGGGATGATGACTGCGCAGGAGGGACCCGTGGACGAATGAACGATAATTGATCTATAGTCATGATTCTTCCATCTTGTGGAGAGCAAACCACACAGAAAAGTGAACAGACAAGGGCCCCCATGGCATATACATAGTCACGACCAAGGAGAAGACTGAAATCTAAAGCACCTTGGGTAACCGATACGTCTATATAGACGGTTTTTCCTCCCAAAGTAATAGGGAACTTTGGAAGGATCCCTAATGGTTGACTAGTTCCTCCGTCAAAAGCCGTCAGATTCGATGCGACTGGCACAAGCTGTGGGTTACCCAAAGCTTGCCAAGTAGTAGCAGGCATAAGACTGACAGATGCACCCTCATCCAAAACAGTGCCAGGTATCGCCTTATTATAGGCGTGTACCGTGACCCAGAAAGGCACATGGGATGGAAGGCGGGAGGTAGTCAAACGGCTCCAGTCGAAGAAAACGACTGAACTACTTGGTGGGGGAATCATATGATTGCCCCCCTGCTCTAAAAGGACCGAAGTAGGACTTTCGGGAGTAGCTGGGATAGGAGAATCATTTCTGGATGCAGGAGAATCTGAGGAGACGCGAAGAACATGGGAATGATGCTCTTCCAAAACAGAGTGGTCGATGGGTAGTGAACTCGAGTCGACACTCTTTCCGATCAATGGTTGGTCTGGAACAGGCTTGGCAGAACCAGGTTCAGGAAGAGGAGGCTGGACAAGAGAGGAATCTTGGTCAATCTCTTTGTCAGCAGGGGAACAATCTGCGGCTGCAAATAAATGTTGATAGCCAACGGGTAGTTGGGGTGAAGGAGCTGTGAGACTTTCCAAGACAACAGAGGCTTTATCCATGAGTGGACAAAGGTGAAGGGTATGATTGCCTTCACAGAGTCTACAGGGGATTCAAATCTTCCCTTTTCCCTTACCATTTCCAGCTGATAGGGTAGCATCGCCGTGAGCTCCAGAGGACGATGAGGGGCAGATCGGATCATGAGACCATACTTCTAAGACCCTGGGAATGCCAGGACAATCGCGAAGAAGATGGTCCTCCTTGCATAATCTACAAGGAAATTTGACCTTCCGCGGAGGAGTAGAAGGTGGCCCGGTTGGAGGTGTACTCGAGGGAGTAGCTGCACTTTTAGCCTCTCCCTTAGGAGACTTCTTCTTCTTCATCTTCTTCTTCTTCTTCTTAGCCACCTGGTTACTTGAATCGAGACTTTCACCAGGCGAAGTAGAAGATGAGGACGTAGAAGTAGGCGAAGAAGGGGAGAGGTCCACCTTAGAATCAACATGATGTTGTTTAGGTGGAGGGACTGATTGACCAGAAGTTGAGACGACAGGGACCAAAGAGGTTGGGAACAACCAAACAGGCAACCCAACAGTTAACCCTGGGAAGGACAACGTTGCCATGTAAGGAGCACCAACATTCCCAAAAGGAGTGAAATGACCAGGGCTTCCGTTAGAGGGGATCCCTGGGTTGGTGAACCCCGGAAAGGTTGCCATCAAAAAAGAAGCCTACTCAAACTAACGCAAACAAGATCTAACCGGGTAAATGTGAATCGCGGTGGAATAAATTTTAAGACAAAGGAACTGAACTTGACCTTTTCATGTTTTAAGAGTCGAGAAAAGGACGAAAAGATGACTCTAGTTGCCTTCGAATGTTTAGTGAGCCCGAAGTGACAAAATGCTCAGGCGAGCCTTTTCTTTTAGGGAGTCTGAAAAGGATCAAAAGTGACTACTCTGGAGAACTAGGCAAAGGGTTTACCAGACAATCCGCAAAACTGCATATACACCTTGGCAATCATATGAAAACCAAGGACTTTCTGTATGACAGTCAATATTCCCGAATGTTGTGTTCGGTGCGTTACGACTTGTAAGGTGGTAGACACGGCTTCCTGTGGATAAAGGATGATAACCTAGTGGGGTCTCCCCATATACTCGACGGTATGTGGGAGCACAAATCCGTGCTAGAACACTATTAAGTCACAAAAGGAGGAATCACCCAACCTTAATGTGAAACAATAGTGACTAGGTTTAACGACGCCAGAACAAGTCTCTAGCCTAGACCTCTAGATGTATGTGTTAAGCTCCAATGCGTTGTTAAGTTTATTCATTTCATTTTACGATTGATATTTGATTAGGTTTCAATTTCCAGGTCCTACCGTATGTAATCTCTCACAATTTCCTAAATGCAAGCTATATGCCAAAATATATCATTTCATTCGATGAACGCTAGCTACGAGAGAGTTGATATCTTTCAATCAAACAAAATGATCATAAAACAATCAACAATAACTCTAATGCAGCTAATGGCAATAAATGAAACTTTTCTTTAAAGTCACTAATCACTAACAACAACGAAAAGCTCTAATTTCCATTAACTAATTCAAAGCAAAAGAGATTGTTCATTTTCTTTTCAATGGAAAAGTGCACTAAACAAATTTTGAGAGATAATAACAAAGAGTAAAAGAGACAAATTTCACTCAATGAAAAAACAATCAAGTCCCTGAAACACCAAGGCAATCTTTCAAACCAAGAAAAATCACAAAGACCTCAATGAACTATGTAATCTAAACCCAAACGAAGCCAAGCGAAAAAGAGGTAAATCGCTAGAATAACACAATAAAAAGCTTTAACAATCACTAAACAAGTGCAAGAGAGTAACCAAAATGTCGACTGGACCAACAGAAGGCCAAAACTTGTAAGGAAGGCTCGATGCACAAAGCCACTAGATTCCCTAGGGCTAAAATGTGAAATCGGTAGAAAAAAGCAAACACCCAAAGGGTAAAGGCCAAGAACCAATCAAACAAGACTCTAACACACTCAAGTGATTGAGAGGAAGTATCTAGACACAAAAACCAAGCTTGGAAGGCTCAAAACAAGCAAACTCTAAAAGGTTCCCTGGGCTGGTGCGACTTTCAGGCTAAAAGTAGCACCAATTGGGGATTGACGCGGGCCGTACATTGACAAGCAGCGCCAATGGCACGACTATCATGCAAAAAAGAGCACCAATTGAGTTTGCTATGCTAAAATAAAAAACAAGCAATCCAAGACTAGGCCAGCAATACCCAGACAAACCAAGAAGCAAGAGACAACCAAAGAATCAACCCAGAAAGCTGACCAAGCAAGCAAAACAATAAAAACCAAAGAGGAAAGACAAACTCCAAGCTGTTTAGTTCGTAAACCAAACTGGATACTGACTGAAGTGGCGTTGATCTACTTCGCTAATGCAAAGCAATAACGTTTTGAAGGTTATCTGGCCGTACTTCAGGCTCCGTCTAAAGTTTACAAATCAAACAACAAGCTAACTCCCCAGCAGAGTTGCCAAATTGTTGGAGAGGTAAATCCCCTCTGTGGATAGAGGCGATCCCCACTAGCCCAGAATGGATCTAGCAACAATCAAACAATGCTACCACGCAGGTTCCTAAATACAAATTAAAGGTAAATGATGAGAGCCTACTTGGATTCCAACGCTAGTGTTGTAGAAGAGTCGACACTCCCATTCCTTTGCTCTGGCTGGTCACGATCCTCACGATCTTCGTGAATGGAAACCTGCACATGCAAATAACAACACAAATACAAGCATAAAATCCAATACATGCAATTATATATCGGTTAGAAAAGATATAACTCAAACATCGTTACAATGAACAACAAGAGTGGAACCATAATGATAGTCATATTATATTGATAAACAAAAAAGAAGAATACAACCATAGTTCTGACGTCGGATCCTCCTTTGGTTAGTTGATTAGCTACATATGTCTTGCAAAGCTTGTTGGGATTGGGAACAAGCCTCTCTCTCTTTTATTATGAATGCAAAGAAGACTCTTTAAGTAATCTCTCAAACTTCTGAAAGTATAATTCTCTCTATGTTCCAACTAGATTGTCAAAGGCAATGGAACAAGCTTTTATAGATGGAGGAAAGGGAGATACAATGAATCACACCATCTATGGGATTGGGTTTATCCTCAAAAGCTATTATGGATAGAGGAAAGGGAGATACGATGAATCAGGACATCCATGGGATTGGCATTATCCTTAAAAAGCTTCATGAGCTGAAAGGAAAAAACCTTCGGGCGTGCGTTTGTTAAGAAGCTTTCCCAAACTCGGTTGGCGTGGGTAAAGTTCTGAGACAGAGCGCCAACTGGCGCGCCCTCTTTGGAGGATTTCCCCCATTGGCGCGGGTAATACACTATGGATCCGCGCTAATGGAAAAAGGGGACTTTTTAAGGATATTCTACAGGAGATGTCTTCAGGGCATATGAAGTCCATACTTAGGGGAACATAATGCAAGTGTTTTCAAGTTATGTCACTTCTCACAGGTCCCAGAATGAGTCCTCCAAAGTGCGGGAGAGGGGTAACAGGGACGGTGACAAATGGTGACAAATTACTGTGTAACAGGGGGTCTCATCATCAGGCATCCTACCACGATCATAGGAGATTAACATAAGTGACCTTACCATTATCGCTACCACACGAGGGTAATCAGCTTTTTGACACTAAATTTCAAAGGACAAGAGGTCTCATCATGAGTGGCATGTTCACTTTTTTATGATCTCGTGAGTGGCATTGGTACTATCTGGTCATCATGCCAGCACAACGACTTTTTTGAGGAAAAACATGTTATAACTATAAGTTAAGGATATTGGCTCATCTAAGGGTTAAAAGGAAACCTTTTGGAGGCTATGGACTCCTGCTAGTAGCAGTGGTTCTACCTGTGGTAGTATTGGAGTATAATTTGGACTGACATCTCTTTAATATGCCATTAGGATTTCTTTATTAAACACAACAGGGAGAAATCAACTTTGTTAAGTGTGTATATTTTTAAATAACTCATATGGGTGGCATATTTATATCATATGAACACATTATCATTTTCTTTTTACCCAACGTAAGTACTAATAATTTTCAAAATTTGTTACACATTCCCCAAAAAGAAAATCATTTCCCATGATATATATCTCTCATTAATGATTGCGATATTTTGTAACCAATCATATGACCGTGCATTTACTACATTTAATTTTACCCATATGGCTGATCTGACTGATTCCCATCGTATTGATGAATCCATATATCTCCCCTTTTTCCCAAGCTTAATAGGTCATGATCGACCTTTTTTCGATTGGAAAGGGAAGGCCATACCATATGTTGATTTGATAGGATATGATTAGCTATATCTCATTCTAAGATTTCTTTGTCTATCCTTCTACATGTAAAATAACATATGTTGTTTCATCACGAGGATTTTGGGATTCAATAGTATTGCATGAAGAATTGTAGATGTTCTCATAAAAATAACAAATATGGGTGGAAACTTCATCTGTAGTGAGCCTACACTTCTACAAATCACTAAGCAAGCCCGTGTATTTCTTGAACATGTAGGCTAAGTACATTATATTGCTTGGCTACAGGGGTTTAATAATGACATAGCTTTGGAATTCTTGCATAATTTACAGGATGAGAGAACAACAGTCAAAGGTAGGCCCATAGTAGTTACCAAAGTAATCCTGGAAGAAGTCATAGGAATTCCTACCAAGGGAATGAAATGGGTGGAAAAGCATACGACACTCCAACAAGTTGTGGAATTATTTACAGGCCCTAATGAGGAATTAGTTTAAAAAGGAAAAGGTCTTCACCCGTTATCTCTAAGCCTGCCATGGAAAGAACTGATCAGAGTAATTCAGAAATACATTACATGCGATGAACACCATGATGTGGTAAGACCTTGGCATCTCAAATTGCTAGCATCTTCAAAAAAAAAAGATAGTAATCAATTTGTCATTTTTCCTTAACTTTTTATTACATGAAGTTGCTAGTAGAGTAAGGAAAGCCACAAACTCCCATGCCACAGTCAACCATAATGGCTTTATTAAATTGATTGTCACTAGGGATTTGACTCAGTTACAGTTAACTTGGGACAATTTTATAAGCCCTAATGTACCATCCCCCAAAGGAATCCCTCAAAATGACTAGCTTGAAATGGACGTTTCCCAACCTGAATGGGGTAATGACCAAATAGAGGAAGAAAATAAGGCCATAGAAGCACAGGTTCCAAAGAGGAAACAAAAGAGAGTAGCTCCTGTCTTGACATATTTTCATGTTAATTGGAGACGATATGACTGAATAAGCCAACGAAGAAACATTACTGAGCTCATAGAATAGGTAGGACCATCCCATGGATCACCTATCAATCAACAAACCAATTTTCCTCAGGACTTTGAGGAAGAAGTGGCTCGAGTTTTATAGAATTTGGGGACTCGTTTTGAGGAGATGGATAATTATGAAAACCCATGGGAAAAACCCACACTTATACCCCTTCCACCTCTACTCACAGTCCTCATCACACAGAGATATTTCCTTCTCTAGAAGATACCAGAGATATACAAGAATAAAAAGAGCCAAATTTTTCTGGAGTAGAAAACCAGGAGTCAGAAGCTAATTTAGGTGACACAGTCCCACCTAAACAAGACCCTGGTAATTTTGAAACTTCTCCTATTTTTGAAAATGTTTTTGTTTTTCCTTCTTTATCAATAGAGAAACCCACTAAAAGAACAAAGAAAAAGCATAATCATAATATGAAGCTATTGAGTCAGGAAAATAAGAAGTTAAGGAAAAAAATCAAACAACTCACAAAATGGCTAAAATATTCTAGGAAATCTTATAAGAAAAGAGTAGAACTTAAAACAATGGGGACTCAGAGTGAGAATTTTCTCAACTCTATTGGAACACAGACCGAAGATATTGAAACTAGTCCAGTAGGTACTCAAACTAAAGAAACTTGTACTAGAGATCCTGAAATTCAAATGGAGGATATTTGTACTAATTCTGTAGGGACACAAATAGATATTTGTTCTTCTATGACACCAATGGAAGTAGCCATTCAAATAGATATAGTATCAACTTCTAGTGAGGCTACTCAGACTAAGGTTACACATCTTTATTCACCTTTTGTAAAAGATGATATTATTTAGGAATTGCAAATGGAATTATCAAAATCCCAACAAACTCTAACGTAGTATAGAGATAAAGTTGTGCCCTATGGAAAGTACCATGAATTATTCAAAAAAATTGAATGATTTGACTATCACAGAAGATGAGACATATGCCAATCTTAGATCAGAACGAAAGAAAGTGAAGGAAACACAATCTCAACTTCAAAAATAATTGGAGCAAATCAAGACAATTTCTTCTATTTATTTAGATGCACTAGCTTGCAAATTTCCTGCTAACAATTATGCACTTTTCTTACTTGATCACTACCTGTTGTTAAAGGTTAAAGCTATTATATTTGGTCAATCCTTTGAATTTAACTCTATCCCTAATTTTATTAAATATTTTCAAGCACAAGACGAAGATGTGAAATATTTTCTATGTGAGTTATATTTGCATAGTTTCTTCCTAGAGGATGAAAGGGATGGCAATCCTAGCCCTTTCATCAAAGATGTCCAGTTTCAAACTTTCATATCTTTTTCCAAAAATCAGATTAAGTGGGCCAAGGCCTACACTATCTTCTAGAAAAGAGAAAATAGATTATATATTTGGGTTAGAGGTGAACCTACAAGCCCCATTCAAACCCTTATACAACATAAAAGGTTTATGGAACAAGAAGGGGTTGTGTCTACTTTAGCTCCTATCCATAAAGACACTACCAGATCAGGCATTGAGTATTTTGAGGAAATCAAGGAAGAATCCCTCTAGTCTAACAAAGAGAGGTGGATTGCATCCTCTAATGAGTTTAAAAATCGGGAACCCTTTAGATACACAAATTTTAAAGTAATTGCTTCGACATTTGTACGTTACAACAACCTATTCATGAGCGAGGGTCCCACTTGGATTGGATGTTGTTATAGAAGTTATGTTATTTGGTATCCCCCAGATGGATATTATTATGACTATGAGCTATCTGAAGGATGTGAAGCTAAAGAATTTGCAGTACTTCGAGTTAAAAATGGCTTCCGGATTTATGAGGAAGAAACTTATCCTCCATATTCCTTGACTCTGTTGCATCTTAATTATCTTATTGCATGAGTACATGCAAAAAGGTAAGCTAGGGAGTATGTTGGGTCGAGTAAAAGGTATCATTTTCCTCCTTATTTACTTGGTTAATAACATGAATTCAATAAATTTGCTTTTATCTTCAGGATGTTTTGGAGGAAAGAAAAATGACAAATATTTAAAAATCATTGTCACATGATTTACATGCTTTTAGTGCTTCAAGTCTTAAATTTCATTAATTCGTGTGCAGGATGAGTCAATTGGACAAGTTTTGTTCCTTCAGATAAGACAACAGTGCCAAGAAAAGAAAATTGTGTTACTTCAAGTGCATAGGCCAAACTAAGAACAATCAATGAGAAGTGAAATTGTTGCGAAAGATCTGATAATTACGCCAAGAAATCCTGAGGATCCTCTGATTCTTAGGATAAGCTCTAATTTACTAGCATTCCTTAGGAAATATATAACGCTAGTAAATAGAAAAGAAGGGAGACTTTACTTTTCATTTTTTTTCTAGAGTAAGACTAGGAACCATAATTTAG
Organism: Pinus tabuliformis; assembly: GCA_031772625.1. Taxonomy (NCBI): domain Eukaryota; kingdom Viridiplantae; phylum Streptophyta; class Pinopsida; order Pinales; family Pinaceae; genus Pinus; species Pinus tabuliformis. The sequence goes on from CM062818.1 coordinate 777,015,137, forward strand.
CGTTAAAGGTTGCAAACATGTTAGGTCCCTATAATACTAGTGATTACCCCATTACTATTGTAGTTGTATCCCTTATTAATATTGTTGTGCCCCTATTGTCCCCATATTGTTATTACTGTGCCCCATAGAATCCATCTATTGTTATTTTTGTGCCTTTATATTATTATTGTTAGGTTGGCTGGGTTATATTGTGACTCCTTAGACTCCTATATATAGAAAGGATGTTTTCTCATCTGAATCATCAAAGAATCATTCATTTGTGTAATGTAAAGGAGGTTGCCCCCTTGAAAAGGCTGAATTCTATGGCATTGATCTATCTTTTCTATCTTTTTGTGCGCTGGTTTCATAACATTTGGTATCAGAGCTTTTGGATTCTATGGTTTCACTTCTCCAAATAGGTCATCATGGAATTTTCACTATAACTTTTTTTCTGTGACTTTTCAAAAGCAGAAAAAAAACCCATTTGAGACGAATTTGCACTGAACCTTGGGTCCGAATTTTAGAACTTTTCACATTATATTTGAGGAGATATGATCTGAGGAAGTTGGTCTTTTGTAGACTCTTGAATTACATTTCAAACAGGTGACCTGGGGAAAATTGTCAAAATAGGGACACATGGCACGTCGTACAAGTTTGCTCTACTGAACTAGTCTATAATCAGGTCACTATGGGAGATTTGGCATAACTCTTCCTTACAGAATCCAATTTGGATCAGACTAGTGGCATTGGAAATAGGACATAGAGGGCTACTGTAGGTCACAATTTTAGAACTGGATGATCCGTAATTACAGAGATACATCAGAGGCAATATCGAGTTCCTACAAAGTGAAGAAAGGTGTGTAGATTTTTTTTTAAATTTTTGCTTAAGCTTAATTTGAAAAATTATTTTGAAGGAATTCAAAGGGCATAGTAGAGCATTATTATCAGTAACTGATGCCCCGAGGAAAGAAAATGCAAACACCTAGTAAGCAACCTAAAAGCTCTAGCATGACTCATGAAGAAGAGGAAGAAATTCTACATGATATATCAAAATTAAAAGAACAAGTGCAACAAATGTCAATCTCACAAAAGCTAACAGAAGCTAAGATAAATGGTGTGGAAGCTAAGATGAATGGCATGGAAGCTAAGATGGACAATTTGAAGATTGATTTGAACACAAATTTGAAGACAGGCATGGCAGATTTGAAGACATATTTGACAAATTTTCTACAAGAAATACTTACTAATGGTGAAAGGATAGTAAAGGAAACTCATGATGCAAACAAAAGAAATGTTAATCATGATTTCATAGACTCTAATGTTTGATTGAAGACCCACCATATTCCAAAAATTGATATGAGGAAGTTTGATGGCAAGGATCCCGCAACATGGATATTACAGATGGAGTAATTTTTCGATCTCAATAATGTGCAAAACACACAAAAGGTATGCATTGCAACTTTATATTTGGAACCAAATCAGTTTGTATGGTATCAATGGCTTTGCTCTCGTAAACAAATTATCACTTGGGCAATTTTTATGGAAGAATTGACAGCACATTATGAGGATACAAAAAGCAACACTTTTTTTAGCCAATTGATAAGTCTCAAACAAAATGGTTCTGTCAGGCCAGGCAGTAACTCCATAAGGCAAAAATGATTCATGTGTATTATTCCATCAGGTAGGTCTTCATTATATACATGAGGGGGAGACTGTTCAGTTCATCTCCCAATGACTGTTCATATTTCTTATTTATCTATTTACATATATTTACCCAATCACAAGGATTAGGTGTCAACGTTTCCCCCCTTAATCTAAAGGGATGTTGGTGAGTCCAAGCATCATTCTGAATCGTTCAAGCTTTTCTCTTCCAAGCACTTTGGTGAAGATGTCTGCAATTTTCTCATTTGTGGAACAATGACGGAGATGGATTGTTTTTGCCTCAACATGATGTCGAATCAGATGATATTTAGTATTGATGTGCTTTGTTCAGTCATGGAACTTTGTGTTCTTGGCCAAATTTATTGCAAAGGTATTGTCAATCATGAGTGGAGTTGATTGTACTTGTTTTATATGAAAATCTTCAAGAATTTTCATGAGCCACACAATTTCTTTTGTTGCTTCAGCTGCTGCCACGTATTCTGCTTCTGTTGTGGAATCTGATGGAACTGATTGTTTGCGTGATCTCCAGGAGACAGCTCCTGATCCAAGACTCATAGCATATCCTGAAGTAGATACCCCAATTTCTTTGTCTCCATTGAAGTCTGAATCAAAGTATCCAATCAAGCTGAAGTCGTCCACTTGTGTATAATTGATTCCAAAGTCTTGAGTTCCGTTCAAGTACCTTAGAACTCTTTTTGTAGCAGACCAATGTCCCTCACAAGGCTTTTGTATAAACCTGGAGAGGATTCCAATGACAAGCAAAATGTCTGGTTTGGTAGTAGTTAGGTAGTTGAGACTTCCTACAAGTTGTCTATACTTTGTTGCATCCTCAAATTCTTTTCCTTCAATAGATGTGAGCTTTAAGTTTTGTTCCATTAGAGTAGTAAGAGGATTGCACTCTGTCATGCCAAACCTGTTCAACAGATCTCCAATGTATTTCTTCTCAGAAAGAAATATGGACTTTGGATGTTGGGTTACTTCAATGCCAAGATAGTAATGAACATAGCCCAAATCAGTCATTTCAAAACTTTTTCCCAATTCCTTCTTTATGGATGCAATGTAGCTTTCATTGTTCCCTATCATCAAAATATCATCTACATATACCATAAGATATACAACTATTTTTCCAACTTTCTTGACAAATAAATTTGCATCATCAAGATCATAATGTTTGAAATTGAGTTTCAGAAGATGCTCTGTTAGTTTTTCATACCAGGCTCGCGGTGCTTGTTTGAGGCCATACAAGGACTTCACCAGTTTGCATACTTTATGTTCATGTCCTTTCACAGCAAATCCTTCAAGCTAGGACATAAAAACATTCTCTTTTAGATCTCCATTTAAGAAAGCAGTTTTTACATCCATTTGGTGAACTTTCCAACCGTTCTGAGCTGCTAGTGCAAAGAGTGTCCAGATGGTAGCCCATTTTGCTGTGGGGGCAAAAGTCTCCTCATAATCGACCCCTTCCTTCTGTGCAAAACCTTTTGCCACAAGCCTAGCTCTGTGCTTGTCAAGTGAGCCATCAGCTTTATACTTGTTCTTGTAGACCCACTTGCAGCCAATTGGTTTGGTTCCTAATGGAGGATCAACCAGCTTCCAAGTGTCGTTCTTTATGAGTGCATCATACTCCTTTTACATTGCTTCTTTCCATTCATCATGAGACACAACTTCTTTGAAGGAAGTTGGTTCAAAATATATAGACAAGTTCAATTCACAATCATAAGAAACATCCATATCAACAGGTGAATTAGAGTCATCCACATCACCTCCATTTTGCCGGTTTGAATTTCTAGTTCTTGTCTTTCCAACCTCATTAGGATGAACACTTTCAAGTGTCTTTGTCAGCCACTTTGGGGGACCTTTCTCAGATGGTCCAGGCTGCTCCATTGATTGACTTGGGACTGAATCAAGATTGAGTCTCCCAATTCTATCAATCACATCACTTAAAGCATCATCTGTTGTTGGAGTTTCATGTGGGGGAGAGTGTTCTTTAGAAGAAGATTCCACATGTTGATCTAGTATAGGAATCCCCCCTTCAAGATGTGAAATCTGATTATCAAATTCTTGAAATGATTTTTCTTTTGTGAATCTATCCAAGTGATCAAGTTGCCGCTCAACAACATTGTCAGTTTTGGATGATTCAAGGAAAATTACATCTCTAGATACAACAAACTTCTTATTTACTTCATCATAGAGGCGGTATGCTTTGGAGGTGTTAGAATACCCTAGAAAGATACACTTACGACTTCTAGCACCAATTTTGTTTCTATGTACCTTTGGTATCAAGGCATAACAGGTGGAACCAAAGACCCTGAGATGCTTTACTGAAGGAACATGTCCATACCACATTTCATATGGAGTTTTGTTTCTTATAGCATTAGATGGACATCTATTCTTTATATATGCAACACATAGAATAGCATCAGCCCAAAACATTATCTTTACATTTTTGAAGAAGAGCATGGATTGTACCATATTTAAGATTGTCCTATTCATTCTTTTAGCTACACCATTCTGTCGGGGATTAAAAGGCACAATTGTTTGATGTTTGATCCCATGTTGGCAAAGATAGTTTTCAAATTCATTTGATGTGTATTCTTTTCCATTATCAGTGTGAATAGACCCAATATGAGATTGTGCATCATTTTCAATCCATTTATGAAAATTCTTGAATGTTTGAAAAGCATCATATTTGTTCTTCAATAAACAAACCCAACACATTCTTGTGTAGTCATCAATAAATGTCATGATATATTTATTTCCATTTGCAGAAGGAAGAGGCATTGGACCATATAAATCTAAATGAATGAGTTCAAGTTTTCTATGTGCTCTTGAATGTGAATCATGAAAAGATTGTTTGCTATGCTTTCCTAGAATGCAAGTATCACATTGCTTAAGTTTCTTAGGAATTGTAGGCAAACCATCAACACCCTTTTTCTTCAACAAGCAGAGACTGTCATAGTTCAAATGTCCAAATCTAGCATGCCATAATAAACTTGATGGAAGTGTACCTTCTTCATGATGAGAATTGTATGAGAAATGTTGTGCATGAGCAGAGGTTCCTTGCAGCTTGAGAAGCCTTTCTTCTTCTATTCCCCTCATGACAAGTGAGTGGTCAGATGATTTTCTTACCTCAAGCTTGCCATCAAACATATGAATGGAGTGACCTTGTTGGCGGATGTGGACCAAGGACAACAAGATTCTCTTGAGCTGTCGGAGATATAGAATATGATGGAGAAGAAATTCTGGAAGACCAGGCAGTTTAAGCTTGATTGTGCCAAGCCCTGATGGCTTGATTTTTGATTGGTCTGCAAAGTATACTACTCCATCAACATTGTCAGTGAAATATTCAAAAAAATATTTTCTGTGAGTCATGTGGTAGGTTGCTCCTGAATCAGGAAACCAATCATTTTTTCAAGAAGCAAGTGAAGCATTAAATAAATCTTCATTTACTCCAATGTTACATTGTGCCACAACATAGTGAGCAGATTCAGGTGCTTTACCTTTGTCTGTATCATCAGTTTTACCTTTTTGTTGGTTTCTTTTCTGCTCAATTTTGTCCCATGGTAGCTTGCATTTAGAGGCATCATGTGATCCATTACTTTTGCAGTGAATGCGGTGCAAATCTACCTTTTCTCGTTGAGAATGTCTGCCCCCCTTGCCTCTGAAATATCTTCCTCTTCCTCTTTGACCACCTCTTCCTCTTGAAGAATCTTAAGCAGGATGCTTTTCTTTATGAGCAAGGCACATAGCCTCTTCAGAAGATTCAGGGTTTGTCTTCTTTCCAAAAGCTTTCTCTCTTTCAACAAACTTTTTCACAAGAGAGTCAAAGGTTATATCTTTGAGATTTCCATTTGCTTGCAATGACTCAAGATAATTGGAGTAAGTAGGATAAAGTGCCTTGAGAAAAGCGATAAGAGGAATATCCAATTCAACCTTAGTGGATTTGATATCATGCATTATAGACTTTACTTCAGATGCAAGAGCAAGAGGATCATTATTTTGTAGTTCAAGAGTGAAGAGTTTAATCATGAATTGAACAACTTCAAGTGCAAAATGTGAGTCATAGATTTCTTTCAGATTTTGTAAGGCTTCAAAGGTAGTTGAATATGACGAAATATGGCGACTCACCTCTTCATTTACAGATGCTGCAATTAATGCATAAGCCTTGCTTTTATTGTTTTCCCAAATGACGAGCTCTTTGTCTGAGGTAGGTTGTACTGGTTCGTTGTCTCCGTCTCCGACACACACTCCTTTCCACAACTCATTGAAACTGAGGGTGTGTTTTATCATCCGAGACCATTTAGTATAGTTCTCCTTGCCAGTGAGAACTATTCCCACCATGGATAAGATTGAATGCATTTTTTAAAAACTTTTGCTGATAGAAAAAACTGCTACCAATATACAGTAAAATTGTACTTCTGGTGGTAATTTTTATTTTTTTTTAAAGCCAAAAATGTAGTAATATTTATTCCAAGGACAAGATAATGGTAGACCACATTCAACAAGTTTTGTCATACTAACTGTTGAAACATTTGGAATTATCAAACCTCACAATTCTTCATAACTTTATGTTGGAGACAACAATTTCACTCTGCGATATCTTTGACAATCTGAGCAGAATCAAATGTTTTCTGATGCAATACTTGTTCCCTTGGTGACTTGGAGATGGGAACCCGCATGGGTTCCTTGCTGCATTACAATCTCAACTCTGCCAAATATGTCACGTCTACCTTCGTGGTGGGTGCTGTATGGTCTATCCAGACATATGGCCGACGAAATTTGTGGAAATTTATAGGGTGGCTCCCATGTACGACCCTCCAAAATCAATGTAAATAACTAATTTATATTCAAAGATCAAGGAAAAATTCCTTACTCTATACACGACCTCAACACTTGACGGTACCTCCACTTCTCAGATCTAGATTAGTCGATTCTGTTACACCTCGGCCCGACTTTAGATTCGAGACTATTCCTGATGGCCTACTTGCTGAGCAGGTCCAAACCTCCAAATTACTCGAGCTATGTCGGTCCTTGACTGATGACGTACCTTTGTATTTCGACGGATTGCTATCTTTCCCGCAGAAGACTGCCAGGAAGCTTGGAATTCTCAGAGTGGCCTTATGGACGCACAATGCTTGTGGATGTAGAGTGGCCTTCTCATGGCTCTCAAAGCTATATATATTTATATATCGACTAACCCTATCCTCAGTAGATGAACACAAAACTAACTTTGAATTATGGTCTTGCTTGACAAATGGATACAAGGAAGACAACTTAGATAGCTTAGACAATGACAATGATTCTAGTTCTATTGGTTCTGTGCACCAGTCCTATGGAATTTCTTTGCATCTAGGCATGGGAGAGCAGATAGGCATGATGTCAAGTGGATATGGAGGGCAACAGTGTGTAGGAGGCTAGTCATTCAGTGAATGTTCATGAATATGGCCACAAATAGTGGCATTTGATTTTCAAACTTCAGAATATCGTCATGTACCATGAATCCTGGTAGAATTGGTTTGAATAGCTGAAAATTGTGCCTTTAGGCAATGTTCAGGCTAGTGTTCAGAAATAAAAATGTATATGACAGATAGGGCCAGCGTTCAAAAATAAAAATGCATATGACAGACAGGGCCAGCGTTCAGAAATAAAAATGTATATAACAGATAGGGCCAGCGTTCATAAATAAAAATACATATGACGGACAGGGCCAACGTACAACACACAATATCAATAGTGAAGGGGAGAGAGAGCAGTAGGCAGTGGACAGAGCGCAATAGGTAGAAGGGAGTTACAAATATTTTGGAAGCTGGCTTTGATACCATGTTAGGCTAGGCGGTAACTCCATAAGGTAAAAATGATTCGTGTGTATTATTCCATCAGGTAGGTCTTCATTATATACATGAGGGAGAGACTGTTAAGTTCATCTCCCGATGACTGTTCATATTTCTTATTTATCTTTTTACATATATTTACCCAATCACAAGGATTAGGTGTCAACAGGTTCAATAATGTAGCACATTGAGGAGTTCTAAAAATTGAACATAAGGGTTAAAAATATTCCAGAGGAGCATAGGATTGATGTGTTCATAGGGACTTTTTTGCCTTTGGGAACCTAATTCATTAGAGAAGGCATTTAGGTTAGCAAGAAAATGGAAAGCAAAATTATGGCAACCAGGAAGCATACCACTCACAACTATAACGATGGAAGTGTTGTTGCCCCTAGTCTTCCACAACCTATAAGGTTGATACCACAACAATTGGAAGAAAAAAGAGCAAAAGGGCTTTGTTATAGTTGTGATAGCAAATACACTAAAGGTCATTAGTGTGCCGAGAAGAAATTATTCTACATAGATTGTGAAGAGGAAGAAGAAAAGGAGCAAAGAAAGGTCAAAAGAAGAGGATATACTCCAGGAAAAAAGCCTAGATAAAGAAGAGATGAATATGACCATATCTTGTAATGCATTGGCTGGAATTACCACTCCTTAAACCATCAAGATAGAATGGCAAATCAAGAAGAAAAAGGTAATAGTGTTGATTGATTAAGGCAGTACCCACAATTTTATTCATTGTAAGGTAGCAAAAGAATTGAATTGCTTCCTATATCCAACACCAGAGTGTCAAGTGATGGTTGCAAATGGAGGAACAATAAATTGCTTTGGAAAGTGCCATAATATCAAGCCATCCATGGGAGAATATGTATTGACTAGCCCAATGCTTTCCATTCCAATGGGAGGTGCTGATGTTGTACTAGGAGTCCAATGGCTACAATAGCTTTTAATTTTCAAGACTTTTCACGTAATATTCTATGGAAGGAAAGGAAGTTGAATTAAGGGGTATTGCAGGGAAACTGGGAAAGATAATCAGCTCTAATGGTTTGAACAAGCTTCTAAAAATGGAACAAAGAGGTGTAATTGCACAATTATGTTCGCTAGATGTTTCCACATCGAAATCATCTATTTCTCTAGATCTCCAAAAAGTCTTGGATAATCATTCCAAGGTATTTGAGAGTCCCAAAGGTCTCCCACCTATTCGTGATCATGATCATGCTATTCATCTGATTCTAGGAAGTGTTCCTCCAAACATCAAGCTGTACGGATATCCCTATGCCCAAAAGAGTGAAATTGAACGTATGGTTGCAAAAATGCTAGAGGTTGGTATAATTAAACCTAGTCAAATTTCTTTCTCTGATCCAGTAGTATTGGTGCACGAGAAGGATGGATCATGGCACATGTGTCCAGATTATAGGGAGCTCAACAAGCTCACTATTAAAGATAAGTTTCCCATTCCTGTCAATGATGAACCACTCGATGAATTGTATGGATCAATTTACTTCACCAAGTTGGATCTTCGTTCAGGATATCATCAAATTAGAATTAAGACTAAAGACATTCCGAAAACAACATTTAGAACTCATGAGGGTCATTATGAATTTTTGGTCATGCTTTTTGGCCTTACCAATGCACGTTCTACATTTCAAGGTTTGATGAATTCCATTTTCAAACCCTTCCTTAGAAAATTTGTGTTAGTAATTTTTGATGATATACTAATCTACAGCAAGTCTTGGAAGGATCATGTTGAACATGTTGACAGGGTGCTACAACTATTGGAGGAGAAACAATTATATGCAAAAAGATCCAAATGTTTCTTTGGAGTACAAGAGGTGGAATATCTTGGTCATATTGTATCTCATGAAGGAGTTAAGGTAGACCCTAGCAAAATTAAATCCATTAAGGAATGGAAAATCCCCACATCCATAAAGCATCTGCGAGGATTTCTCAGGTTGACAGGGTATTATCGCAAGTTTTTTAAGAATTATGGGAGAATAACAACACCTCCAACAACATTGTTGAAGAAAGATGCATTTTCATGGACTCCAAAAGAAACAAAGGCCTTCGAACATCTTAAAGAGGCAATGTGCCAAGCACCGGTCTTAGCTACATCGGACTTCACAAAAACCTTTATTGTAGAATGTGATGCTTTAGGAAATGGAATTGGTGTTGTTTTAATGCAAGATGAAAGACCTGTTGCTTTTGAAAGTCTTCCAATCAAGGGAAAGTTTTTACACAAAGCTATTTATGAGAAGGAAATGTTGGCAATACTACATGCACTTAATAAATGGTGACTCTACCTAATGGGAAGACACTTCAAGGTAAAAATGTATCATGATAGCCTTAAATACTTTTTAGAAAAAAGATTACCCTCTGAAGAGCAACAAAATTGGGTCACAAAGATGTTGGGTTATGACTTTGAAATCATCTACAAAAAAGGGAAGCAAAATTTGGTGGTTGATGCACTCTCAAGAAGGGATGAGGATGTGGAAGCATCGTTGTGCGCCATTTCTATTATCCAACCAGATTGGATAAACGAAGCAAGGGAGGAATGGAAGAATGATGAAGAAGTGTGGGCACTTATTCGAAAGTTACAACAAAATTCCAGTACATCTAATACATTTAGCTAGAAAAATGATTCATTATGGTACAAATATCACTTATACCTCTGTAAGAATTCCCAACTCAAGAAAAATATTCTTATTGAATTGCACACTTCTCCCTTAGGAGGGCACTCAGGATTTTTTTAAAACTTACCACAGGGTTAAGAAGGAATTTTTTTTGGATGGCCTTAAATCGGATATTCAAAAGTTTGTGGCAAAATGTTTGGTTTGCCAACAAAGTAAAGTTGAAACAATTAAGACCTCGAGTCTATTACAACCTTTATCCATTCCAGGCCAACGTTGGGAGGAGGTTTCAATGGATTTTATCACAGGTTTACCCAAGTCTGAGGGAAAGAGTGTCATCATGGTGGTAGTTGATAGACTTACCAAGTATGCACACTTTTGTGAATTATCACATCCATTTAAAGCCAGTACAGCTTCTACTACATTTATGGAAACAATTCAAAAGCTACACAAAAACCCAAAGATTATTGTAAGTGACAGAGATCCCATTTTCACTGGAAATTTTTGGACAGGGTTATTTTCTTGTCTCAATACTCAGTTAGCTCATAGCTCATCTTATCATCCTCAATTTGATGGGAAAACTGAGATAGTAAACAAATGTTTGGAAGGATATCTTCGTTGCTTTGTATCTGATAAACAAACACAATGGGTCAAATGGTTTCCTCTAGCTGAATGGTGGTATAACACTTCCTTCCATACAACAACAAAAATGACCCCATTTATGGCACTTTATGGATATCAGCTACCATCCATCACATCATATTTAAGAGAAAATTCTAAGGTTCAAGCAGTGGAACATCACATCAAGCATCAACAACAAGTCCTCCAACTCTTAAAGGATAACCTCGTGTTGGCGCATAATAGAATGAAACAACAGGTAGATCAACATCGCAGCGAAAGAAGTTTTGATGTAGGTGATTGGGTATTCGTACGACTATAACCATATAAAAAAATGTCCCTCAAGCAAGCTAAGAAGGATAATAAATTATCACCAAAGTATTATGGTATGTACAAGGTGTTGCAAAATATTGGTACTATGGCATACAAATTGGAGCTTCCTACAGCTTCTCGAGTGCACCCAGTTTTCCATGTTTCATGTTTAAAGAAGGTTATAGGCGACAAGCTCCCAGTTCAAACAATATTGCCAGAACTTGACGAGGAAGGAAAATTATATTGGAATCGGAAGCAGTCACAGAAACAAGAACTCAACAGCTATGAAATCGATCAATTTCAAAGTATCTCATCAAGTGGAAGAACTTATCGACTGAATATTCCACATGGGAGGATGAGAATATTATATAGAAGCATCCAAAACTATTCAAGCGTTGAGGACAACACTTTTTTGAAGGAGAGGGGCATGTTAGGTCCCTATAATACTAGTGATTACCCCATTACTATTGTAGTTGTATCCCTTATTAATATTTTTGTGCCCCTATTGTCCCCATATTGTTATTACTCTGCCCCATAGAATCCCTCTATTGTTATTTTTGTGCCTTTATATTATTATTGTTAGGTTGGCTGGGTTATATTGTGACTCCTTAGACTCCTATATATAGAAAGGAGGTTTTTTCATTTGAATCATCAAAGAATCTCTCATTTGTGTAATGTAAAGGAGGTTTCCCCCTCGAAGAGACTGAATTCTAGGGCGTTGATATATCTTTTCTATCTTTTTGTGAGTTGGTTTCATAACCTTCCACATTTGTATGTTACAACAACCTATTCATGAGAGAGGGTCCCACTTGGATTGGATGTTGTTATAGAAGTCATGTATTTGGTATCCACTAGATGGATATTATTATGACTATGAGTTATCTAAAGGATGTGAAGCTAAAGGTTTCACAGTACTTCGAGATAAAAATAATTTCTGGATTTATGAGGAAGAAATTTATCCTGCATATTCCTTGACTCTGTTGCATCTTAATTATCTTATTGCATGAGTACATGCAAAAAGGTAAGTTGAGGAGTATGTTGGGTCGAGTAAAAGGTATCGTTTTCCTCCTTATTTACTTGGTTAATAACATGAATTCAATAAATTTTCTTTTATCTTAAGGATGTTTTGGAGGAAAGAAAAATGACAAATATTTAAAAATCATTGTCACATGATTTACATACTTTTAACGCTATAAGTCTTAAATTTTGCTAATTCGTGTGTAGGATGAGTCAATTGGACAAATTTTGTTCCTTCAGATAAGACAACAGTGCCAAGAAAATAAAATTGCGTTATTTTAGCTGTGTAGTCCAAGCTAAGAACAGGCAGTGAGAGGTGAAATTGTTGCGAAAGATCTGATAATTAGGCCAAGAAATCCTGAGGATCCTCTGATTCTCAGGATAAGCTCTAATTTACTAGCATTCCTTAGGAAATATATAACGCTAGTAAACAGAAAAGAAGGGAGACTTTACTTTTCATTTTTTTTTCTAGAGTAAGACTACGAACCATAATTCAGCGTTAAAGGTTGCAAACAACTCTGTAATCTATTTTGACAGTTAATGAAGAGGTGAAGATTTTACATTAAACCTGTGCATCGAGGTTTCACAGTTGTCCCTTCTGGAGACTCTGGGCCCAGTCGTTGGAAGATTCACTGCTTAACTATATAATTTTATTTACTTTATCTATTGATATTTTCTTTGTTGTTCCCTTTATAATCTGAGGTAGATTAAGTCTTATATTTCAATTGATGTTCCCTTTATGAATTTACTACCTACAATTATAGGTTTTTCACATTTAATTATTTCTAGATTTGGAATTCTTTCAGTTATTGGCATGGTTTAAGCAGTTTCCTTTGATATGTGTGATCTACAAAAAGCTCTGTGAATTCGATTGTTGAACTTATCTTAATTCCCTTTCCGCATTTGAATCCTAGATTAATATTCTTGTATGAATTCAATTTTACATTAATCTATTTCTCCAAGTGTGAACCATGGATTAATTTCCTTTCTACATTTGAATTTACAAGTCACTGATTGCCGAGTAATTAAGTTATCTTTGCAATGATTGGTCAAGATTTAGGATTAGTTACTTACACTTCAACCTTTGATATTTTATTGCACAAACAGTGCCAACAATCTTGAAATAGAAAAACGAATATGAGGTTGATACATTAATGTAGAACTAAGATAGATGTCTGAGGTCATATTATTTTCTCAACACAGAGGGTAACACTACCTCGGCCTCAAATAATATCTTGTGAGCTACTTGGTCCTAGAGAGCCTTGAATGAGACAATGAGTAGATTTGGTGGCACGACATGGAGGAGGACCTATGATGAGGCTTACTCTTACTTCCTTTAGGTGGTTGCAAGAGAAACTTATCATGATTGAGGACTACCAATATGGTAGAGAAGACTTCTTTGGAGATCCAGAGCTAGTTTTTCTCGAGGGTGAGCAGTGGGCTGACGTAGGTAAACAACATTGTCATTTTAGATATTTTTTTCTTTTTAATTTTACAAGTTTTTTTTAACAGTGTTAGAAACTAACTATTGGTTTTTCATGTAGACATTGGTTTAGTATTACCAATGGGCATGTCCCCTCTCCATTGACGAGCACAACCACAACTCGCACATGCTAGAGTCAACGGGGCAGAGATGGAGGATCTAGGAGATCTAGAATTGGTAGAGATATTAGATGAATTTGAGAACCATGTAGAGATTTTGACTTGCACCATTCTGGTCTCTGGGGTTGATGATATCACAATCCATTTATAGAGATACACCCTAGGGGTGCCAACTCATATCAACTCACTATTGTTAAGGTTTACCATGTGGTCGTGTGTAACTATGATCACCATAGGCTTTAGTCACCTAGGGGGTTTTAGGGCATATTCTTTCCATCTTGTATTCATATATTCTAAGCTATGAGCCATTTGTGCCTCAGAGAAATTTTTTGTAAAACCAAAAACTATTTATAGATATATGTGTGGATGCTTTCTACTTTTTCTACTATCTTGCATAATGTATTGATTATGATTGTATGTTTACATATTTAGAAAATTTCTATCTAAAACATAATTAGAATATTCATTTTTTAAAGTATTTAGACTTCGTGAAACATGTTTATATTTGATGTAATCAAAATGTCTCTGCAAGAGGTGAACCTCAAAAACATACGTAGCATAGTTAAACTTCTCATTAAATAGACATTGCTTAAATGTAGCACCATGAGTTATGAATCAAGTCTAACAATCCAATGGTGAATATCACATGAAATAGCATCAGACAATAGTTTGATCACAACACTATACTCAACAATATTGTTAGTTGAGAGATCACTACATATTGCTTACAAACTCACTAACTCATCACTTGGATCATAGATTTCCCGTCCCAAGGAGGAAAGGTTTTGGGTACTATGGCTAGTGCCTTCAGCATAACCAACATATGGTTGAGGAAATGGTGACATCTATGAATCACATGTAATCCACGATAAACAAAGGGGGTAGAAAACTCTCAAGAAAACACACTAACAAACCTATACAACATGTACATAGTGACTATGCATAAAAATCTAAGCATAGTATTTTTTAAGGTACAACCCATTCTTGGGTTGAGCAAAAGAAGTTTTTTCAAAGTTGGAAAGCTCATATGCCCCTTTCACAAGTACATGTTTTAAAATATATGGACCTAACTGCATTGGTTTGAGTTTCCCAAATCCTAATTTATTGACTTCCTAGTCATACAAGAGAACCAAATCATCCTCCAAGAAGGAACGAGGTTTGACATTTTGGTTATATTGTGCTTTCATACGTTTTTGTGAGCCTTTTTGGCCATCACATCATTGTTTCATGTCTCATATAAATGAGTTGATTACAAAAACCGTTCTTTTTCTGCCGAGGTAGTGGGAATAAATTCAACAACATTTTTGAACAACATAATTTCACATTCAATCGAAAGGATTTCCTCTAGACCATACACTAATTGAAATGGTGTGATTCCAAATGCAATTTGAATAAAAGTGTAGTATGCCTACAAATATGAAAGAATAATAGTAGGCCAATTCATTTTATGAATCCCTACCATGCGTTGGAGAATTGTTTTCAAAACTTTATTAATGGCTTCTAATTGGCCTTTTTCCTATGGATAGTAGGGGGTTGAGTTATCATTCCATAAGCCTAACTTGGAATTCAGTTAAGACATCATTCAATTGTAGAAATGTTTTCCAAGGTCCATAAATATAGCGTGGGGTACACCAAATCTCTTGATAACGTGATTGAAAAGGAATAATGCAACAATTTTTCTATTGTTTTCATATGTAGGCATCGCTTTGTCCCATTCAGTAAAATAATTTACTACAATGATTATGTAACCATGCGGCCCAAATGAACAAGAGTTGACACCCAATTTGGAAAAGGTTCCAATATCAACAACAAGATATATAGGATTAGCTGGAGCACAAGAATTTTGGTTCTAAATCTAGCAGGCATGACACTTTCGAATGTGAGGATATAGTCTTGGAACATGCTTCAGTATGAAATTCGCTTAAAGCTTTCTCAACCTCCTCAAGAGTGAAGCATCATTGGAATATTGTATTGACACCACAATGGTAAAGGGTATTGTTGATTATGATGTAATGGAAAGCCTAGTATCGAATGCAACATTGATCAGAATGAGAGGTGTCATGACAAAAAGTTTGGTTCTAGAGATACATGATGATTTCTGAATACCAAGGATCATAGGAGTCGATAAGAAACAACATTTTGTCTAGAATAGAATATTCAGTTGTTGATTCAGACTCAGAGGAGGGAAGGTCACAAATTAGTTTATAAAAGACTAAATATTTCTTAGACTTAGGTTTGATAAACTCCAAATAAAACTCTTGGAGGATAAAAATCCACTTGGAGTATTTTCCCCTAGCAATTGGCTTGACATGATGTACATTGTAGGGTTTCAATCAGAAAACATAAGAGCCTTTCGAAGTAGAATATACTGGCAAAATATTTATACAGCTTGCACAAGTGCCAAAGCTAACTTTTCAACATGAAAGTATTTGGTTGCGGTATCAGTGAAATTATGACTCAAATAGTATATATGGTTTTCGTCAGGTTCCATCACCATAGAGATAGTGGTAATAGTCATAGAATGATACTGGAAATAGTTTTGATTATAATAACGAGATATAGTAATAATGCTCAGGCTAATACATTTTTCAAGGCATGAAATTCATTTTGAGCAGTATCATCCCAGTGAAAGGGAACCCATTTTTTGAATAAGTGAGTAAAACCTTTGGTAAGTTTTGTGTAGTTAGGAACAAATGTATGAAGAAAGTTAGCCTTCCCTTGGAGACATTGTAACTGAATGAGAGATGAGGGAGAAAGAAAATAAATGATTTCCTAGACATTTAGGGCATCAACGCAGATCCCTTTCCTAGCCACAAAAAATCCTAGAAGTCAATCAGATTGAGCACAAAAGAGATATTTTTGTTGGTTTAATCATATGTTATAATGTGGACATCAAAAGAAGATGGCTATTAGATGCATCAGATGGTATTCATGATGTTTGGAGTGAGCAGGAAAATCATTAAGGTATGCAATTTTTTCTTAGGGCTATATTGTTTTTTTCTTTCATAATCACATTTTATTATTTCCATATTAATGTCACCACACAAAATCATAACATTATTGACATTTACATCATTAGTCAGCAAAATATGAAACTAAACACAAAGAACAATATCATCATCGATGCAACAAAACTTAAAGGAACAATAGAAGAAAATAATTCACACGTAGAGAAACCATGATTGGTTGGAGACTAGGGAAAAACCAATTACAGGGAAAACCCTTTCAAATTATTCTTCTTATTTTATTTTCATTGAATGATTCAATAAAATGGAGTACAATGATCCATATCTTCATCCACACAACTATCCAACAATATCAACTAAATAATATTCATGAAATGAACCCAATAATGTTAATACTCAAACCCCACTTCAGAAGTCTGAGATCAACTATCGCTATCTGTGGTCAACTGCCAAACCCTACGGTTAATGAGCAAAAACTTTAGCCAACTAAAAAACTGAACCCTATGTCCCAACTGTAGGGAGGGCTTGTTGTGCAAGTAGTTGCTAGAATTCAACCACACATATGAGTTCATCTGCATGCGGTTGTAGTTGATATTTCCATGTTGCATACCTATTTTAGACCTATGTGAGCTAATTTCCACAAACCTGCCTCAGACCTATGAGAGACAAAACCAAGAAAGAGAATAGAAGAATGATCCAAGATGATGTCTAAATGAGGTTGAGGTCACTTATATTTCTGGCCTTCCAAGGGTGTCCAATTTGATATAGTGTGTGCTTGATCAAAATTTGTGCACATCTGGGATTTAAAATTGAAAAATATACTTTCCCTTATCCAAATTGAGTGCTTTAATACTTAGACGAATCTCATTCCATGGTTGAAATTTGTCACTGATCTACAAAATTAACACTCCCTCTCAACTAGGGATAAATTCCAACTACAACATGTAATCATCACAAGTATCCTTTCATCAAATCATATGATGTCTCAAGTATCTCAACATTTAATGTCATCATTGCTCATCTCGACTCATCTCTTCTTATATTTTGATTATCTCTGCTCATATGTTGAACATTCTTGAATCTAAAAGAAGAAGAATTTTTCATCAAATGAGATCCTAAGCTACCACCCTCTATTCATCAGGGAGCCACTGCTACTACCTGGAGTCACTACCACTCGGGGACCCCGATGTTACTACCCAGAAGATGTCAGTGGGGAGAAAATTATATGAACATCATCAACATTGTATAGCCTAGCTCAATCTAAAATAATTGAAGGGATAACATCTTAACGTGAAACCACATCTGTGAGCTTAGCCTCATTCTGAAATCTCACAGGGGAGAAAAACATATTCAACCCCATATTGAGAAATAGGTGATATAGGGGAGCACATATCAACCCATCATATTTCCCACTAATATTCCCTACAATGAACCTCAAGAGTCACATGGTAAAATACTTGCATCATAATTAGCTTGGTTGTACACCCCCAAGTACACTCTCAACTTGTTGGCCAAACAGGGAGTGGTAATCCCAACAAGCCTAGCTTGTTGGTATGATGCCAACCAGGGTATACTATGTAAATACCAAAATAGGGTAGAAACATATCTAACCCTATGGGTCAAAGATGAGCGAAAAACATCTATGACCCTATTTTCTAGAGACCCCTCAACCCCAGGAGCTCAGACGGAGGGGAAGCTCCAACTCACTATTCACAATCAGTTATTCTCTATCTAATCAAAAACATATCATTGTGCACATATCTAGTACCTACTTAATTTTATATATATATATATATATATATATATATATATATATATATATATATATATATATATATATATATATATATATATATATATATATATATATATATATATATATATATATATATATATGTATCACAAAAATGTTACTTTATTCATCCTCCCTCTCATGAAGATGCAAACCACAAGCCTAATCTTGTCTCGTATGACAACGTTGTCTCAATATATGAAGAGATATTAGTCCCAACTATATATGAGACTTTATGCCAATTAGATCCCACTCATTATTATCGTAATGTATCCATGTCATATCCATAACCTGCTCAAATAGCTCTTCAAAGAGCTTCTTCAACCTATCTCACAACTAGCCATGCTAGCAACATCATACTCATCCTCGTTCATACTTAAGGCTATGGATTTTTCATCAAAATATCATGGCACATCTCAAGCTAAATAAATACCTACATGTGCTCATCTCATCAATAATAATTCCAAACAACATCAGTACATCCATGTAGACACATTTCATATGAAGAATATCTCAACCCAAAAAATTGGTGATGCCATGCAAATATCTCAAAGGGTGCTCGATGACAACTCAATGTGTATGAAGAGTATCAATCATGAATAGACATAGATTGTCTGAAAAACACATATATATTTAGCTGCATGTTTACATGGAATATCAATGCTTCAATCAATTGTTGGTTTCCAAGGAAGGTCCAACAAAATCTATGCATAATTCAATCTGAGTGTCCATGGATTTTCATTTCCAATTTCTAACAACTCTTCAATAGCTTCATGATATAAATTTTTTTCTCCAAAATTTAGAAATTAAATTCATCATGCCATGGTTTGTCATTTTGAACTTCATAGGAAAAATCCCTCTTACTTTAATTATTACAAGCTCATTACCTATCAAGAATAGGTCATCAACATTTCAAACCAAAATCAAAGTCATATCTTGGACCACTTTTGAGGTAGAGGTTTGAATGGGAACATTTTCCAGACTTCACCACATAACTCTGAATGCAAACATATAATGGTTTGGAATCTTACTTCAAACCATACAGTTCTATCTGCAAACAAAACACTTAACCAATGCAATATGCTCAGCCCCATAAATCAATAATGTCCAATCAAATCAATAATGTACAATCAAATCAATAATGTCCCAAATCAAAGTTAATATCAAAGTCATAAAATTTTATGCCAATATCATTGTGACAAGCTCATTGGAGAAGGTGTTAGGTGGAGCTCACATCCAAATACCAAGTTAAAATAACCTTTTATTTACCAAGCACTATTCAATGAATTCATCCTTATGATAGTAGCATGAATCATTTCTTCCACTAAATATGAACACATCCATTAGGGACAAGTGATATAAGTTCCATCCATGCATTGTGAGATTGTTTCATATTGAACAAAAACTCTTTATACTTCAATTAATGTGTTAAAGCCAATGAATCCAATACAAAATCATTGTTGAATACCAATATAAGTTATTGAAAGTCAATATGCCCATATAGCACTGGTATCAAGGAAAATCATTAGTAATCAAGTACCAAATCAGATCAAAAATCTAATTTTTAATCATTGTCAATTCAAATAATCCATAAGCCAAAACATATCTATGAACCTATTGTATCTCATTCTGGCACAGCTAAAATATCAAAGATCCTCAAGAAAAATTTCCAGTATGGGATTAAAGTTGCAAACTTGATGGCGTCGAGTAACATTTGCTCACATCTCTACAAAGGGAAGAAATTATTGCTTTTAAGAAATGATTAGAATAATTAAATTCCTCATGATTTCATTTCAAATGTTTGGAAAAAGGGACAATTTTATGAAAGTTAATTAATGTCAATAAGTAACACAAGCCAAGACATTGTGTCTATGAGCTAATTGAGCACCCACATTACAATTATTTTCTTGAACTTATTATTATTTGGCTACCCTTTGTTGTAGTCCAGATTCATACTCCAATTCTTTAGTGAAGATACATGTAGTCTTGCATGTTAAGGAGATGACTCTAGTGGAAAATTCTTCCACTGCCAAAGATGCCTTAGGTTTATTTTCATGCACCTGGCCAGAATCAACAACAATCATTAGAATTTGAGAAATTTCTTAGTTATCTTCTCAAAAGAGACAAGGTTGTTGTTTGTCATTTTGGATGGTGTGCAGTCCATACAATATGACCATCTAGAAGTTTTGATTGTGCTAGTGTTGCTTATCATCTCATGGAGTTAGTGTAGGGATGGTGAAGTTCAAGGTGGTGATACATCTAATGATAACATATTTAAAGAACCAATGCTAGCTTAAGTGGAGCTATAAACACTTCCTTTAATTTTGAATACAGTGACTACAGGACATATTGTAAATTATATGCGTGGTGTAGAACTTATAATTCAGGATCAAACATTTTTGTCTAAGCTGCTAGATTTTTTCAAAATGTCGGAATATGTGGAGAATGTTGACAGGGACATGAAAGAAGGAAATTTTCTTGATGATTCTAGCATGGATCTTGTTGTTTTGGTTCCTATTGGGGACAAAGGTGAAATGCAACAACATGGGATAAGTGAGGATCAACATACCAGTGACTGGGCATAATATATCAATTGCAAAAATTGGAAGAAGATAGAGAATATGAATCACATAATATAACAAATCAACAAAATATACCCATTAATATAGAGAAAATAGGCACGGTGTCGCATACATTGGTTTTTGTATCTCCAAGTCATTCATTTGGAGGTTCTAGTAACGTTCATCCATGTGTATCTGATTGCAAAAATATCTCTGAAACCTCTGATCTACAAATTCCTACATTACAATTGCAACATAAATTAGTTGCATTATATGGATATAACAAGGCTTCAGGCGCAACCCTTTTCGATGAAAGATAATTTTTTGCATGCTTTGTTCATGTCATTCCTGCATAATCCACTTGACGTCTTAGAATTAGTTCAACTTTGCCAAATAGATTTGAGAAAATGCTTGCTCCTCATCATTGGCATGATTATAAGAAACAATATGTCTGAATTGATGAATTTACAGCTTCTCATCCTACATTGTTCATAATTGAAGGGTATTTAATTCATATGTGGGAGGGAGCCCATGTAACAATATATGTAACGATTGTTGTTGCAAAAGTTATAGCTACAGTTGTAGTTGCAGCTTCCCCTATAGGAACAGGATGACTACCAATTATAATAGTCAGTCTTGTTGCCTAGCCTCAGGTGCATTACTTAAGGAGGGGAATACTTATCAATGCAAAATATGTGAAAAGCACTTCTTTAGATGCCTCGGTTATGGTGCAGTTGGTTCCATATTTTTGCACTCAATACCCATAATTACATGGGGGGACACTGAAGCAAAATCAAGGTTCAGTAGTTAATGGAAGCAACAACCAAAATGTTGAGTTAGCTCATGCAGGTATAGATAATTCCTCCAGTTCCAAAGGAGACAATCAACAAGAAGATGGATTAGCTATAAGCTCTCGGCTAGATGGATTGACCATAAATTTGAGTACTGGATCTACAGTAAATTTTGACAAGGCAATTGCAAATGGCTATAAAAGTATAGGTGGAGAAGTATTACAACATAGTTATGATGGATATAGGTTATTGGTGCTCACTAGCAAATAAATTACCAGATAGTTGTTTAGAAAATTTCATCACAACAACCAATGGTCCATATCTTATTATTCCCTAATCTAATGGGACCCTGGTGGCACAAATTACACAGAGTTTATGACAATCCATGCCCACATAAGTAGATTTGTCAAAGCTACCCAGGAAAAGATCAATGGTTGAGATTTGTTATGAAACCACTCGGTCTATATTCCAGAAACTGCTCAAATGCTCTCGTGGAGTGGTTTATGGTTTTTTTTAAGGGGCAGCATGTGGCGTTAACGCGTGTGCAGGAACTGTGACCTGGGAACCACAATCAACTATGATGAGAAACAATTTTCCTCCAACTCAACTTCATGAGGCTTTAAGAAAAGTTTGTGGCCTGTGTCTATCATTCCTAACCCCATAATAATTAGTTGAGATCCAAAATGTATTGAAAGGGGGTGGGATTTTATTTTGGTAACCAACAAATTAGATATTACATATAATATATATATCTATATCTATATATATATATATATATATATATATATATATATATATATATATATATATATATATATATATATATATATATATATATATATATATATATAGATATATAGAATATTTAAAAATATTGTCTTATTTGTAAAATATTTTAAAAGATAAGAAAAACAAAATGAATAATTTTTGACAGTGTCAAAAATCAGTTTTAGAAACTGATTGAAATAGTTAGGTTAGGAAATAGAAATAAAAACGTAGGAATAATATTTTGAAGGGGTTCAAAAGGCCACGGTCATCCATGACTAGCAATGTAAACAAATCATTTTCTTTGAAATATGAAGATGAAATTGCAGTTTGATTCTAGCATTGGGAAGTTGCAGTGACAGTCTTTTTCTTGAGTTCTAACATTCATATTTATGTATTTTCCTCTCTTCGATAGTATAAGATGCAACTGTTGCTTTGGTTTAGTGTTGGATGAATTGACGTAATTCTACTCATTAAAATTAATCCTAAAGCCCTTAATGGGCACTCCACATCCAAGAATCTCATTCATATTCTCTGAGTCTTGTAGCATTCTTTCTACAGAGTTAAAGTACATATTCTTTATTTCCTATGCTAAGATTTTGTCTCCTCCATTTTTTTCTTTACACCTCCACCCCACAACTACCATAGCCTCTCTGGCCATTCTGCTTTAGAAGGATAGGGTTTCAGAATTATAATATTTCCTTGCAAGTCCTCATGGCATGTACTTATAGCCACTGATTTAACTGCTTTTAATTAATCTCTAAATCTCTAGGGAACTTGTTCCCCCATAGCTAGGAACTATCTCCGAGGTACAATAGTACCATCAAGCATCATGTCAAAACTCCAAACACTAGTCATATATACTAGTCAACCAAATATTATCAAACCCTTACAACTATTATCAATTAATTTAATATACTAACTTCAATGATCAAATCAAAATAACATACTGTTAGGCATATTTTTATCACCTCCAAACACAATTTTAGTCAACACGTTTACATTATCTATAAAAATTCAAAATTCCCTACTCATAGGACATTCTAATGTCTGCTCTATATCTGTATGACTTTCATACTTCGGGTGCACTCCCGATTTCATGAATAAAGGTTCATATTTGTGACCTGCAGGCGCAACCGCACCCGTAGGCTTTCTTCCATATGGTTGGGAGGATATATCAACACTCTTAAGAATTCTTCCATGTGATAAGGTCTTAAACTAAATAAACCCTAAATTTTAATACTAAAGCTTGTTGTAGATCAAAAACATCACATATTTATCAATTCATGTCAAAAATATTACTTTAACAATAAATCATCTTCTATACATTTAATGCAAATGATAATAAGCGTAGGGATCTTATTGAGGGTTTCTCCCTCTGAATGGGAAGCCACTTCAGTCATTACTAGCCTATCTATAATACCATCATGCATCAACAAAACTCTTAGATCATCAAGATATATCAAATTCTAAAACATATATTCATCATGGTCATAACATGTTAGCATGAGCTACTTTATCATCACATCATGGCATCAATATTTCATCAAGGGTTAGTGTCAAATAGATATTAGGAGTATACTTCAAGTGTCATGATCAGAAACTCACGTCTTTATCTCATAACTCAATACATCAATTCAGGGAATCCAATTTTACCATATGTCATAATTACTAAGATTATCAAAACCTAACCTTAGTCAACAAGAAGATCCTAAACATCAATATCATTGTTGCACTTCTACCATTGTTATTGTCAAGATTATCATAATCGAATAAAGCTACCATATATCAAGAACTATGAGCTAGCTTTCTCATGACCAAGATGTGAGATAATTTTCTAAATATCAAATATACGAATATATAAAAAATTAATGTTTCTAAATAGAATGTAAGATATGTGTCCAATACCAAGTGCACCATCCCATTATAAGTACCATGAATCAAACATACTTTTCTTAGAAATTAATTAACAGAGAAATGAAATATATAAAACATTATGGAAACAAAAATACAAAAACACATAAAACAAGAGAGACAGAAAAATGCGTGGTTCACCCAATTTGCTCTATGTCCATGAAGAAACAACCAATCCTTCCTTTTATATTATCAACAAAATGAAGAGATACAACCTACAGTAGATCAAATTTAATTTCCTCTCTACTCTCACACAACCTCCTCCCTCTCTCATACTTGGAATAATAACACAAAGCCACAATATAATACCCCCATATAAACCAAGGGTTGCCTTCTAGGAAAAAATCCATAAATTGACATAAACTTTACTATCAGATCATCCTCCTAATTAACAACATAGATTGACTTTGAAATTATAATATTTTACAAAGCAATTTTTCATCTACTTTTAGCTTCAGGGGTATTTCTTCGAACCCTCGCCAAAGAGAAACTCATTAAAAGTAGACGTCCACCTTCCCCTCCCGGACCCCCCTGATGGTTATCATATAGGTGGTGTTGCTACCCCATTTAGGAGATGGGGTTCAACGCGGATGATACCTATCAACCAAGAAGACTCCACAACAAATAATTTTCCACTTGGAGACTAATTATATAGACCCCATCGTTGCTTCACTTTTTAGACACTGACTCCACTTGGACTTGGCTATTTATCATATTCACCATCATTCTTGAAGACCAATTAAAATTGAGTTGAGTCTCATTTTCTCTCTGGTTACAAATTTTATTAACATATCTATAGGATTTTGGCTAGTGTGCATCTTTTCCAACTTCAACTGTCCATATTCCAACATTGAGCGTATGAAATGGTACTTGAATTGTATGTGTTTAGTCTTGGAATGAAAGTATGAGTTCTTTGCAAGATGAATGGAACTCTAGTTTTCAATGTATAACCTTCTGATCTCCTACTTATTTCCCACTTCATCCATAAACTTTTGTAACCAAATAATTTCTTTACTAGCCTCTGTAGCAGCAACATACTTTTCTTCTATTATTGAAAGTGCAACAATGTTTAGTAATTTTAAATCCCAACCAAGAATTATTCCACATACACTAAACACTTACCCTGTGGTGCTCCTCTTGTTACTCTATCACTTTCAATATCTTCATCAACATATCCTTGTAGAGATATGTTTTAACCACCAAACATAATGTTTGATTTGTGGTACCTCTGAAATACCTGAGAATCTAGTTCAATGCCATCCAATGTTCTTTTCTTTGATTGTTCATATAAATTCTTACAAATCTGACTGCAAGTGCAATTTCAGACCTTTTGTGGACCACTGCAGACATTAAGCTTCCAACTGTTGATGCATATGGAACTTTACACATATAACCCATCTCTTACTGGGTCTTGGGATGCATCTCCTTACTTAGTTTGAACTGGCTAGCCAAAATTGTACTAGCTGGTTTTGAATTCTACATATTAAATCTTTCCAACACATTTTCTATGTAATCATTTTAAGATAATGTTAATTTGTGATTTTTCCTATCTCTAGTTATTCTCATATGAACGATTTATCTTGAAGCACCCAAATCTTTCATTACAATTGAATTTGACAATTTCCTTTTGAACACATTTATTTCTTACATGTTAGACCCTAACAAAAGCATGTCATCTACATACAATAGAAATATAATATAATATAAATTCCATCATTTTTCATTTTAGGATAAACATAATGGTCAAAGTAACATCTAGTAAAACATTGGTTAGACATAAACCTATCAAAATTTAAATACCACTACCTTGGAGTTTGTTTTAAGCCATAAAAGCTCTTCCTCAACTTGCACACTAAGTTCTCCTTCCTTTTGACTTCATACCCTTGTCTATGTTGTATATATATGTATTCCTCAAAATCCCCATGGAGAAAGGTTGTGTCTACATCTAAATGATCAAGATGAAAATATTATGCTGCCACTAGAATTAAAATAGTTCTAATTGAATTCATTTTTTTCAAACCCCTTCACCACAAGTATAGCATTACACCTTTGTTTTCATCCATATTCTTCCTTCAAAATGTAAACCCAATTATCTGCAATGCTATTTTACATGTAGGCAAAATGAATAAGTCCCAATTCTAGTTATTTATTTAGGAGTCCACCTCTTCTTCCATGGCTTGCTCCCACTTCTTCCTATTTTCTACCTGCATTGCTTCTTCATATTTTTCCAGTTCACCACAATCAATCAACAATACATAAATAATGAAGGAGAGTATCGTTCAGGGGGTCTACTTATCCCGATATATCTTCTAACGCCACTTTCAATTGTTTGAGGTGCCCATTTCTATTGTGGTTGTTGTTGTTGTTATGGTTGCTGATCATTATAATTTTCATGCACCTTTATTTTTTTAGTGATCTCATCCAACACTATGTATTCTTTCTTTTCCTTTTCTTGTTTTTTTCCCTGCATCTGATCCTTATACAAGACCTTTCATTGAATATGACATCTCGTCTGATAATCATTTTGTGATTTTCATAGTCACATAAGTGATAACCAAAATCATTAACACCATATCCAATAAAGGTACATTTCTTTGATTTATCCTCAAGCTTTGTTCTATTTTGTTTATTAATGTGAACAAGGGTTTCACAACCAAAATTCTTTAAAACTGAGTAGTTTACCTTTTTACCTATTCATGCCTCCTCAAGAATACCACCATCCAAGGAACTTGAAGGCGCTCTATTTATTAGATAAAGAAAAATATCTATAGCATTTTCAAAATATTGTAAGGGAAATCCTGCATGCAATCTCATGTGCCTTGCACACTCCATGATTGTCCTATTCATCCTTTCTGACACACCATTTTCCTGTGATGTTCCTAGAATTGTCTTCTCTCTACAAATTCCATGCTTGGAAGAATAGTTATCAACCTATATGACATAATATTCACCTCCATTCTCTACTATTGGACACTTTAATTTCATTCATGTCACATTCTCAACCAAAGCTTTTAATTTCACGAAAGTATAAAATACATCATATTTATTATGAATACAATAAATCTAGGTTTTCCTAGTTTCATCATCAATAAAAGTAACATAGTAGCAAGATCCATCAAGAGATGATACGTGAGAAGGTCCCCATAGATATGTGTGCATAAGTTGTAGTTTCTCAGTCTCATTTTCTTTTCCAACTCTGATAAATTTGACTCTCTTTTGCTTTCCATGAACAAAATTTTCATAGAAGTCTAAATCAATATGCTTCAAACATAGCAACAAATTCCTTGAGTGAAGAATCTGCATCCCCTTCTTACTCATGTACCTGAGCCTATAATGCCACAATGCCATATCCTCTCCTGTGGAGGTTAATGCATAAACATAATTAGAAATACCATTACATAAATGCAATGTACCAACCTTTTCTCATTTTTCTATTACCAGGGCTCCTTTAGTGACCTTCCAGGTTTTGTTTGTGAATGTAGTTACACAACCTTAACCACCTAACTACCCCATTAAAATTAGATTTTATTTAGAAATGGAACAAGCCTTACCTACTTCAATGTCCATTGGTTTTCATTTTCTTTCTTTATAACAACCTTATTCATTCCAATGATTTTATAGGATGTATTAGAACCCAGACAAGCCTGTCCAAAATCTCCTTGAACATAGTCATGAAAATGTTTCTTATTATGTGTGGCATTGAATGAGACCCTTGAATCTACCACCCAGGTATTAATAATATTCTCTAATGAAATAATCAAAACATCTTTCAACACATCGAATTTCACATTCACTTCATGTTTATTCTCATGTTGTAAATGTCCTTCTTTTCCCTTCTGAGATTTGTAGTCTTTGTTTATGTGTCCTTTCCTCCCACTTTTCCAGCACACCCTCCCTGATCTAGATTTCGATCTTCCTTTTCTTGAATTAATATGATTTCTTGGGGTCATTCCTCTTTCCATTTTCCTTCCCATAGTCTCTGCAGTCAAAGAATGTTACTTGATGTCTCACAAGAGCTTTCCAGCCACATTTCCTCCTTAAGGATGGCACCAACAACATCATCAAACTTTAATGTAGTAGATCCAAATATACAGCTACTAATATCCATATCTAATCCATTCAAAATTTCTAGTAATGAGCACAGAAATAACAGAGCCCTAACTACATCATCAAAATTTACCCCTACAGATATTAACTGTCCGGTAACCATGTTAAATTCATTTAAAAGATCAACAATAGATCCACCTTCTCACATATTCATATTATATAGAAACTTCATAATAAATACCTTATTTTAGGTCGACGCTATTTTAGATAGTTTGGCCAATTCGATCATTAAACCTTTTTTTGTCATTTCCTTTGAAATGTTGAATGCCACTGACGCTACGAGAAACAACCGTATTCTTCCTAGTTACTTTATTTTGAGAAGATATCATTCTTCATTTGTCATACATGTGAGCTTCTTTAATTTTTTGGTCAATGGTAGGTATAGAAATTTATGATATAGATAATATTACGTCTGCATCTTCCATGACTGCTAATTTTTTCCATTAAATTTTGATCCTAAACCTAACATCTTCTACCATCGCTCCCACTCGAACTAGGAACCCTTATTTTCTATGATTTTATCAGCCAAATGGACTTTCATTTACGATACCAACTGTTAGAAATTAATTAAATGAGTAATGAAATAAATAAAATATTCTGGAAATATAAATAAAGAAATGCATAAAACAAGAGAGACACAAATATACGTGGTTCACCCAATTTCGACTACATCTACGGAGAAGCAACCAATCCTTCCTTTTATCTCATCTTGAAA
Organism: Pinus tabuliformis; assembly: GCA_031772625.1. Classification (NCBI taxonomy): domain Eukaryota; kingdom Viridiplantae; phylum Streptophyta; class Pinopsida; order Pinales; family Pinaceae; genus Pinus; species Pinus tabuliformis. The sequence continues at coordinate 777,044,393 of CM062818.1, forward strand.
ATTGATGAGATACAACCTACAAAAAATCCGGTATAATTTCCTCTTCACTCTCACACAAAATATTCTCTCTCTCTTGCTTAGAATATTAACACACAACCACAATAAAATTCCCTCATGTAAACTGAAGGTTTCCTTCTAGGGAAAAAAGGCCTAAATTAACATAACTTTTTTTTGTCTAATCATCTGCCTAATGAATGACCCAGGTTGAATACGAAATTACAATATTTTACGAGGAAAATTTTCAACTATTTTTAGCTTTAGGGGCAGTTCCCCCGAACCCCTACCAAGGGGTGCTCATTAAAAGTAGTCATCGGCCCCCACCGTATGGAGCCCTCGACGGTTATCATGTGGGCATCATTGCTGCCATGTTATGGAACTGGGGTCCAAGGAATGTGGGACCTATGAATCAAGAAGATTATTAGTCTCCACACCCAACAACTTTCATATGCATGCATGAGCCATTTGTGATGGTGATATTCCCACCATATGTTCAGGCTTCCCTTGCCATCCAATATTACATTTGAAACATTGAAACAACACACCATACATCCATTGTAACATTTATATACATGTGCACCTTCTTACTTGATAATGGCAGCTAGAGTACTTTGTTAACTTTTCATTAGATGCTTCTTTCCTTTTCTAGCATGAGTTCTTCTATTCCTACATTAGTCATATTTTTTTGCACCTCAAATGATCTGCAAGAAAGATCAACTTAAAACATTTCATCGAGAGGTTAGAAGTATCCAAATACTCAAATATACATGCAAGAAGTATAATTAATGATCAAATCAACTAGTCTAAACAAAGGTAGAGACATAAACAAGTAACATAAATTTAAAAGTACTTATATTTAATGAGAGGTGATCATCTTCCTATTGAACCAAATTTCAAGAGGCATGACAGACCATTTCCTAACCAACTCCATTAATTACCATGGCGTAACTAAGATTATCCCAGCATGTGGTACACAAAATCTGTCACAAGTGCTAGAACATCCTCACTTTGATCATGCTAGGGTTTCATGACTTCATAACCAAAGCATTTGACATAATCCATGGTTTCTTTCAAACCCTAACCTTATAATATCCATTGAAACTTAATAGCCAAATTTCCTAGGGTTTCCTTCAAACCCTAGTATTCTTGTAGGTCTCCTCCATATTCCCTCGTATGAATCAAAGGTGTCTTTATAGGGGTGATATCAATGACTTTTCTTTACGCCATCTTTGATACCATGTTAATTTTTCTTAAGGATATATTTCTATTTTCGTTGATAATTGAATTTCATTATTTACATATTAAATTAACCCCACAACATCATAAAATTATTTAGACTTACATAATTATTCAACAACATATGCAACTATAAAGAAAGAAAAATATCATCATCAATTCAATAGAACCTAAAAGAACAATAGAAGAAAATAATTCACACATAGATACACCAAGATTGGCTAGAGACCAGGGGAAAATTCACTATGGGGAAATCCATTTCAAACCATTCTTTTTTTATATTGTCATTGAATGATTCAACGAACGAGAGCACAATGATCCATATCTTCATCCACACAAATATCTAGCAACATAAACTAAAAAATATTAATGAAATGAACCCATCAACGCTAATACTCAAAACCCTACCTCAAAAGACTACAATCAACTATCATTGTTTGTCGTTCAATATCGAACCCTACAGTGAACGAGAAAAAACTTCAGTCAATTGAAAAACTGAACCCCAACACACAACCGCACAGAGGGCTTATTGTGCGAGTAAATGAGAGGCTTCAACCACGTTAGTGATCCAACTTGTGTGTGGTTGCAACTGATATTTCCCTATTACACACCTGTGGCTGAGAACCAAATTCCTAGAACGCTCATGTGAGCTTCAGACCCTGGAATTTTAGACCTGTGCAAGATAATTTATATGAACCTTCCTCAAACTTGTGCAAGCCAAAACCAAGAAAGAGAATAGAATAATTATCCAATATTATGTACAAATGAGGCTGATTTCAGTTGTATTTATATCCTTCCAAGCCTATCCAATTTGATTTAGGGGTGACTTGATCAAATATGCACATGGGGGCTTTAATTCAAAAATACATTGTCCCTTGTCCAGATTGAGTGTTTCAATAGTCAAAATTGGTCCTCTCGAAAAGAGGAATCTCATTCCATGGTTGTAATTTATCACTGAGATGAAAAATTAACAAGGTATAGCTGCACTATATGCTTACTATTGTGAAAAGAAGAGTTCATTGCACGTTGGAAATTTGTGTCTGCATTCTTAAGACCAAAAGGAAGTTTTTGATAAGAAATGGTACCCCATGAGAATATGAATGAAGTCTTACGCCCGTGAAATGGGAGGATGTTGATTTCATTGTAGCCAAAGAAGCCATCCATAAATGAGAAATTTTCACTCCCTTCACAACCATCAACAATTTGGTTGATGAAAGGGGTTGGGTAGTTTCCTTTGGGACAAGCATGGTTAATATCCTGATAATCGACACATACTCGGATCATACCATATTTCTTCATTATAGGAACTATGTTCAAGAGCCAATTAGTTAGAGGAACACAATAAATAAAACTAACATGAAATGTTTTTTCACCTTTGACTTTAATCACAGTAGATTTCTTAGGGTGGATAGGAGGTAAACATTGTCTAACTTGCTTAGCATCCAGATAAGTTTTAATTTCATGCACCATTATGTTTGGATCAATAAATTTCATCTCTTGTATATCCAAGCAAACACGTCACAAAATTCTTGAAAAATGTCCTTGTAAATATTAATCTCATATGGGGAACACGAGGCACCTATCTGGATGTTCTCAATGATTCCAGGTTTAATTACAATATTGAGAGGAATAGGCTCCTCAATATCTTATAGATTTTTCTCAAAATTGATTTCATGAATGGAGATGATCTTCCAAGGTTCCTTAGTAATCTTGGGTGTGAAAAAATTGTTTTCAAGGGTATTTGGTTGAGGAAAGAAAGAGGAAGGATGATGATTATCATCCCAGGTTTTGTCATTTGACGTTATGATCTCCATGATACTTTCATTTGTAAGAAAGGTGTAATTGGAAGGGTTATAGTGAGAAAATATACCTAAATCTTGAGAAGAGAAATCAAATAAATTTACTAAGTCATTATAATCACAATTTACCGAAAAAGCCAAATGAATAGTGTCATAAACTAACACCGCTAGACCGAGTGGCATACAATCACCGAAAGAGTTAATGTTGGAATTGTAAGGTACTATCCAGGGACCATATGGAATATTACTAGATGAAATCATGATGATTGGAGCAATCGTAGTGGGAAAGTCGTGAGGAGGCAATGTGGGAGTTCCCATGAGATATGAGTCTTTTAATAATCTTAGGCCAACATTTTCAAAAGGGAGTGGGGATTAACCCATAATTGGATATTTCCAATGGTTTGGGAATAAGTGGTGAAAATGAAAAGTTGATCTACAACCACAATGCCCCCTGGTGAGGGAAAGAAATCATCTAAAAATAGGAGGAGATTACAACACCCATTTAATAAGTCGATGTTCGGCCGAATAAGAGGTTGTAAATCCAATTGTCCATCGATCGCTTCTACCTCTAATGAGACTATCTTACCAACTAATTTGGCTAGCGAGGAATTTATAATTCCATAAGGTTTAAACACTTTTCCATCAAAGGATTTAAGGGTAATGAATGAATTATTAAGTGATGGGGAACCTAAAGCTTTCCAGCATGAAAGCGACATGATGCAAGTGAAATCACCTTCATCTACAATGGTTTGGAATACATTTTTATCTCTAACAACAAATTGACTCAGGAAGGTGAGTTGGGGTGGAATTTTAGCTATATAATTCTCGTTGTTAAACACAATGAGGCCCGAATATAAAGGATTTGTTCCTCTAACAGCTGCTAATAGAGACTTCCTCCATGTAGGGAAATTTTGAAATACTTTGAAAGTTAACATAGTTGAAGGAGCCTAAGCTAGATCTTCAACTATATTATAATTTTGGGAAGCTCTCGCATGGGGGTTAAATGATGATTTATGAAGAACCCTTTAAGAATAGGTTTAATTGGGAGTTCAACACTAGGTTTTTCAATTTGGAGAGGACTAGATGTGGGTGGAGTAGAACTGGAAGGTTGTTCGGTAGCCTATCCATTTGAAGGACTTAGGTTACCATAGTATTTATTTCTAGTAGCCACTAAGACATATTTTTGACACATATAAATTGTGTTTTCGGAAGAGGAGGATGGATCCTGTGCAATCGATTTCTTCTATTCGAAATAATGAATGTTTGATATGTGAAGGTCAAATCTATTTTTTCAATTATGTAGATCTGGTTGATTAAAGAAATGAAATAGAAAGTTCAGAATTAAGCGAAGACTTGGCTGTTTAAAATTAATTAAATTAAAGGGGCTAAAAATAATAAAAGATTCATTAACATAGATAAAATATGAAGGTTCAAAGTAATAAAACCCTAAAATAGAAATAAGTGAAGAGTAGAAATAAAAAGCAACCTAAATTAAGGAATAAGTCAATAACATGGATGCTAATCAACAAGCACGCACAAACACAGATGCAGATGCTTCCGCTCCCAGATAGAGGAGGAGAATATTAAAATAGGGTATGATTTCCCACGTTCTCCTCCTGGTTAGGCTTAATTTAATCAGCACAAAATGGATGGATGGATGGAACGATGTGCACTAAACGGAGAAACGCTTGGATTGATTGATACACCGGCATAATAAAACATTGATTTTCGTCATTACAGTGCTGAAAAAACCAGAAAAAAATAAATAAAAGGTTGGGATCCTTGAAGTGAGGAGAACATATAATCATGGAAGACACTTCACTGAAAGCTACATCAAATCGGAAAGCAAAAAATTCTAATTTATATTTTCCATCCTCTTATAATGTTTAATGTTTAATTGCGTTATAATAATTCTATTTAAAATAATTTTATATTGTTATGATATTATATATATATATATAATTCACATTAGTTGAGAATTAAAAAAAAAAATTAAAATGCAAAATTTATATAGAATTCATGATTCTAATTATGTGATAAAATTTTTTGATAAATTTGATTTTTAAAAGTTTAATTATTTGATAATTATTTTAATTTAGTTTTTAAAAAATATTTATAACTATTAAATGTTAGATATAAATCAATTTTTCAATATTAAATATTTACTCATTATCATGGTATGATACATTAAGTTGTGTGTTGATTTTATATTAATTTGTTTTTGACTAAAATTTTATGCTTCTTATCTACAGTTTCAATTTTTGTTATTATTATTTAAATTTATTTATTTGTAAGGTGATTGGTTGAGGTTTTATTTCGGTTGTTTAGTAACTTCTATTTCTATTAGTTACTAGTATTTTATTTTTATTTTTATTTTTTATTTCATTTTATTTTTTCTATTATTTCCATTTTCATGAATTATAGTTTTTTTGTCCATGTTCTCAATTTAGGATGACTTATTATATTAAAAACATATTTTAATAAATTTATTTATAAAAAATTGTATATATTAATAAAAAATAAGTATATACACACATATAAGAATATATATTAAAGTGTATGTGTGTTAATATAAAAAAATATTATTTAATTACATTTCATAATTTTTGGTGATGACATTCCACAATACAATATTTTATTATTTATTTTATTTTTGTGATGAAATGTTTGTCTTCATTATTTTTGAGTTTAATTAAGCTATATTCCTACTAGCTATTATGTAGCCCTTGTTTTTTAATGTTTCAATTTCTTTTAAATATTTTTAGAATTGTAAATAAATTATCGAATATATATATATATATCCAATTTTAATGTCACTACCAAGCCAGACACCAAATTGGTATATAAGACCCCCTTGTTTGTGGAACAAGGGACTCACCTTATCCAATTTTAAGGTCACGCCCAAGCCAAACACCAAATTGTTCTATGAGACCCCCTTGTTTGTGGGACAAGGGACCCACCTTATCCGATTTTAAGGTCACGACAAAGCCAAACACCAAATTGGTGTATGAGACCCCCTTGTTTTGTTTGTGGGACAAGGGACCTACCTTATCCAATTTTAAGGTCACAGCTAAGCCAAACACCAAATTGGTGTATGAGACCCCCTTGTTTTGTTTGTGGGACAAGGGACCCACCTCCGCACATCGATTTGTTTATGGGACAAGGGACTGACATCCACAGCGATTTGACTGTTAAGTCTGTGAAGGCATACATACTCTACCACCCTCTGGTTTTGAACCTATGACCTCTTAGAAAGAAACACATGCTCTTAACCATTAGGCTCACTCAAGTTGTTTAAATAACATCTAATCACATTTAATGTTTAAAGATAAATATAAAGTATACAAATATTTATTGAACAAGCATAAGTAAAAGATGTTTCTTTGTGATTTAATTTTTTAAATCCAAATCTGTCATTTTGATAACACATATGAGTTTTATAATTAATGCTTATTGTCTAAATAATTAAAGATGATGGAATCAATCAATTCTATTAATGAAATGAAAACATATTAAATAGTATTTAATATATATTTATAATTCAACATTATATAAATAGAAGTAATAAATATTTTGTGATACTTATAATGAAAATAAGAAGAAGAAGCTTAGAAATTAGACGAGTCCGAAGAAAATGAGCCTTTTTCCAAGAGATTTGTACGCATCAAGAATGAGTTCTTCTTGCTATGTAGATCAATTTGATGACTTGAAGAGTAGTGGATTTTTAGGTGAACAAGAGCAAGATCAAGAACACGAGTGGGTCGAAGAAGATGAACCTAGCTTCTGTGTTACCATTCTTTGTTCTCCTGCTGGCTCAACGGAAATCGGGCGCGTTGAATTGAACAAGTTTTATGCAGTTTTCTTTCTTTTCGAAAACGCAAATGGGAAATGTATTTTGTCTGAAGTTTTTTTATAACAGGGTATGTCAAAACCTCATCTTGAAGAAGCTGTTGACAATATCAGTGGGTCCATGCCGGATTCACACTCAATGTATAACATGCATAAGTGATCAAGATCCACGTCTTATTGCATAGCGGTGGTTTCTCTTTTTGCGGTGGGTTCTCTTATATCAGATCCTAACCCATGTAAATCTTCAAGATTGTATTTGGATATAACTTGTATTGGATCGGTAGGGTCTTAATCAAATATGCTCCAGATCTAATTTTCTGGTTTTTTCTTCGATACCTACATGCATCAAGGATCCAAATAATCTTACACGGCAGAGAGTCCCTCCTCCCATAAAAAAACCCAAATCTATCACTTAGGTTCAGATCTAAATGAGAGACAAGTAGAAGGGAGATCACACGGTGTAGATCAAGATGCGAAGGAGTTGTATCAAATTTTTATCAAAAACCATTTCTAGATAATCAATCCTGCTAAGGGTTCGGGGAATGGATCTAGTGACAGATCTAAAGCAGAGTGCCCAAAATATCACAGTTATTCCTGCCTCATTACAAAGTCTTCTTTTTCAAGAAAAGTGTTGTAGGGTTTGGTCTATTTTAAAGACTATGGTATTCAAAGGAATTATACCATCATCTTGAATTTAATACTGCAAGGTGGTGCCTAAGGAGAAAGATTTCCACTTGGATCGTCTTTGGCTACCAAGGGTATGGCCTCGTTAAAGGATGCATTGAGAGGGAATGTTGCCACATTGGAGAAACAAAACCCAAATCTAACAATCTGAGGTCTGTACATTGTAGAGAAGATGGAGAAAGCCCAGATATGTCCATAGAATTACTAGAGGTAAGTGGTATTTTCACTAATTTGCAAGAAAAAGCTATCATATGTCGATTTAATGGTTTTTAGCTCAAATCTAAAGATCTAAATGAATGGATATACCTCAATTGGACTAGAGATAGTGATATTTATCTATGTGCAATTTTTTTTTGTGGTTCAGTTTGATAACCAGAAAGACTTTGATTATGTCATAAATGAAGGACATGGTTTTGGGAAAGGGAAGATCTCTTTGTAACCCCAAAGTTTTCTAGTTTTGATGAAAACACAATGGTGGTTACAAAAATTCCGATTTAGGTAAGGCTACATAATATTTCGCTCCCCTTTTGGCACCACCAGGTCTTACAAGGCATTAGGAAGTCTTTGGGAAGGTTTCTAAATATGGATTGAGGAAGAATGGACAAAGGTATATTCACTTTTGCACGCATATGTGTCGAGATGGATTTAAGAAAAGGCCTTCCTGGTAGTATTCACCTGACACATAAAGACTTCAAATTGACACAATGATTAGATTTTGAAAGTACCGCATCTAGATGCTAGATTTGCCATTAGACAGGGCACTTGTAGAACACATGCAAACAAGCAAAGAAAAGGACAAATAAAAGACCGCAAAAGAAAATATGATGGAAATTCCCACACCCTCCTTCATATGATGGGGATGAAGAAATGTATGAGACCCAACAACATCAAGAGACACAAAATCAACAAGGTTCTCAAAAGGAGGGAGAAGAGAAGCAGAAAGATCAGAACAAGCAGACAAAGATTCTCGATAACTAAGCAGTGGTTTCAATCCATGAGAAGCAACACGAGTACAAGAGAAACAATCAAGGCTTAGGTGGAACAAAGCAATCACATGTTTCGAGAGATTAGATTTAGATAAAGAAGCCCTAAGCACTTCAAGAAATAATGAGTTGGCAATTGTTTCAACTACTCCATCACTTGTGGTTTGGCAAAAAGTCCAAAATAAATAAAGAAAAAAAAAAAAACTTTTTATCTGGCCAAATGTAATTTTAATTTTTAATTTTTGTATCTTATCTACTATGAGTGTTTAAATCACATACATTGGTCCCCCACGAAAATATCTAAATGCACTTGTGCATCTGATGAATGCAACTTTTTATTTTTATTAATAGAAAGTTACTGATTTTTCGTCGAAAAAAATAAGAAGAAGAAGAAATATCATTAGAAGGTTGAAAATGTATGGAGTATCTAGTTAAATCCCAAAGAAGTCTTCCATAAATATTATGCTTTGGTTAGGAATCATTACCAATAACAATGTTGAGATGTTGGTGGTGTATCATGGTATTTAAATTTAAACAAAAATAAAGATCAATCATATAAAAACATGGTTAAACATTCTAACAAATTGAAGATTTTTCACTTTCCATTGGTAAAACAATTTCCACCAAAAATGCAAATTTCAGTACTAAAGCTACAATTTTTATTGCAAAAATAGATGTACCTTGCATGAATACCCCTACTAAAAGCAAATTGTCTAATTGTAACATTTTATGTATGCATCTTCATGAATTTCAAATGTTTCTTCCTATATTTCAAGCAAAATTTTGGTTTCCCTTTCTACTATTTTGAATACCCAAAAGAAGTCATATTTGTAGAACTTTTATACTGAGACACCATATAATAGTTGTCAAACAGTGTCCATTATTTGATATCTCTCTTTACATTCTACTCCCAAAATGGCATTCAAAAATACAAATTGAAATATTCAAGGATATGGTAGAAAAAATTGAATGAACCTCCCTTTCTTCATGTCTTAAGGACACATAAGTTGATGGTGGATTGTTTGCCCAAGCTCGGAGCACACATGAAGGAAATTTTCGATAAATATGAAATGGGGGAGGCACCTATCCACATGCCCATCCCTTGAAATCAATGACTAATTAGTTTACCCCTATAATAATTGACTAGTGGATTTAAGCTCATGGAAGCAAAGATAAGGACTTAAATCTAACCAAGCATAGGCATTTTGGCCTCCTTCACCAAAATTTGATTATAAAATTTTATCTGAGACTGTGATTTCTTGTTTAAAATGTGTTTTTGAATGCATAAATGGATTTAACCCCATAAAAAATCATTGAGAAACTCAATTTGTATACATTACACAACTCAAGCATACAAGTAAAAAAAATGTGTACTCCATTTAGGGAAAATTTGACAATGAAACTTTGCTAGAGATGGGCCAAAATATCTATTAGAGAACACTCTTAAATTTTGGCTTCTAGTTCTAATGCCCATATGACAATATGATGATGGAGGAGTCATTAAGGTAGTGGCTATGAGGAATGCCAACTTAGTGTGAGACGCTTTGGTCTTTATTGTCCCTTTCCTTTCTCTTCAAATTTGGTTGAACGTATACATCAAACAGTGGATTGAATCTGATCAAGAATGTGAAGGTGAACTCAAATCAAGTGTTTTCCATGGACAAATGTGGAAATCAACATGGTGTAATGTACAAATTGTTAGAGATTACATAGCATATGTAGATGATACTATGAGAAGAATCTTGTAGAATACTAATGAGAGGTGACCATAGCGATAGGTACATTGAACTAACTAGTATGAAATTTTGGATAGAAACATATCTTTGGAACAACAAGAATAGAGAAGACACATAGTAGAGATGGTGGTCCAAAATTTGTATTTGAGAAAAATGGGGAAGGTCATGAAAATTCATATTTGTTCCTAGGAAATGAAGTACATGGAAATGGTAGAGTATGTTAGTTTAGGGGATGCCAAGTCTCACAATATATAGAAGTTTTTGACAACATACATGGAGGGAAATGTGAACTTGGTCTCTCCTCAATAAAACTAACAAAATTTACTTGGTGAGGTGAAATAGGAAACTATTATGGTTTGAAATTGTAACAAGTATTCATATAGAAACATTAATTAGTTGGATAAGAACACATTGAGGTTCAAGAACTTTTAGTTAATTAAGGATAGTAAGTAAATAAATTTCCATACCATATTAGAATGTATAATAGATGGTGGGATAGTTCAATATATTCAAGCCCTCGATACTCAAATTGGCTTACCGTTCACTTAGCCCACAACTATTCTCTTCTTCTCATAATTTTTTGAAATTCTATCTGATAATTCACTCACATATGAACACTCTCAACAACCACTTCAATCATTTTATTTTCTATTTATACATTAATTTGTCTTTATCCATGGGTATCGATCCATGGTATTTGTGGGTTTATTAAGCACTCAATTCAATGTGCATGTGTTATCTCAATAGTACTTTGACTCCTTTAGTTCTTACAAATGACTCTTGACCTTCTATAATGAAATTCATATTCCTAAAGGTGAGAAGTTTTTATCTCCCATCATTCAACCATATTTATTTACATATGCTACATATACCCATCCCCATAAACATGGGACCATCATACCAGGAGCACTTTATACCAGAACCTTTTTCACTTTGTGTTTTCTAGTATGGTGATGATTGACCCTCAGAGGCTATTCCTCAACTCCTCATGGCTAAGGTTTGTGACAATCTCCTTCACATACGTAATATCATACATCCTTCTAAGCCCTCATCCCCAATTTCCATATAAATTAGCATCCATGACCAACTGATATGACTTTGTCCCTATCTCTATATCATATACTATTCAAATTCCATAGCTTCGAGTGCTTGACAATTAAGTAGTCATGATCATGGGATATTGCCATATCTTATTATCCATACAAAATTCCAATTTAATTCTTTTTCTCTTAATGTTGACACCTGTGAATGTAGGTTCTGATCTCAATATCATCTCCATATCAATATGGTGCACTCCATTGAGAAATATCTAGTATAGATAACTACCACTGAAAAAAAAATATCCAACTTGTCTCCATTTGTTGGAAAATTTTCCATCACACTAGACTCCTCATATTGGAGTTATCTAATACATGTTTATTTCAACCTCCATTTACTTGAGTATCTTGACATTAGGATGACAGTATTTTATCCTTTAGATATGTTAAATTTTGGTTCAAGATGTTGGTTTTTGGAAAATTTTCTGAAATAAAAACACACAGGAAAACTTCACCAAACATAGTCTTGATGTCGGTCCAGAGACCTAATAGACTTCCAAGTCAATCCTTGGTGGTCCAATCACAACATGCCATGTGGTCCTTTTTACCATTAATCTCTACCTCGTTATACCTTCCAAGTCATACCAAATACCAACCATGATGTTTTACATAAAAGTTGCAATCAATTACTTAGTGATTTAGTACCCTATTACGAGACCCACTATTGTTATGTTACCTACAAAGTCATCTTCTTTGACTAGTCTGATCTTGCCACATGTTTGAGTGTTTACATGTACCTACCATGTGTCACTTTCCAATCATCCAATTACCTATCCAAATCAAGTGAAAATGTATGTTGTGTGTTACCTACCTATGTTACCATGTTATGAAATATGCCTCCTATTTTTCAACATAAAACCACATTATAAAGCTTTGATGTCATAATAAATACTAGTTCAAGCGTATTCCTCGCTTCAACCAACATGCATGTGTGAGCTTGGTATGGATCTAGGCCACTGAATCAAGGTGTTATTTATCATTGCATCCATTCAATGCACATCTGTACTATAACCTCGACAGTTCCAAACCCAATACTGATCTAGGCCATTGATCTATGAAACGTGTGATTATCACGGAACCAACATCTATTTTCTGTGAAACCCTAACTTACATATAGTGCCAACACATGCATGCATTGAAAATGATTCCAACACCCTACCTTGTCTTTTCCTGCGTGACGTCTGTTTGGATCCCTGCTTAAATCAACCTTTGCAAAGTTATTCAAAACTTTTCTTATATATATATATATATATATATATATATATATATATATGGATTAGGATCAAAAGAGGGAGAGGTAGAGAGAGAGAGAGAGAGAGGGAGAGGAAAGGTGGTGGAAGATAGGGATATAGAGGGAGATATATAGGGATGGAGAGGGAGAGTCACGGGGAGGTACAGAGAGGGATAAATATATAAGGAGGAGGGGAGGGGAGGGAGAAAAGAGATAGAGGAAGTGAGGCAGGGAAATGGTGATGAGGGGGAAAGAGAGAGAGAGGGTGGTATGGATATAAAGAGAGAGAAAAGAGGGAGGGTGGTATAGAAACATTGAGAAAGATAGGGGGATTCAAGGATGAAATGAAGAATAGGTAGGGAGGGAAGAGAGAGAGGGAGAGAGACAAGGGATAAGGAGGGTGAGGGAGATGGGGAAGAGATATAGGGAGAGGGAGGGTGGGAGGCAGTGGGGAAGAGGAGAGATACACAGAGGGAGTGAGGGAGGGTAGGAGGGAGAGAAATATAGAAGAAGAGGCAAGGAGATAGAGAGATAGAGAGAGGGAGTAGGAGGGGAGGGAGGATAGAGACAAAGAGAGGGAGTGATAGAGGGAAGGAGGGAGAGGGGGATGGATGGAGGACTTTTTGGGGAGAGAAAGTGATAGATAGAGTGAGAGAGATGGAGAGATAGGGTGGAAGGTGGAGAGAGAGAAGGAGGGAAGAAAGGAAGGATGGATTTCAATGGAGGGTGGAGATAGAGGAAGGGAGAGGAAGAGGGGAGGAGAGAGAATGTGAGTGTGGGAAGGAGAGGGAGGAAGAGGGATAGATAAAGACAAAGTGACAAAGCGAGAGAGACAAAGAAAGAGATAGAGAGGGAGAAGGGGGATGGAAAGAGGGGAGACAAACATAAATGGAGAGAGATCAATAAAGAGAGATAGAGAGAGCGAAAAATAAAGAAAGACGTAAAGAGAGAGACTAAGTGATGAAAAGGAAGAGAGATAAGCATAGGTAGATAGGGAGTGATAGAGAGAGAGAGAGAGAGAGAGAGAGAGAGAGGAGAAAGAGGGAGGGAGAGGGAGAATGAGAGATGAGGAGAGGCATATAGAGAGATAGTGGAAGGGAAAGGTGCACATGGTTTGAGCGAGAGGGAGAGGAATATGAGGGGAGAGGGAGAGAGATAGATATGGATAGGGAGGGAACAAGGTAGGGAAAGGGGGCTAAAAAGAGAGAGAAAGGTGTGGTAATATAAGAACAATTTTCTTTCTGAATATAAAAATTTTTTCTTATAGGAAAAATGCATGTGTCTCAAAATATATCAAAATCTAATTTTAAGTGCAAGGGTATAAAATATATTAAAGGAGGAAAGAATATTTACATTCTAAATATTTAATAAATTGAGAAGATATTGTGGATGTAACTTGAACGTAATTATTAGTATTAATCTTTGAAGTGTTTAATGTGATGGTCGGAAGAAAATTTGCATTATAAATATTTAATAAATTGAGAAGATATTGTGGATGTAACTTGAATGTAATTGTTAGTATTAATATTTGGAGCGTTTAATATGATGGTGGAGAAGCAAGTGTCGACGCACAAGTTAATGTTTAGAGGAGAATGGGGGAGGCACATCGGAGGTAATACAATCTTGTCAATCGAACATTAATGGCCTAGATATAATGGGGGATGGTGGGGGGCACATCGGAGGTAATGCAATCTCATCAGTTGAACATTAATGGCCTAGATATAACGGGAGATGGTGGGGGGCACATCGGAGGTATTACAATCTCGTTAATCGAACATTAATGGCCTAGATATATTGCAGTACCCCCTTCCTTGAAACCTAAAGCTACTAAATGGGGGTGTGCTGCAATACCATGTGAGGGGCTAAAGTTGTTTCACCATCAAGATACTTGTGTGAAAGAAAAAAGGATTGCAGAGACATCCTAATAGCCATTATGGGCGCTCTTGAGGCTGAAGAAAGAATGAACATTGACACCGAATAAGTAGATAGCAAGCGTGGCCATCCATGTTATTATTACATCATAATTATGTGAAGCATCACTGATGTTGCTCAAATTTAAAAAATTCATGCCTTAATGAAATAAATTGTATTAATAAGTGAAAAGAGTGAAGTGAAGCTGGTATTACAATAAAGAATGAGCTACCTGTAGTAGCTGATGAGTAACCTATCAACATAGCTCATTAAATTTCTCTTTGTAAAATATGTATAGCTATAGACCAACAATATTCATTGACAAGCAACAATATTCATTAACAAATATTAGTTTAAAATCCAGAAATATGTTTTAGACAAATTAATGAATATTTTTTGATGTGGCATGTTTAGAAAAATGACTTTTTTCTAATAATGTCTAAATTAATAATTTACAAATTTCATTTTCATGTTTTAGTTACAATTAGTGTGAAAATTACTAGAAGTAACCATGGCAGTTCTAATCTTATTTCATATAAAAGGAAGAAAAGAATCCAAGAAATGGGTTTTAAGGTCAAGAATCTTTGGCATATTGTATTGAGATGTAATGAAAATATTTTGAATAATATTAACAAAAGATCGAATTTCCTTATCATTTGTAGTATGTCATACATGTATGTGATTTGTTTCACAACATATTTGTACCATAGTTTATTAATACCATATGTCCAAAATGACATGTGCTGATATGACATTTGTTTTAAATAATTAATTTGAGATAAAATAATTAAAAAAATCATAACAATTTAGAGATATCTAAATCAAAATAAATTAATTAAAAAATCATAACTAAATTAGAAATATATCTAAACTATTACTATAACTATTCAAAGAGATTTCATAAAAGGTTAAATCTATAAATGCCCGTGATTATATTTTGAAAACCTTGGTAGCATGATCTAATTCTGCACGGAAAAGGAGATGGCCCGCTCTTCCAAATTCCTGACAAATTGCGTGGGCCACCTATATCACAACAAATGCATTCGCCAAATTTAGATCCGAGGGCTTACTGTGTCTGGACAGGCACAGACACAATTAAGCATTTTTCTTTGGTGTGGAGATAAAAATGAAAATGACATTCCAACGGTATGAGGAAAAGAAAAAAAAAAGGATAATTATCAATTTTGCTCGGTAAATAGAAATTTTGATATGGTTTTTATTAAATGTAATAAATTTTTTTTGAAATTTACATTATAGCTATCAGTTTTCAAAATTTTAAATGTCTATAAAAATTTTATGCTATTTTTTAAAAATAAACATAACCTAATTTTAATATTTTTTTACCAATAAAATTTGCACCTAAGTGGAGAACGCCATATCCCTATGAGAATTCTTATATGAGGACGGAGGTAACAGAACGGAGCTTAATCCATAAAAAAGACATAACAGCCAGAATAACGTACAACCGAATCCAGAATAACATACAACCCATCGCTGGAATGAAGTCAACCTAAATTTATATGAAATCTACACATTTGTATAAGATTCAGTACGTTTTGAATACACAGGTAATTTTGTATGGATTAAAGTAGTATGGTTTAATGCATTGGAGGAATATATCCATCATTGTTTATAATCTCAAATATTAAGGTCATTTTTCATGTTTTAATTTCATCTATTCTTAACTTCCCGAGTAGTTAACTCTTTTATTAATATATTCTAACATTTTTTTAATAGAATATCATCTGTAAAGTTAGATATTATAGTGTTGGATTCAAAAATTGATGTTTCAGGAGGTTAGGACATATTTCGAATTAATTTCACTTCGAAAAATTATATTTCACAATGTAACCTACCATATTGATGCATAGGAACTTATTCCCTAGTACATAATTGTCTCGGGATATAACAAGAGAAATGGAGAGTGAGAGAAGGAGAGAGAGGAGGAGGTGAGATTGAGAGGGACAATGAGTGAGAGGTAAAAGGTAAAGATAGAGGGAAGGATAAGATGAGAGGGACATAGAGGGAGGGGTACAGGGAAAGTGAGAGAGAGGATGAGGCAGATAAAAAGATAGACACTTAAAGCGAGAGAAGAAGTTGGCGATAGAGAAAGAGGAAAAGGCGGGGAGGGAGATGGAGATGGATGTAGGGAGGGATAGAGAGAGAGAGGGAGGGAGAGGGAGATGGTAGGTGGGAGAAGGGTAGAGAGAGGGGGAGAGAGAGGGAGAGGGATGGTAGGTGGGAGAAGGGTAGAGAGAGGGGGAGAGGAAGAGGGAGAGGTAAAAACAGTGAGAGAGCAAGGGAAGGAGTAGAAGGTATGGAGGGAGAGGTAGGGAGGGAGGAGAAAGAGCGAGAGATAGGTGGGGAGAGATATGGAGATGGAGGATGAGAGAGAGAGAGAGAGAGAACGATAGGGTAGATAAATAGAGGGAGAGGGGAGGAGAAGTAGAATAGAGAAAGGGAGGGAGCGTGAGGGAATGAAAAAGAGGGAGAGGTAGAGTAATGGAGAAAAAGAGGGAGAAGAGAAATGGATTGAGGAAGAGGCGATGAGGGTAGGATGAATAAGGATTGGGAGAGGAAAAGGGACAAGGAGATGGAGGGAGTGGGAGATCATGGGAAGGAGGGAGACAAGGAAAGTGAGCGAGATAGAGAGAGCAAGAGAGGAGCATAGAGTGAAATGGGGATAGGGAGAGATGAAGCAAGAGGAATGAGGGGGGAGGCAGCGAGGGAGGGTAGAGATAGAGAGGGAGAGAGAGATGGAGGAAGTGAGGGAGGAATATGCCGGGCGGATGGGATGCAGTGGGATATGGAGAGGAAGACAAAGGCTAGGAGAAAGAGAGAGGGAGAAGAAGGGTAGGAGGGAGAGGGCGAACAACACAAAGAGCTCTAGTGAGGGAGAGGGATAATTTGAGAGAGGGAAAAGGATAGACAGAGAGGAAGTAGGAGTGAAGGATGGGGAGAAGTCATGGTGGGGAGAGAGAGGAGATACAAAGAGAGGGATAGGGAGAAGGAGAGGGTGATGGAGAGAGAGAGGGTGGGGCAGAGAGCTAACGAGGTGTGAGGGGGAGAAAAGGGGAGGGAGAGAAGAGGGATGGGAAAATAGATACAAATATAGAGAGGGAGAGGGAGGCAGGGAGTGGGTAAGAGGGGAGATGGTGGGACGAAGTGGGTAAGAGGGGAGAGGGTGGGACGAAGTGAGTAAGAGGGGAGAGGTTGGGAGGAAGTGGGAGAGGGAGAGGGGGAGAGAGATGAAAACAAAGAGAGAGGTAGAGTGATAGGAAGGGAGGAAAGGAAATGGGGAGAGAGAGAGAGAGAGAGAGAGAGAGAGAGAGAGAGAGTGATAGGGAGAGAGAGGAATAATGAGTGAAAGAGGTAGAGGTAGAAAAGGAAGGGAGAGGGAGAGAGGGATACAGGAAGGGAGAGGGTGGAGAGAGAGTGGGAGAGATAGAGATAGGGAGGGAGGGAGAGATGGAGAGAGAGAGATATATGGAGAGGGAGAGAGGGATAAAAGGTGAGGAGAGAGAGTGGGAGAGAGAGATATGGAGAAAGAGAGGTGAGGAGAGAGATGGAGAAAGAGGGAGTGAGGGAGAGGGTGAGAGAGAGGGGGAAGAGGTAAGAGAGGAATCAAGGGGAATCAAGGGTGACATACGAAGCGAGGAGAGAGTGGGAGAGTGATAGGGAGAGGGAAAGGGTTGGGAGGGGAGAGAGAGAGCGAGAGAGTGTGATGGATATTGAGGGTGGGAGGGAGTGGGAGATAGAGAGATATAAAGAGAAAGAGAAAGAGATATGGATGGAGACTGTGAGAGATAGAAGGTGAAGTAGAGAGAGGGAGAGAGAGGGGGGAGAGGAGAGAGATGGAAGGATGGAGCTAGAAATTGAGAGAAGGAGAGTCTAAGATAGGTAGGGAGAGAGGGATATGGGGAGGAGAGAGAGTGTGAGAGAAAGGAAGAGGTATAAAGAGGGAGAGATAGATGGACAGAGAGAGAGAGAGAGGAAGGGATAAAGATAGGGGGAGGGAGAGGGAGAGAGTGATATGGGGGGAGAGAGAGAAGGAGAGGTGGAGATGGTTAGGGATAGTTGTAGGGAGAGAGAGAGATAGAAAAAAAGGGATAAGTATACGGATAAAGAGGGAGAGGTAGAGATAAGGGGAGAGAATAGAGATAGAGAAATTCCTAGCCCATCCTACTCTAGCCTAGATTACTATAACATACTCTATTCTAGACTACTCTACCCTAACCTAGCGTAACCTACTCTCACCTAGCTTGACCTACTCTCCCATAGCCTAGAGTAAAGTAACCTAATCTACTCTATCATAGCCTAACCTAATGTTGCCAAGCCTAGCCTAGCATAGCCTAACCTAGCCTAGCATAACATACCCTAACCTAACCTACTATACCGTAGCCTAGCCTAGACTAGCCTAACCTACTCTATTATTGCCTAGCCTAGCCCTAAACTAGCCTAACCTACTCTAGCTTAGCCTAACCTAGCCTAACCTACCCTAGCTTAACCTAGCCTAACCTACTCTAGCCTAGCCTAGCCTAGCCTAGCCTAGCCTAACCTACCCTAGCCTAGCCAAACCTAGCCTAACCTACTCTAGCCTAGCCTATCCTTGTCTAATCTACTCTACCCTAGCCTATCCTAGCCTAACCTACTCTACTCTACTCTACCCTCTCCTAGCCTAACCTACTCTAGCATAGTCCAACCTAGCCTAACCTACTCTAGACTAACCTAACCTATCCTAGCCTAGCCTAACCTAGCCTAACCTACTCCAACCTAGCCTAACCTAATCTAGCCTAGCCTATCCTAACCTATCATACTCTAGCCTAGCCAATCCTAGCTTAACCTATCCTAGCCTAACCTACTCTAGCCTAGCCTAACCTAGCCTAACCTACTCTAGCCTAGCATATCCTAGCCTAACCTACTCTAGCCTATCCTAGGCTAACCTACTCCAGCCTAGCCTATCCTGGTGTAACCTACTCTAACCTAGCCTATCCTAGCCTAACCTACTCTATTCTAGCCTGTCCTATCCTAACCTACTCTAGCCTAGCCTAACCTAGCCTAACCTACTCTAGCATAGCCTAACCTAGCCTAACCTACTCAAGCATAGCCTATCCTAGCCTAACCTACTCTAGCCTAGCCTATCCTAGCCTAACCTACTCTAGCATAGCCTATCCTAGCCTAGTCCAACCTAGCCTAACCTACTCTAGCTTAGCCTAACCTTCCCTAACCTACTCTAACCTAACCTAACCTACTCTAGCCTAGCCTATCCTAGCCTAACATACTCTAGCCTAGCCTACCCTACCCTAACCTACTCTAGCCTACCCTATCTTAGCCTAACCTTCTCTACTCTACCCTATCCTAGCCTAACCTAGCCTAGCCTAACCTAGCCTAGCCTAACCTAGCCTAGCCTACTCTAGCCTAGCCTCACTTAGCCTAACCTACTCCAACCTAGCCTAACCTACTCTAGCCTAGCCTATCCTAGTCTAACCTATCTTATCCTAGTCCAACCTAGCCTAACCTACTCTAGCCTAGCCTATCCTAGCCTAACCTACTCTAGCCTAGCCTAACCTCCCCTA
This sequence comes from Pinus tabuliformis, assembly GCA_031772625.1. Lineage (NCBI taxonomy): Eukaryota > Viridiplantae > Streptophyta > Pinopsida > Pinales > Pinaceae > Pinus > Pinus tabuliformis. The sequence continues at coordinate 777,064,492 of CM062818.1, forward strand.
ACCTACTCTAACCTAACCTAACCCACTGTAGCCTAGCCTATCCTAGCCTAACATACTCTAGCCTAGCCTACCCTAGCCTAACCTACTCTAGCCTACCCTATTCTAGCCTAACCTTCTCTACTCTACCCTATCCTAGCCTAACCTAGCCTAGCCTAACCTATCCTAGCCTACTCTAGCCTAGCCTAACCTAGCCTAACCTACTCCAACCTAGCCTAACCTACTCTAGCCTAGCCTATCCTAGCCTAACCTATCCTATCCTAGTCCAACCTAGCCTAACCTACTCTAGCCTAGCCTATCCTAGCCTAACCTACTCTAGCCTAGCCTAACTTAGCCTAACCTACTCCAACCTAGCCTAACCTACTCTAGCCTAGCCTATCCTAGCCTAACCTAGTCTAGCCTAGCCTATCCTAACCTAACCTATCCTATCCTAGTCCAACCTAGCCTAACCTACTCTAGCCTAGCCTATCCTAGCCTAATCTACTCTAGCCTAGCCTATCCTAGCCTAACCTACTCTACTCTACTCTAGCCTATCCTAGCCTAACCTACTCTATCCTAGCCTAACCTAGCTTAACCTACTGTATCCTATCCTATCCTAGCCTAACCTACTCCACTCTAGCCTAGCCTAGCCTACCTTAGCCTATGCTAGCCTACCCTAACCTACTCTATTCTTTCCTACCCTATCCTAGCATACTATAGCTGGCCTAGACTAGCGCTACCCTACTGTAGCATAGCCTAGCCTAGCCCTCCCCTACTCTAGCATAGCCTAGCCTAAGCATAACCTAACCTAACCTACTCTACTATCCTAGCATATCCATCTTATCCTAGCCTAGCCTACTCTACTCTAGCCTAGCCTAGCCTACCTTACCCTATGCTAGCCTACCTTAACCTAGCCTAACCTACTCTATTCTTGCCTACCCTAGCCTAGCCTACCATAGCCTAGCCTAGACTAGCGCTACCCTACTCTAGCATAGCCTAGCCTAACCCTCCCCTACTCTAGCATAGCCTAGCCTAAGCTTAATCTAACCTACTCGAGCCTAGCCTATCTTGTCCTAACCTACTCTACTCTAGCCTAGCCTAGCCTACCTTACCCTATGCGAGCCTAGCCTATCTTATCCTAACCTACTCTACTCTAGCCTAGCCTAGCCTACCTTACCCTATGCTAGCCTACCCTAACCTACTCTATTCTTGCCTACCCTACCCTAGCCTACTATAACCTAGCCTAGACTAGTGCTACCCTACTCTAGCATAGCCTAGATTAGCGGTACCCTATTCTAGCATAGCTGAGCCTAAGCCTAGACTAGTGCTACCCTATTCTAGCATAGCCTAGCCTACTCTAGTATAAGACAACTTAGCCTATTCTAACCTACTCTAATCCGCCCTAGCTTACCTTAGCCTATTCTAGAGTAGCCTACTCTAGCTTAGCCCATTCTATCCTTAAGTAGCCTAGTCTATTTTAGTCTATCCTAACCCACTCTAGCTTATCCAAGCCTATTTTAACACAATCCAAAGTTATAAAAATTTATATATAAAACATTTAGTAGAAAAACATACTCTAAATCAATGTTAATAAACTTTTACATTAGATATTTAAATTTAAATCAATTTAAATATAAAAGGATTATCACTTTATTGTATATAAATTCAAACATTTTTCACTATACAATATATTCTAATTAAATGAATATACCATATTACATTATTCTAATTAAAAAAATATACCATATTACATTTAATCTTTTATAAAATACACACTGTAAAACTTAATAACATATGAACCGTCTGAAATTTTAAAATATATACAATGTAGAACTCAATAAGATATCAACTATCTATATTTTAAAAAATAAATTTAATTTAATAATATTAATATAAAGAAATTATTTAAAAATAAATTAAAATAAATACTATAAATAAAAGAAATATAATAAAATTTATTTAAAATAAATTAAATTTAATAATACGTATTTTAAAAATAAAATATATTAAATTATATATATATATATATAATTTAATAGAAGATGGGACATATATCTGTAAAATGTAAAAGCTTAAAACTGAGTCCAAATGAATTTGAGAAAGCCAATAAATCTAACTTAAAAAAACATAATTCAAAATCAGTTTTAGAAAGTCAATTTGTTTAACCAGCAACAGATTTTGAGGAGGCCAACCAATGGCTTGTTGGATTATTCTGAAACACACATCTGTAGAGGGTTAGATCGTTGAACCCTTGCAAGACTGTGCAAATAGTATTCAGACATGTTACTATTTTTTTTGAAAGAAGATTTTGATTGTGATCAAAAACATACACAGGTAGTTTCACTCAAATGCAATTTTACTCATTGATATCAAATATTTCAAATGCAATTTTAATCATCGATAACAAATATTTTGACTATTCCAATACGAGGGAGATTTGAGGCACGGAACTTTCCAGGAAAATATCAAATGCAATTCAAATGCAAATTTACTCATTGATATCAAATATTTCAAATGCAATTTTAATCATTGATAACAAATATTTTGACTATTTCCAGGTCTCTGCATCAAAAGATACTCTGTCCAAACTTTATGATGGGGCAAGTTTGAAGTAGCCACAGTTCTGCCAGAAATGAATTTCTCCTATCAGAATTAATAAAAAGTGAATAGTGTAATTCATATGGTAAAAAAAGCACAATACAGATTTTGTGTCATCATCCTCTAACCTGTATGCATCCGATAAGAAACAAACAAACAAACAAACATTAGCCTCACCTACCCTCATTTAGGCAAAGGCAAAGGCAAAGGCAAAGTCAGAAGCAAAAAACTCTTTTTAACCAAGACACAGCCAAAAACCCTACAATGAATTTTTCTATATTGCTGTAAAAAACGTTTACAATTCTGATGCACAAAATCTGAAACACTTATTTGAATTTTTTTATAAATTATCTTTTTCTAAGAGAATCAGGAAAATTAGGGTCAGATGCAAAACCCCAAAACATAAATTAGTGAATTAAAAAATAGTAAGTAAATAAATGCATAATTACATTAAAATCTGAAAAAGAAAACTGATAAATAAATACTAACCAAAAGATTATGCAGAACAATTATAAATATTTGGATATTTGGATATTTACATAATTACAGTGAAAATCTGCACAAAAAGACAATGAATACTAATTTTAGAAATACCTCTAAAGACGGTGAACCATGAAAGAGTACATCCATGGAAGTCGTAATTTCTCCCACTGAAGCGCGACGTTCATTCATGCATCAAACTGCCCGTAAATTTGCACAAAACTAGGCGAGTTTGCAGGCGCAGTGAATATCGCTGAGCGAATGGATAGCGGATGGGTAGAACAATTATAAATATTTGGATATTTACATAATTACAGTGAAAATCTGCACAGAAAGACAATGAATACTAACCAAAAGATCCCAAAAAAAAAGATAAATATTTGCATCAAACTGCCGGTAAATATTTGCAGTCGTAGGCGCAGTGAATGAAGGCCAAGATTATAGCCGAATGGATAGCCGATTTTCTGTGGTCCGCGGGATCGGATAGCTTTCAGCGTTTTTGAACTAACGGATAACTTTAAGCTTTTTTTAGCTTTTAGCTTTTTTATAGCTTTTATTTTTTTTAGCTTTTAACTTTTTTAGCTTTTAGTTTTTTATTCCAGAATTCTAATTTTTTCTTTAAATGTTTTGAATTTCGGTTTACTTGGTTATGCAGCGTGCATTTATTTTTTACGGGGGATAATGTGAGAGATTCTATTGGAGTATGGTTAAGAGTTCAGAATCATCAATGATTTAAAGGAGAATCATCGATCATAACATTATGTACTTTTAAAAGATGTAAATTGAATTGAATGATGCTTTAAAAAATAAATTCATAAGTTTTTTTGAGATTAAAGATGAGTAGTAAGACATGTTTACTTTTAAGACATTTTATTATTTTGCTAAAAGTTTGTGTGTTGGGTTGTGATGTGAATTTTCACATTTATGTAATGTGTTGGGTTGGGATGTGAATTTTCACATTTATGTAATATTTTTAAAAATTATTTGTTATGATGTTTTAAAAAATAAATTTGGTCAAAATTTTGGTTTTGGAATTCAATATCATCGGTGAGACACATCATTATTTTTTCACATTTATATAATATTTTAAAAAAAATCATGGGTGAAAAATAACATTAGTTTTAGCATTTATATAATATTTTAAAAAAATTTAATGAGTGGAAGACAACTTAACTTTTTGCATTTGTAGAATATTTTCTTTAATATTTCATTGATGAAAGACATGGTTATTTTTGGCATTTATAGAATATTTAACAAAAAATTAGTGAGTAAGTGGAAGACAATGTTATTTTTCCCATTTACATAATATTTAAAAAAAATAATCATTGGTGAAAGACATCCTTATTTTTTGTACTTACATAATATTTAAAAACAAAAATTCATTCGTGGAAGACATTGTTATTTTTCTAAAATCTTATGTGTTGCATATTTTCACAATTATATATTATTAAAAAAACTATATATATATATATATATATATATATATATATATATATATATATATATGAATTTTTTAAACACATTCATTAATTAGTTAATGCAAATTTAATATTTTATTTTCATAACCATTTGTATTTAGAATCCATTCTTCATTGTGTTACAATAAAACCACATTCATTAATTAATTTTACTTAATGCAAATATTTTTATTCTCATAACTATTTGTATATTAAGAAAGACAATCAAAATGTTTTTGCAATTACTAATGCATACATATAAATATTTTAAATATTCATGGGCATCATATAAATAAATACTCCAAATATCTATGTGCTACATAATAATAAAAAATTCAAAACCTTAATACATTAATACACTCATATAAATAAATATTGAAAAATGAGTTTTCAAATAGTATTGTTCTCTTAATATTTGGGGACTCCTTGAGTGTTATAAATTGGTTTAATGATTCTCAAAGATGTCACATCACACACTGCTATCAATTATAGAAGAGATCTTACAACTAAAACAAGCATTTGATTATGTATCTTGTTGCCACATTTATAGGAAAATGAACTATTAAGTGGCTTTTCTATCTAAGGAGGGCACTATACACATTTTGGGCACTTTGAAAATCTCGAAGCATACAGATGGGGCGGTTTGGGCGCACCAACATCAACCTTTCACCGAATGATAACATTTGCTCTTTTTTTGGTTTTAATGTGATCACTTATTTATTTTCCACCTAGTATCAATCAACATTTTGATGAGGATTTGATATGACGAAGATGGTCCTTATACATGATTTATGTTTTGTGACATTACACTTCACAACAAAAGTTTTTATACAAAATGATATGGATTAGTACATGGATTCAATTTTTTGATGTTATATCATTTTATTTTTTGTCCTTGCGTTACAGTTGGAATGCACATAGATGTAGATAGTGTATGTAACCTTTTCCTTAATAAAATGTTACAATATTTTCTTTCGAGAAAGAAAAAATAGACACTGAAAACATTAGTACATGTAATTTAAGTAATAACAAGACAATTCCAATAGTAGATCAAGGTATTTCCATACAAAATATTTAAAATAATACATTAATATAAATATATTCAAATATATAAAAAAAATTAAAAAATTATATTCATTACATATAAATGAGAGTTTCATGGCGAAAATATCCTCGGGGTTACAAATATTGCAGGCGAAAATGAAATCAAAATTTATGATTACAAAAATTAATTTTGTTCTCATAAATTTCAAAACTTTGCAATAATCATAGAAACAAAAATATATAAATAGACTAATGCAGGTAGAGGGCATTCCAATAAAATAATTCCATGTCTGCTGCACATACCAAACTAAAGGTAGTTACACACATGCTATGATTTGAAAAAACACTACCCATAAGGGCTTGCCGGCTTCTAACCAAAAATCACCAAAGGCCCAAGAGGCATTACATTCCATGGATCGATAGACAAACGACCTTTCCCAGTGCCCAAAAAAACCAACATTGCGAGAGGCAAAGGACACACTAAACCCATAAAAAAATGCAAACTTCACGAGCTAGGGAAACATTAACTGGTACACTAGTCCCCATTCTGCACTCTTTCACTAGTCCCCATTCGATAAGGAAACATTAACCCGAACCCGAGCATTTAAGCCAGGTGGATCACCAAGGTCACCTCCTTCTGGTTCATAGGGTACATGCTCTCAACATGCCTTAGGGTAAGTTAGTGGAGTTTTTGGAGCTTAATTTTGTAGCAACCAAAGGAAGTTTTTGGTGGCATTTGGAGGCCGCTCCCTCGTAGCAAATGACTCAGGGATTTTGGAGGCATTTTGGCTTCCTGTAATTGTCATTTTGGGATAATAATAAAGAGGCCGCTCGCTTCGAGGAAGGACCTAAAGGTATAGTCCATAGTAGATGAACTCCATTATTAATTAGTTTTGTTCCTATTTTCTTTTTGTCTCACTCTTTTATATTTCATTTTAAATTGAATTTTTTTTAAGTCTTCACGTTTGATTTAAGTTAATTGTTGGTTATAAGTTTTATCATCCACGCTTAAACATTTTTATAAGCCAATTCACTTTGAAAGATCCTAGATCACTGTTGCACCCCAAAAATCTTCAGCATCTTCATTGTACTCTCCGGATGCTTCTGATTCAAATAAAGGATGCAAATTGTTCATCTTGAAATCCAATAGATCATTCACCACATGTAACCTTTTCAATTTAGCCTCTACCAAATTCCACTTATGGTTAAACAGATCAAACTATGCTCACAACTCACATAGTACCATTTCTCCTTTTTTGCAAACCAGATTAATAAAAAATTCCATGGATGGAAGAAACTTAGCTAAGTAAAGATTAATTTCCTCATTATCATGTTTTTTCATTCAAACAATCACATCACAATCCTTCAATTCTTCCAAGCAATATGTGAACTTGGTATGAACCCAACTCACAAAAAGATAGAAAAGATAGATGATGTTATGAAACCAGCTCACAAAAGGATAGAAAAGATAGATGAACGCCTTAGAAATAAACCTCTTCGAGGGGGAAACCTCCTTTACATTACATAAATGAACAATTCTTGGATGATACAAATGAAGAGAACTCCTTTCTATATATAAGAGTCTAAGGGGTCATAATATAATCAGAGCCGACATAACACTAATAATGTAAAGGCACAATAATAACAATAGTGGGTTTCTATGGGGCACAATAGTAACAATATGGGGACTACATGGGTACAACAATATAATAAGGGGGTTGTACTAATAACAATAAGGGGTTACACTAGTAGTATACGGGCCTAACATGCCCCTCTCCTTCAAAAGGTGTTGTCCTCAACACTTGAGTAGTTCTTGATGCTTCTGTATAAAATTATTGTCCTCCCATGTAGAATCTTCATCGGGTAATTTCTTCCACTTGATGAGATACTCTGAAATTGATTGATTTTGTAGCTATCGGTTCTTGTTTCTGTCACTGCTCCAGGTTCCAATACAATTTTTCCTTCCTCTTCAAGTTCTAGCAATATTGTTTGAATTAGGATCTTCTGCAACTTTTGAATGAGTGGCCATACTTCTTCGTCCTTCTTCCATTCATCCCTTGCTTCGTTTATCCAATCTAGTTGGATAATAGAAATAGCAGAAAACAATGCTTCCACATCCTCATCCTTTCTTGAGAGTGCATTTGCAACAAAATTTTGCTTCCCTTTTCTATAAATGATGTCAAGGTCATAACCCAACATATTTGTGACCCATTTTTTCTTTTCTTCTAAAGATAATAGTTGTTCTAAAAATTATTTAAGACTATTATGATTCATTTTTACCTTGAAGTGTCTTCCCTTTCGGTAAGGTCCCCATTTTTTAAGTACATGTAGTATTGCCAACATTTCCTTCTCATAAATAGCTTGCTTGAGATGTATCAGTAAAAATACCCAATCACCTACATCAAAACTTGTTTCACTACGATGTTGATCTACCTGTTGTTTCATTCAATTTTGCACCAAAGTGGCATTATCCTTTAAAGGTTGGAGAACATGTTGTTGATGCTCGATGTGATCTTTCACTACTTGAACCTTTTTCGTCTTGATATGTCATTCTATCTTGACAGTTTGAGGAGTGGTAATTTCTTCCAATGTTTTACAAGATATGGTTGGATTCATTTCTTGATGCTCAATGTGATCTTTCACTTCTTAAACATTTTTTTTCTTGATATGTCCTTCTATCTGGATAGCTTGAGGAGTGGTAATTCCGGCCAATGCATTACAAGATATGGTTGGATTCACTTCTTCTTTCTTGATGTGATCTTTCACTTCTTGAACCATTTTCTTCTTGATATGTCCTTCAATCTTGAGAGTTTGAGGAGTGGTAATTCTTTCCAATGCTTTACAAGATATGGTCAGATTCATTTCTTCCTTCTATGGGGTTGGTTCCTGATGTATATACTCTTCTTTTGATGTTTCTTGATCCTTTTCTTCCTCCTCTTCATACTCTATGTAAAACAATTTCTTCTCAGCACACCTATGACCTTTAGTGCATTTGTTATCACAATTGTAACAAAGCCCTTTTTCTCTTTTTTCTTCTAATTGTTGCGGTGTAACCCTCGTATGTTGTGGAAGGCTAGGAGAAACAACACTTCCATCTTTATAGTTGTGAAGGGTAGGATTCCTTGTTGCCATAATTTTTCTTTCCACTTTGTAACGAAGCCCTTTTTCTCTTTTTTCTTCCAATTGTTGTGGTGTTGCTCTTTGTATTCTCATAATGTGCTGTAATTTCCTCCATGAAAATTGACCACATAACAAGTTTTTTACGAGAAAAACGCCCTTTATACCATAAAAATTGATCTTCTTCTAAATATGAAGATGTAATACATACCTTCTGTAATATTGGTACACCATGTAGATCAAAATATTTCTCCATTTGTAGTATCCAATTTACTGGATCCTAGCCATCAAACTTCCTCATCTCGCTTTTTCTTTATTTTAGGAGCTCGATCTTGCAACGACTGTAACTCTGTACTTTCGGATCTTTAAGTTCTGAAATTGTGACCTGCAGTAGCCCTCTGCATCCACATTCCAGTGCCACCAGTCTAATTGAATTTAGATTCTCCAAGAAAGAGTTATGCACAATCTCCCAAGATGACTTGATTATATACCTTTTTAGAAGAGCGAACTTGTATAAAGTGCCACGTATCACTTTTTTGACCTTAGGATCTGAAAAATAGACACAGGAAACTATAGTCTGTCCTCTTTCTGTAACTTCTTACGAAATTTCAATCTGATGCTCAAAACAAAAGTTATGATTATTTTCCCTAGGTCACCTATTTTGAATGTAATTTGGGAGTCTGCAAAAAGGCCAACTTCCTTAGATCATATCTCTGCAAATATAGCACAAAAAGGTCTGAAATTTGGACCCGAGGTTCAGAATGATTTCAACCCAAACGGGGTTTTTTTAGCATCTGGAATGTCACAGAGAAAAAGTTATAGCGCAAATGTCATGATGACCTGTTTGGAGTAGCAAAACCATAGAATCCAAAGCTCTGATACCAAATGTTATGAAACCAGCTCACAAAAAGATAGAAAAGATAGATGAACACCTTAGAAATAAGCCTCTTCGAGGGGGAAACCTCCTTTACATTACACAAATGAACAATTATTGTATGATACAAATGAAAAGACCTCCTTTCTATATATAGGAGTCTAAGGGGTCATAATATAATCACAACCGACATAACAATAATAATGTAAGGGCACAATAATAACAATAGTGGGCTTCTATGGGGCACAATAGTAACAATATGGGGACCACACGGGTACAACAATATAATAAGGGGGTTATACTAATAACAATAAGGGGTTACAATAGTAGTATAGGGGCCTAACAGAACTAGATGGAAAATCCTGCAATGGCATGATATTGTTTTCTCTTTTTATAGTTGCTCAATTCAACCTCCTCCAAATCAAAGCTCTTGGTTTCATTATCAATGCCGGATAATTTCACATGCCATCGCTTGACACAAAAATCCATAATCATAATAATCATACTACAATTTGGAATCTTATCCATAAAATCCTAAGAACATAAGCTTGTATCCTAAAGAAAAAATATGAAGTTTCTAAACTTTATTTGTCAATCTGATTTATTAATGGAGCAAGTCAACAATCATTTTTCAACTAAAAAATATTGAGAGATGTGGGATTTATGTTTGAGTATACATATCCAAGTCTTTACAAGTGGAAAAAGTCATCAGGATGAAAGGGAATAAAGCGAAATCGTTTGGAATAATCTAATAGTGGCATAACACATGTCCCATCTCTTAATTTGGATTTTAATTCTAACTCCAATATCTGAATTCTGAGTTAATATAATTCTTTTCATGGTATTGCTTTACGAGGCATAATTTCATCATCCAAGATCAGCAATCCTTGTTCGAAGGTGGCACCTTTATTTGCTAAACAATCTTCCACTGAGCTGATATTTTTTAATAAGAAAGAATTCCACAATATGAAATTTAGCAATTTGAAGACAAAATATATGTAGAATGGTGATTTGAATGTTCTCATAACTCTTTTTGATCTCCTAAATCTACTCAATAGATATTTTTGGTCAATTTTTTACAATTTATCATTAATTTGGCAGTTAAAGTACAACCAATGACCAATTGTTAACACTTGACCACCTATGCCTACAAACACTATCATGTCATTAGAATTCAATGAAAAATTTTAAATCAAACTTTAAATTTTATCTGAGACAATAGTATGTAATTGAAAGAAAATAAGAGGTTTCGCACTCATAAAATGCAAGTGAGTTTTGGTGGTATCGTGCCACACTCAATGATCATCAATAATATTTGATTCATAATATTAGTCACCAATATAACTTTGTATACTAAATCATCCTCATGACATAACCATCAACATCTTCATAATTGTGAGAAAAAACTAATGTAAACAGAGACATAATGGAACACATCATGCGTAAGTGCCAGAGATGAAGGTAAGGAAATCCTATATGCCATTGATCTTTTCCTTTATAGGATTGCAAAAGATCCCATAGATTATTATTAAATATTAACTAAACATTAATCTAACAGCTATAGTTCAATCATCTAACATAAATTATGAAAGCCCTATTCCAAAATAAACATACCTATTTATATAATTATAAAATTATAAAATATAATTATCAAATAAAAAAGCAACCATATAATAATAAAAAACTTTGACAATTTTTTTAGAATTTTTTTATTTAATTATAATGTTATGATTTGTATATATATGTGGAATACACTCCCACTAAGTCTAGTAGATTTTAATGGCTATAGCCCTTCAAATCATTAGATCTTCTCTGTTTATTATTTTTTATTTTTTGAAAATTAAAATAGAACACTAACTAATTTAATTGCATTTTCTATAGTTTTAAATTATATATATATATATATATATATATATATATAGATATATATATATATATATATATATATATATATATATATATATATATATATATATTATAATGGTAAATCCCAGAAGGGACTATGTAGCCATATATGGAGCACCAATATTTCTAAAAGGAGGAAAATGACTAGGATTCCCATCAAAAGGAATTCCTTGATCAGTGGACTCTAGATTTGTCGCCATATGTGTCAACCTAAGATCAACTAAGGAGTGAGCATGGAGGATGTTATCCACGGTCGATTAAATTTATTTTAATCAAAGTATTATAAAAAAACAAAAGAGGGATAATCTAGGCAAAAGGTTTACCAAGCAATTGTGAACTGCAGAATACCTCCCGACGAACCGAGAAGTACGGGCAGGCAATCTCGTTGAATGTTGTGTTTGGTGTATCACAGTGTACAAGGCGGCCAACTCGGTTACCTAAGGATGGATAGAAACCTAGTGTTGTCCTCCCATATATACCCGAAAGTTCGTGGAGGCCCAATCCGTATAAGCAATGTCTAATGCAAAACCACACAGTGAGAGCATTCCTATATACTTTACGTACTGTAACACCGCCATATATACTCGAAGGTACGTGGACGAGCTATGATATACTCACATACGTGGAATGGGGTATCACACTCGGGATGTATTTCAGGCCAGTTAGTGATAACTACTTTGTTTTACGACACCGGAACACGTCTCTAGCCTAGACCTCTATGTGTTTTTCTTTAGGTGACAATGCTCCATTAGGTAAATTTAGATAAATTTTAAGTTGATCTTCTTTAGAATTTGCCTTTCAAGGTTCACCACGTGATATATATTTGCAATTCCAAAAATTCAACTATCATGATAAACATTCTTTTCATTCAATTGAAAAACACAAACCTTAGCTAGTAGGGATAGAGCAAGCAGATCTTTGACAAAAGGCAAAGAGCACATCTAATGCAATTTCCCTAGCTATTCCTTTCAAGCATTCACAAACTACAATATGAACGATGCAATTTTTTATTTTTGATTCCCTTAATGTTATGATGAATGTAAATGAAACTAATTCACATACAATCAATCAATATTTTTATAAGAACGAAGACTTTATGACAGTTCAATTTTGAAGGAAAAGAAGACTTTTACGACACTTTCTTTCGAACAAAGATTAATCGACTATAATCTAACTTTTACTATAGACTGCTAATGACAAAGAAAACATTTAAGAAACATTAATCAATCAAATCAAAGTAGGGCTAGACAAGGAGATAGAAACTTGTTCTCTAAGACATGCCATTCATTGATCATTTAGCAAACAAACAAACAGAGAAAAGTTGGCAAAACTCATTCCAAAGGTGGGAAACTGACCCTAGGAGGATCAACACAGCCCTGAATGGGAGGCAATGCACTTTAGAGCACTATCCCTAAGCCAAGGGTGCTCTGCAGTGAACTGTGTCCCTCACAAGCCTGCACTGGTGAGAGCGAGCCATTTCAAAAGGCAATTTCACACAATTTTGACCAAATTTTCAATGCAAAAGAGATGAATTATAATCTATGAACACAAGTAAGGTCTGCAAGGATGTCCTAGGAGGTGGATAAGCTACTAGGAAATAGGATCTTCCCTAGTGGAGTCGCCAATTTGTTTTGGATAATTTGGTATCTACGGATGAATACTAATTCCCTAGATATGTAGCCATATCTAAAACAACAGTTTAAAGTGTTTTAGTCTTTTCCTATAAGCAATAGATAATATGAGAAGATGAGAAGACCTACTTGTAGTTCTATTTTCCTATCATCTCCTTTGTACTGATCCTATCGCTCCTTCCCGTACTTAATTCAAAGCCATTCCTCCAGCTTGGATGCCATCCACATAACATCAAAAGCATGACAAACTTGTAGCATTACAATACTTTCTTCCAAGCCAAATCTCATACCAACATTATCTCCTTACAATTCAACATAATCCAACCCCTGATCACATAGATGAGTGGTAAATTTATAGGAAGATGAAGGAGGTTTTGTCATAAATGATGGCATTGAATGGATTTCCATACTTAGAATTAGTTCCATGGAGGAAGGGATAAGAGGATAGGATGCATCTTAACTCATTCCTCATCCATTTTCGAGCTCATAGGAGTTGATAAGCAAGGGAACCTTCTAGATGACTCCAAAAGATAATACTATTCCACAAACCCTATGTGAATTTCACTCAATCTTTCCCAGGGTAGGTGAAAGGAAGCCTAAGTGCTCTGCAAAGAACCTTGGCATGGACTTAACTGCTTTGCAGTGCACCCTTACATGGGCCTACATGTACTAGTCCCTCTAGAGGTTATTTTTGGATGTCTTCAAGTCATGAAACTGTCTGGGAAGGAGGCATTCAAAGGGGTGACTTTTTTAGGGCATGTAGCAACTGAAATTAGGGTTTGATGATCCCTAAAACACTGATCTAGATGATGGGATTGATGTGCCCAAATGGATCTGTAACACCTGTGATTTTCTCTGGCTTTCTTGTGAGTCTTTTCTCATCCTCTACTTTTCTTTTCATCCCTCTGAATTAGGCTTATTAGATTCATTGTCCAATATTCTCATGGCCTCTTTCCATCCACATCATTTTCCGCGTTTGGCTTTCTTGTAAATACCTCCAAATTCTGAAAACATTTTGACTAGTGCTTCACTATGTCTTCCATCTGACTGTGTTTTCGTACTCTGTTTGGCTAGTGTATTTGCTTTTTGAATCTTCATCCTCTCAATCTATTTTTTATTTAGGGTATTTTGGGATGGAGGTTTATGTGGAGAACCACTGAGTCCTTGAGAGCTAGTACTCAATTTTTTCACTGCAATTTTCTATGCATATTTTGCCATTTCATTGAACCCAATTCCCATCACCCTATATACAAATTTGTTAGCCATACCTCTAACATAATTCACTAGAAAACAAATTTTTAATGGTGTAAAATCTACGAGATCGTATGCTCGTTGGCCTAACATCCCTCTCTCTGATCATATGGTTCATGATGTAGCAATATTTTCTCTTGCAAGCATATATGAAGAATTTTCCCTTATCATAGGACTTGCCGAAACAATGTAAAATGTGTGACATACGAATTCGAAGGTGATGGTGGTACTATTAGTAAGGAAGATCATGATTGTGGCATCTGACTTTAAGCCTTCAATGCAGTGAGTGAATGAAAAATAGCGCAAATGATCAATTCCAATCCACTCGCGTACCATGAGAAGCACTTCGTAGTAGTGCTGAGCAAGGGTGAGGTCGAGCTGCTGTGTCGAGCGGTTGACCTGCTTTGTACCTAAATTTTTAAGTAAATCTAATTAATCGGTTGGCTCAAACTATTTTAATTGCCCAACACCTAAATCGAGGACCCACGAAATGTAAACGTAATTTGAGCGGGGAGTTAATTTCAAAGGGGAACGCCTTACGACATAATTATTATTAAATATTAACTAAACATTAATCTGATGACTATAGTTCAATCATATAACATTAAAATTATGAAAGCCCTATTCCAAAAGAAACATACCTATTTATCAAATAAAAAGGAAACCATATACTAATAAAAAAATATTGACAATTTTTTAGAATTTTTTTATTTAATTATAATGTTATGAGTTGTATATATATGTGGAATACACTCCCACTAAGTCTAGTAGATTTTAATGGCTATAGCCCTTCAAATTGTTATATCTTCTTTGTTTATTAGTTTATATTTTTTGAAAAGTAAAATAGAATACTAACTAATTTAATTACATTTTTTATAGTTTTAAATTAAAATTAAAACTATAATGGTAAATCCTGGAAGAGACAATGTAGCCATATATGGAGCACCAATATTTCCAAAAGGAGGAAAAGGACTAGGATTCCCATCAAAATGAATTCCTTGAGCGGTGGACTCTGGATTTGTTGCCATATGTGTCAACCTAAGATCAGCTAAGAAGCGAGTGTGGAGGATTTTATCCGCGATCAATTAAATTTATTTTAATCAAAGTAATATAACAAAACAAAAGAGGAATAATCTAGGCAAAAGGTTTAACAAGAAACTGTGAACTGCAGAATACCTCGTGACGAACCGAGAAGTATGGTCTAGAAATCTCCTTAAATGCTGTGTTTGGTGTATCATAGTGTACAAGGCGGTCGACTCGGTTACCTAAGGATGGATAGAAACCTAGTGTTGTCCTCCCATATATATATCTGAAAGTACGTGGAGGCCCAATCCGTATAAGCATTGTGTAATGAAAAAAATAGTGAGAGCATTCCCATATACTTTACGCACTGTAACATTTCCCTATATACGCAAAGGTATGTGTATGAGCTACGATATACTCACGTACGTGGAATGAGCTATCACACTCAGGATGCATTGCAGACAAGTTAGCGACAATTGCTTTGTTTTACGATGCCGGAACATGTCTCTAGCCTAGACCTCTATATGTTTTTCTTTAGGTGACAATGCTCCATTAGGTAAATTCAGATAAATTTTAAGTTGGTCTTATTTATAATTTTCCTTTCAAGGTTCGCCACGTGATATATATTTTCAATTCCTAAAATTAAAACTATCATGATAAACATTCTTTTCATTTAATTGAACAATGAAAACCTTAGCTAGTAGGGATAGAGAAATCACATCTTTAACGAAAAGCAAAGAGAACACCAAATGCAATTTCCTAAGCTATTCCTTTCAAGCATTAAAAAACTACAATATGAATGGTGCAAGTTTTTCCTTTTGATTCCCTTAATGTTATGATGAACAGAAAGGAAACTAATGCACATACAATTAATCCATCTTTTATAAGAATGAAGACTTTACGACAGTTTAGTTTCGATGGAAAATAATTTTACGACACTTTCTTTCGAACAAAGATTAATCGACTATAATCTAACTTTGAATATAGACTGATAATGACAATGAAAACATTTAAGAAACATTAATCAATCAAATCAAAGTAGGGCTAGACATGGAGATAGAAACTTGTTCTCTGAGACATGACATTCATTGATCAATCAGCAAACAAAAAAACAAAGAAAAGTTGGCAAAACTCATTCCAAAGGTGGGAAACTGACCCTAGGAGGATCAGCGCATCCTTGAGTGGGAGACAATGTGGTTCAGAGAACTGTCCCTAAGCTAAGGTTCTTTGCAGTGCACTGTGTCCCTCACAAGCCTGCGCTGGTGGCTGTGAGCCATTTCAAAAGGCAATTTGACACAGTTTTGATTAAATTTTTAATGCAAAAGAGTAGAATTACAATATATGAACACAAGTAAGGTCTGCATGGATGTCCTAGGAGGTGGATAAGCTACTAGGAAATAGGATCTTCCCCAGTGGAATCGCCAATTTGTTTTGGACAATTTGGTATCTACGGATGGATACTAATTCCCTAGATAAGTAGCCATATCTAGAACAACAGTTTAATGTGTTTTAGTCTTTTCCTATAAGCAATAGATAACATGAGAAGATGATAAGACCTACTTTTAGTTTCGCTTTCCTCTCGTCTCCTTTGTATCGATCCCATCGCTCCTTCCCATACTTAATAAGCTTGAGAAGTACCTGTAAACACAACAGAAAACAAAGAATCGATCAAAGCAAAAGATCTATTGAATATAAGTGAAATGAATCAAATAAAATTCGCACATATAAGCATTATAAAACAATACAAAAATATGGGAGAAAGGTTCAAACACTTTATTGCATAGAAGAAGGAATTGCAACCATTGTTGTCTAATTCAAAGCCATTCCTCCAGCTTGGATGTCATCCACATCACATCAAAAGCATGACAGACTTGTAGCATTACAATACTTGCTTCAAAGTCAAATATCATAGCAACATTATCTCCTTACAATTCAACATAATCCAACCCCTGATCACATAGATGAGTGGTCAATTTATAGGAATATGAAGGAGTTTTTGTCATAAATGGTGGCATTGAATGGCCTTCCATACTTAGAATTAGTTCCATGGAGGAAGGGATGAGAGGATAGGATGCATCTTAACTCATTCCTCATCCATTTTCAAGCTCATAGGAGTTGATAAGTGAGGGAACCTTCTAGATGACTCCAAAATATAATACTATTCCCCAAGCCCTATGTGAATTTCTCTCAATCTCGCCCAATGCAGGTGAAAGGAAGCCTAAGTGCTCTGCAGAGCACCCTGGCATGGATTTAACTGCTTTGCAGCACACCCTTACATGGGCCTACATGTGTTGGTCCCTCTAGAGGCTATTTCTGGATGTCTTCAAGTCATGAAACTATCTGGGAAGGAGGCATCCAAAGGGGTGACTTGTTTAGGGCATGTAGCAACTGAAATTATGGTTTGATGAGCCCTAAAACATTGATATGGATGATGGGATTGATGTGCCCAAATGGATCTGTAACACCAGTGATTCTCTTTGGCTTTCTTGTGAGTTTTTTCTCGTCCTCTAATTTTCTTTTCATCCCTTTGAATTAGGCTTATTAGATTTGTTGTCCAATATTCTCATGGCCTCTTTCCATCCACATCATTTTCTCCATTTGGCTTTCTTGAAAAGCCCTCCAAATTCTGAAAATATTTTGACCACTGCTTCACTATGTCTTCCATCCAGTTGTTTTTTCGTACTCTGTTTGGCTAGTGCCTTTGCTTTTTGAAGCTTCATGCTCTTGAACTATTTTTGATTTAGGGTATTTTGGGATGGATGTTTATGCGGAGAACCACTGAGTCCTTGAGACCCAGTACTCAATTTTTTCACTGCAATTTTCTCTGCATATTTTCTCTGCATCTTTTCTCATTTCATTGAACCCATATACAAATTTGCTAGCCATAAATCTAACATAAATCACTAGAAAACAAATTTGTAATGGTGTAAAATCTGAGAGATCGTATGCCCGTTGGCCTAGTATCCCTCTCTCTGATCGTATGGTTCATGATGTAGCAATATTTTCTCTTGCAAACATGTATGAAGATTTTTCCCTTATCATAGGGCCTACCAAAAGAATGAAAAATATGTGATAGACGAATCCGAAGGCAATGGTGGTACTATTGGTAAGGAAGATCATGATTGCGGCATATGGCTTTAAGCCTTCGATGCAGTGACTGAATGAAAAATAGCACAAAGGATCAATTCCAATCCACTCGCGTACCATGAGAAACACTTCGCAGTAGTGCCGAGCAAGGGTGAGGTCGACCTGTTGCGTCGAGAGGTCAACTTGCTTTGTAACTAAATTTTTAAGTAACTCTAATCAATCAGATGGCTCAAACTATTTTAATCGCCCAACTCCTAAATCAAGGACCCACAAAATGTACATGCATTTGAGAGGGGTGTTAATTTCAAAGGAGAATGCCTTACGAAATAAATATTATTAAATATTAACTACATTAATTTGACGACTATAGTTCAATCATCTCACATTAAAATTATGAAAGCCCTATTCCATAATAAACATACCTATTTATATAATTATTATAATTATAAAATTATAAAATATAATTATAAAAAAAAAAGAAACCATATACTAATAAAAAAAATATTGACAATTTTTTTATTTAATTAAAATGTTATGAGTTGTATATATATGTAGAATACACTCCCACTAAGTCTAGTAGATTTTAATAGTTATAGCCCTTCAAATCATTATATCTTCTTTGTTTATTATTTTAGATTTTTTGAAAAGTAAAATAGAATACTAACTAATTTAATTACATTTTTTATAGTTTTAAATTAAAATTAAAATTATAGACATATATAAATTAAAATTATAAAGTCATTAGAATTCAAAGTAAAATTTTCAATCAAACTTTAAATTTTATTTGAGACAATAGTATGTAATTGAAAGAAAATCAAAGGTTTCACACTCATCAAATGCAAGTGAGTTTTGGTGGTATCTTACCAAACTCAATGATCATCAATAGTATTTGATTCATAATATTAGTCACCAATATAACTTTGTATGCTAAATCATCCTCATGACATAACCATCAACATCTTCATAATTGTGAGAAAAAACTAATGTAAACAAAGACATAATGGAACACATCATGAGTAAGTGCTAGAGATGAAGGTAATGAAATCCTATACGCCACTAATCTTTTCCTTTATAAGATTGCAAAAGATCTCGTAAATAGTAGAGACAATTTTTCTCCCTTCCAAAACCCTATGGAGCTCTTTCAGGGTCTCACATTAAAAAACACTAATCTAGGGAATCAAAAATATGCTCAAACAGAAAATGCTCAATTTCTTTGGAAACTAGTTTCAAATTGTAGATCTCGTCATTCTAATTCCAATGATGCTTTAATCACCTCAATCTGACACTATGTGAAAGTTGTCGCATTCTGAAGGCTTTCACAAATAACTAAAAATTCAACTTGCAAGGTTGACTAGGCAGTTCGTACAATGGCATCATGCTAACATTAGTAGAATGGATAGGCGATATGGTGGTGAAAAGAGCCAATCCAGGGCTGAAAAGTCGCAAAGAGTGATTGGTTGTGGTGTTTGTGGTTGTGCCAACTGTAGGACACAATGTGGCATAATGGGAGGCTTCCATGTGGCCGTATGGGAGGTCGCCACGTGGCTTTATGGTATTTGTCAAAAATTTGTTATAGTTATCAACTGACCCTGTAGTAATCAAATCCATGACATCACATTTAACAACCAACCACCATACCATTCTACCAACTTCGGGGATAATTACAACTACTCGATGAATTTAAATTTAAGTTTGAGTGGTTGATGCGTTGGTAGGAGAAGGAAGAGAATGTGGCCCCAGCCCCATGTTCTACAATATCCGCATGAGCATGGTGATGGTGAGACGCCCGGGTTAGGGAGCCATAGCCCGAGGTTCCACTTAACTCCACACGACCATCAGCAGGGGCACTAGAGGAGGGTTGGTGCGTTTCCCTAGCCTACTGTTGGGCGTGGGATCCCCCAACGCAAGTTTTAGGGCTTAAAGGCTAGGTTTTGACCAATTCTGATGTAAAGACTCCGCGGTTTGAGGGCGCAAAGATTGTAAATGAGTCATAGGTTGTCCACCCTAATTTTTGTAATGTAATGTCAGCTTTAGAGATCTACCCATGGTTAGCGGACCATGGGATTGTATAAATAGAGCAAGGCTCTAAGTTGTAAAAGGGAATAACCATAGAAGTTTGTAAGGTCTAATGACGATGAATTGAGTCTTAGTCGAAGCGTCGAGTCGTGTCTTTGGGTCGTAGAGTAGGAGAAGGCTCTGTAGCTGAGTGAACAGAGGCCTAGTAGTCCGCAACTGAGTGCGTGGTGTTAACACCCAGGTTGTTCCCTTTGACTCCCAAGGGAATACGGCCGGGGTAACCACTAACCAAGCTTTGGAGTACAGTTTCTATCCAAACTGTAATCAGAGAGGGCTCTCTCTTTAAGATTTGTCTCTGTTTGATGAAGATTTTAGGCTAGTTATGAGTTTAGATTTTGTTTAAGGTTTTGGTTGTGAACTGTTGATTGAGAAGGGCATGAAATGTCTGAGGAATTGTTATTCCATTGGGCATATGGGGTCAGAAATTGAGTAGGTCCTGATATCTGTGATGGAGAAAGATTTACTGTAGAGCTAGACAGCTATTCATGATACAAATTTTGATTTATAAATGAAACAGAGTGAAATGGAAACTTATACATAGGGTGACTGTAAGTTAAGAAAGGCTATTTCCGTTCAGTAGCATCTAAGAATTACTGCATAGAAACTTTCAAAGATTTATAGTAAGTTGGAGCATTTAAGAATTCCAATTTAACAGATAAACCTGAAGAAAACATTTATAACAATGAAAGATTGAATTCAGGGTGTCTCCATGGAAAAATCCTGAGTTATTCTTCTTCTTTCTTGTTGAGATTTAGAACACATACAAGAGAAATGAAAGGACCAAACTAAACACAGACAGAGATAGAGAAACTTATTGTATCAAGCCATAGCACTAGAGTTCTGCAACATTCAATGGTTCCAACACAGCAAACATCAGAAAAGACAATCTCTGAAATCCCGAAAGCTCCTTTGTATTATCTCCCAAAAAATACAGCCGAGTTCTCTCTTTTTACAAGTAACAACAACCCCCTGCAAGCTTATGCGGGGGGGAATATATACAATCGGTTCTACAAAAATATCTGAACCGCTGAGTCATCTGATAATTAAATACGCTCACCAACTTTAAAAAATAGCAGATAAAGAAGTTATTACTGTTGTAAATACAAAATGAATGCTCTTTAATTCTGTCAGAAATCTTTTTGACCTTTGGATGCCACTGAGTCGGTTTGAGTGTTCTGCATAAATGTTGAATGATGTGTCTTTATCCTCTGTCACGCTGTAGCTTTTTTCGGCCTTGTCATTTGCAGCTGTCAGTATTGCTTTGGTGGCCGAATCTTTCTGCTGAGTTGGCTCGGTGCATCTTTCTCAAGCTGGATGCATCAAATTTTCCTGTACATGATGACTTATGTTTTTTGATGAAAAACTTGACTAAAGGCCCTTTGATTACAGGATCAACTGTATCATTTTGGTCCACCATTCCTGTGTGGGCAATTTATGTCTCAAAATTGCATCTAGGGTCTCATCTACCTCTGTATATTTGTAAAAGTTTGGTGGCACCTCAAACAAATGCTTGATCTCATTCATAATAAAAAATAAATTCTCTACTCTGTCATAGAGACTTTGCCCAGATGATGGCCCTGTTACCTCTGAAGTACTTGCTCCTTGAGTGATCTGATTGGTAGCAAATGTGTTGACCCTTTTAGCATAGTTCTCATGTGAAAGTAATTTCCCTGCACTATTCAGTAAGCCAGGGAGACCTCTGCTCTGTAATGCTGCAAACTTGTCCATAAATCTGTTTACTTATGTCTGCATGTCCTGGCTTCTCCTTTCCAGTGTTTGTACCAGGCTTCTCAATGTAAGGACCCTCTTTATCATCTGGATGGTTTCAGTTCTGTTGGAAATCCCTATTGCTGCCAGCTGAGGACTTGTACGGTTATTTAGCACATTAATCATTCTGTTTGCTATCTCAGGCATATTTCCTAGAGATGCCCTTGATCTTTGCACTTCCTTGTGTGCTTTTCCTATGAGCTCCATTTGCTCATGAATGGTCTCTATAAACTGCCACTGATCTGTGATAGATTGGCCAATGTTGGCCCATAAAACTGTTTTGAGCTCAGCTATCACTTTGTCAAGGGTGAGCTCCTTCTCCAGCTCCTTTATCTTCTCCTTAAGGGCTTTTATTTCCCTTCCTTTTTCTGCTACATTCTGCTTGGATTTGTCATATTTTTCATTGAGCTTAGCCAGATTCTCCCTGGCTTCATTTAGCTCTGCCATTTGGGCCTCTAAGGCCTGAATTTCATTCTTCAGCTTTTGCATATCAAGGCTTGGAGCCTGCTCTGTTGTTGGGGCTGGTGCTGATCTAGATGGTGCTGCCTGAGCTGTCTGTTCTGTAGGGGGAGCACTAGTTTGAGGGGGTTCCTCAAGGTTGATTATTTGTGGAGGGGGTTGTGATGTTTGGCCTACTTCCCTCTGTTGTAGGGCTGCCTGTAGTGCTGCCTCTGATTCTCCTAATTTCTCCTGTGTCTGGATCAGCTGTTTGTATAATGATACCAACATGGCTGCTGCATCCTGGTCATGTCTCAGCTGGGCAACCTCTTCTGTCTGAGGATGAAGAGATGCTGGGATCTTTATCATTTTTCTTAGCGCTGCCATATCTGCATCTCTTAATTTTAGCAGTGCTTGTACAGCCTTGATGTCCTTGGGATCATGCCTAAGTTCTATGATGATGTCCTCCAAAGCTTTGATTCGGTTGTCCTTTGCCTGGGATGATGCTTTTTCCAACTCAAGTTGGGCAGATGTGTTGTTTAGGCTATTTTCCAGCCTAAGATTTACCAATGTTTTGTCTGCCAAGGTGGCATACACCATCTCACCCATTTGCTTATGCAATTCAATATGATCCATAGGGTGGATGTCTTTTGCAAGGACTTGAAGGTTGGTCCTTAGGTAGTCTGCAGCTAACTGTGGCTGTAGCGTAGTTGACATGAAATGACTCATTACCATTTTGCCCTCATGTACATCGTATGCAGACATCAACCTTTGTTGGTTTGTAGGGGCCATCTTCAACAAGTGATTGTAGAGCTGTATCTTGAGTGGCTCATTCCTCCTTTTGATATCAATGAATTGCTGTTTGATGCCTGCTTCAGCTCCCCTTTGGTGGCTTGAGGAGCTGACTTCTCCTCCAACTGTCCTTTCATTTTCCTGGTGGAAGGAACTTGCAGATGCTTCCATGCTTGGCGGGCCTATGCCCAAAGATTGCCCGATAGGCATTTCTTCCTCAGAGAGGGGATTCATTCTGTGCCTTTTCTCCCCTTGACTTATAGATGTGGTGAGGGGAGTATCTTGCTCTCTATCCCTCTTCTTTCCCTTTTCTTCCTTTTGTGGAGTTTGTAGCACTGAGGCCTCCACTGTCTTTTCTTACCTAGGGGGCAGATTCTCTTGAGCCTGTTGCTGAGTGGATATTGGGGCTTCAGGTATTTGTTCTTGCTGCTGCATTTGCTGCCCTTCTTTTTGCCCTCCTTCTTGCTGTTCTACCTATTTTTCTACTTGCTTTTCTGCCATAGGAGGTGGTTGTTCCTGCTGATGTGCTGTTGAAGATGATGCAGCTGCTCCAAGCTGCCTTTGGTATGAAGAGGAAACCTGTCCACAAGTTTCCAAGTCAGCCTCCTTTTCAACATTCTTTGCTTCTCTTTGTAGCAATTGCTCTCTAGTCAGTGGCTCTTCTAGAGTGCCCTCTTCCCAACTTAATAAGTTGGAATATTTCTCAATATGAGGCAATTTAAGGTGAGCATAGCCACCCAATTTATGTTTTATCCTCCTGAGAGAAATGAAATGATTAGGGTCATAAGGTACCCGTTTGAAACTAGTTTCTAATAGGAGGCCCTCTAGGATCATATCTGCTTCCTTCCATCCCTCCTCCCTTATGTTGTAAAGAAAAGGGCCTAGCTGGTTCCTGACTTTTAACTGCACTTTCTTGTTTTTACTATCGAAATGGATTTGGTCTGCATTTCCAAACTGCCTGAAATATTCCAAGGCAAATAGTCTCATAGGGACATATCTTGGCAGCCTATAAGGGTTCAACTCACAGCCATATACTCTGATCACTGTATGGTGTTGGTAAAAGTACCAATCACCAATGCTGTAAGACTTAGAGAGATGGAGAATTCTTTGCATTTCCTCAGTTAATCTTGGAGGAGGAACACCATATAACAAAGTCATTGCTGGATGAATGAAAAGGTCTATGAATTCACAGTATGTGTATGGTGAGCGGGAGGTGTAATGAAAGACTGAGGTCCAAAACACAACCGACCTTGGATTTCCGTGGGCATCAAGTTTCTTGAGAGGAATAGGGAAACTGTCAGGTTGATAAAATAAGAACAGATGATATATGTATGAGGTGTATCTGAACACCTTTTCTCTTTCTAGATTCATCAGCTGCTCATGAATCTTGTTTGCAATATATTCAACATAGTCATAGTGCACAACAGGAGGCTTCCCAGGAGAAAATATAGACAGCATGGCCATTATGGTATCATCAACATCTTCCATTGCCTTGTAGCCCAGGACATAGCTAATCAAATCTACCAGCATCCTCCCCAAGTCATTGAGATATGGATGTCCAATAGGAGGGGTTCCCAGAGCTTCAGAGCTTGGCTGAATGAATAAATGATTAATTTTGATGATTTCGGCACTGGACAAGTTGCCCCCTTTCTTTAGTAAATCTAACATGGAGAGAGGAGTCAATGGTCTTGCAGAATGGAAGTTGAGCATTTGATTTATGGCCTCAGGGGTGATATGGAACAAGATTGCACCTAAGGGATTGAGAACAGCTCTCTGGCATGGATCATAACATTCACAGCATCTATGGATCAAGTCTGGAAGGGCATTGACTTGAGGGAGGTTGTAAATGGGCAAGTTGGAGTCCCAAATCCCTAGAATATCAGCTCCACTGAGGTGTTGAGCTTTCAATTCATTTATCATATGAATATTATACTTAGAATTTACTGGGAACCAGTCTAACATCTGATAATCAATATCTCCTAGAGCCTTCCATTCTAACTCTCTTTGTGGGGCATTCAGAGGTTGAATGTTCAGGGCTACTGGTGTTTCCATGGTTAAGTAGTAGAATGATTTGTATTAGAACTGGTGTTACTAGCAGAGCAACACATAGGAGTATTTCTGGAACAGAAAGGTGAATTGCAGAGGAAAAGAGGGTGAATGGCAGTGACAGCAATTGAAATACTGTACTGAGGACTGATAGAGCAAATGGCAGGCCTGAAAAGCTCTCTTCACGGTGAATTAGAAAATCTCGGGTATTTAGTTCACGAATGTGCGAACTCACTGTGAATTTAGGTAAATTTGGTGAAATGCAGGTTCTGCAGAGGAGCTTTCGACCCAACAGTTGAAAATAGGTACTAGTACTGGGGATTGACTGGTAGATGCAGTGTTTTCACTCGTTTTTAAGCTACACTTGGAGAATTATGGACAAAACCAGGTTCAGAGGGAATAATTGGATAAATAACTTGTGAATTGCCAGCAATGGTTTCAAATGCAGGTGGTTTGGATGCGCCGATGGTCTCTGTAACGATTTTTGCAGGTTGGCGCTTGTTTGGTCGTAAAATGCATGCAACGCAGAGCAATAGTTGTTTTGAAAAAAGTGAGAAAAACACGGTTTTTTGGCGAAAATATGGATTTTTGGAACATTGGCGCCTTTTTTGGATGACATCAGCATGACGTCATCAGGTGGGGTCAGGGTCGGGTGACATCAGCATGACGTCACCGGGTGATGTGGCAAGCTGTGAGTGGTCCACGGAGATGCATAGGTGGCGGACATGTCAGAGTGCTGGCGGGCGGGGGCGCTGATGCGGCGGTGAGATGGCCTGACGTGGGCATGACGCAGCAGTGACGTGGGTGCGGCGGGACTAGCGGTAAACCGGAAGTGGTAAGTGGATTTTCTCGGACCGCTTTTGATACGGCCGTGGATTTGTCAGAGGGTGACCCGAGAGATTATGGGGGCGACGCGTGGCGGAGGCCTGACGTCACCCTCTGACAATTTCTCGGGCGATAAAGGTAGTACATCGGGACCAACCTGATATGCATATGGGCCGTCGAATGAAGATTTCCAGATCTGACGGTCGACGGGTTGATGAGATGTAAGGACAATACGGAATGCGGGGCCAATAAAATATTATAATTGTTCGAAATGTGTGCCCGACGGAACTTTATAAAAGTGGGTTTTTATGGTTTTTTCCAGTGTTACATGTTAAATGGGTTTATACACAGATTTATTTACAAAGCGCGCTTAGGTTATTAATCCAAGCAAATCCCGGATTAATCCCACAATTAATTTTCCAGCGCTCTGTGGGTCACGTTCTAATGTTTTAACGCTCAAACCCTTCAAAATCAAACTTAGAGCTATATTGCTCGGGGAAGGGGATACATAGGTATTTTGGGTTTTTTGTGAAATTTACATAGTAATAGGGGGAATAGGGGGTATAAGGAGTTACATAGTAGAAGTTAGAGGTTAATATGAGTGAAAGAGGTGGATTGAGAAGTGGAAACACTAAGTTTTGTATGGAATTAACTTAGTTTAGGAAGTAGATCAAAATGAAAAGAATTTTAGACAAGAAATGTGGCTTTTAAAGGAACAAGAACCAGCACAAGACCTTGACTTCTTTCATGAACACAACTGGTGTAGGGATGTTAGCAATGAATATGAAGGGGGAAATTAGGAAGTTAGACATGCTCCATTGTGTTGCTGCAAAATGATAGAGAAGAGGAGTTTTTCTATCCATTCATGCTTCCTTTATGTTAGCCCAACAAAATTCAGTTGAAAGGAATGACATTTCTGCAACCCCATCTACCTACCCATCTACTTACCTAGCATTTTTTGTTTCTTCCTGGAGGGTGCACTTGGACTTGCAGACCCTCATGTGCATTCTCTTTTCTTTTGGCTTTTCTTTTGATTTTCTATCTAGACCTACCCTTATTGCTTCCAAGGCCCCCGATTAAGCAGTTGGGAACCTTAATTCTCTACCTAACTATTGGTCTGCCAAGTTTAAGCAGTTTGGACAGACTTCTTTATCTATTCTAAAACAACAAATTGAAACATGGCATGATCCAGATTAGGCTGTTGGACCATCCATCAAAATTGAGTCAACATCAAGCTATGTACACACATTGTCTTCTCTTGGAAATATGGGATCTTTGCATCACCAAAGCAGAGCATATTTGGCACTTCCATTTGCCAATCATGAAATATGAAACCTATTAGTATAGGTATCTAACAGTGGCTCCACATGGGGATGGTTTTTCCATTTGAAAGACCAAGAACAGCAGGTCAGAATGCCTTGGCCCTTTGACTTCTCTTTACCAAAACTTGGAGCTTTTCTTCCTTGAGACCTCAAAATTGGAAACTGTCATACTTGTGGAACTTTCTGAACTAAAGCCTTTTCCTGATTCTGCAAGACCTTTCAAACTGAGCTATTCACATGCTGAAAGAAAACATTATATACAACAAATTATGTACAAGGGAACAGCCATGCTATATACATGGAGAGTAGTCAAAATAGTGCTTCAACATCCTGCCATTCACAGGACCTTCATCCAAATCAGTTTCATCAAGACTTTTAAGAAAGTAAGTATTGTTTCCTTGCACTGCTTGGATAACAAATGGTCCTCTCCAAAGGGAATCAAACTTTCTATGTTTTCCTTTATCTTCCCTTCTTGAATCCCACTTGAGGACTTTGTCCCCCATGTTAAAGTCTTCAGCCTTAGTCCTTCTGTCAAAAGCTTTCTTTAACTTTTCTTGTAAAACTTGAACTCTGTTATAGACTTGGTCTCTAGTTTGCTGCAAACATATTATTTGATTGATCCTTCTTTGTATGTCATTGGGCTCAGCTTGACTTTCTTGAAGTAGTTTCATAACAGGGATCCCTAGTGATGAAGGAAATTTGGCTTCTAATCCATAAACTAACTCATATGGGCTGACCCCAATAGATCTCTTGGTTGTTAGTCTGTCTGCCCATAAGGCATTGACAAGCTTCTTATGCCAGTTCTTCTTATTTTCTTCCAACATCTTCTTTATGATGTTTATGAGGCTTTTATTTGATGATTCAGCAAGGCCATTTCCTTGGGGATAGTATGCAGTAGAATGGCCCAAGGTAATATGAAATTTGTGGCAGAAGTTCACCATCTTCTTGGATCTAAAGGCAGCAGCATTGTCTGTTATGATCTTATCAGGACAACCAAATCTAGACAATATATTATTTTCCAAAAACTGAATGATTGTTGAATCATTTGCCTGTCTACATGGGATGGCCTCAATCCATTTGGTGAAGTAGTCTGTGGCTGTGAGGATCCATCTATGCTGGCCTGAAGATGAAGGATGAATTTCCCCAATGAAATCCAAGCCCCATTGTTGAAAAGGTCTCTCTGTTGCAATAGGTCTCAAAGGAAGTGGCAGTAACTTTCTCTTTCCCTCAAATACTTGACATTTATGACATGAAGTGGTAAATTTTTTGACATCAGAGAACACAGTGGGCCAATAATAACCAGCCCTCAGTATTTTGTCCACAGTGGACTTCCAATAGAGGTGTCCACCAAAATCACCTGCATGAAATTCTTTTATGAAATTGTTAGTCTCATTCTCAATTAAGCAGTTTAACAATATACCCTCATGGTTTTTCCAAAGCAAATTGCCATCCATGACATAAAATCTTGAAGCTTTCATTTTTAGAAACCTACATTTAGTTCTGGACAATCTTGGGGGAGCACACAGGTTTTGTAACACATAACATATTTCAGAATACCAAGAAGATTGTTCAAAGGCTACATTGATCTTTGGAGTCGCCAGCTCCGGTTCACTGTCCAGTTGGTTGATGTCCAAGGCTTGGAAATTTGTTTCAGACATTAATTTGGCCAAACCTTGCCCTTTTATCAGTTTTGTAGGTTTTATTTCAATGTCAAATTCTAAAATGTTGGCAATCCATTTTCCTCTTCTACCCTCTAAGTTCTCTTGAGTAAGTATGTCTTTTACAATAGGACTTGGCACATAAGCTATAACATGGGAGTATAGGATATAAATCCTAAAGTCTTTGATGGCTTTGACCAAAGCATATGCTTGCTTTTCCATGATCTGATATTTCAGGGGTGCATCTCTGAGAGCTCTGCTAAAGAAAGAAATAGGCCTCTCATTTCCTTGGTCATCTTTTTGTAATAAGACAACAACAATAGTATGTTGGGAGGCAAAAGAGAAAATGATAAACTCTTTGTCAAATTGTGGATTTGTTAAGACTGGAGTTTGGGTAAGGGCCAATTTTATTCCTTCAAAAGCTTGATTTGCTTCTACTGTCCATTTTACTTTTGAATCCTTTTTAAGCATGTTATTGAGTAATCTGCTCAATTCTGCCAAATTTGGGATAAATCTCCTTAGGAAGTTGATCTTCCCCAAGAATGCTTGTAATTCTTTGATGTTTCTTGGGTGGGGCATTTGCAAGATAGCTTGTATTCTGTCTGGGTCAATCCTAATGCCATCCTTTGAAATAATATGACCCAATAACTTGCCTTCTTCCAAACCAAATAGAGATTTCTTAGGATTCAAAGAAATCCCATATTTTCTACATTTTATGAATATTTGCCTTAGGTGTTTCAAATGTTCTTGGTCAGATTTAGAGAAAGGTGTGAGGTCATCTAAATAAATAACCAGGAAGTCATGAATCTCTTTGGCAAAAGCAATATCCATTGCTCTTTGAAAGGTAGCTCCTGCATTTTTTAACCCAAAAGGCATTTTGACATATTTGAAGGTTCCCCATGGGGTTGTGAATGTTGTTTTGTCCTGATCATCAGGGTGAACTAAGATCTGGTTGAAACCTGAGAATCCATCAAGTAATGAGATCCTTGAGGCCCCCACTACTCTTTGGAGAATGTGATCCATCTTGGGTAAGGGATAATTATCCTTTAGGGACACTTGATTTAAGTTCCTTAAATCAACACAGAGTCTTATCTCACCAGTTTTCTTTCTTGTGGGCACCAAATTTGAAATCCAGTCTGAAAACCTGATAGGTGCTATGATACTAGCTTTAAACATTTTTTGTACCTCTTTCTCGATTGAAGGGAGAAGCATAGGATTTATCCTTCTCAATTTTTGCTTGAATGGCTTTTGATTAGGCTTGAGAGGGATGGTGTGTTGGATAACAGAGGTGTCATAGGATTTTAAATCCTCATAACTCCATGCAAAGACATCTTGAAACTCTTTGAAGAGGTCAATGTATTTAGGCTTCTGATCAGGAGGTAAGGAAGCAGACAATTTTATTATCTTGGGCTTTTCAACAGTTCCAATGTTGCATTCTTCAATGGCAGCATTAAGGGGCTGCATTTTTGGTTTTCTAGGGACATCATTTGAGTCAAAAATATCCTCCAATGGAGTTAGGCCTGTTGGAAGAAAATTGTCTTTCAATTGTATCACTTCAGCTTCAGCATCAACCACTTCTTCACAACTGATTTGTTGAATTTCTTGTATATTGGCTTTGTTAAAAATGGTTGGATGTAGCATTTGGTTAGCTGTTTTGGGTGATATTGCTGTTTGGTTCTGTCCACATACTGTTTGTGACTCACTTACAACCTTTGTATCAATGTTTAGTCCTGAAAATTCTTGCTGCAAGGTCAAGAAATTGTTTATTTGTGTATCATCCTCAAAAACTTGCCAATCCTTGACATTATTTGGGACAGAAGGTCTGTGTTTTATCTTAGCTGTAAAGTAATGGTGGGGCTCAAAAGGTAGTTTACAAGTGCTTGCAAATGTAGCCAAACTATGAGCATGAAGATTATGGGTCCTAGGAATTTTGGTAATTTGAAATTCAGTGAAGGTTTTAAGCATTTCAGTAGCAGCAGACCTATAAGATCTCAGTCTTTTGTCATTAGTGACAAAATTTCCCTTTACTTGTTGGATAATTAGGTCTGAGTCTCCTAGGATTGAAACTTTTATGGCTTGTAAGGATTTTACTAGCTTGAGGCCTAGTAAAAGAGCTTCATATTCTGCCATATTGTTAGTGCACCTGAAGTTTAACCTGTAGGCTCGGCCCTCGGCATTAATGTTTTGTTTGTTATGTATCCAAACCCCTGCTCCTGCCCCTAATTTGTTGACTGATCCATCAAACTCAAGGAACCATAAGATATCCTATTTTAAGGGATTTTCAACACTCTCTCTATAATTTGGGATTATAAGTTGGAGTTCTTGTTTTTCATCTAGTTTGTTTTTTGGGAGAGACTCGTCAATTGGTTTCTCAATTTGGGTCTCCCGGGGACTTGGTTGCTTACTCTCATGCATGTTTTGTTCAATTGTGACTGATTTATTATCACTCTCAGGGCTTGTATCATCATTAAACAGAATAAAGGAATCCATATCTGAATGGACTAGTACCAAAGCAAGATCTCATACTTTGACGGTACTGGCTCATATCCAGTCCTGCATTTTCTTAGTATGAGCCAGTACCGTCAAAGTATGAGATCTTGCTTTGGTACTCTTGAGACAGAGGAGCTGGATTGGCCAGTAACTGCAGTGGGACATATCTATTAGCCATGTTTGGTGGGACAACAGGGATAACAGGGATGAATGGGACTAGTGGAGGGAATAGGATGACAGGGGTGTGTGTACTTGATGGAGTGGTTGAGAGGATACCTTGCGAAGTGGACGAAGAACTAGGAGATTGTGGGCCAGTAGTATGAGGATGTAAAGAAGCTTTAGCAGGGGTTGGAATGTCAGTTTGGAAACCTGCTTCCGAGCTTGAATCTGATAAAGTGCTTTCTGATTTATGTCTCTTGAGGATTCTTGCAATCAGGTTTGGATTCTGAAACTCAGGTGCTGGCTCAGGATCTGGGTTTGATCTTGTGTAACGAGTTTTCTTCTTAGGAGCCAGCTTCTATAACTTTCTTTTTGAGAATTTCTAAGGAGGTAGTGATCTTTTGACAAGGACTGGTCAGCTATAGCACAACTATATGAGAATTAATACTGAATAAAGATTGACTGAGGAAGCTTTTATATACTCCTGCAAATGCAAAGCAGAGGCAGTTTCTAAGGCTATCTGGCTGTCACTCACACTTTATCTACAGCATTAAGAATCAGATAGGAGGTTGCAAAATTCATCCAGTTCCCCAGTGGAGTCGCCATTTATGTTAACACCCAGGTTGTTCCCTTTGACTCCCAAGGGAATACGGCCGGGGTAACCACTAAGCAAGCTTTGGATTATAGTTTCTAGCCAAACTGTAATCAGAGAGGGCTCTCTCTTTAAGATTTGTCTCTGTTTGATGAAGATTTTAGGCTAGTTATGATTTTAGCTTTTGTTTAAGGTTTTGGTTGTGAACTGTTAATTGAGAAGGGCATGAAATGTCTGAGGAATTGTTATTCCATTGGGCATATGGGGTCAGAAATTGAGTAGGTCCTGATATTTGTGATGGAGAAAGATTTACTGCAGAGATAGACAGCTATTCATGATACAAATTTTGATTTATAAATGAAACAGAGTGAAATGGAAACTTATACATAGGGTGACTGTAAGTTAAGAAAGACTATTTCCGTTCAGTAGCATCTAAGAATTACTGCATAGAAACTTTCAAAGATTTATAGTAAGTTGGAGCATTTAAGAATTCCAATTTAACAGATAAACCTGAAGAAAACATCTATAACAATGAAAGATTGAATTCAGGGTGTCTCCATGGACAAATCCTGAGTTATTCTTCTTCTTTCTTGTTGAGATTTAGAACACATACAAGAGAAATGAAATGACCAAACTAAACACAGACAGAGATAGAGAAACTTATTGTATCAAGCCATAGCACTAGAGTTCTGCAAATTTCAATGGTTCCAACACAGCAAACATCAGAAAAGACAATCTCTGAAATCCCGAAAGCTCCTTTGTATTATCTCCCAGAAAATACAGCCGAGTTCTCTCTTTTTACAAGTAACAACAACCCCCTGCAAGCTTATGCGGGGGGGAATATATACAATCGGTTCTACAAAAATATCTAAACCGCTGAGTCATCTGATAATTAAATACGCTCACCAACTTTACAAAATAGCAGATAAAGAAGTTATTACTTTTGTAAATACAAAATGAATGCTCTTTAATTCTGTCAGAAATCTTTTTGACGTTTGGATGCCACTGAGTCGGTCTGAGTGTTCTGCATAAATGCTGAATGATGTGTCTTTATCCTCTGTCACGCTGTAGCTTTTTTCGGCCTTGTCATTTGCAGCTGTCAGTATTGCTTTGGTGGCCGAATCTTTCTGCTGAGTTGGCTCAATCCATCTTTCTCAAGCTGGATGCATCAAATTTTCCTGTACATGATGACTTATGTTTTTTTGATGAAAAAATTGACTAAAGGCCCTTTGATTACAGGATCAACTATATCATTTTGGTCCACCATTCCTGTGTGGGCAATTGATGTCTCAAAATTGCATCTAGGGTCTCATCTGCCTCTGTATATTTGTAAAAGTTTGGAGGCACCTCAAACAAATGCTTGATCTCATTCATAATAAAAAATAAATTCTCTACTCTGTCATAGAGACTTTGCCCAGATGCTGGCCCTGTTACCTCTGAAGTACTTGCTCCTTGAGTGATCTGATTGGTAGCAAATGTGTTGACCCTTTTAGCATAGTTCTCATGTGAAAGTAATTTCCCTGCACTGTTCAGTAAGCCAGGGAGACCTCTGCTCTGTAATGCTGCAAACTTGTCCATAAATCTGTTTACTTCTGTCTGCATGTCCTGGCTTCTCCTTTCCAGTGTTTGTACCAGGCTTCTCAATGTAAGGACCCTCTTTATCAGCTGGATGGTTTCAGTTTTGTTGGAGATCCCTATTGCTGCCAGCTGAGGACCTGTACGGTTATTTAGCACATTAATCATTATGTTTGCTATCTCAGGCATATTTCCTAGAGATGCCCTTGATGTTTGCACTTCCTTGTGTGCTTTTCCTATGAGCTCCATTTGCTCATGAATGGTCTCTATAAACTGCCACTGATTTGTGATAGATTGGCCAATGTTGGCCCATAAAACTGTTTTGAGCTCAGCTATCACTTTGTCAAGGGTGAGCTCCTTCTCCAGCTCCTTTATCTTCTCCTTAAGGGATTTTATTTCCCTTCCTTTTTATGCTACATTCTGCTTGGATTTGTCATATTTTTCATTGAGCTTAGCCAGATTCTCCCTGGCTTCATTTAGCTCTGCCATTTGGGCCTCTAAGGCCTGAATTTCATTCTTCAGCTTTTGCATATCAAGGCTTGGAGCCTGCTCTGTTGTTGGGGCTGGTGCTGATGTAGATGGTGCTACCTGAGCTGTCTGTTTTGTAAGGGGAGCACTAGTTTGAGGGGGTTCCTCAAGGTTGATTATTTGTGGAGGGGGCTGTGATGTTTGGCCTACTTCCCTCTGTTGTAGGGTTGCCTGTAGTGCTGCCTCTGATTCTCCTAATTTCTCCTGTGTCTGGATCAGCTGTTTGTATAATGATACCAGCATGGCTGCTGCATCCTGGTCATGTCTCAGCTGGGCAACCTCTTCTGTCTGAGGATGAAGAGTTGTTGGGATCTTGATCATTTTTCTTAGCGCTACCATATCTGCATCTCTTAATTTTAGCAGTGCTTGTATAGCCTTGATGCCCTTGGGATCATGCCCAAGTTCTATGATGATGTCCTCCAAAGCTTTGATTCAGTTGTCCTTTGCCTGGGATGATGCTTTTTCCAACTCAAGTTGGGCAGCTGTGTTGTTTAGGCTATTTTCCAGCCTAAGATTTACCAATGTTTTGTCTGCCAAGGTGGCATACACCATCTCACCCATTTTCTTATGCAATTCAATCTGATCCATACGGTGGATGTCTTTTGCAAGGACCTCAAGGTTGGTTCTTAGGTAGTCTGCAGCTAACTGTGGCTACAGCGTAGTTGGCATGAAATGACTCATTACCATTTTGCCCTCATGTACATCGTATGCAGACATCAACCTTTGTTGGTTTGTAGGGGCCATCTTCAACAAGTGATTGTAGAGTTGTACCTTGAGTGGCTCATTCCTCCTTTTGATATCAATGAATTGATGTTTGATGCTTGCTTCAGCTCCCCTTTGTTGGCTTGAGGAGCTGACTTCTCCTCCAACTGTCCTTTCATGTTCCTGGTGGAAGGAACTTGCAGATGCTTCCATGCTTGGCGGGCCCATCCCCAAAGATTGCCCCATAGGCATTTCTTCCTCAGAGAGGGGATTCATTCTGTGCCTTTTCTCCCCTTGACTTATAGATGTTGTGAGGGGAGTCTCTTGCTCTCTATCCCTCTTCTTTCCCTTTTCTTCCTTTTGTGGAGTTTGTAGCACTGAGGCCTCCACTGTCTTTTCTTGCCTAGGGGGCAGATTCTCTTGAGCCTGTTGCTGAGTGGATATTGGGGCTTCAGGTATTTGTTCTTGCTGCTGCATTTGCTGCCCTTCTTTTTGCCCTCCTTCTTGCTGTTCTACCCATTTTTCTGCTTGTTTTTCTGCCATAGGAGGTGGCTGTTCTTGCTCATGTGCTGTTGAAGATGACGCAACTGCTCCAAGCTGCCTTTGGTATGAAGAGGAAACCTGTCCACAAGTTTCCAAGTCAGCCTCCTTTTCAACATTCTTTGCTTCTCTTTGTAGCAATTGCTCTCTAGTCAGTGGCTCTTCTAGAGTGCCCTCTTCCCAACTTAATAAGTTGGCATATTTCTCAATATGAGGCAATTTAAGGTCAGCATAGCCACCCAATTTATGTTTTATCCTCCTGAGAGAAATGAAATGATTAGGGTCATAAGGTACCCATTTGAAACTAGTTTCTAATCAGAGGCCCTCTAGGATCATATCTGCTTCCTTCCATCCCTCCTCCCTTATGTTGTAAAGAAAAGGGCCTAGCTGGTTCCTGACTTTTAACTGCACTTTCTTGTTTTTACTATGGAAATGGATTTGGTCTGCATTTCCAAACTGCCTGAAATATTCCAAGGCAAATAGTCTCATA
This sequence comes from Pinus tabuliformis, assembly GCA_031772625.1. Lineage (NCBI taxonomy): Eukaryota > Viridiplantae > Streptophyta > Pinopsida > Pinales > Pinaceae > Pinus > Pinus tabuliformis. The sequence goes on from CM062818.1 coordinate 777,100,935, forward strand.
GGGACATATCTTGGCAACCTATAAGGGTTCAGCTCACAGCCATATACTCTGATCATTGTATGGTGTTGGTAAAAGTACCAATCACCAATGCTGTAAGACTTAGAGAGATGGAGAATTCTTTGCATTTCCTCAGTTAATCTTGGAGGAGGGACACCATATAACAAAGTCATTACTGGATGAATGAAAAGGTCTATGAATTCACAGTATGTGTATGGTGAGCGGGAGGTGAAATGAAAGACTGAGGTCCAAAACACAACCGACCTTGGATTTCCCTGGGCATCAAGTTTCTTGAGAGGAATAGGGAAACTGTCAGGTTGATAAAATAAGAACAGATGATATATGTATGAGGTGTATCTGAACACCTTTTCTCTTTCTAGATTCATCAGCTGCTCATGAATCTTGTTTGCAATATATTCAGCATAGTCATAGTGCACAGCAGGAGGCTTCCCAGGAGAAAATATAGACAGCATGGCCATTATGGTATCATCAACATCTTCCATTCCCTTGTAGCCCAGGACATAGCTAGTCAAATCTACCAGCATCCTCCCCAAGTCATTGAGATTTGGATGTCCAATAGGAGGGGTTCTCAGAGCTTCAGAGCTTGGCTGAATGAATAACTGATTAATTTTGATGATTTGGGCACTAGACAAGTTGCCCCTTTCTTTAGTAAATCTAACATGGAGAGAGGAGTCAATGGTCTTGTAGAATGGAAGTTGAGCATTTGATTTATGGCCTCAGGGGTGATATGGAACAAGACTACACCTGAGGGATTGAGAACAGCTCTCTGGCATGGATCATAGCATTCACATCATCTATGGATCAAGTCTGGAAGGGCATTGACTTGAGGGAGGTTGTAAATGGGCAAGTTGGAGTCCCAAATCCCTAGAATATCAGCTCCACTGAGGTGTTGAGCTTTCAATTCATTTATCATATGAATATTATACTTAGAATTTATTCGGAACCAGTCTAACATCTGATAATCAATATCTCCTAGATCCTTCCATTCTAACTCTCTTTGTGGGGCATTCAGAGGTTGAATGTTCAGGGCTACTGTTGTTTCCATGGTTAAGTAGTGGAATGATTTGTATTAGAACTGGTGTTACTAGCAGAGCAACACAGAGGAGTATTTCTGGAACAGATAGGTGAATTGCAGAGGAAAAGAGGGTGAATGGCAGTGACACCAATTGAAATATTGTACTGAGGACTGATAGAGCAAATGGCAGGCCTGAAAAGCTCTCTTCACGGTGAATTAGAAAAGCTCGGGTCTTTAGTTCACGAATGCGCGAACTCACTGTGAATTTAGGTAAATTTGGTGAAATGCAGGTTCTGCAGAGGAGCTTTCGACCCAACAGTTGAAAATAGGTACTAGTACCGGGGATTGACTGGTAGATGCAGTGTTTTCACTCGTTTTTAAGCTACACTTGGAGAATTATGGACAAAACCAGGTTCAGAGGGAATAATTGGATAAATACCTTGTGAATTGCCGGCAATGGTTTCAAATGCAGGTGGTTTGGATGCGCCGACGGTCTCTGTAACGATTTCTGCAGGTTGGCGCTTGTTTGGTCGTAAAATGCATGCAACGCAGAGCAATAGTTGTTTTGCAAAAAGTGAGAAAAACACGGTTTTTTGGCGAAAATATGGATTTTTGGAACATTGGCGCCTTTTTTGGATGACGTCAGCATGATGTCATCAGGTGGGGTCAGGGTCGGGTGACGTCAGCATGACGTCACCGGGTGATGTGGCAAGCTGTGAGTGGTCCACGGAGATGCATAGGTGGCGGACATGTCGGAGTGCTGGCGGGCGGGGGCGCTGATGCAGCGGTGAGATGGCCTGACGTGGGCATGACGCAGCAGTGACGCGGGTGCGGAGGGACCAGCGGTAAACCGGAAGTGGTAAGTGGATTTTCTCGGACCGCTTTTGATACGGTCGTGGATTTGTCAGAGGGCGACCCGAGAGATTATGGGGGCGACGCGTGGCGGAGGCCTGACGTCACCCTCTGACAATTTCTCGGGCGATAAAGGTAGTACATCGGGACCAACCCGATATGCATATGGGCCGTCGGATGAAGATTGCCGGATCTGACGGTCGACGGGTTGATGAGATGTAAGGACAATACGGAATGCGGGGCCAATAAAATATTATAATTCTCCGAAATGTGTGCCCGGCGGAACTTTATAAAAGTGGGTTTTTATGGTTTTTTGCAGTGTTACGTGTTAAATGGGTTTATACACAGATTTATTTACAAAGCGCACTTAGGTTATTAATCCAAGCAAATCCCGGATTAATCCCACAATTAATTTTCCAGCGCTCTGTGGGTCGCGTTCTAATGTTTTAATGCTCAAACCCTTCAAAATCAAACTTAGAGCTATAATGCTTGGGGAAGGGGATACATAGGTATTTTGGGTTTTTTGTGAAATTTACATAGTAATAGGGGGAATAGGGGATATAAGGAGTTACATAGTAGAAGTTAGAGGTTAATATGAGTGAAAGAGGTGGATTGAGAAGTGGAAACACTAAGTTTTGTATGGAATTAACTTAGTTTAGGAAGTAGATCAAAATGAAAAGAATTTTAGACAAGAAATGTGGCTTTTAAAGGAACAAGAACCAACACAAGACCTTGACTTCTTTCATGAACACAACTGGTGTAGGGATGTTAGCAATGAATATGAAGGGGGGAAATTAGGAAGTTAGACATGCTCCATTGTGTTGCTGCAAAATGATAGAGAAGAGGAGTTTTTCTATCCATTGATGCTTCCTTTATGTTAGCCCAACAAAATTCAGTTGAAAGGAATGACATTTCTGCAACCCCATCTACCTACCCATCTACTTACCTAGCATTTTTTGTTTCTTCTTGGAGGGTGCACTTGGACTTGCAGACCCTCATGTGCCTTTTCTTTTCTTTTGGCTTTTCTTTTGATTTTCTATCTAGACCTACCCTTATTGCTTCCAAGACCCCAGATTAAGCAGTTGGGAACCTTAATTCTCTACCTAACTATTGGTCTGCCAAGTTTAAGCAGTTTGGACAGACTTCTTTCTCTATTCTACAACAACAAATTGAAACATGGCATGCTCCAGATTAGGCTGTTGGACCATCCATCAAAATTGAGTCAACATCAAGCTTATGTACACACATTGTCTTCTCTTGGAAATATGGGATCTTTGCATCACCAAAGCAGAGCATATTTGGCACTTCCATTTGCCAATCATGACATATGAAACCTATTAGTATAGGTATCTAACACGTGGACCCCTGCAGCTGAGCGCGCAGGGCAGGTTGAGTCTGTAACTGATTGAAGCATTAATAAAGAGAAGTTTTACATCATTTTTGTGTATATTTTTCTTGTTTTGTGCATTGAACGTGTCAAATATAAATCGCATTTCCATTGTCTATATGATGCACAAACCTATATGAATGTGTTGATAAAGGGAATATAAGATAAAGTATATGTTTACGTAAAGATAGTTAGTTGTTATAAGAAGATACATAAGATATATGGTGTAACTTGGGGAAATAGCACAGATCGGTGATTTAACAACGTGAAAGCACCTCAACCCCTAGTTAGGGCTACGCGAAGGTGATTATAATAGATCTCGAAGGCCTCGAGGGTCAGGAAAGTGTGTGAAGTGACCTGTGTGAAGGTATTCACAGTTGGAATACATCGACCCCTCAGACATCTCAAGGGTGTGGAAACTTGGTTCTAGAATCCCCCCATACTGCTTCGGGTGAGACCTCAGCCTACGCTCTATGGGCTGTTGCCGAAAGGGCTAGTAGTACATGGATTTGTTTGTTTAAATAACTCTGAACTTGGGTTAGGACCCCTCAAGGCAAAAAATTGTTCTGTTGCCGAGACAGGAATTTGCAGAGAGATGTCTGATGTCGTATCATTGGAATCCAACTAAGAAGGAAATTGAAGGTTGGTTGCACAGGAGGATTCACGAGTTTGCGGTGCAGGAGAACAGGAATCTGCGAGTGACAAAAGAAGAGTGGTTAGACTGCTACCTGTACACAAAGATCCACAAAATTTTCTTCGCATCTTTTCCTACTGAGCTATACGAGTGGATCGCGAAGCTAGAAGATAGCCAAGGAAGGTGGAAGCTCAACAATCCTATTGTGTGGACCCTAGTGTTGGTGCATAGATTGGAAGCATCGAAGGATAAGATCACATGCGTTGTTGATGACTGGCTCAATCGGATTATATGAGGATTCATTACTGAGTTTAGGGCAGATACTTCAGTTAGCTATAGCGAGGCAGAGTGATGCTTTCTCAAAGGACCGCGAGGTAAGTATGTAAAGTCTCTGAATACTTGGATTAAAATGTTATTGTGTGAAAAGAGGGTTATGCAATTACCTTGATGTCTGGAGTTAGGTGAAGTGGAAAAAACTACAGAAACAAAGTAAGGGACCAAAGAATAGTCCTTTGATTTCACCTCCGCGAAGGGACGAGGAAGAGCTCACGAAGGTCTCACCGTGAAGTGTGATCAATTTGATAAGGTAGGGGATTCTGCGCATGCCACCCCCACCCACACCACCACTAGCTTCACAGCCTTGACCTCCATCTTCACCCGTACCACCTTCTCCACCACCACGAGTTAATATGGCAAGCGCAATGAAGTTGCCTATGTTCAAGGGAGTAGGAAATGAAGATCCAGACCAGTTTTGGTTCGTGATAAGAGCCGTATGGGAAGTGCAGGGAGTTATAGATGATAATATAAAGAAAGAGACGTTGGTCCGCACTCAGCAGGATCGCACGTTGACCTGGTATATTAAGCATTCTAATGACAATCCGAATGCGGGGATTGAAGATATCCAAATTGCGCTAAGCATAGAATTTAGTAGGCCGAAGTCAGAGGCATAGTCGATCATTGGATTCAAAGAGATCACAATGGTACTAGGTGAGACTCCTTGGGAGCTAGATCAAAGGCTAAAGTGCATGATTCATGAAGCTAATATGACTTTGACGGATGGACAACACTGTGAATGGTTTGTAGCATCGCTAATGCGGCATTTGAGGAACGCACTGTCGCAATAGAGGTTAATGACTCAGGTAAAGGCCTTGGACATTGTGATGAGGCTGCATGAGACCCGAGCAGAAGTGCGCAAAGAGGTATGGTGCGTTAAATGTAAGGGTTAGGATCATGACAAGGACAACTGCCCAGTATTCGTGAATTACCTCACTAGAGGAAGACCGATGTTGTTAAGATCGGAGGCACAAGCAGGCCCTAGCGTGACGCCTGCTTTATGGTGTGCGATTTGTCAAATAAGAGGAAAGCATGCTATGAGAAACTACCATTTGTTACAGAATTACACACAAAATTCACAACAGCTGTTTTGTAATTTTTTTAGATCGGTTGGACATGGTAAACACACCTGTAGAAGCCATGAGCTAATGATGGATAGAAATCCCACCTACAAAGTTCAGGCCAAATTGCAGCCCCTTGACCAGATTGTAGGAGTGGCGCGAACTTGATTTCAGGGGCATGAGTGAGGCCGAGGTGGAGGAGGACCTGGAAGAGGTCGTGGACAGCTGATATGCTATAATTGTGGAGGGCCAGGACATTATACCCATGATTGTACGAATCCAACGCATCCATCATGCTTGTATTGTACCTTATTTGATCATGAGATGGAGGATTGTCCTACACTAATAGCTAGGATATGTGACAAGGGAGTGCTACCACCTCCCTCAACTCAAAACCTACAGATGATGAGGTATGAGCCACGTGAGGAAGATCCAAATGTGAACATTGTGCTCTGAAGTGGAATTACTACGGGAGATGATAAAGGCAAACAACCCGATGATAGTACTTGGCTTTGCAAGGCTCCGACGAAAGAAGCAGAGTTTGATTTGGAGCACGCTAAGGAAACCTTCATGGAAGCTAAGAAGATCTTCGCTGATGCCTCCACTTCAAGAATCAAGGATAGACCGGAGCCAGAAAGGGACCCATCTATGCTTACGACATTCCTAGGAACTTGCATGAAGCTACTGCATGATAGTAAGGCTGTAAAAGGATTACAGGAACTCATTAACCGATGCGTTGGAACCGCTCCAAGAGAACCACACGTAGTCCGGAAGATTGGAAAGCATATGACGAGGATGGGAACAAAAATGATGTTAACCGCACAGATTGGAGAATATGAGATGGACTAGGTAATTTTGGATTTAGTATTGGATGTGAACATTTTGCTGCAGTAGACATGGGAGTGCATGGGAAGGCCTATGTAGCAATGGTCTCCTATCGAGTTGTGAATGGAGAGCCAGCAACATATAATACCTATGGGGAGATTGAAGGGAATCACGGTGGATGTTGGAGGAGCAAGCACGCTAGAAGACTTGAAGTAATAGAGATTTTTGATGACAGAAATCCCTACCCCGCGCTCTAAGAAATCGATTGGGCCATTGACATGAATGGGGTGATTAATCTGAAGAAGCGCAAGATGATTTTTGAGAAGAAGTCTCGGTTCATAGTTATACCTTTTGACCCTGCTCAGGGATGGTGCTATACAGAGCCAGTGCACGACAATGAAAGCGACGATGATTTGAACTGCATCTACAAAATAACCGCGCGAGAGAAAGATTGGGTAAACCCCACCGCGGATGGATGGATCTCATGGGAGCGCGAAAGCTGTTGTACATCGGATTTAGATGAGGAGATAGAGCGATGGTAGAATCGGTTACATGAGGTAACCATGTTGAACTGTAATATGATGATAATATCACTGTGTTGTGTATCAACAGAAGTGAGAGATCTCCCTACTTATGATGGATTAGGTGAGGTAGATGCTTTCTTGGACAGATTCGAAAGGAAGGTGCCAGAAAATAAGCGTTTCTAGCCTTTGAAGTGGGTACTGCGTGCTACACCCGCGTGGTGGTGGGGTACACACCGAGGAAGCATTGAGGACTAGCGCGAATGCAAGAGAGTGATGTGCATGCATTTTGGAAAGCCTAAGATGCGACTAACAGATAAATACAATGGATAGGATGGTCCGCATGCACATCTTTCCAAGTTAGTATAGACATATGGTACATAAACTGCGCGGATGCACATTGACTTTGTGTTGGGGAACATGGTCGATAAGCATGTGTTGGGGGGGAAATTGCACAAATGGTCCCTCAATTTGGAATGACAAAGTGTGGAAAGAATGAGTGTGCAGAAGGTTACCCACGCAGAAGCATTTAACGAAGTGTGAGAAGCACTAAACAAGGTATATAATGCGTAGAAAAATTATTGGGACCTGCGCGTACCAGTAGTTTTATGGGCTTATAGGACAACATGCAAGAAAATTACGGGACAAATGCCTTCTAGGCTAGCTTATGGAGCAAACGTTGTAATACCAATGGAGTATATTATGCCTAGTCCGCGCATAGCGGTGCCCGTGGATATGATAGTTTGTGGAGCCTTGGAAGAAGGGATCATGCCGCCGGACGAAGAAGAACGCTTGGGACCTGATGAAGAGATCCAACAAGATGATCTTAGGCTCCAAGAACTCATGAATGAAAGAGTTTGATTAAGGGCGAAAAGCGCCATGACCGAAGAAGAAGTCAAGAAGCTTGGAGAAGCAATAAAGAAGGACTTTCTTGATAAGAAAACTGTGGTGATAAAATAGGATGTGCAAGATTATGTTGACAAATTTGGGGACTACCACCGAGAGTTTATTAGCTTGATGCATTGGATTGGACCGTATATTACTAGAGGGATCATCGATGGTGGTGCAATGTAGATGGTAAAGTGTGCAATGCATATAGTAAAGTTAAAAGGCAGACTTTTCCCAGAAAAAGTGATTGATGGTCAATTAAAGCCGTATATAGGTGGCCCTGCCACCTGACTAGCCATGGAAAGAATAGTCTTAGCGCTCCTGGAAATTGAAAGGAGGCGCGAGACTATAAAATACCTTGCCCGAGATCTGCGCAATGACAAGAATGCACAAAGGAGCGAAGTGTCACAAGGTCCGTGACAGTGCAAGGGTGGCTGTGCTACTATGCGGGTTGGCTAGAAAGTGACTGTTATAGTCTCTATTCATAATGTGATGCTTGTTTTGAGATCAAAAGGAGTGGGCGACAAGAATTTAAGCTAGGCTTTATGGGATAGATTTGGGAACATCTGCCGCCAAGGGAGAATTAATGAACCAGATTTGGTGGGAATGGTCGAATTCAAATTCAAAAGGCGTTATGAATTGCAAAGGGCTACCTAGCAAACAACACTTGGCCATTTGAGGAATGAGCTATTGCGTGCCCATATATCTATGAACCCAGATCCATTTGATTTGTTGAAGTCGAAGGCGTTTTTTGGGCACTTACCTGAACCGTTGACATATTTGTGGAGCAACAGTATGGCCACACTAGAGGAAGCCATGGATATCGAAAAAATGACCGTTGAAGAGGCTGCATAGGACATAACAATAGGATATGCCCTTGAAAGCATCGGGATAGTCACGGAAATCCCTAAATTGTTGCAAATGCTAATGCCTAAGAAGGATAAGCAGCCTATGATTTTGGTGCGTATGTCCCCTCGAAACCCGCTGAGAACTAAACTGACCATGGAAGAAAATGGGAAGGCAGTTAATGTGGAAATCGATGAGGAGGAAGACCTCGGGGAAATCTTGGTGGAAGAGGAGGAGGATGAAGAAATGGAGGAAGAAAAAGAGGGTGTGGACCCTCTTACTAGACTGCCCACTTATGCTCCTTTGTGGAAGGGAAAGGCAAAGGTGCCCAAGGACCTAGATGAGAGCAAGAGCTCTCTATAGACTCCGCTACTACCTGATGATATCATTTTTGAAGGAGTGCACTTGGGACGAGTGCCAAGTCTAAAGTTTGAAGACTAGGATCTTGAGGACCATGAAAAGTTCCCACACTTGGAAACCACGCAGCTCATGAAGCCGAAGAAAAACACTACGGTGGGAGTCATAGAGCTGGAGCTACACAAGTGGTTGCGTGGGGTAGAGAAACTAGGGTTGTTGAACCTGCTTTGGGTGTCGCGTTACCACCGTACCCCAGTAACTATATTTGTAATCAAGAATCTCCTCTACCTAGTGCATGATGGATGTTTGTGGCTGGAGGAGCCCATCCCCATCATGAACCACCTGATTTATAGAATTACCTGACTCCCTTGCAAGGGGGAGGACCCAGCGGATATTTCAGATTGTAAGAGCACCAACTTGGCCATCACAGAGGCCATGAAGGAAAAATTCAAGATGGAGAAGAAGAAGATCGAGTACGTGATCTCCAGTGTCAACAAAAAGGTAGTCAAATTTTCAACCCAGATATTGGCTGGAAAGGTCATGCGGAAGTTCTAGGTGGATGAGGTGCCCATGCCAGTGATAGAACTTGTCACATTGTGTGCAGAGGGCATCCAATTTAACTGGTCAGAGTACTTGTGCAACGAGTTCTTGGAGAATTATTGCGAGGCATAGGAATAGGGGAAGACCTTCCACTATGCATGGCTTCTGCTGTCCATAGTGCTGGTAGCTTGGGAGTTCCCTGAGGACAACCAGTTCCCCACAATTGCGCGGGGCAAAGTTGAATGGGGTGATTCCCTTCACATAACTTATAGGGAAACTTAACTTTGTCACGAGGTACAGTCTTGTCTAGATGGAAAAGTTCCCCATTAACCTAACCTACAGGGAAACTTAAATTTACCACGAGGTGCATGCCCCCAAGCTTCATTACAGTCACCTAAGTAGGCTACTTGTGGCTATCAGGTGGATGGAATGAAGGTTCGTTTACGAGATCAAGTGAAAGACTTGATTGGGATTTTACGAGATCTAATCAAAGACTCAACTTGGAACTTTGCTTTAGGGGATCTTGTTTCATTTTTTAATGAGCTTGACACAAGACAAGGAACTCTGCTTAGATTCCTTGTTTCATTTTTTAATGAGCTTGACACAAGACAAGGAACTATGCTCTGATTCCTTGTTTCATTTTTTAACGAGCTTCACACAAGACGAGGAACTATGCTCTATATTCCTTGTTTCATTTTTTAAAGAGGTTGACATAAGACTAGGAACTATCCTCATACCCTTTGTTCACGACCCATAAGAGGTCATGACTTCCAAGATGTTCTCATCAGATGGGAGAACAATGCTCTGTAAGGGATCATTAGAGAGATCTGGTTCCAATGCCCCCAGTACATAATGTTCAACATCACAGAATTGATCATCCATTAATGTAGGAATGGAACAGGTTGCCGCATAATTAACCCATGGTAGGGATGATACCATTGATATAAAAGGACCACTTAGGGAAGATGGTTGATTGGAAGCCATATTTGGACCGGGAAATGAAAGTTGGTCAACAGTGACAATTTTGTCTTCAAGCAGAAAACAAATCACTCGAAAGAGTGTTGAAACAATAGCTCCCATGTCATAAACATAGTCGTGCCTAAGAATTAAATTGTAATCTAAAGGGCCTGGGACTACCATCACATTCAAATAAACAATATTTTCTCCGAAAGTAATAGTCAACTGAGGAAGGATCCCTAATGGTTGACTGGTTCCTCTGTAAAAGCCAACATATTATGGGTAACATGCACAAGTGGCGGTGAACCGAGCACTTGCGAAGCAGTTGAGGAAAGGATACTCACGGATGCACATTCATCTATAATAGTGCCAAGTACAATCATATTACAAACCTGTATTATGATCTGGAAAGGCACATAAGAAGGAAGATCGAATCCTACTAGTCGATTCCAATCGAAGGAAGTGACCAAACTACTTGGAAGGGGTAACGTAAGATCGGGAGTATTATCCCCTTGAGTTACGAGAACAAGAGGATTTTCATCCTGTCTTGATGGAACAAGAGGGTTTCCCCCAAGCTCATTGGAATCTGAAGAAAAAAAAAGAACCTGAGCGGTATCATATTCACTCTCTTCGGGAAAGCTACGATTAACTGAAGGTGATATCGAGTCAATTGTTTCCTCGACCTGTTGATTTGGGTTGGGTATAGACTCATAGGATTCACTTTCAGAGAGAGTGGGTTTGACCGATGATTTATTTGAGTCAGTGAATTCATCAACTAGTGAAGGATTAAGGGAGCGTCTCATGTAACTAGATGGAAGTCGATGCAGAGAAGCAGGATGGTTATCCAACACTTTTTTGGCTTCATCCAGATAGGGACAAAGGTGAATGGGGTAATTCCCTTCACATAACCTACAGGGAAACTTAACTTTACCCTTATTTCCATGAACTTTACTACCACTATTTTATGGTGTGTCACTAGCATGATCTCCAGAAGTTGATGACACAGGATGATGTGAACAGGAAGACCATTCTTCTAAGATATGAGGAATATCAAGACAATTTCAAAGAATATGGTCTCCCGCATAAAGTTTGTATGGATATCAAATTTTGTTAGGCTTGATGGATAGTTTCCCATCAAATGTTGCATTCAAAGCAATGGTTTCTTGGTTGCCCCTCTGCTGAATTTTCTTCTTCTTCTTCTTCCCTTTCTTGTTCTTCTTAGCCACTTGGTTACTAGTACCAATACTTTCACCAGGCGAAGAGGAAGAATGGGAGGAAGAAACAATTGAGGAAGAAGGCAAAGGGTCAACTTTAGGATTAACTGGGGCTTGATTTTGTCCAGTTGGAGGTGTACTTGATTGTGGAGAAATCACGAAATTTTGAACCAAGGAAGTTGAAAACAACCATACTCGCAAGACACTGGTAAATCCTGGAAGGGACAATGTAGCCATATACGGAGCACCAATATTTTCAAAAGGAGGAAAAGGACTAGGATTCCCATCAAAAGGAATTCCTTTATCGATGGCCTCCGGATTTGTCACGATATGTGTCAACCTAAGATAAACTAAGGAGCAAGCATGCAAGATGTTATCCACGGTCAATTAAATTTATTTTAATCAAAGTAACATAACAAAACAAAAGAGGGATAATCTAGGAAAAAGGTTTACCAAGCAACTATGAACTACAGAATACGTCTTGGAGAACTGAGAAGTACGGGCAGGCAATCTCCTTGAATGTTTTGTTCGATGTATCACAGTGTCTAAGACGGTCGAATCGATTACCTAAGGATGGATAGAAACCTAGTGTTTTTCTCCCATATATACCCGAAAGTACATGGAGGCCCAATCCATATAAGTGCTATCTAATGCAAAACTACATAGTGAGAGCATTCCTATATACTTTACGTATTGTAACACCACCCTATATACCCAAAGGTACATGGACGAGCTATGATATACTCACATACGTGGAATGAGGTATCGCACTCAGGATGTATTTCAGACAAGTTAGCGACAACTTCTTTGTTTTACAATTCTAGAACACGTCTCTAGCCTAGACCTCTAAATGTTTATCGTTAGGTGACAATGCTCCATTAGGTAAATTCAGATAAATTTTAAGTTTATCTTCTTTAGAATTTGCCTTTCAAGGTTCACCACGTGATATATATTTTCATTTCCTAAAATGCAACTATCATAAACACTATTTTCGTTCAATTGAACAATAAAAACCTTAGCTAGTAGGGATAGAGCAATCAGATCTTTGACAAAAAGCAAAGAGCACATTTAATGCAATCTCCATAGCTATTCCTTTCAAGCATTCAAAAACTACAATATGAATGATGCAAGATTTTCTTTTTGATTCCCTTAATGTTATGATGAACACAAAGGAAACTAATGCACATACAATCAATCAATCTTTTTATAAGAACGAAGACTTTATGATAGTTCAGTTTCGAAGGAAAAGAAGACTTTTATGACACTTTCTTTCGAACAAAGATTAATCGACTATAATCTAAATTTGACTATATACTAATAATGACAAAGAAAACATGTAAGATACATTAATAAATCAAATCAAATTAGGGCTAGACAATGAGATAGAAACTTGTTCTCTGAGACATGACATTCATTGATCAATCAATAAACAAATAAACAGAGAAAAGTTGGCAAAACTCATTCCAAAGGTGGGAAACTGACCCTAGGAGGATCAACGCAACCCTGAATGGGAGATAGTGTGCTTCAGATCACTGTCCCTATAGTGCATGAGTGCTCTACAGTGCATTGTGTCCCTCACAAGTCTGCACTGGTGACAGTGAGCCATTTCAAAATGCAATTTGACACAGTTTTGACCAAATTTTCAATGCAAAAGAGCTGAATTACAATCTATGAACACAAGTAAGGTCTACAAGGATGCCCTAGGAGGTGGATAATATGCTAGGAAATAGGATCTTGCCCAGTGGAGTCGCCAATTTGTTTTGGATAATTTGGTATCTATGAATAAATACTAATTCTCTACATAAGTAGCCATATCTAGAACAACCGTTTAAAGTATTCTACTCTTCTCCTATAAGCAATAGATAAGATGAGAAGATGAGAAGACCTACTTGTAGTTTCTCTTTCCTCTCATCTTCTTTGTATCGATCTCGACGGTCCTTCTTGTACGTAATACGCTTGAGAAGTACCTGTAAACACAACAAAAAACAAAGAATCGATCTAAGCAAGAGATCTATTGAATATAAGTGAAAGGAATTAGATACAATTCACACATATAAGTAGTTTAAAACAAAACAAGCATATGGGATAAAGGTTCAAACACTTTATTGAATAGAGGAAGGAAATACAACCATTGGTGTCTGATTCAAAGCCATTCCTCCAGCTTGGATGCCATCCACATCACATCAAAAGCATGATAAACTTGTGGCATTACAATACTTGCTTCAAAACCAAATCTCATAGCAACATTATCTCCTTACAATTCGACATAATCCAGCCCTTGATCACATAGATGAGTGGTCAATTTATAGGAAGATGAAGGAGGTTTTGTCATAAATGGTGGCATTGAATGGCCTTCCATACTTAGAATTAGTACCATGGAGGAGGGGATGAGAGGATAGGATGCAAATTAACTTGTTACTCATCCATTTTCAAGCTCATAAGAGTTGATAAGTGAGGGAACCTTCTACATGACTTCAAAAGATAAGAATATTCACCAAACCCTATGTGAATTTTGCTCAATCTCTCCCAGCGCAGGTGAAAGGAACCCTAAGTGCTCTACAGAGCACCCTGGCATGGACTTAGCTGCTCTGCAGTGCACCCTTACATGGGCGTACCTGCATTGGTCCCTCTAGAGGCTATTTCTAGATGTCTTCAAGTCATGAAACTGTCTGGGAAGGAGGAATTCAAAGGGCTGACTTGTTCAGGGCATGTAGCAACTGAAATTAGGGTTTGATGAGCCCTAAAACACTGATATGGATGATGGGATTGATTTTCCCAAATGGATCTATAACACCTGTGATTCTCTCTGGATTTCTTGTGAGTGTTTTATCGTCCTCTACTTTTCTTTTCATCCCTCTGAATTAGGCTTATTATATTCGATGTCCAATATTCTCATGACTTATTTCCATCCACATCATTTTCTACTTTTGGCTTTCTTGGAAGGCCCTCCAAATTCTGAAAGTATTTTGACCAGTGATTCATTATGCCTTCCATCCGATTGTTATTTCGTACTCTGTTTGGATAGTGCCTTTGCTTTTTGATGCTTCATCCTCTCGATGTGTTGTTGATTTAGGGTATTTTGGGACAAAGGTTTCTATGGAGAACCACTGATTCCTTGAGATCCAATACTCAATTTTTTCACTACAATTTTCTCCACATATTTTCTCATTTCATTGAACCCAAATTCCATCACCCTATATACAAATTTTTTAGCCATACCTCTAACATAAATCACTAGAAAAAAAATTGTAATGGTGTAAAATCTATGAGATCATATGCCTGTTGGCCTAACATCCCTCTCTCTGATCGTATGGTTCATGATGTAGAAATATTTTCTCTTTCAAGCATGTATGAAGAGTTTTCCCTTATCATAGGGCTTGCCAAAACAATGCAAAATATGTGACAAATGAATCCGAAGGTGATGGTGGTACTATTGGTAAGGAAGATCACGATTGCGGCATCTGAATTTAAGCCTTTGATGCAGTGAGTGAATGAAAAATAACACAAATGATCAATTCCAATCCACTCGCGTACCATGAAAAGAACTTCGCAGTAGTGCTGAGCAAGGGTTCGGTTTAGAAAACTTATAATATTTAATATTTATCTTTTGTAGTATTTACAATTTACCAAATTGTTAAAAACATGACCAACATACTGCTTCTTGGAGCTTTAGAAAATAGTGCATTGCACTATTTAATATATATAGAAGGAAACATAATGAATGATGCAATGGCTATACTAATAAGACATATCCCATGTAGCTTCATCAGGCCCAAAGTGCTTCCACTGCACATTAACGTACTATATTTCTTGGTTTTGGAGCATGAGAATATTTCGATGCAAAATGCACTAAGTTTCTTGCTAGAACTCTCCCTCTAGTTCCACCAACAATATAGACCAACCAATAACATGATCAATGTCCTAGACATATCTCTTAAGCAATGGAACATGGAAATCATCACATGCTTTCACTCATGGAGGAAATGCAAGTATGTAGGCCACTCGTCAAATCCTCTCAAGGATCTCAAAAATCCTACAATACTGAGGTGCCAACTTGAAACATGAACTAATCCTCAAGGAGGTCCTCTTGGGCTTGATGTGCAAGTACATATGCCCCCAACTAAAAACTCCTTGAATGATCTATGCTTATTTGCATAATTTTTCTTCCTATCATGTGCTACTTTTAAATTCATTTTAATAAGTTTCATGTATCTCCTCCTCCATCTCATCCAACATATCCAGTCCAATCAGCACCGTGTTCACTAGACCATTCCAATAGACAGGAGTATTACAACTCTACCTGAAGAGAGCCTCAAATGGACTCATCTCTAAGAATTATTGACACCCATTATTATATGCAAACTCTACCTGTGGAAGATACTCCCACTTCTTCTACTAATTCCTAACATCCATCCTGAACATATCGTCAAGAATCCAATTAACCCTCTCTGTATGTCCATATGTCTATGGATGATAAGTTGTATTGAAAGTTAACTCTATCCCCAAGCCTACAAACAACCCCTTCCAAAAATTGGAATTTAATTTGGAATCACTATCTAATATGATAATCTTGGGAAATCCATGCAACCTCACTATCTCGCTGATGAAGGTTTGAGCTACCTCACTAGATGAATTTGTAGACATTACTGCAATGAAGTGAGCTACCTTTCTCAACCTATCAAGCACAACCATGATGGAATCATGCTTCTTTGACCTCCTAAAATATCTTGTAATGAATTCAATTGAAATGTCCTCTTATTTCCATTCTAAAATCAGAATAAGCTGCAATAGACTGGTTAGATGCTTACATTTCTCTTTCAGCTACTGACAGTCCAAATAATTTACAACAAACTCAACCAATTCTTTATTTATATTTAACTAATAATAAGACTTCTTAATATATTTCAAAATATTTTGGTATCCCGGGTGGCCGAAATACAACTTGATGTGAAACTCTCTCAATATAAGCTTCTTCAACTCATTGTTGTCTGACACATAAATCTTGTTATTGAATGTGACCAAGCCATCTCTTGTAAGGTGATACTCCTAAGCCTGATCACCTTCATCCTACTACTACAACCTCTTCTTCAACTGTTGGTACTTCTCATCATATTCCCTTGCATGGAAGATCCACTCCTGTAAATCAGTCCCATAAGACATCACAACTAAAACATGATTTACTTGGACTCTCATATTGAGAGAATCCACAACTATGTTCTCCTTTCTCTTAATTGAATTGATTTCAAAATCAAAATCACTGAGGGTATCTCACCATCTAGCTTGTCATACATTCATATTAGGTTGGTCAAATAAGTACGTTAGTGTTTTATGGAAAAGTTACTTGATCTGATAATCACCCTATGAGTGCCATCAGTTAAGATTTATTAAACAAAAGGTATTACAAACTCATATACTGGTGTGTGTTCTGTGTTATTTAAGCAATGAATCGATCAGATTGCCAATACACAAACATTTAATGGAAAGACAACAGAGAAATACAGTAAGCAACACAAAGACACAAGCAATTTTTAAGAAGGACTTCACTCTATTCTCTAGGGGTACGTCTCCGGTCCAGCTTCAGTGGTGGCCTTGTTTTATTGTGTCTTTTAGTAGAGAAATTACAATACAGGGACTCAGTGTGGGTTCATTTGAAGCAGATTTTGCTTGGCAGGGTGATTCTTGGATTCCCCAAGCCACTCAGAGTACAGAGACTCTTGTTCTTCCTACTAGCTCTGTGACTCTTGGTCTATAGTGGAAAGAGCCAACTGTCATGCTCAATCCGGATAGATTCCTCTATGGGAAGGCTTCATTCTTCAAGCTCTCTGGTGCTCGACATTGCCTGTGGTCAACTCGGCCCTCTGTCTCCTCTGCTTGGCTTTATTGCTCTCTGTGTTCAGTCCTCCTCTCTGGGTTCACTGTTCACTGTCTCTCTTGGTCGCTTGGACTCTTCACTCTCTCTTGATTCTCATTCGAATGTCTCTGTTCATGGCTTTAGCCATTCAATCTCCATGCTTGTTCGGTTCCTCTTTTGCCTACGTCGATTCGCCTACCGCCTGTAAGCTCAGAGTTCCCTGTTCAGCGTCAGCATGAGCACTTGAGAAGTAGCCACGTGTCCCCGTCGAAACAGCGCCAGCCTGTTTGTTGATTCATTTCTTTCTCCACCATGGCGGTCAATGGATTCAAAATCCCCTTAAGTCGCGGCTTAATTCCCTGTCGATTCTGCTTCTATCCATCGGTTGCAATCTCAGCCATCCGATCTAGGCTCCTCCAGATCCAACGTCATACGCACATCAAGCGCGGTTAACTTGCTCGACCGATAATGCGCGATCACGGCGGTTTTTCTCTCACCTCCACTGCCACGTGCCGATCGCTGAGTGTGATCGCTCCGCTTCCTCCAAAACCTCTTACCGTCAAGGGCACCCCGATCAAACTGCTGGTTTCTAGGTCGTGGGTCCCACCTTCGTATGATGCCGTTTTTCATTTCTCTGCCCATGGTCCTTTAACTCCCAACGTGACCGAGTGCTTAAGGCTCTACCATTCCAACACTGTTCGCCTAGCTATGTGCTAATCACGCATCGAAAATTAGCTCCTTTTCCTGTTCCGGGGCTCCCAAGGGCTACATTGACCTCCTACACAGTCTCCATGGGCCTCGGTTAGTGCACTTTGACCGAGGTCCTCATCTTTCCACGCGGCTGCCATGGCCACTAGTTCAAGGTGTTTTCAATTATTGTTTTGGATTTCATTAGAGATTTGTTCAACCTATTTTAGTCATGGTTCTTTGACAGTCGTTTATGGATTCGATTCAGATCACGGCCTCCCTACTGAAAAGATTTTGGACCACCAAAAGTTGGTTTTCTTTAAGCATCGACTAAGTGAGGAAACTGTTGTCTCACTTGTCTAATCTCAATCCACTTCACACTACTCGGCTTCAAAACTTTAAGCCCTATCCTGAGGTATTCCACTTGTCCATTGCACATCATCCTTACCTTCCTGTCCAGTACTTTATCTTCTTGTAACTCGTTAAGATATTCATGTAGCAGGTCGTCAACAGAAGGTAATTGATCCTCTCTTCAGGGTCCTCAATCATCGAAGGCTCAAACAACCTCAAGCAATATGCATTCACGACTGAGTAGATGTGCATGTAAGCTGGTAGATCAAGGCGAAAATAATTTTCACCAATCTTCTCAAGTATCCTGAAGGGTCCATACTTGATAGGTTTTAGCTTCTTCCCTTCACCTTGCATCCTGTCCTTACTAATATACAACCAGACTTGGTCTCCAACCTGAAAACTATGCTCCATCTGATGCTTATCATGCCTAGCCTTGTACTTGTCCTGGCTCTTTTCCAGCTGTTCTTGTACTACCTGATGGATCTCCTGGATCTGTTCAATGAACCTAGTTGCCTTGTCCACATCACTGTGTCTATCAACAATGGTATCTTTACCAAAGACAAAATCCAAAGGAGACCTTGGTATGAAACCAAAACAGGTCTCAAAAGGAGATCTCTGTGTAGAAGAGTGTTTGGCTCTATTGTAAGCATGTTGCACATAGCAAAAGTGCTCATCCCAAAGCTTAGGGTGTTTGCTGCAATATCCTCTCAGTAACTGGATCACCGTCCTATTAACTACTTCTGTCTGGCCATCTGTTTGTGGATGAAAAGTTGTGCTTTTCTTCAATTTGGTGTCCATTAGTTCCCATAGACTTGAAAAAAACTTCCCCACAAATCGGGTGTCTCGATCAAATACAATAGAAGTGGGTAATCCAAAATGAACCCATACATGTTCAAAGAATAATTTTGTAGTTTGTTCAGCTGTAATCTGTTTACTACAGGGTATTAAAATACACATTTTGCTGAACCTATCGACAACAAAATATAGATAGTCATGACCTTTCCTAGATTTAGGCAGTCCCCCAACAAAATCCATGGAAATGCTTTCCCAAGGGTGAGAAGGAACTGGTAAAGGAGTGTACAAGCCTAGTTTTTTGTTACTGGGCTTGCTTTTAGCACACATAGCACACCCCTTTACATATATAGAAATTGTCTCACTCATTCTTGGCCAATAGCAGAACCTTTGCAGCTATGCAACTGTTTTACTTACCCTAAAGTGACCTGATATCATAGAAGTGTGTGCTTCCCTAATTATCTTTACTCTCTCAGTTTGTGGAATACAGAGTTTCCCACAATGATATAAGAGTTGGTCCTTCACATGATAGTCCAATTCTTCTACTCTTTTACCTTGACTCAAAGTTGCATATACATCTTTAAAGTCCATGTCCTGAGCATGCTGTTCTATGTAGCTTTCATGCAGCACAGAATTATGCTTAAGTATGGTAGATGCATTTATAATGGGTCTAAATAACATGTTTGCAACCTTGTTATGTATGCCCTTTTTATATCTGATGGCCAAATGAAACTGTTGTAGAAAACCCATCCATCTGTAATGTCTTGATTGTTGCAACTTATTTTGGGAGTGTAGATATTGAAGTGGCTAATGGTCAGTATGTATTACTGTTTCCTTTCCCATTAAGCAATGTTTCCACTTTTTCACACTCTGAACTAATGCATACAATTCTTTATCATATGTAGGATAGTTAACTATTATAGGATCAAAAGTCTCAGAATGATAACATATGGGTTTACCGTGCTGTGTCAACACTGCTCCCATGGCATAGTCACTGGCATTAGTTTGGATCTCAAATGGTCTTTGTAGATCTGGCAGTGCTAGTACAGGTGTTGTAGTAATCTTTTCTTTCAAGGTGTCGAAGGCTTTCTGCTATTTGCCTCCTCACTGAAACACCTTGTTCAATCCTGTCAAAGCATGTAAGGGAGCTGCAATTGAGGAAAAATTTTAAATGAACTTCCTCCAATATTGTGTTGCTCCTAAGAAGCTTCTCACTTCTGTAGCAGACTTGGGTTTAGGCCAGTTTACAATGACTGCCACTTTAGAGGGATCTATTTTCAATTCACCTCCCCCTAATATATGACCCAAATAATTTAGAGAGGTTTTTCCAAATTCACATTTGGAGAGTTTAACAGAAAGTTTTTCTCTTTCAAAACATCTAATGTCTGCTTAACATGCTTTAAATGTTCTTCCCACGTTTTACTAAAAATCAGAATGTCATCCAGATACATAATAAAAAAATCATCAAGAAAAGGTCTGAGTACATCATTCATTAATCTCATGAAAGTAGTAGGGGCATTGGTCAAGCCAAAAGGCATAACCAGCCATTCATACAATCCCTGCTTTGTTTTGAAAGCAGTCTTCCATGCATCTTGCTCTGCAACTTTGACCTGATGGTATCCACTGTGCAAATCTAGCTTGGTGAAATAAATAGCTTCCTTCAATTGATCTAAAAGATCATCTATGCAAGGAAGGGGATAACGATTCTTGATCATTACTTTATTCAGTGCTCGGTGAACAATGCACATTCTCCACGAGCCATCTGTCTTTCTCACCAAAATGATTGGTGACCCACATGGCGATGCGCTAGGCTTGATGAACCCTTTCTCAAGCAACTCCTGCACCTGCTTCTTGATTTCAACATTCTCTAAAGCAGATAACCTATACATCCCAATGTTAGGCAAGGGAACATCTTGCTACAAAATAATATCATGTACTATTCCCCTTTTGGATGGAAGACCTTGAGGTTCTTGAAACAAGACATCATACTCTAAAACAATATTTTCTATATCAGCTTGCTGATCAGAATTACAGCCCTCAAATACATTGGTTTTATCAGTTTTCTTTTCCTTTACAACCATCAGTAAGAATTGTTTGCATGAATTTATCATTCTTTTCATCTGTCCTGAGTTTATGAGAGTATAATTATTCTTGAGCTTATGAGCTCTTACAAAATATTCGATTCCATCTTTAACAAGTAGATACTTGTTCTCAGCTCTATAGAAAATATCCTTTCTATCATACAAGTAAGGACTTCCTAAAACAATTCCACATATATCCAAAGGAATTACATCTAACTCAACCTCATCTACAAATGCTAACCCAAAAGAAAATTTGAGTTTGCAATGTCTAGTCACTTGTAGTTGTGCTTTATCATTCAACCATCCTAATGGGTATGGATTCTTATGAGGTGTAGTTGCTAATCCCAATTTCTTTACAATTGCTTCGGAAATCAGATTTACTTGTGAGCCACTATCAAACAAAGTATCAATCTTTTGATTTTTGGAAATAACTCGAATATGGAAAAGCTCACGTCTTTTTCTCTCATGTTCTTCATCAATAACAGATTGAGTAGAATTACTGGTAGATACTTTAGAATTCTTACCTTTTATACCTGTGGCTGCAATGATTGTTTCATCTCCCGAGTCTGACCCCAAATCCTTCTGAATAGCTACAACAATCTTCTTCTTCTTGCCCTCGAACTTCTTAGGCCTCAGCTTTGGATGTAAAATCCAACAGTGCTCATCATCATGCCCCTCCTTTTTACAGTGAGTGCATGAAGCTTTACCTTTTTGTGCAGTGTTAACCTTCCCTGCTTTCCACTTCTGCTTTCTTTTCTCCTTGCTCTTTCTTACAGTGGGTTGGGATGGTCCCCCAACTTCTGGATTTCCATTCTTTCCTCTAGCTTCTAGATGAGTAGCTTGTACGGATACCTCATCTATACTAGTGGGATTAAACATGAGGATGGTATGCCTCATGTAGCTGTGTAGACCACCAATGTACTTCAAAAGAGTTTTTGGTGAGTCTAATGAGATACCCAACATCAATGCTCTCTTTCTGAACTCTTGAGTATACCCTTCTACACTTTTCCCTTTCAATGGACGAAGAGTTTGCCAGCTCATCATGGCTTGTTGCATGTAGGCCAATGGATAGAACTGCTTTTTGATCGCAGAAACAAAGTCACTCCAGACAGATATGGTATTCCCATGTCTTTTCATATCAGCTTGGGTTCTGCCTTCCCACCAAACCAAGGTAGTACCTCCTAGGCGTAGGCTTACCAGCTGAATCTTACTCTTGTCCGAGTCTATGTTCTATACTCTGCAATACACATCAATTTGTCTAATCCAATTGTCCAACTTTTCAGCATTTAGCTCTCCATCATATATAGGAAAATCAAATTTGACATCTAACTTAATCAAGGATGCTTTCTTATTATGCACAGGGCTACTAGGAGGTGTAGGGAAGCTTTCTTCTTTCCCCTTTCCTTTGGAGTGGTCATGGGAATGAGATTCATCTTCTTCTTTATCTTGCTTAGAGCCTGATGAATCTTCACCCTTATGCTTTCTCAAGTCCCTATACATTTCTTCTACCATAGACTTGATAGCTAGGAAACTTTCTATGAATTGAGGGTCTAGCCCTATAGAACCTTCCTCTGATGTTGTCTTTTGAGAATAGACTCTCCCAATTTCAGGATTAGTTTCCACCAACTCTCCTTCTCTAATTTGAGCTTTGATCTAGTGAGCATTCACAGCTAAACCAACAAAAGCTTGTTTAACCTTAAAACCTAGAGCTCTGATACCACTTGATCTGATAATCACCCTATGAGTTCCATCAGTTAAGATTTATTAAACAAAAGGTATTACAAACTCATGTGCTGGTGTGCGTTCTGTGTTATTTAAGCAACGGATCGATCAGATTACCAATACACAGACATTTAATGGAAAGACAACAGAAAAATACAGTAAGCAACACAAAGACACAAGCAATTTTTAATAAGGAGTTCACCCTATTCTCCAGGGCTATGTCTCCAGTCCAGCTTCAGTGGTGGCCTTGTTTTATTGTGTCTTTTAGCAGAGAAATTACAATACAGGGACTCAATGTGAGTTCACCTGAAGCAGATTTTGCTTGGCAGGGTGGTTCTTGGATTCCCTAAGCCACTCGGAGTACACAGACTCTCATTCTTCCTACTAGCTTTGTGACTCTTGGTCTACAGTGGAAAGAGCCAACTGTGATGCTCAATCTGGACAGATTCCTCTATGGGAAGGCTTGATTCTTCAAGCTCTCTAGTGCTCGACGTTGCCTGTGGTCAGCTCGACCCTATGTCTCCTCTGCTTGGCTTTACTACTCTCTATGTTCAGTCCTCCTCTCTGGGTTCATTGTTCACTGTCTCTCTTGGTCGCTTGAACTCTTTGCTCTCTCTTGATTCTCATTCGACTATCTCTATTCATGGCTTTAGCCATTCAATCTCCATGCTTGTTCGGTTCCTCTTCTGCCTACATTGATTCGCCTATCGCCTTTGTGCTTGGAGTTCCCTGTTTGGCGTCAGCATGAGCGCTCGAGAAGTAGCCACGCGTCCCCATCGGAACAGCGCCAGCCTTTCGTTGATTTGTTTCTTTCTCCACTGTGGTAGTCAACGGATTCCAAATCCCCTTAAATTGCGGCTTAATTCCCGGTTGATTCTGCTTCTATCCATCGGGCACAATCTCAGTCATCCGATCTAGGCTCCTCCAGATCCAACATCATACACATGTCAAGCACGCTTGACTTTCTCGACCGATAATGCACAATCACAACAGTTTTTCTCTCACCTCCGCTACCATACGTCGATCACTGAGTGTGATCACTCTGCTTCCTCCAAAACCTCTTACTGTTTAAGGGTGCCCCGATCAAACCGCCGGTTTCCAGATCGTGGGTCCCACCTTCATACGATGGTGCTTTTCGTTTCTCCACCCACAGTCCTTTGGCTCCCAATGTGACCGAGTGCTTAAGGCTCTACCATTTCAGCCTTGTTCGCCCAGCGATGCGCGATTAGCGCATCGAAAATCAGCTCCTTTTCCAGTTCCGGGGCTCCCAGGGGCTACATCGACCTCTTGTGCAGTCTCCATGGGCCTCGGTCAGCGCGCTTTGATCGAGGTCCTCGTCGTTCCACGCCGGATACCATGGCCACTGGTTTAGGGTGTTTTCGATTCAACGCGCTTTGACCAAGGTACTCGTCATTCCACGCCGACTGCCATGGCCACTGGTTCAGGGTGTTTTCGATTGTTGTTTTGGATTTCATTAGAGATTTGTTCAACCTGTTTTAGTCATGGTTCTTTGACAGTCGTTTATGGATCCAATTCAGATCATTACTTGTACGGATAGAAGAAACCTCCCTAGATATAGTGGCTTAACCTACAAACAACTGAGACAAAATATTATGTCTCCCTTAGAGAAGTTTAGAATATGAAAGAAAAACTTACCTAGATCACAATTTAAGTTCTCTTATTCTCTCTTCTTGTAAGCTTGAGCTCCAACTCCAAATAATGTAAGTGGAACTTGCAAAACATATAAAATAATCAAGAGAAAAAAAACATACAAATTGCATATAAAAACATCTATAAACAATAAGCCAAGGAGTTATTGTTCTACATATGCATGAATGGGACATAACTATAGGAAAACAAAGTACTTTTGTATTAATGAATATAGGAGAATATACAACCCTTACAGAGCTTGACCTTTTAGATCTCTCTGAGATATTGTGTCCTTCCTTTCTCACAAAATCAAGCCTCCAATCATTCCTCTTGTACATGGATGGATAATGGACCTATGGGAACAATTCAATAACATGAGGCTATCACCAACATTCTAAAAAATCAAAATCAATCCAAATAGCAGGCAATTCACCTATAAGAGCCATGAGGAGGTTGTATATCTGTCAAACTAGGGTAAGTTTCACATTATAATGGAGTAAGATCCACTTTAGAAGGGGATAAGCTGCATGAGATAAGTTATAAGGCCTTATTTGTAGGAATTTGATGACATATTTAATAGAGAATGGAAATTTCCATGATAGAATTCTCTAGAAGTGGAAGCTTCAAAATTATTTTTTAGATTTTTCCTCGTTTCAAGGGTCATTGCACTTACAACAAGAGAAAATTGTGTTGATCATCCCTTTTCCCTTTGATGCAACTTATGTCATTGCACCATCTAAACTAGGAAAGTGCGATGACTACATAAATTAGGTTTTTTAGCCAAGATAATGTAGAATTCTTGGAAATTTTGGAAAGGACATGCTTTTTACTTTATAGGGGATGAATGCAAACTGTCAATGGATGATGATTGATCCAAGTTCAAGTTCGTTTGGTTGGATGTGACAAAATGGCATGTAACAATCAATTCACTTTGATCACTCATAAGAATAAACCTCCTGCCAAGGAGATAATGTCTCCACATATTCAATGCATGAATGATAGTTGCCAACTGAATATCATGAGTAAAATAGTTTTTCTTGTGCTCATTCAACTTTCTTGATTCATAGAAGATGACCTATCCTTCCTGAATCAGGACTCCAACAAGTCCTTCCTTATGTTGTAGCTCCGAGAGATAGCCTTGGATTGCTTACAAGACCAGTGCCTCGACACACCTAGATTCTGTGTGTCTCATATGATTTTCTAGAAATGGAGACATCACATATAGTTTGTATATATATATTGTGTTGGTTCATTCACCTAAAGGAGTAAGACATGAATTTTTGGTACTTCTTCACATGTACAAATCTCATAAATATGCCTAAAACAGTGGAGGTTGAGTAGTTCAAGGACTTACAGTTTAATAAGCTTTGTAGAGATAAGAAAAAAGAGAAGCTCATCATATGGAGCATAAGGCTTGAATAATTCTACACCTAACACATGGAGCTTGAGGCATTAAGAATTTCTATACTTATTTGAGTTACAAGCAGATATAGTGGACAACAAAGAGACTGGGTATGATTCATGGAGTGCAAATATTAAAGATATAATTTCAATAATCCGTATAGGCACATGCATTAACAATGTTGATACAAATGAATATGTGATATAATTACAGGCACTTGCATTAATTTATCAATACAAATGAATCTGTGAGGAAGGCTTGAAATATTACTAACAACTATGATTTCATGAATTCAGAGAAGAAGTAATAACATAAAATGGGTTTAACAAAGGGATAACATATTATAATACTGCAAGGGAGAATGACCACCATTTCATTGATATTCTGAAAGATCTGTATTACAAATCCATACAGTGTGAAAATAACATGTAGTGTTTTGTTTAGAATTTTTGAGCCTTTTTTAAGTCTTGCTTCCTCCTACTTATCAGGAGAGGAGGAGCGTGGACATTCATTACACAAAATATCTTTGAGACGAGTCTCATTTGTCAAGATGACAAACCATCTTGGCCCGGGAGGAATCTGCGGCCCAAAACATTACAAAATTAGTTCTCTTCTTGAAAGAAGGCAAATTACAAGACAAGAAATAAGTAAACAGTGAGACATAAATGTAAATGAAAGTCTTTGTTCCCATCCCTGTGATCTCCTCTGCTTCAGGTTGTAGTTTTCTCTTTTTTTGGCCTCCTGTGTTGCCTAGATGACTCTTATCGCTTCTACCTTTACTGCTTGAACTATCCACTCTTTAAAGCTGGGAATGGGTGCTTATCAGTATCATGTTGTGGTACTATAGCGGAGGACCCCTGGGTTGTACCTTGTTCCCGTGTCACAATGGACCTTTCTGAATCAGCCCATACGAATTTTGAATGCACCACCTATTTCCCTTAAAGCCATAGTTGTCAACCCCGCACACCTTTAAAGCCTTGTAAGATATTATAGACACCTTGGTCTGGCTAGGGATGCACTTATGATGTAACACAAAAGTATTTTAGGTGCATGCCTTTATCACTGAAACATTAAGAAATGGGTGCATTCTAATGCCCCCTCAGGCCCCCTTTGGTATAGCCCCATTCCACTATTTTCTTCATATGACTGGGGGTTGCGACCAAGTTCTTAGCCCTCAGGCGCTAAGGCTTTTAGACTACTATCTGGGGGCCTTTTTCCTTTGTTACACATGATCCTGCACTTTGGAGATATCTCGTGCCTGCATTTGATAACACACAGTGATACCTGTGATCGCCAATCAGTGAAACCCGACCCATTGACAGAATCACAATCGCCACATGGGAGAGGGAGGGACTTTATGTCATTTTACAGCACTTTAGAGTATTTGCTGCGAAAATAATGGAAATTTTGATATGGTTTTGATTAAATGGAGTAAATGTTTTTTGAAATTTACATTACAACTATCAATTTTCAAAATTTTAAATGTCTATAAATTTTTTATGCTATTTTTTAAGAATAAAAATGACCTAATTTTAATATTTTTTTCTCAATAAAATTTACACCTAAGTGGACAATGCCATATCCCTATGAGAATTTGTATATGAGGACGGAGGTAACGGAATGGAGCTTAATCTATAAGAAAATCATAACATCCAGAATAACATACAACCCATCGCTGGAATGAA
The DNA here is from genome assembly GCA_031772625.1 of Pinus tabuliformis. Lineage (NCBI taxonomy): Eukaryota > Viridiplantae > Streptophyta > Pinopsida > Pinales > Pinaceae > Pinus > Pinus tabuliformis. The sequence continues at coordinate 777,128,604 of CM062818.1, forward strand.
GTCAACCTAAATTTATATGAAATATACACATTTATATAAGATTGAGTATGTTTTGAATACACATGTAATTTTGTATGGATTAAAGTAGTATGGTTTAATGCATTGGAGGAATATATCCATCATTGTTTAAAATCTCAAATATTAAGGTCATTTTTCATGTTTTAGTTTCATCGATTCTTAACTTCCCGAGCAATTAACTCTTTTATTAATATATTCTAACATCCTTTTAAAAGAATATTATCTGTAAAGTTAGATATTATCGTGTTGGATTCAAAAAATGATGTTTCAAGAGGTTAGGAAATATTTCGAATTAATTTGACTTCGAAAAGTTATATTTCACAATGTCACCTACCATATTAATGCCTAGGAACTTATTCCCTAGCACATAGTTGTCTCGGGATATAACACGAGGAATGGAGAGAGAGTGAGAGAAGGAGAGAGAGGAGGAGTTGAGATTGAGAGGGACAATGAGTCGGAGGTAAATATAGAGGGAAGGATAATATGAGTGCGAGATAGAGGGAGGGAGGTACAGGGAAAGTGAGAGAGAGGATGAGGTAGATAAAAAGATATACACTTAAAGTGAGAGAAGAAGTTGGCAATAGAGAAAGAGGAAAAGGTGGGGAGAGAGATGGAGACAGATGTAGGGGGGGATAGAGAGAGAGAGGGAGACAGACTGGGAGAGGGAGGGGGATGGTAGGTGGGAGAAGGGTGGAGGGAGGGAGAGAGGAAGAGGGAGAGGTAGAAACAATAATAGAGCAAGGGAAGGAGTAGAAGGTATCGAGGGAGAGGTAGGGAGGGAGGAGAAAGAGTGAGAGATAGGTGGGGAGAGATATGGAGATGGAGGATGAGAGAGAGAGAGAGAGAGAGAGAGAGAGAATGAGAGAGAGAGAGAGAGAGAGAGAGGGGAGCAGATGTAGAATAGAGAGGGAGGGAGGGAGAGGGAAAGAAAAAGAGGGAGAGGTAGAGTGATGGAAAAAGAGAGGGAGAAGAGAAATGGATGGAGGAAAAGGCGGTGAGGGTGGGACGAATAAGGATTGGGAGAGAAAAGGGGAAAATGAGAGGGAGGGAGTGGGAGATCATGGGAAGGAGGGAGACAAGGAAAGTGAGTGAGATAGAGAGAGAAGGAAAGTAGCATAGAGTGAAATGGGGATAGGGAGAGATGAAGCAAGAGGAAAGAGCGGAGAGGTAGCGAGGAAGGGGAGAGATAGAGTAAGCCACAAAGAAAGGGAGAGGGATAGGTAGAAATATGGAGATATAGAGAGGGAGAGAGATATGGAGGAAGTGAGGGAGGAATATGGTGGGAGGATGGGATGCAGTGGGATATGGAGAGGAAGACAAAGACTGGGAGAAAGATATAGGGAGAAGAAGGGTAGGAGGGAGAGGGCAAATGAGACAAAGAGCCCTAGTGAGGGAGAGGGATAGTTCGAGAGAGGGAAAGGGATAGAGGGAGCCAAATTAGGAGTGAAGGATGGGGAGAAGTCATGGTGGGGAGAGAGAGGAGATACAAAGAGATGGATATGGAGAAGGAGAGGGTGATGGAGAGAGAGAGGGTGGGGCGGAGAGATAATGAGGTGTGAGGGGGAGAAAAGGGGAGGGAGAGAAGAGGAAGGGGAAAATAGATACAAATATAGAGAGCGAGAGGAGGGAGGGAGTGAGTAAGAGGGGAGAGGGTGGGAGGAAGTGGGAGAGGAAGAGGGGGAGAGAGATGAAAATAAAGAGAGAGATACAATGATATGAAGGGAGAAAGGGAAATGGGGAGGAGAGAGAGAGAGAGAGAGAGAGAGAGAGAGAGACAAAGAGAGAGAGAGAGATAGTGAGATAGAGGGAGAGGAAGAGAGAGGAAGACTTAGAGAGAGGGAGAGTGATAGGGGGAGATAGAGGAATAATGAGGGAAAGAGGTGTTGGTGTCTAGGTAGGGGTGATTTATCCACCTTGTTCTAACATTAATTTTATCAGTCCGGGTGTGTATCCTTTCAAGTCAACGCGCAAGGTATATGCAGGGGCAAACACGTAATCCCTTTCCAACCAAGGGCTCGTGGTTTAAGATTCAAAACATGACTGTAAGGTTAATAAATTACAGAACTGCATAAATAATTATAAACAGTAAAGAACTGCAACAACAAACATAAACCGATAAATCACACACACACACAAAGACACAACACCTGATCAGAAGAGTAGGCCCAACTCTGTGATCAGGGCTGCGTTAGCCACAGAAAGGAGTAGAACAGCAAAATAGATGATCTTTTATTACTCAGTAATAGATGTTTACAATACTGATGGGAGAACCCCCATTCATAGGAACAACCTGCAATTTATACACAGTGAGGGAGATTAATAGATCTCCCAGAAACATAGTAACTGCAGATACAAAGATGTACATCGGTTGGAATGGTATCAACATCAGATGTCTGAGATAGAAAGAGGGCCTAAGAATAGTTTAGGGAGCCTGTTCCCCGAGCTATGTGACTTCCTTCTGGCCGGCCGTTACCAGATCTGTTGCAATACGTTGAAGTGAGGGTTCCTATTCTCATGTTGTGGTCAAACACATAATTTAGTACCGCAAATAGATATACTCCGTGTGTTTTTACTTCATTAATTAAAATATACCAATTGGACAAGTAACGGGGAATTTACCTTGTAAGTTTAACATAACAACATAGGTAAATGAGTGCAAAAAGGTCAAAAAGGGTAGTGGAAATGGTCAGAAAGATGGCCTGATTTGGTACCCAACATCTCCCCCCAACTAGCCTTCTGCATGTCCTCATGCAGTCCGCCGCCCTCGCAAATCTGGGTTCCATAGACTATATGTTTCATGAAGTTGGGCAAGATCATATTCCGCGGCCATTTCTGTCCCTGGAACTTTAAGTCCATCCGAGAGGACAACTTCCTTCCACCAATCCTCCGGGACATCATAAGTTGGAATATAAATTTCGGTAGGCAACTAGAGAACAGGAAACTAAAACCTGAACCCCATCCACCAGGTTCCACATTTTTGAACACATGCCACATACTTGGGCACCATAGTAAGTACTCGTGTAAAATTTGGTGCCCCAAAAGGTTCTCTGTTCCAAACAGTTGTAGGTGACATCATCCACCTCCTCTGATAGCAACCAAGGGCCTCTTTTTTAAATGTGGTGAGTTGCTTGACACAAAGATCAAGACACTATCTTTGTGTCCTCACCATTCTATCTTTGCTTCCCCCAATCCCTAGAAAAGTGTTGTGCTTATTGAACATTGTGTCTGACCTCTCATGTTCCCCTCTTACTATAAATGGATTTGTAACTTGATTGGATTCAAAAGTGTTACAAGCCTTCTGCCAGTGAATCTAATTAAAAGTGTAAGAGGTGAGGGACCTTAAATGAATGTCCCCTACATACAAGATAGGATTAAAATCTTTGTCCAGCTAGAGTAAGTACCCGTGCAAGTAAAACTCACACATCAGATGTTGTGTTGGTACATCGTGACTCCTCAAAATTTGGAGGAATTGCACACCATCCTCCATCTCATAGCTGATCTCATTATTAATACTTTCCATGCAAAATAAAAGGAAACGTTTATGCAAAAATAAGGAATAAGAAGAAGCAGGGGGGTGACATGCCATAACCTCTTGCACCGGGTTGTACATTTTCTCATTGTCGGCCTTCTATTCTGCCACTTTCTTCTCCAGCTGCTCCATCTTGAGTTGTTGTTTCGCATGCAGTAACCTCATAACATCTATGCGCTCCACATATCCAAAAATGGTTGTGGAGGCTCTTTCCTCAGTCCTTCTGATCTTGTTTTTGTATTGAGCCGCAGTAGATTTCCAGGACTGTATTTCAGTTGTTAAGGCATACTCCCGATCTTCAAATAGTCATTCGATCGGTTCTATCTAAGTGGCAGCAGAGGTCATGACTATCTGGTCTACTTGGGTTTTTGCGTCAACCCCGGTATTTTTGGCCTTTTTGGCTTGCTGCTTGTGCTTCTTTATTTGTTTCTGCATTCTGTGCACCTTCTTTCTCAGTTTCCTTACCTCCATTTTGAGCTGCATCATTTCCTTGAACTGCAGCTGATACTTTTGTTTCACTGGAAGCCTTCGTTGTTCACACAGCTCTATCCACTCTTGCTTAACTAATATTTCCTCAATCAGAGGTAAATCCCTCGAAACATCTTCTGCTGTGTTGACTAGGGGATTTTCCTTCCCTGCTCACTCTCCTCCACTTATTTCGTGCCCAATAGCCCCCTTGCCTAACTGTATTGTTGGCTCATTCGTCAGGACTGTTTCACTTGGTCCCTCCTTTTTGCCAACAACGATCTCCTCTTTGTGCACACACACTGTGACTGGTGATGTGCTAGCGAGATACTCTCCTGTTGTTGTGTATATTGGGATTCCTCTTGGTTCTCCAGCCTCCAGAATTTCTTTTCTCCTCTCCTGCTCCAAGGTACCCACCACCTGTGTGGCTTCCACTCTGTAAGTTTGTGGCCTTTGTAACAGATTCAAAGCCACTGGAATTGCAAGATATTCTTTTTCTTCCTGTCGAGGGGAACGAGTTACCCTCACTCCTCTTGGAATCAAGGTGAAGAAAGGGAACTAGCGTGCATATTTTATGTTTGGCCCCGAAGTTGATGCTGGTTCTTGTGGTTCAGTGTCAACCTCGTGCCCTGGTTCTCCTGCTACTTCCTCCACGGGTCCCATGGTTTCCTCAACTCTGGGCCCTTCTTGTCTTTGTCCTTCCTCTTCTCTGAGTTCCATGGTTGGAGTGGTCACGACCTCCTCTTCAACTGGATTTTCCTCCTCCATCATCTCCATGGTGGTAGGAGATCCTTGTGGGGTTCCTTCGATCACCATATCAACCGCTTCACCCACACTGGCCTGTTTTGGGTCTACTCTTGTGAATGCCATATCATCAACTTGCTTTGCTAGTTCCATGGGTGAAGCGGATCCTTGTGGGACAGCCTCATTCCTGGTACTAGTGGGCCTTTTTGCATCAGCCCCCATATCTACCATTCCCTCCATGATTTTTGCTTGTTCTTGGGGAGCTACCTCATCCCCCAGTTCCTTTGTTTCCATCTCCATTTCTTCTGGTTCCTCCTAGTCGACATAATCATCTTCTACAGGATCCTCCTCCATAGCTTCAGGTTCTTCTGCCCTAGTGGCCATAAGAGGTTGCTTCGTGGATTCCTAAAACAACTCCCATGGAATCGAGATTCGTTTCCAATGGCATTCATTATTAGCAGCCGAACCAACCCATGATGAGTGATGGCCGCCAATACTTGTCGGGCCCCCTGAGCCAAATGTGTCATTAAGTGGAGGCTCCTTAGAAGGAAGTATGGCACATTCATGGAGAAAGCTTCTGCCTGTGGGAATCGCAAGTGAGCTAATATGCGGAGATGGTGTTTGAAGATGGTGGAGTATATTCCTTCGCACGTCATATATTTTATGCCAAATTTTGCTACTTCTCCCCACGGATATGGTAGTGCATTTCTGTCATACCCCTGACCTTTCTGTGTTATACTCTCTCTGGCTTGAACAAAGGCCTTGAGGAATTCCGAAAGGGTACTTCTTCTCACAAACCATCGTTGCCCAACTTGAGGAAGCCCACTGACTTCCGCGATGATTTCTTCTGTTACGGGGATCTCAATTTTTCGAACCCGAGAGCCTCCTTCTCCCAAGTTCAATGAAAATTCCACTGCCATTTCTTCATTTAACCCTCTCAACCTGTCGAAATGCACATCCCATCCTATATTCTGGAAAACCTGCCATACCTCATGATGATTCTGAACAGCCCTTGTGTTCTCAGGTTCATGTCAAGTAGATCGACCACCCATTGTTGAGAAGGCAGAATCAACATGTCGACTACATTTGGTTGGCAAGGAAGAGTGATAGGTCTCCAAAATGTTGGAGATTGAAATAATGTCATGGTTGATTTGGGAATGATCGGACGAATAGTACTGGTACGTATGGAAATAATGACAAGTCTAGTACCGGTACGCTTGGAAATAATGGCAAGTTAAGATGGTACTGTCATGTGTTCTAAAAATTAAATGCAGCATGTGGGGAAAATGACTGATATGACTTGGCACGTATGAATCCGCATCCCAACACTTTTAAAAGTATCATTATGGAGTACCGAAATCACTAGATTTGGTTAAGCGGGATTTATGTGCACTAAATGATTTTTCGTGGTACGCCGTCATTCATTATGACGGTTCCCCCCCCCCCCCCCCCCCCCCAACTTAATGACGGTCGTCCTCAGCATGTTTAATTGTCCTTTTTGGAATATTTAATTAAATCCATAAAACGATGGAGATGTACCTGCGGACTTACCTGGCGGAGTGACAGCACAGCAGGTAGCAGCAATAGTGAGTAGCAGCAACAGTGAGTAATGGAAACAGTGAGTAATGACAACAGTGAGTAACAACAACAGTGAGTAGCAGCAACAGTGAGTAACAGTTTTTCTGAAGTAGCAGCACCGACAGAGTAACAACAGTTGCAGAGTAACGACAGTTATGGTGTAATGGCAGTTGCAGAGTAACAACAGCTACGGTGTAACAACAGTTATGGAGTAACAACAGCTACGAAGTAACAACAGCTACGGTGTAACAACAGTTATGGAGTAACAACAGTTACGGTATAACGGAAGTTGCGGAGTAACAATAGCTATGGTGTAATGGCAGTTGTGGAGTAACAATAGCTACGGTGTAACAGTAGTTGTGGAGTAACAGCGGCTACGGTGTAACGACAGGTATGGAGTAATAGCAGTTATGGTGTAACGACAATTGCAGAGTAATAGCAGCTATGGTGTAACGGCAGTTATGGAGTAATAGAAATTACGGTGTAATGGTAGTTGCGGGGTAACAACAGCTACAATGTAATGACAGTTATGGAGTAACAACAGCTACGGTGTAATGACAGTTATGGAGTAACAGCCCTGGCAGAGTAACAGCAGTTAGTGTAATGGCACTTAGTGGAGTCATGGCACTTACTGGAATAACAACAACTACAGAGTAACATTAGTTACGGAGTAACAGATCTTAATGAAATAACAACACTTAGTGCAGTAATAGCACTTAGTGGTACACACCAGTGGAATATAACAATATCTTAATGACTGATGAAGTGATAGCATCGGGTGTTACATTTCTCCTTGCCATATATCTTTGTTGTTCCTGCAAAAGATAAACAAGTAAATAGCAATATATATATATATTCCCTTTTTTTTTAGAACATAGTGAGGGTATCTTGTTTTCCAATGACCATTAAATCATATGAAGCAGAAAGATTTTTAACAAAAGCATCTTTAGAGGTTGGATGGTGATATAATTTAAGACGGTGTCCGTTTACCAAGAATGAGGTATGGTTTTCATCTATTGCACTTAGTCTAACTGTTCCATTGTCAAACACTGCGTCCACTTGATATGGGCCCATCCAGCAAGTGCAGAGCTTGCCTCTGAAATCCTTAAATCTGGAGTCATACAGTAATGCCCAGTCCCCCACATGAAACACCTTAGTTTTGATAAATTTATCATGTCATTTCATTCTCTGTTGTTGAAAAACAGTAGTTTTCTCGACAGCCATTGCTCAAATCTCATCCAACTCATTCAGCTATTCCAGTCAGTATCTCTGGGCTTCTAATAAATCTAGGCCTACTTCTAGAGTTGTTCTGAGTGTACTAATCTCATATTCCACCAGAAACAAGGGGGATTTCCCTTAGACTAATTCATATGGAGAAACCCATGTTGTATTCCGCCGTGTTGTTTTGTATGCCCATAGAGCTTCTCGAAGTTTCTATGCCCAGTCCCGACGATGGCTTGCTATTGTCTTTGTCAAGATATTTTCCAATACCTTATTTGTGCTTTCTACTTGTCCATTCGCCTAGGGATGATAGGGGGTTGTCACTCTAATGTTTGACCCCATATTTCTGCATTAGCTTTTCTATCATATGAGATGTAAACTGTGATCCACCATCTGATACAATTTCTCTTGGAGTCCCATACCTGGCAAAGATTTCTTCAAAAAGGAAGTCTGCCACTACTTGATCTGTTGCTCTCGTGACCGCTCTAGCTTCCACCCATTTAGTTACATAGTTGGTATAGACCAAGATGTAAGCCTTCTGATGCGAAGGTGGGTTGAAGGGCCCAACAAAATCAATGTCCCATTTCTAGAATGGTTCAAGGAATATCTGGGGCTGCAGGGGCATTTCATCTACTTTCCCAAGTTGCCCCATCCGTTGACAGCTATCACACCTCCACACGTAATCCGAGCATCACAAAAGATGGAGGGCTAATAATATCCCATTTGCAGTATTTTATGACCTGTTCTTTTGTCTGCAAAATGTCCCCCACAGGGTCCATCATGTGCAGCTTTTAATATCTCGAAAATATCATCTCCTGCCACACAACGCTGAATCTGCTGGTCAACTCCTGTATGGAAGAGATATCCTGTCATCCATGAATATCGGGTACTTTGGTGAATGATCTTCCTTTGCTCCTTATAGGACAAATGACGAGGCACTTTACCTGTAGCAAGATAATTATCAATATCTGCATACCACGGAGTGTTAGGAGAAACTGAAAAAATATGCTCATCCAGAAAATCATCTTCATTTGGTGTTTCCTTACCATCATGTTCTATCCTAGATAAAAAATATGCAACCACATTTTCTTTCCCTGGTTTATCTACTATAGTGATATCAAATTCCTATAGTAGCAACAACCATCTTGTAATGTGACCAGGGGTAACAGGTTTATTCATTAAATACCTGATGGTTGCATGATCAGTGTGCACAAAATTAGGATACCTGGTAATGTAGTATCGGAACTTGTTGATGGCATAAATGACAACAAAAAATTCTTTCTCAATCACTGTGTAGTTTAATTCAGCAGGAGCCAAATTTTTTAACATAGTAGACTACGTAAGGTACTTATCCTCTTGTTGTCCCAATACTGCACCAATTGTTGTCTGATAAGCATTCCTATGAATGTGGAAAGGTAGTGCCCAGTCAGGTCCTCTAAGGATTGGAGCACTGCAAACTAACTCTTTAATTTTTGTAAACGGTGCATCACAGTCTTTTGTCCACACAAATTTTGAATATTTCCTTAGTAATTAAACAGTGGATGTGCTACTTTTGCAAAATTTTCTATGAAATGTCTATAACAACCAGCACAACCAATGAAACTGCGTACCTGTGTGACCGTTTTAGGTGTTGGGAAGTGTAGAATTACTTGTATCTTTACTGGATCCATCCTGATTCCTTCAGCTAAGAGAAAATGTCACAGAACAATTCCCTCTTCCATTATCATGTGACATTTCACTATACTCAGAGAGACGCGCGTTTGTATACACCTTGCGAGAACTTTTTCCAGATTTTTCAATCCCACCATGAACGAATCCCCATACGGAGTAAAGTCATCCATATAGATCTCAACACTGTCATCTATCAAGTCAGAGAAGATTCCCAGAATTGCCCTCTGGAATGTTGCAGGAGCATTACACAGGCCAAAAGGAAGGACCCGGTATGCAAATGTCCCCTAGGGGCATGTGAACGTGGTCTTGTCCTGATCCTTAGGAGCAATCTGGATCTGGTTATATCCACTAAACCCATCCAGAAAAGAGAAATACTTCTTACCAGCCAATGTGTCTAACACTTGATCAATAAATGGCAAGGGAAAGTGGTATTTCTGCGTCGCCTTATTTAACTCTCAATAATCTACGCAGATCCGCCATTTGCCATTCTTTTTGGGGACCATTACCAATGGTGAGACCCATTGGCTGTCTAAGATAAGGTAGATGAAACCTACATCCAGTAATTTATGAAGTTCTTCTTTCACCACATTCTTCAATGTAGGGTTCATTCTTCTCTGAGGTTGTCTTATAGGACGACAATCTTCCTTGATGCATATGTGATGGGTGCATAAGTTGGCAGGGATTCCCTTCATATATACATAATCCCAGGTGAAGGCCTCTTTATGTTTCCGCAAAATGTCTATAAGCTGCTCCTTCTGAGATTCTGACAGGTTCGGATTGATATTCAAGGTTTTCCCAGGTTCCAATTCCACTTGCATACTTTCATGAGGTGCATCAGCAGGTGGTTCCTCTAATCCGTCTGCTGTTTCCATAGTTTCCTGAGTCTCGCAACTTAGGATAAATTCTAGGATCTGTTGGTTCAATTCTAAAATGGAACAAGTATCATACATGAAAGAAGTGATTACATCATCTTCTGATTCCATTTTCAATTGCAAGGCCTGTCAGATAGTAAGGATGGGTCTTACTTCTTCATCTTCCATTTCAACCTCCACCACAGATACAACCTTCTTACCACCTGCTGGTTTTATAGGTGAATTTGGTTCTACAGGTGGATATAACACTAAATTCTTAGTGTTATGCCCATTAGAAATGACCATATTCCCTTAGCGAAACCCAATGTAAGCGTCTACAGTGGCCAGCCATGGCCTACTCAAAATTAGGGGATGACCACCCACTGAAGATTGTGTATGTAATACCAGGAAGTCTATGGGGTAATGCCATGAATCCACTAAAATTGTCACATCTTCCAACTTTCCTACAGGTTTGACTGTAGATCGATATGCTAATTCTAGTATTGTAGGTGTATGCTTTAAATTACGAAGTCCTAATGCATGCATAGTTTTAGTGGTGATGACATTGATGGCAGCTCCCAGGTCTACCAACACATTTGGAATTTCTACCTCATTAATTTGTACTGTCAAGATCACATTCCTTGGATCCCCATATTTCACTCGCATTGATTTTCCCATCATAAAATCCGACAACTTTCCCATAACATGTACAGTAAAGGGATCTTTAATTTTCTTGGCAAGTTTCTTTGAACAATATTCCCTAAGAGTCTTTGCATAGATTGGCACATCCTTCATAGCTTGTAATAAGGGAATTTTAACAAATAAGTTCGACAATTCTCCTAATAAATCAAATTCATATTGAGGACGTAGTTTTCTCATGATTAATCTCTCTGGGCAAGGTGGTTCATATTGACGTTGCTTGACAGGAGGAGTCTGGGTTCTATTGGTTTGCTTTGGCTCTTTACTGACCAGCTCTGCCTCCTTACCTTCACTATCAAGCCGTTCAATGATAACTGGAGGAGGTTGGACATTAACTATCTGACCTGATCGTGGATTCATTTCATACAACTCTGCAGTGGAGATACTATATGAAGGTAGGTTAAGAACATCGACTTGATGAGCTCCCTTATTGTTGGGGTTAGGGTTAGGCTGCTTTTGGAGCTAAGGACGGGCAGGCTGGTTACTAGGAGGCACATTGGAGGGCAGTTGAAGCTGCTACTGGGGCATTTGTTGTGGCATCTGTGGTGGAATCTACTGAGGAAACTGACCAGGAGTGGATACTCCTCAGGATGGAGCCCACAAAGAGCTCGTATTGGCTTGGGGATTCCACTGTTGCCAAGGTGGGTACTGGTATTGCGGACACATGGGAGGATAAGGCATGGTTTGAGGATTCATATTACAATTGTTAAAATACTAAGATGGATCCAGGTACATACCTTGATTTCCCATCGGTGGTCGAGGCTGCCATGGCTTCCTAGATCCCATGAGGTATAGCTGCTCTGTGTCCTCCCCTATTCCTTGAAATACTGCTTTCAACCCTAGTAAGGAAGGGCATGAGCTTGTCGCATGAATAAGCTCGCAGATCGCACATTTCTCTATGGAATTCAGTGGACATTCCCTCTCCGGGTGCTTCTTTCTGCACTTCGGACAAAATATTGCCATAGTCATGTCCAGCTTTAGCTGCTTTTGTTTTACTTGCAAAGTGTCCATCTGTGCTGACAGGGTACTGAGGATATATGTTCTCAGGTTGTCTAGCAAATTTCCGATTTCTGCTTTTGTAACACCCCTGCCAGATCCCTTTATTGAATGGATCCCCTACTTGTTTCTCGTGAGCCCCCTTGAGCACTGAATACATAATTTTCAAATATCTTCGAAATTCTCCTTGGAGATATCTCCCTTTCCCACAATGTTCAATAGTTCCATCAAGTCTTCTTGAAGGGATCGAAGGAGGATAATCTTTAATATTTCCTTATCCAGGTCAGAATGACCTGACCTCTGTAAGGTGTAGCTGAACCTCTCCACACAATCTTCCAAGCTTTCGTCTTCTTTCTGTGTGAACTTGAAGAGTTCCTCATTAACGTTTCAGGATTTACAGTAATCCTGGTATTTCTCCAAGAAAGCTGTCTGCATATCGTCCCATGTGGAAATGGATTTTCCTCCAAGGCCCATGAACCATCGCAGAGCCGTCCCTTTTAGAGTGGAAGGGAAAATCTTCAACTTCTAGGCATCTGTTGTATAGTCATACCCTCAGCATACTATATCAAACTCAAATAGAAATGTTTCAGGGTCTTCCGAGATAAGCCCATGGAAGGTTGGTAGAGATGCCAATGGAATAGGCTTTGTAGGCGCACCGGTTCCCAAATATCCAATAGGGAAATCGATGGTGGAGTTTGTAGGAGCCATAAACATTTTCCAATAATCACTAGGGATTTCAACAGGCTCTGCAGTGAGTGGTTGAGGATCCCTTGCTACTGGAACTCGAGCTGCTTTGGTAGCACTTCCCTGGTCCCTTGGAGATGTAAGTATCTCCTCATTTCTTCCTCCTATGGCCCGGTGGATTGATCCTTTGGCTGCAACTCCCCTTCCTTTACTAGAACAGTTTGATCCTGTCGATGCTTTGCTTGTAACTTCCTCCTTTGCTAACACCAACACAAGACTCTCTAGATCAGGTCTACTGCTAAATGTTTCCTCCACAGTCAGAGGAACCTGCTGTGTTGAGTCACCACAGAATGCCGCAGTCGATACTGGCTTTTCCACTGATTGTCCTTCTGACCTCACCCTTCTTACTCCTGGTCTCACAGCTACATGAGAGGATGCTTCAGATTCAGCCTTTGCTATGATCTCTTGTATATAAGTTTTTCTTCCTAGGTCTAGTATTCCCCTCTTTGGGGCTCTCCCTCTGCCCCTTTTATTTGGTTCTTTGTTCATACAAAAGTTAGATTGATGGAGGGTCTTGGTATGAACCTACAATGCTTCAATCCTGGAGTAAGGTGTCAAAAGACCGTTCCTTCCCCAAGATGAAAGAACTCACAAAAAGAAAGGCAGCTATAGCCAAAAATCTAGGGTTTCAAGGCTGGAGCAGGGCGTCAAAGGACTCCTCCCTCTCCAGGGACAAGAACAAAAAACAATCAAAAACCATGGGAAACCCTAATATTCCTAGATCTGAAGCAGGGTGTCAAAAGACCTGTCCCTCCCCAGGGAAAAAGCTAGGGATTTCCCAAAAAGAAAGCACACACAAGTTAAGAAGAAATAATTCTAACTCAAGGCCTTGAGCAGGGCGTCAAAAGACTCCTCCCTCCCCAGGACAAAAGAATGGCCCAAAATAATCAGAAAAACAAAAATAAACAAGCAAAAAGAGTACTTATGTTTAGGACCTGAAGTAGAGTGAGAAAACTCGTTCTCTCTCTAGGACGACAGATTGACCCTCTGGTCAGTCTAGATCATTGTTTTCACCTTGTTAGCCTCCCCAGCAACGGCGCCAAAATGTTGGTGTCCATGTAGGGGTGATTTATCCACCTTGTTTCAACATTAATTTTATCAATCCGGGTGCGTATCCTTTCAAGGAAACGCGTAAGGTATATGCAGGGGAAAACACGTAATCCCTTTCCAACCAAGGGCTCATGGTTTAAGATTCAAAACATGACTGTAAGGTTAATAAATTACAGAACTGCAGAAATAATTATAAACAGTAAAGAACTACAACAACAAACATAAACTAATAAATCACACACACACAAAGACGCAGCACCTGATCAGAAGAGCGGGCCCAGCTCTTTGATCAGGACTACGTTAGCCACGGAAAGGACTAGAATAGCAAAATAGATTATCTTTTATTACTCAGTAACAGATGTTTACAATACTGATGGGAGAACCCCCATTCACAGGAACAACCTGCAATTTATACAGAGTGAGGGAGATTAACAGATCTCCTGGAAACATAATAACTATAGATACAAAGATGTACATCGGTTGGAACAATATCAGCATCAAATGTCTGAGATAGATAGAAGGCCTAAGAATAGTTCAAGGAGCTTGTTCCCCGGGCTGCGCGACCTCCTTCTGGTCGGCCGTTACCAGATCTATTGCAACATGCTGAAGTGAGGGTTCCTGTTCTCATGCTGTGATCAAACACATAATTTAGTACCGCAAATAGATAGACTCCGTGGTTTTTTACTTTATTAATTAAAATATACCAATTGGACAAGTAAGGGGGAATTTACCTTGTAAGTTTAACATAACAACATAGGTAAATGAGTGCAAAAAGATCAAAAAGAGTAGTGGAAATGGTCAGAAAGATGGCCTGATTTGGTACCCAACAAGAGGTAGAGCTAAAAAAGGAAGGGAGAGGGAGAGAGGGATACATGAACGGAGATGGTGGAGAGAGAGTGGGAGAAATAGAGATAGGGAGGGAGGGAGGGAGGGTGGCATGGAGAAAGAGAGATATATATGCAGAAGGAGAGAGGGAGAAAGGGTGAAGAGAGAGAGTGGGAGAGAGAGATATGGAGAGAGAGAGGTGGGGAGAGAGATGGAGAAAGAGGGTGTGAGGGAGAGGGTGAGAGAGAGGGGGAAGATGTAAGACAGGAATCAAGGGGAATCAAGGGTGACATACAGAGCGAGGAGAGAGTGGGAGAGTGATAGGAAGATGGAAAGGGTTGGGAGGGGAGAGAGAGAGAGGGAGAGAGTGCGATGGAGATTGAGGGTGGGAGGGAGTGCGAGATAGAGAGATATAAAGAGAGAGCGAAAGAGACATGGATGGAGAGCGATGTAGAGAGAGGGAGAGAAGAGAGATGAAAGGATGGAGCTAGAAATTAAGAGAAAGAGAGTCTAAGATAGGTAGGGAGGGGGGGGGAGAGAGAGTGTGAGAGAAAGGAAGAGGTATAAAGAGAGAAAAATAGATGGATAGAGAGAGAGAGGAAGGGACAAAGATACGGAGAGGGAGAGGAAGAGAGTGATATGGGGGGAGAGAGAGAAGGAGAGGTGGAGATGGTTAGGGATAGTAGTAGGGAGAGAGAGATAGAAAGAAAGAGATAAGTATATGAATCAAGAGGGAGGGGTAGAGATAAGGGGAGAGAATAGAGATAGAGAAATTCCTAGCCCATTCTACTCTACCCTAACCTAGCGTAACCTACTCTCACCTAGATTGATCTACTCTCCCATAGCCTAGTGTAAAGTAACCTAATCTACTCTATCATATCCTAACCTAATGTCGCCAAGCATAGCCTAGCATAGCCTAACCTAATCTGGCCTAGCGTACCTTAACCTAACCTACTCTACTGTAGCATGGCCTGGACTAGCCTAACCTACTCTATTATTGCATAGCCTAGCCTAGCCTAATCTAGCCTACTCTGTCTTAGCCTTGCTTAGCATACACTAGCCTAGCCTACTCTAATCTAGCCTATCCTACTATACTTTGGCCTAATATAGCTTAGCTTCGCCTAGCCTAGCCCTAAACTAGCCTAACCTACTCTAGCGTAGCCTAACCTAGCCTAACCTAGCCTAACCTACTCTAGCCTAACCTAGTCTAGCTTAGCCTAACCTAGCCTAACCTATCCTACTCTAGCCTAGCCTAGCCTAACCTAGCCTATCCTACTCTAGCCTAACCTACTCCAACCTAGCCTAACCTACTCTATCATATCCTATCCTAGCCTAACCTACTCTAGCCTAACATATGCTAGCCTAACCTACTCTAGCCTAGCCTATCCTAGCCTAACATATCCTAGCCTAGTCCAACCTAGCCTAACCTACTCTAGCCTAGCCTATCCTATCCTAACCTACTTTTGCTTAGCTTATCCTAGCCTAACCTACTCTAGCCTAGCCTATCCTAGCATAGCCTAACCTAGTCTACTCTAGCCTATCCTAGCCTAACATACTCTAGCCTAGTCAAACCTAGCCTAACCTACTCTAACCTATCCTATCCTAGCCTAACCTACTCTAGCCTAGCCTATCGTAGCCTATCCTATCCTAGCCTAGTCCAAACTAGCCTAACCTACTCTAGCCTAGCCTAACCTAGCCTAACCTACTCTAGCCTAGCCTAACCTACTCTAGCCTAGCCTACCCTAGCCTAACATACTCTAGCCTAACCTATCCTAGCCTAACCTACTCTAGCCTAGCCAATCCTAGCCGAACCTAATCTACTCTAGCCTATCCTAGCCTAACCTACCCTAGCCTAGTCCAACCTAACCTAACCTACTCTAGCCAAGCCTAACCTATCCTGGCTTAGTCTAACCTAGCCTAACCTAACCTAACCTACTCCAACCTACCCTAGCTTATCCTAGCCTAACCTACTCTAGCCTAGCCTATCTTGGCCTAACCTATCCTAGCCTAGCCCAACCTAGCCTAACCTACCCTAGCCTAGCCTAACCTAGCCTAACCTACTCTAGCCTAGACTATAATATCCTAACCTTCTCTAGCCTAGCCTATCCTAGCCTAACCTACTCTACTCTATCCTATCCTAGCCTAACCTACTCTAGCCTAGCCTAACCTAGCCTAACCTACTCTAGCCTAGCCTATCCTAGCCTAACCTACTCTAGCCTAGCCTATCCTAGCCTAACCTATCCTAGCCTAGTCCAACCTAGCCTAACCTACTCTAGCCTAGCCGAACCTAGCCTAACCTACTCTAGCCTAGCCTATCCTAGCCTAACCTACTCTAGCCTAGCTTGTCCTAGCCTAACCTACTCTACTCTAGCCTATCCTAGCCTAACCTACTCTAGCCTAGCTTGTCCTAGCCTAACCTACTCTACTCTAGCCTATCCTAGCCTAACCTACTCTAGCCTAGTCCAACCTAGCCTAACCTACTCTAGCCTAGCCTAACCTAGCCTAATCTACTCTAGCCTAGCCTATCCTATCCTATCTCATCCTAGCCTAACCTATTCTACTCTAGCCTAGCCTAGCTTACCTTAAGCTATGCTAGCCTACCCTAACCTACTCTATTCTTTCCTACCCTAGCCTAGCATACAATAGGCTAGCTTAGACTAGCGCTACCCTACTATAGCATAGCCTAGCTTAGCCCTCCCCTATTCTAGCATAGGCTAACCTACTATAGCCTAGCCTATCCTAGCCTAACCTATCCTAGCATAGTCAAACCTAGCCTAACCTACTCTAGCCTATCCTAACCTAGCCTAACCTACTCTAGCCTAGCCTATCCTAGCCTAAACTACTCTATCCTAGCCTATCCTAGCCTAACCTACTCTAGCCTAGCCTATCCTAGCCTAGCCTACTCTACTCTAGCTTATCCTAGCCTACCATACTCTAGCCTAGTCCAACCTAGCCTAACCTACTATAGCCTAGTCTAGTCCAACCTAGCCTATCCTACTCTAGCCTAGCCTAGTCCAACCTAGCCTATCCTGTCCTAGCCTAACCTACTCTAGCCTAGCCTATCCTAGCCTAACCTACTCTAGCCAAGCCTATCCTACTCTACCCTAGCCTATCCTAGCCTAGTCCAACCTATCCTATCCTAGCCTAACCTACTTTAGCCTATCCTATCCTACTCTAGCCTATCTTACCCTAGCCTAGCCTATCCTAGGTTATTCTAGACGAACCTACTCTAGCCTACCCTATCCTACCCTATCCTACTCTAGCCTAGCCTATCGTAGCCTAACCTATCCCAGCCTAGTCCAACCTAGCCTAACCTACTCTAGCCTAGCCTAACCTACTCTAGCCTAACCTATCCTAGTCTAACCTACTCTACTCTAACCTATCCTAGCCTAACCTACTCTACCCTAGTCCAACCTAGCCTAACCTAGCCTAACCTACTCTAGCCTAGCCTATCCTAGCCTAACCTGCTCTACTCTAGCCTATCCTAGCCTAACCTACTCTAGCCTAGTCCAACCTAACCTAGCCTATCCTATCCTATCTTATCCTAGCCTAACCTACTCTACTCTAGCCTAACCTAGCCTACCTTACCCTATGCTAGCCTACCCTAACCTACCCTAACTTACTCTATTCTTTCCTACCCTAGCCTAGCATACAATAGGCTAGCCTAGACTAGCACTACCCTACTATAACATAGCCTAGCCTAGCCCTCCCCTATTCTAGCATAGCCTAACCTACTATAGCCTAGCCTATCTTAGCCTAACCTATCCTAGCCTAGTCAAACCTAGCCTAACCTACTCTAACCTAGCCTAACCTACTCTAGCCTAACCTATCCTAGCCTAACCTACTCTAGCCTAGCCTATCCTAGCCTAACCTACTCTACTCTAGCTTATCCTACCCTAACATACTCTAGCCTAGTCCAACCTAGCCTAACCTACTCTAGCCTAGCCTAGTCCAACCTAGCCTATCTTATCCTAGCCTAACCTACTCTAGCCTAGCCTATCCTAGCCTAACCTACTCTAGCCTAGCCTATCCTACTCTAGCCTAGCCTATCCTAGCGTAGTCCAACCTATCCTATCATAGCCTAACCTACTTTAGCCTAACCTATCCTACCCTAACCTAGCCTATCCTAGCCTATCCTACTCTAGCCTAGCCTAACCTATTCTAGCTAGTCCAACCTAGCCTAACCTACTCTAGCCTAGCCCAACCTAGCCTAACCTACTCTAGCCTAGCCTATCCTAGCCTAACCTACTCTAGCCTAGTGCAACCTAGCCTAACCTACTCTAGCGTAGCCTAACCTAGCCTAACCTACTCTAGCCTATCCTATCCTAGCGCAACCTACTCTAGCCTAGTCCAACCTAGCCTAACCTACTATAGCCTAGCCTAACCTATCCTAACCTACTCTAACCAAGCCTAACGTACTCTAGCCTAGCCTATCCTAGCCTAACCTTATCTACTCTACACAGGTAGTTTTTGTGAAGCACGGCAAAGAGAAAACACTATTCAAATGCAAATTTACTAATTGATATCAAATATTTCAAATGCAATTTTAATCATTGATATCAAATATTTTGACTATTCCAATACGAGGGAGATTTGAGGCATGGAACTTTGCAAGAAAAAAAGTAAGTTCCAGGTCTCTGCATCAAAAGATACTCTGTCCAAACTTTATGGTGAGGTAAGTTTGAAGTAGCCACAGTGCACACTGCAAGAAATGAATTTCTCCTATGAGAATTAACAAAAAGTAAATAGTGTGATTCATATGGTAAAAAAGCACAATACAGATTTTGTGTCATCAAAATTCTAATCCTCTAACCTATATGCATCCAATAAGAAATAAACAAACAAACATTATGCCACCCTGTACCCTGTCTCAGTTTGAAATGAGACATTCATTTAGGCAAAGGTAGAAGCAATTTCCATAGCTTATAGGATGAAATCACCCTTTTTAACCTCTACAATGAATTTTTCTATATTGCTGTAAAAAACGTTTACGGTTCTCATGCACAAAATCTGAAACACATTTGAATTTTTTTTACAAATTATGTTTTTCTAAGAGAATTAGGAAAATTAGGTCAGATGCAAAAGGACAAAACATAAATTAGTGAATCAAAAAATAGTAAGTAAATAAATGCATAATTACAATAAAATCTTAAAAAAAACACTGATAAATAAATACTAACCAAAAGATTTGGATATTTGGATATTTACAAAATTATAAAGATTTGGATATTTGAATATTTACAGAATTACAGTAAAAATCTGCACAAAAAAACAATGAATACTAACCAAAAGATTACATCCATGGAAGTAGTAATTCCTCTAAAGACATTGAATTCATCCATGGAAGTAGGAAAGAGTACATCCATGGAAGTAGTAATTCCTCCCACTGAAGCGCGCTGCGCGACATTCATTCATGCATCAAACTGCCGGTAAATTTGTGACAGGTAGCAACAAAACGAGGCGAGTTTGCAGGCGTAGGCTCAGTGAATGAAGGCCAAGGCCAAGGCCAAGATTATATAGCTGAGCGGATGGATAGCGGATTTTCTGTGGTCCGCGGGATCGGATAGCTTTCAGCTTTTTTGAACTAACGGATAACTTTTAGCTTTTTTTTTTAGCTTTTAGTTTTTTTCGGCTTTTTTATTTTCAGCTAAAAGCTAAAAAAAGCTAAAAAAAAATTCTAATTTTTCCTTGAAGTTTTTTGAATTTTAAATTTTGGTTTACTTGGTTATGCAGCGTGAATTTATTTTTTACAGGGGATAATGTGAGAGATTCTATTGGAGTATTGTTAAGAGTTCAGAATTACAGGGACCACATCATTTAAAAGAGAATCATAATCATAACATCATGCATCTTTAAAAGATGTAAATAAATTTATAAGTTTTTTTTGAAATTAAAGATGAGTAGTAAGACAGGTTTATTTTTAAGATTTTATTATTTTACTAAAAGTTTGTGTGTTGTCTTGTGATAGTGAATTTTCACATTTATGTAAAAGTTTGTGTGTTGTGTTGTGATGTGAATTTTCACATTTATGTAATATTTTTAAAAACTATTTGTTATGATGTTTTAAAAAATAAATTCTATCAAAATTTTGGTTTTCGAATTCAATATCATTGGTGAAAGACATCATTATTTTTTCACATTTATATAATGCTTTAAAAAAAAACCATTGGTGAAAGATAACGTTAGTTTTAGCATTTATATAATATTTTAAAAAAAAATCATGAGTGGAAGACAGATTAACTTTTTGCATTTATTTTCAAAAATATTTCATTGGTGAAAGACATGGTTATTTTTGGTATTTATAGAATATTTAAAAAAAAATAGTGAGTGGAAGACAATGTTATTTTTCCCATTTATATAATATTTTAAAAAAAATCATTGGTGAAAGGCATTGTTATTTTTTGTATTGACATTGTTATTTTTCTAAAATCTTATGTGTTGCATATTTTCACAGTTATATACTATTATAAAAAATATATATATATATATATATATATATATATATATATATATATATATATATATATATATATATATAATATTGGAATTTTTTAAACACATTCATTAATTAATTAATGCAAATTTAATATTTTATTTTCATAACCATTTGTATTTAGAATCCATTCTTCATTGTGTTACAATAAACCCACATTCATTAATTAATTTTACTTAATGTAAATATTTGTATTCTCATAACTATTCGTATATTAAGAAAGACAATCAAAATGTTTTTGCAATTACTAATGCATACATATAAATATTTTAAATATTCATCCACATCATATAAATAAATACTTCAAATATCTATGTGCTACATAATAATAAAAAATTCAAAACCTTAATACATTAATACACTCATATAAATAAATATTCCAAAAGGAGTTTTCAAATAATGTTCTTCTCTTAATATTTGGGGACTTCTTGAGTGTTATAAATTGGTTTAATGATTCTCAAGGATGTCACATCACACACTGCTATCAATTTTAGAAGAGATCTTACAATTAAACAAGCATTTGATTATGTATCTTGTTGCCACATTTATAGGAAAATGAACTATGAAGTGGCTTTTTTGTCTAAGGAGGGCACTATACACATTTTGGGCACTTGGAAAATCTCGAAGCATACAAATGGGGCAGTTTGGGGGCACCAACATAAGCCTTTCACCAAACGATAACATTTTCTCTTTTTTTGGTTTTAATGTGATCACTTATTTATCTTCCACCTAGTATCAATCAACATTTTGATGAGGATTTGGTATGACGAAGATGGTCCTTATACATGATTTCTGTTTTGTGACATTACACTTCACAACAAAAGTTTTTATACAAAATGATATGGATATGTACATGGATTCAATTTTTTGATGTTATATCATTTTATTTTTTGTCCTTGCGTTACAGTTGGAATGCACATAGATGCAGAAAATGTATGTAACCTTTTCCTTAATAAAATTTTACAATATTTTCTTTCGAGAAAGAAAAAATAGACACTGCAAACATTAGTACATGTAATTTAAGTAATACCAAGACAACTCAAATAGTACATCAAGGTATTTCCATACAAAAGATTTAAATAATACATTAATATAAATATATTCAAATATATAAAAAAATATTAAAAATTATATTCATTATATATAAACGAGAGTTGCATGGAGAAAATATCCCCAGGGTTGCAAATATTGCAGGCGAAAATAAAATCAAAATTTATGATTGCAAAAATTAATTTTGTTCTCGTAAATTTTAAAATTTTGCAATAATCATAGAAACAAAAATATATAAATAGACGAATGTAGGTAGAGGGAATTCTAGCAAAAGAATTCCATGTCTGCTGCATATACCAAACTAAAGCTAGCTACACACATGCTATGATTTGCAAAAACACTAACCATAAGGGCTTGCCAGCTTCTAACCAAAAATCACCAACGGCCCAAGAGGCATTACATTCCATGGACCAACAGACAGACGACCTTTGCCAGTGCCCAAAAAACCAACACTGCGAGAGGCAAAGGACACACCGAACCCGTAAAAAAGTGCAAACTTCATGAGCTAGGGAGAACATGGACACCACCAAAACTGGTATGTGACACCATATGCTGTCGTAATTCCATTAGAGCAGTGCCCACACAGGGAAAAACTGGAACAAGGAGTATGCCATTGAGGGAGTTGATCGAAACCATCCTCCTTCTGCACTCTTTCACTAGTCCCATCCGATAAGGAAACATTAACCGGTACACGAGCATTTAAGCCAGGTGGATCACCAAGGTTGCCTCCTTCTGGTTCATAGGGTACATAGCTCTCAACATGTCTTAGGGTAAGTTAGTGGAGTTTTTTTATATTAATTTTGTAGCAACCAAAGGAAGTTTTTGGTGGAATTTGGAGGCCACTCCCTCGTAGAAAAGGACTCAGTTTTGAAGTAGGATTTTGGAGGCATTTTGGCTTCCTTTAATTGTGATTTTTGAATAATAATAAAGAGGGAACTCCCTTGGAGGCAGGACCCGAAGGCATAGTCCACAGTAGATGAACTCCATTATTAATTGGTTTTGTTCCTATTTTCTTTTTGTCTCGATCTTTTATATTTAATTTTAAATTGGATTTTTTAAAGTATTCGTGCTTGATTTAGGTTAATTGTTGGTTATAAGTTTTATCATCCATGCTTAAACATTTTTACAAGCCAATTCACTTTGAAAGATCCTAGATCGCTGTTGCACCCCAAAAATCTTCAATGTCTTCATTGTACTCCCCGGATGCTTCTGATTCAAAGAAAGGATGCAAATTGTCCATCTTGAAGTCCAATAGATCATTCACCACATGTAACCCTTTCAATTTAGCCTCTACCAAATTCCACTTATGGTTAAACAGATCAAACTGTGCTCACAACTCAGATAATACCATTTCTCCTTTTTTGCAAACCAGATTAATGATAAATTCCATGGACGCAAAAAACTTAGCTAAGTAAAGATTAATTTCCTCATTCTCATGTTTTTTCATTCAAACAATCACATCACAATCCTTCAATTCTCCCAAGCAATATGTGAACCAGATGGAAAATCCTGCGATGGCATGATATTGTTTTCTCTTTTTATAGTTTCTCAATTCAACCTCCTCCAAATCAAAGCTCTTGGTTTCGCTATCAATGCCGGATAATTTCACATGCCATTGCTTGACACAAAAATACATAATCATAATGATCATACTACAATTTGAAATCTTATCCATAAAAGCCTAAGAACATAAGCTTGTATCCTAAAGAAAAAATATAAAGTTTCTAAACTTTATCTGTCGCTCTGATTTATTAACGGAGCAAGTCAACAATAATTTTTGAACTGAAAGATATTGAGAGATGTGGGATTTCTATTGGAGAATACATATCCAAGTCTTTACATGTGGAAAAAGTCATCAGGATGAAAGCGAATAAAGCGAAATATTTTGGATTAATCTGAAAGTGGCATAAAACATGTCCCATCTCTTAATTTATATTTTAATTCTAACTCCAATATCTGAATTCTAAGTTAGTATAGTTCTTTTCATGGTATTGGTTTATGAGGAAAACTTTCATCATCCAAGATCAACAATCCTTGTTCGAAGGTGGTACCTTTATTTGCAAAATAATCTTCCACTAAGTTGATTTTTTTAATAAGATAGAATTCCACAATATGAAATTTAGCAATTCGAAGACAAAATATATGTAGAATGGGGATTTGAATTTTCTCATAACTCTTTTTGGGTCAAGTTTTGGCAATTTATCATTAATTCGATAGTTAACGTACAACCAATGACCAACTATTAACACTTGACCACCTGTGCCTGCAACCACTATCATGTCATTAGAATTCAACGAAAATTTTTAAATCAAACTTTAAATTTTATCTGAGACAATAGTATGTAATTGAAACAAAATAAGAAGTTTCACACTCATCAAATGCAAGTGAGTTTTGGTGGTATCCAGCCACACTCAAAGATCATCAATAATATTTGATTCATAATATTAGTCACCAATATAACTTTGTATGCTAAATCATCCTCATGACATAACCATCAACATCTTCATAATTGTGAGAAAAAACTAATGTAAAC
Source organism: Pinus tabuliformis (assembly GCA_031772625.1). Classification (NCBI taxonomy): domain Eukaryota; kingdom Viridiplantae; phylum Streptophyta; class Pinopsida; order Pinales; family Pinaceae; genus Pinus; species Pinus tabuliformis. The sequence goes on from CM062818.1 coordinate 777,153,071, forward strand.
AAAGACATAATGGAACACATCATGCATAAGTGCTAGAGATGAAGGTAAGGAAATCCTATATGCCACATATCTTTTCCTTTATAAGATTGCAAAAGATCACATAAATTATTATTAAATATCAACTAAACATTAATCTGACAACTATAGTTCAATCATCTAACATTAAAATTATGAAAGCCCTATTCCAAAATAAACATACCTATTTATACAATTATTATAATTATAAAATTATCAAATATAATTATCAAATAAAAAAGAAACCATATACTAACAAAAAAATATCGACAATTTTTTTAGAATTTTTTTATTCAATTATAATGTTATGATCTATATATATATGTGGAATACACTCCCACTAAGTCTAGTAGATTTTAATGGCTGTAGCCCTTCAAATCATTATATCTTCTTTGTTTATTATTTTATATTTTTTTAAAAGTAAAACAGAATACTAACTAATTTAATTACATTTTTAAATTAAAATTATATATATATATATATATATATATATATATATATATATATATATATATATATATAATTATAATGGTAAATCTAGGAAGGGACAATGTAGCCATATATGGAGCACTAATATTTCCAAAAGGAGGAAAAGGACTAGGATTCCCATCAAATGGAATTCCTTGATCGGTGGACTCCAGATTTGTCGCCATATGTGTCAACCTAAGATCAACTAAGGAGCGAGCGTGGAGGATGTTATCCTCGGTCAATTAAATTTATTTTAATAAAAGTAATATAACAAAAAAAAAGAGGGATAATCTAGGAAAAAGTTTTACCAAGCAACTGTGAATTGCAAAATACCTCCTGATGAACTGAGAAGTATGGGCAGACAATCTCCTTGAATGCTGTGTTCGGTGTATCACAGTGTACAAGGTGGCCGGCTCAGTTACCTGAGAATGGATAGAAACCTAGTGTTTTCCTCCCTTATATACTCGAAAGTACATGGAGGCACAATCCATATAACTGTTGTCTAATGCAAAACCGCACAGTGAGAGCATTCCCATATACTTTACGTACTGTAACACTGCCCTATATACTCAAAGGTATGTGGACGAGCTATGATATACTCACATACGTGGAATGAGGTATCACATTTGGGATGTATTGAAGACAAGTTAATGACAATTGCTTTGTTTTACAACGTCGGAACACGTCTCTAGCCTAGACCTCTATATGTTTTTCTTTAGGTGACAATGCTCCATTAGGTAAATTCAGATAAATTTTAAGTTGACCTTCTTTAGAATTTTCCTTTCAAGGTTCACCACGTGATATATATTTGCAATTCCTAAAATTCAACTATCATGATAGACATTCTTTTCATTTAATTGAACAATGAAAACCTTAGCTAGTAGGGATAGAGCAATCAGAACTTTGACAAAAAGCAAAGAGCACATCTAATGCAATTTCCCTAGCTATTCCTTTCAAGCATTCACAAACTACAATATGAACGATGCATGTTTCTCTTTTCGATTCCCTTAATGTTATGATGAACAAAAATGAAACTAATTCACATACAATGAATCAATTTTTTTATAAGAACAAAGACTTTACCACAGTTCAGTTTCGAAGGAAAAGAACACTTTTATGACACTTTCTTCCAAACAAATATTAATCAACTATAATCTAACTTTGACTATAGACTAATAATGACAAAGAAAACATTTAAGAAACATTAATCAATCAAATCAAAGTAGGGCTATACAAGGAGATAGAAATTTTTTCTCTGAGACATGACATTCATTGATCAATCAGCAAACGAACATACAAAGAAAAGTTGCCAAAACTGATTCCAAAGGTGGGAAACTGACCCTAGGAGGATTAGTGCAGCCCTGAATGGGAGACAACGCACTTCAGAGCACTTTCCCTAAGCCAAGGGTGATCTGCAGTGCACTGTGTCCCTCACAAGCTTATGCTGGTGACAGTGAGCCATTTAACAAGGCAATTTGACACAGTTTTGTCCAAATTTTCAATGAAAAAGAGCTAAATTACAATCTATGAACACAATTAAGGTCTGCAAGGATGTCCTAGGAGGTGGATAAGCTACTAGGAAATAGGATCTTCCCCAGTGGAGTCACCAATTTGTTTTGGACAATTTGGTATCTACGGAAGAATACTAATTCCCTAGATAAGTAGCCATATCTAGAACAACAGTTAAAACTATTTTAGTCTTTTCCTATAAGAAATAAATAAGATGAGATAATACCTACTTGTAGTTTCACTTTCCTCTCATCTCCTTTGTATCGATCCCATCGCTCCTTCCCGTACTTAATATGCTTGAGAAGTACCTGTTAGCTCTGCTATAAACAGCACTGATTGAAGGGTCAAATTCAGGTCTGATGGTTGGCTTGTGCTGAAAGGGTGCTTGGAACAATCTTCTCCTCCTTCCTTCTTCCCCCTTTTTTCCTTCAAACCTCCTTACACTCCCTTAACCCCTCTACCTATGTTTTTTTTCCTTGCGATGCAATTTGATCGCAAATCGCATCCATGCCTGCTGCCTCCATCTGTTCCCTTTTCTTCTTCTGACGCGATATTGCGATGCGACCTGATCGCTATCGCAAATCACATTTCTGCCCCGCTACCTCCGTTACGCCCCATGTCTTCCGCCGCTGCGATGCTGCGATGTGATCTGATCGCTATCACATATCACATCCGTGTGTTTAAAGGTTTCGCCCTCTGCTTCCGAGAATGTGATATTGTGATGCGATATGATCGCAGTCGCACATCGCACTCATGTGTATATTTTCTTCGCCTTTTGTTGTCCCCCAATGCGATATTGTGATGCGATCTAATCACAATCGCACATCGCCTCTCCCTCAAACCAATCTCCACCATTCGTCTATTCGATCCGACGGCCAGTATGTGTTCTCATCCTATACACGATTCCGCCATACTGTATTTACTCCCGACTGTTCTCTGCTGCCGGAGAAGAAAGAAGGAAAGCTGCCTGTACTTGCACAGTTAAAGTTTCAACAACCGCATTTAATCAACAGCATGGCCGAGAAGGGAGCAGGATGACCTCGAGTGGTGAAGAACATTTATCAGGCATGGAGTTCAATTCATAAGTCATTTCAGTTGCCAGAGAAGGACATTAGATTATCTGAAAGAGGCCGATTTGTCCAGAGACCCATTTCATATTGTAAATGTGGTTAGTGGTCATTTATTGATCCCTCCACGCATAGCCCAGCAGAGTAATTTTGTAAACAAATTCTATATATAGCCAGAACATAGATGTAATAGGATGATGAGAGCTAGATGAAGGTGACTCTGTGGTAAGGTTCAACTTTTGGAGACTGTAACTACTTTGTAACCTGCAGCTTCTGGTCTTCATTTCCAATTAATATAAGCTACTTTTGCTGTCAATTGCTCACTTTCCACTTCTTCTTCTTGTTCCAGGTTGTGCCTGTTTTGCATTTGTTCATGTGCCATGAATGTTTAGCATCAGAGGGGCTGTCATCCCACCTCTGTGTTAGGATTTAGCATGTATCATTGAACATGTATGCAGGTTTCTGTTGTTTAATGCACAGAGAGTTGTCATCATGTCTGTGTATTAGAAACTAGATTTACAGACCTTTTAACTGGTTGCAACCGGCCATCACAAGGTCTTGTGCATCTGTTGGTGTGGTCATTCTTCTCAATTATCACCTTATCCTCAAACTGTGAGTAATTGGTGGTTAAAAGCCTTGTAGTCTGTGGGTGTTCACCCATGTCTGGGGTCAATCATAGTAGAAGTGGTTATCGGGCTTGAAAATGCAGCATTTGTTTCATTCATCCATCATTTATCCAACATTTTGTTGAGTTTGTAATTTTCTCGAGCATCACTGATATACAACCTAGGTGAGTTTCTTGGGGTGATAACATTAATTGGCGTCGTTGCTGGGGAGAGGAGAATCGAAGCTCAGCTTCCCCGGGAGACGAAACAGCTTCAAGCTTTGATGACAGACAAGGTTTGAACACATATTTTGGTTTTAATCATCTATCTAGCGACTCCATTGGTGGAAGGCCAACCTTTGGCGACTCCACATTGAAGTTCTGGCTTAGTTTGTGAGACATACCCAAAGAAATCCTCAGAAATCTCTAGCTGAACCGTTGCCTGACCCTGAAAGAATTGTTAAATTGAAGAAATCATCACAAAAAGGGGCATGAGGATGAGGTAAGCCTAAGAAATCTAACTCATCTCTGAAAGATAATTGTATTCCTGAAGAATTACAGGTCGAAGACTTAGAGCACAACATTGTTAATAAGGATATTCTTTCAGAGATTAGTTCAGCCCCTTGTATAGTTAGTTTCCCCTTGAATCTTAGTCCAAAGAAAAATTCCCATACTGTCCATAACATCCCTTTGTCTCTACCGTCCATCACATTCCTCTGTACTATTCAGTGTCCTAGTATTCTTCCACATATTCCAAACATGGCAGGACAACAAGCACCTAGGAGGATAGAGAGAATTGTAGCTGCTAGATATGGACCTCTAGTTTTCCCTGTTCCTCAAAATCCTATGCCTATGGGAGAATATCAAAAATATATGCCTAAATTCACTAGAACAGAGGGAGTAACAGCAGAAGAACACTTAGAAGCTTTTTATAGTTATGTTGATAACTTAGATATAATTGAAAATGATGCGTGGATGAGAGTTTTTGTCCAGAGCCTTGATGGAGAGGCTAGGAAGTGGATTAGAGAGTTACCCTAGAGATCAATAACTGATATAGAAGCATTAGATGATGCATTTTTGAAGCAATGGGGAGATAAAAATGACTTGTTGTATTATCATACTGAGTTCGAAACTTGAAAAGAGAAAAGGGTGAGTCTTTGCCTGACTTTAATAAAAGATTTAATAGGATGTATAGTAAAATACCAGCTGAGGTAAAGCCTACCCCCACAGGTGCCAAACTCACATATGCCAATGCTTTTGATGCCGATTTCTGCTTGTTTTTGAGAGAAAGAAGATGTGCTACTCTCGCTGATATGCAGGATGCAACCCTAGAAGTGGAATTTAATATTATGGCTGCAGAAAAACTTAAAAGTCATGCTGACAGAAGAAGGAGGACTAGTGAGGCTTCTTCTTCCTCTGCATCATCTTCTGAACCCAAATTTTATAAAATGACTAAATTGATAGAGTCATTGGCTGATAAGATATCTAAGCTAGAGACTGAGTAGAATTCAGCAAAAACAAGGCAACAAAACACATTTGCTCCAAGAAATCCAAATCCATTCAAAAAGGCAAATGTGCAGTTACAAATTATGCAAAGGGGTGAAGAAATAAAAGAAGATCATAAAGTTAAAGCTCCCTTTAAAAATGTAGTCATGGAGGAGGAACAATGTGAAGAAGATCAGGATGAAATTCACTACATGGAAGATAAAGGCAGCGCTGCATTTTTGACATTGGCCGAATATGAAGAGTCATTGCTGCAAGACCAAGATGGTCAGATGTGGGACAGAGGTGCTGTTCTACAAACTGAGCAGCAACAGAGATATAATCTGAGATCCAATGCAAAGAATGCCAAAGAAAATTCTACACATAGAGCTGCCATTCGAAAAGAACCACAGAGCATTAAGAAGACATGACCAACAGTTGATCCAGTCATCCTGAAAGCCCCAGTTCAAGAGGTAAAAAGTTCTGATAAATTACCTTCTCCTTTCAGCCTTGAGTCAGAAGTTCAGAAATTGAAAATATCTGTGCCTCTGGTTGAGTTGGTGAAGAGTGAAATATTTAGAAAGCCTATCCTTGAAGTCCTTGAGCTAGAAACCAAACAAACCTCCACAGAAGATAATCACAGATAATGCAGCAGCCTTCAGAGTAAAAGAATTGGTGGAAATGTGTGATTCAATGGGAATTAAGCTTGTTCATTCCACCTCTTATTATCCACAAGGAAATGGTCTAGCAGAATCCTCTAATAAAAGTCTGACCAGGATAATTAAAAAGCTATTAGAGGACAATAAAAATATTTGGGATTCAAAGCTCAAGTATGCACTTTGGGCTGACAGGGTGACCATTAAGAGATCCACAGGGAATTCTCCATTCAAGCTAGTATATGGCACTGATGCTATATTTCCAATTCAACTAGCTCTCCCTGTGGAAAAATTCCTTCAAGAAGAACAGAATGATGAAGATGATATGGCAGACAGAATCACTGATTTGATAGAGTTGCATCAAATTAGAGAACAGTTGGTCGAAAAGGCTGCAGCACATGAGAAAAAGATCAAGGATGTTTTTGACAGGAAGACAAAAGAAAATAATTTTTAGGTTGGAGACTTGGTGCTGAAATGGGATGCACTGAAAGAGAAGAAAGTCAATCATGGAAAGTTTGATGCTTTCTGGACAGGCCATTTTATTATGTCACAGATTCAAGGGAACAACACCTTCATACTGAAAAGTATGGGAGGTGAAACAGTTTCTGATGGCCCAGTTAATGGGCGATTTTTGAAAATTTATGTGGTTTGAGGTCTTTTGGCCTTAAAAATTGTAAATATTTTTTTTTATCAGAGGTAGTATAGGATCGGTCAGACTCCATGCCCAATGGAACACTAGTAATTTTGATTAGTTTATTTTTAGCTCGGAAGGCATTGATCTGCAGGTTCTTGAGACCTCACAGGGAGGATCTCATCCCCAGAGGGAGCCAGTGTTAGCTCTGCTATAAACGACACTGATTAAAGGGTCAAATTTAGGTCTGATGGTTGGCTTGTGCTGAAAGGGTGCTTGGAACAATCTTCTCCTCCTTCCTTCTTCCCCCGTTTTTCCTTCAAACCTCCTTACACTCCCTTAACCCCTCTACCTATGTTTTCTTTTCCTCGAGATGTAATCTGATCGAAAATTGCATCCATGCCTGCTGCCTCCATATGTTCCCTTTTCTTCTTCCGACGCAATATTGTGCGACCTGATCGCTATCGCAAATCGCATTTCTGCCCCACTGCCTCTGTTATGCCCTGTGTCTTCCACCGCTGCGATGCTACGATGTGATCTAATCACTATCACATATCGCATCCGTGTGTTTAAAGGTTTTGCCCTCTACTTCCAACAATGTGATATTGTGATGTGATATGATTGAAGTCGCACATCACACTCATGTGTATATCTTCTTCACCTTTTGTTGTCCCCCGATGCGATATTGTGATGCGATCTGATCGCAATCACACATTGCCTCTCCCTCAAACCAATCTCCACCATTCTTCCATTCGATCTGACGGCCAGTATGTGTTCTCGTCCTATACACGCTTCCGCCATATTGTATTTACTCCCAATTGTTCTCTATTTCCGGAGAAGAAAGAAGGAAAGTTGACTATACTTGCACAGTTAAAGTTTCAACAACCGCATTTAATCAACAGCATGGCCGAGAAGGGAGCAGGATGACCTCGAGCGGTGAAGAACATTTATCAGGCATGGAGTTCAATCCATAAGTCATTTCAGTTGCTAGAGAAGGACATCAGATTATCTGAAATAGGCCGATTTGTCCAGAGACCCATTTCATATTGTAAATGTGGTTGGTGGTCATTTATTGATCCCTCCACGCATAGCCCAGCAGAGTAATTTTGTAAACATATTCTATATATAGCCAGAACAGAGATGTAACAGGATGATGAGTGTTAGATGAAGGTGACTCTGTTGTAAGGTTCAACTTTTGGAGACTGTAACTACTTTGTAACCTGCAGCGTCTGGTCTTCATTTCCAATTAATATAAGCTTCTTTTGTTGTCAATTGCTCACTTTCCACTTCTTCTTCTTGTTCCAGGTTGTGCCTGTTTTGCATTTGTTCATGTGCTGTGAATGTTTAGCATCAGAGGGGCTGTCATCCCACCTCTGTGTTAGGATTTAGCATATATCATTGAAAATGTATGCAGGTTTCTGTTGTTTAATGCATAGAGAGATTTCATCCTGTCTGTGTATTAGAAACTAGATTTACAGACCTTTTAACTGGTTGCAGCCGGCCATCACAGGGTCCTATGCATCTGCTGGTGTGGTCAGTCTTCTCAATTATCACCTTATCCTAAAAATATGAGTAATTTGTGGTTAAAAGCCTTGTAGTCTGGGGGTGTTCACCCATGTCTGGGGTCAATCATAGTAGAAGTGGTTATCTGGCTTGCATATGCAGCATTTGTTTCATTCATCCATCATTTATCCAACATTTTGTTGAGTTTGTAATTTTCCCGAGCATCACTGATATACAACCTAGGTGAGTTTCGTGGGGTGATAACAGTACCTATAAACACACACAAAAAAAATCGATCAAAGAAAAAGTTCTATGAATATAAGTGAAAGGAATCAGATACAATTCTCACATATAAGCATTTTAAAACAATACAAACATATGGGAGAAAGGTTCAAACACTTTATTGAATATAAGAAGGAATTACAACCATTGGTGCCTGATTCGAAGCCATTGCTCTAGCTTGGATGCCATCCACATCACATCAAAACCATGATAAACTTGTAGCATTACAATACTTACTTCAAAGCCAAATCTCATAGCAACATTATCTCCTTACAATTCAACATAATCCAGCCCCTGATCACATATATGAGTGGTCAATTTATAGGAAGATGAAGGAGGTTTTGTCGTAAATGGTGGCATTGAATGGCCTTCCATACTTAGAATTAGTTCCATGGAGGAAGGGATGAGAGGATAGGATGCATCTTAACTCATTCCTCATCCATTTTCGAGCTCATAGGAGTTGATAAGCAAGGGAACCTTCTAGATGACTCTAAAAGATAAGACTATTCCCCAAACCCTATGTGAATTTCGCTCAATCTCACCCAGCGCAGGTGAAAGGAAGCCTAAGTGCTCTCCAGAGCACCCTGGCATGGACTTAACTGCTCTGCAGCGCAACCTTAAATGGGCCTACCTGCGTTGGTCCCTCTAGAGGCTATTTCTAGATGTCTTCAAGTCATGAAACTATCTTGGAAGGAGGCATTCAAAGGGGTGACTTGTTTAGGGCATACAACAACTGAAATTAGGGTTTTATGAGCCCTAAAACACTAATCTGGATGATGGGATTGATGTGCCCAAATGGATCTATAACACCTGTGATTCTCTCTGGCTTTCTTGTGAGTGTTTTCTCTTCCTCTACTTTTCTTTTCATCCGTCTGAAATAGGCTTATCAGATTCCCTGTCCAATATTCTCATGGCCTCTTTCCATCCACATCATTTTCTGCATTTGGCTTTCTTGGAAAGCCCTCCAAATTTTGAAAATATTTTTACCAGTGCTTCATTATGTCTTCCATCCGTTTGTTTTTCCGTACTCTGTTTAGCTAGTGCCTTTGCTTTTTGAAGCTTCATCCTCTCGATCTATTTTTAACTTAGGGTATTTTGGGGCGAAGGTTTATGTGGAGAACCACTGAGTCCTTGAGACCTAGTACTCAATTTTTTCACTGCAATTTTCTACGCATATTTTCTCATTTCATTGAACCCAAATCCCATCACCCTATATACAAATTTGTTAGCCATACCTCTAACATAAATCACTAGAAAACAAATTTGTAATGGTGTAAGATCTGCGAGATCGTATGCTTGTTGGCCTAGCATCCCTCTCTCTAATCGTATGGTTCATGATGTAGCAATTTTCTCTTGCAAGCATGTATGAAGAGTTTTCCCTTATCATAGGGCTTGCTGAAACAATGAAAAATATGTGACAGATGAATCTGAAGGCGATGGTGGTACTACTGGTAAGGAATATCATGATTGTGGCATCTGACTTTAAGCCTTCGATGCAATGAGTGAATGAAAAATAACAAAAATGATCAATTCCAATCCACTCGTGTACCATGAGAAGCACTTTGGATTAGTACCGAGCAAGGGTGAGGTCAACCTGCTGCGTCGAGAGGTTGACCTGCTTTGTAACTAAATTTTTAAGTAACTCTAATCAATCGGATGGCTCAAACTATTTTAATCGCCCAACACCTAAATCAAGGACCCACGAAATGTACACGTAATTTGAGAGGGGAGTTAATTTCAAAGGGGAACACCTTACAACGTAATTATTATTAAATATTAACAAAACATTAATTTGATGACTATAGTTCAATCATCTAACATTAAAATTATGAAAGCCCTATTCCAAAATAAACATACCTATTTATATAATTATTATAATTATAAAATTATAAAATATAATTATCAAATAAAAAAGAAACCATATACTAATAAAAAAATATTGATTTTTTTTAGAAATTTTTTATTTAATTATAATGTTATGAGTTGTATATACATGTGGAATACACTCTCACTAAGTCTAGTTGATTTTAGTGGCTATAGCCCTTCAAATAATTATATCTTATTTATTTATTAATTTATATTTTTGAAAAGTAAAATAGAATACTAACTAATTTAATTACATTTTTATAGTTTTAAATTAAAAAATATATATATATATATAATGGTAAATCCTAGAAGGGACAATGTAGCCACATATGGAGCACCAATATTTCCAAAAGGAGGAAAAGGACTAGGATTCCTATCAAAAGGAATTCCTTGATTGGTGGACTCTAGATTTGTCACCATATGTGTCAACCTAATATCAACTAAGGAGCGAGCGTGGAGAACGTTATCCACGATCAATTAAATTTATTTTAATCAAAGTAATAGAACAAAATAAAAGTGGGATGATCTAGGCAAAAGGTTTACCAAGCAACTGTGAACTGCAGAATACCACCCGATGAACTGAGAAGTACGGGCAGGCAATCTCCTTGAATGTTGTGTTCGGTGTATCACAGTGTACAAGGTGGCCGACTCAGTTACCTAAGGATGGATAGAAACCTAGTTTTTTCCTCCCATATATACCCAAAAGTACGTGGAGGCCCAATCCATATAATCATTTTCTAATGCAAAACCGCACAATGAGAGCATTCCCATATACTTTACGTACTGTAACACTGCCCTATATACCCAAAGATATGTGGATGAGCTATGATATACTCACATACGTGGAATGACGTATCACACTCGGGATGTATTGCAGACAAGTTAGCAACAACTACATTGTTTTACGACGCCGGAACACGTCTCTAGCCTAGACCTCCATATGTTTTTCTTTAGGTGACAATGCTCCATTAGGTAAATTCAGATAAGTTTTAGGTTGATATTCTTTAGAATTTTCCTTTCAAGGTTCACCACATGATATATATTTGCAATTCCTAAAATTCAACTATCATGATAGGTGTTCTCTTCATTCAATTGAACAATGAAAACCTTAGCTAGTAGGGATAGAGCAATCAGATATCTGACAAAAAGCAAAGAGCACATCTAATGTAATTTCCTTAGCTATTCCTTTCAAGCATTCACAAAATACAATATGAACAATGCAATTTTTTCTTTTTGATTCCCTTAATGTTATGATGAACAGAAAGGAAACTAATGCACATACAATCAATCAATCTTTTTATAAGAATGAAGACTTTACGATAGTTCAGTTTCAAAGGAAAAGAAGACTTTATGACACTTTCTTTCAAACAAAGATTAATCGACTATAATCTAACTTTGACTATAGACTGATAATGACAAAGAAAACATTTAAGAAACATTAGTCAATCAAATCAAAGTAGGGCTAGACAAGGAGATAGAAACTTGTTCTCTAAGACATGACATTCATTGATCAATCAACAAACAAACAAACAGAGAAAAGTTGGCAAAACTCATTCCAAAGGTGGAAAATTGACCCTAGGAGGATCAGTGTTGCCCTGAATGGGAGAAAATGTGCTTCAGAGCACTGTCCCTAAGCCAACGGTGCTCTGCAGTGCACTGTGTCCCTCACAAGCCTGCGCTGGTGACAGTGAACCATTTCAAAAGGCAATTTGACATAGTTTTGACCAAATTTTCAATGCAAAAGAGCTGAATTACAATCTATGAACACAAGTAAGGTCTACAATGATGTCCTAGGATGTGGATAAGCTACTAGGAAATAGGATCTTCCCCAGTGGAGTCGCCAATTTGTTTGGGATAATTTGGTATCTAGGGATGAGTACTAATTCCCTAGATAAGTAGCCATATCTAGAACAACAATTTAAAGTGTTTTAGTCTTTTCCTATAAGCCATAGATAAGATGAGAAGACCTACTTGTAGTTCTGCTTTCCTCTCATCTACTTCGTATCGATCCCGTCGCTCCTTCTTGTACTTAATATGCTTGAGAAGTACCTGTAAACACAACAAAAAACAAAAAATCGATCAAAGCAAACGATCTATTGAATATAAGTGAAAGGAATCATATACAATTCACACATATAAGAATTATAAAATAATACAAACATATGGGAGAAAGGTTCAAACACATTATTGAATAGAAACAGGAATTTCAGCCATTGGTGTCTGATTCAAAGCCATTCCTCCAGCTTGGATGCCATCCACATCACATCAAAACCATGACAAACTTGTAGCATTACAATACTTGCTTCAAAGCCAAATCTCATATCAACATTATCTCCTTACAATTCAACATAATCTAGCCCTTGATCACATAGATGAGTAGTCAATTTATAAGAAGATGAAGGAGGTTTTTTCATAAATGATGGCATTGAATGGCCTTCCATACTTAGAATTAGTTCCATGGAGTAAGGAATGAGAGGATAGGATGTATCTCAACTCATTCCTCATCCATTTCCGACTCATAGGAGTTGATAAGCCAGGGAACCTTCTAGATGACTCCAAAACATAAGACTATTCCCCAAACCCTATGTGAATTTCGCTCAATCTCGCCCGGCGCAGTGAAAGGAAGCATAAGTGCTCTGCAGAGCACCCTGGCATGGACTTAACTACTCTACAGTGCACCCTTACATGGGCCTACCTGTGCTGGTCCCTCTAGAGGCTATTTATGGATGTCTTCAAGTCATGAAGCTGTCTGGGAAGGAGGCATAGGGCATGTAGAAACTGAAATTAGGGTTTGATGAGCCCTAAAACACTGATCTGGACGATGGGATTGATGTGCCCAAATGGATCTGTAACAGCTGTGATTCTCTTTGGCTTTCTTGTGAGTGTTTTCTCATCCTCTACTTTTCTTTTCATCCCTTTTAATTAAGCTTATCAGATTCATTGTCGAATATTCTCATGGCCTCTTTCCATCCACATCATTTTCTGCATTTGGCTTTCTTGGAAAGCCCTCCAAATTCTGAAAATATTTTGACCAGTGCTTCACTATGTCTTCCTTCCGGTTGTTTTTTCGTACTCTGTTTGGCTAATGCCTTTGCTTTTTGAAGCTTCATCCTCTCGATCTGTTTTTGATTTAGTGTATTTTGGGGCGGAGGTTTATGCGGAGAACCACTAAGTCCTTAGGACCTAGTACTCAATTTTTTCACTGCAATTTTCTCCTCATATTTTCTCATTTCATTGAACCCAAATCCCATCACCCTATATAAAAATTTGTTAGCCATACGTCTAACATAAATCACTAGAAAACAAATTTGTAATGGTGTAAAATCTGCGAGATCGTATGCCCGTTGGCCTAACATCCCTCTATCTGATTGTATGGTTCATGATGTAGCAATCTTTTCTCTTGCAAGCATGCATGAAGAGTTTTCCCTTATCATAGGGCTTGCTAAAACAATGCAAAATATGTGACAGACGAATCCAAAGGTGATGGTGGTACTATTTGTAGGAATTTACAGGGTAAGTTCCTCAGACAGAACACCAAAGGACACCGCTCACAAACAGATCACGGATCAATACACCAGTACTTTTGACGTGGTTAAAACCCTCAAAGAGGGAAATAGTCCACGACCTGAGCCAACGCGTGCACTTCAGGCAATTTATTAATAAAAGAATGAAAATTTACATAAGCTTCTCTCATGGACGGTTAACCTTCAAATGACCCTCCATGCTCTTTAAATAGAGATCATGGACCAATCAGGTGTTAAGCCACGAATCAAGTGTCGGTAATACGGAGGAGAGAATGAACAGTCGGATTACTACATATCGTGATCGTCGGATTGTAAGTTACAAAATGTACATAGTAAAGAAACACACTTTACCTAACTCTATACTAGACCAAGTTATACTTAACTATTTCCTATGTGTTAGAATATCCTAACATCCCCCCTTAAGAACAACTTGGGATAGGATTGAAGGATTTACAAATATGACACAGTAGGAGAAGGAAGGAGGCACTAGAGCCTATCCCCCCTTAGTGACAACTTCCTGAACTCCAACCATAAATCGAAGTTTAGTGAACTTCGCCTCTGTGAGAGCCTTTGTGAAGATGTCTGCAACTTGATCATTTGTTGAACAGTATTGCACTTCAAGAACATGGTCGTGAATGAGCTTTTTGATGAAGTGCATGTGCAGTTCAATGTGTTTGCTGCACTGATGTTGGACTGGATCTTTGCATATTGAATGGCACTTTGATTATCACACCAAAGTGTAGTCGGATGCTGCTGCTGAAAGCCAAACTCTGACAGGATCTGACGAAGCCACAAGGCTTCCTTACTAGCTTCTACGGCACCACGATACTCTGCTTCTGCTGAAGAAAGAGAAATGGCACCTTGTTTCTTGCAAGCCCATGTAATAGGTCCTGAACCAAGAGTGATCACATAACCTGCAGTAGACTTCCGATCATCAGGGTCACCAGCCCAATCGGAATCAGTGAAACCAACCAATAGAGGAGCTGCTTCGGCACTGTAATGAATCCCAAACTGAACTGTACCTTGAACATAACGAAGTATTCTTTTAGCTAGTTTCCAATGACTTTCACGTGGGTTTTTCATAAACCGAGCAATAAGGCCAACAACAAAGGAAAGGTCAGGATGAGTATGGATTAGATACAAAAGTTTTCCTACAAGTTGATAGTATAAGGTAGCATCAACTTCAGGAGAAGTACAAGTGACTGAAAGTTTGACTCCAAACTGAAAGGGGGAAGGGGATGGCTTACAGTCTTCCATGTGAAAATGGCATAGAATATCACAGGCATACTTGGACTGGGAAAGGGAAATACCTTCCTTGGATTGCAAGACTTGAAGACCCAGAAAATAATGTAAGTGTCCTAAGTCTGTCATTTCAAACTTCCTTTTAAGGCTAGACTTCACATGGTTTATAAGGTTGGGATCACTACTAGTCAAGATAAGATCATCAACATAAAGAACAAGAATGATAAGGGACTTGCCCACTTTCTTGGTGTAGACGGTATTGCCAGAATGACACCTAGAAAAGCCATTTTCTATAAGAAAGTTATCCATTTTGGCATACCAAGCTCGAGGAGCTTGCTTGAGACCATAAAGGGATTTCTTAAGTTGACATACAAGGCTGGATTCTGTTTGTATAAAGCAAATATGTTGTTCCATATAGATTTCTTCATGCAAATCCCCATGGAAGAAGGCGGATTTAACATCCATCTGATGGACTTCCCATTTGAAAGAGGCAGCAAGGGAAAGAATAAGGCGGATAGAGTTCATTTTGGCAACAGGGGAGAAGGTTTCAGTGTAGTCAATGCCTTCAACTTGTGAAAAACCCTTAGCAACAAGACGAGCTTTATGTTTATCAACTTTCCCATCTGGTCCATACTTGGTTCTGTAAACCCATTTGCATCTAACAATTTTTCATCCCTTTGGTAGAGGAACAAGATCCCATGTATCATTTGCCAATAATGAATGATATTCTTCATTCATGGCTGCTTCCCAATCTGGATGGCCTGAAGCTTCTGCAAAGGTGTCAGGATCATAATTCACTGAATCTTGAGCCAGTAAAGAAGAGGCTCTATCAAACTGAGAACGTGTATGTCGCTGATCTGTAGGATCACCGGCAAGATCACCTGCTGCATCCCGAGTAGCACAGACCCATTTTGGAAGCTTAGGAGTTGAAGGAGGATCCTGAGAAGGTGGGGGAGGATTTTCATCCTCACTTTCATCATCTAAAGAAGAAATATTTTCAAAAGTAGAATAGATAGGGAGAGGTGGCACATCCGCCGAACTAGGCTCGCAGGTCGATATATTTTCAGCAAACTTTACATCTCTTATAATGATAACATTTTTGGACTTAAGTGGAATAAGTCTATATCCTTTGACATCTTCAGAATATCCAACAAAAATACATTTTTCACTCTTAGGTTCTAAAGCTTTATGTTTCTCATCTGGAATATGGGCCCATGCTTCACTTCCAAAAACACGAAAGTGACTTACATCTGGTTTAATTGAGCTCCATGCTTCTTCTGGAGTGATATTCTTTAAAGCCTTAGTAGGAGTGCAATTTATTATGTAATTTGCACAGTTAATTGCTTTTGCCCAATAATTAAGACTAAGTCCTTTAGATTGAAGCATACAATTAGCCATTTCCTTTGAGGTGCGATTCTTCCTTTCAGCTACACCATTTTGTTGTGGAGTATATGGAAGAGTGTGTTGCAATTGAATTCCATTCTTAGTGCAAAAGTTGATGAATTTTTTGTTAACGTATTCTCCGCCATTATCAGATCTTAGCTTTGGAATTTGATGTCCAGATTGTTTTTCAACAAAGGCCTTAAAGGCCAAGAACATGTTAAATACTTCACTCTTGAGTTTTAAGAAGTATACCCAAGTGCGTCTGGAGAAATCATCAATGAAAGTTAAGAAATACTTGTAGCCAGAGAATGAAACAACTGGAAGTGGACCACATAAATCACTATGCACAAGCTGTAAAGGGGCTAAGGCATGCCAAGGGGCACGTTTTTCAAAACTGTCCCAATGATGTTTTCCGAGTACACATCTGGAACAAACACCATCTCTGCAAGATACCATTGGAAGACCTGTCACCATATTTTCTTTACATAGATTCTGAAGAGAGCGATAGTTTGAGTGACCAAATCGCTCATGCCAAAGTTTTCTCATTTCATCATTGTGAGCAACAAATACCGAGGGAAGATTTGATGACCCAAAGTTGTGAAACTTATACAACCTTGTAGAATCATGAGCAATGCCAGTAGCTAAAATCTGTCTAGGATCTCTTAGCTCCTTAATTACAACATTGTGAGGTGAAAATTCAATGATTTTACCTTCACCTGAATGAGTTATCTAATATACAGATAGAAGGTTGCAGGATAAGGTCGGAACACATAATACATCATTAAACTGACCATTGTCTATATGAACAGTTCCAGTCCCTACAACACTAAGAGATCTATCATCACCAACATATATATTTTTGGTGTTATAATCATTTAAAGAAGAAAACATGGCTTTGTTTTTTGCCATGTGATAAGAAGCTCCAGAATCAATGCGCCACTCATGAGAATGAGAAGAAGAAGATATATTTAGTGCATAGCCAGACCGAGATGCTTGACAACCACATGCAGAAAGTGTCATTCCTGAAGATTAAGTTGAAGTTGAAGAGTGCTCCAAATGGATGTTATGCTTCTTCATTGCTGCTTCCGAGTCTTCCATCTTCTTAAAGCATTTGGATTCTAAGTGGCCATCTCGATTACAAAAGTTGCAATGTCTATCAGTCTTCTTCCCTTTGTTTTATTTGTCTTATCATTTTTTTGAAATGATTTTTCATTTTGAGGCTGAAATTGCTTAGGACCCTTGTTTGGTTTAGGATCATTCCTTTTAGGATACAACTTCTTAGGATTCTTTGGATTTGGTTGCTGCTGGGTGGCTAACGCTTTCTTAGAAGAGTTTCCAAGATTGAGAAGACCAAGGTGTAAGAATTTTTCTTGTTCTCTTATTAAAGAATCACAAAAAGAATCAAAGGAAGGGGACTTGTAGTCTTGTCCTTGAGAAATGAAGGCTTCTCTTGTAGAATGGAAGGTGGAAACAAACACAGAGTAGGCTGGTCCCAACTTAGTAAGAATGGAATAGATAAGGTTACTATCTTCTTTCTTAAGCTTAACACCTTCCAAGAGAAGTCTAAGGGTCTTGAACTTGGACAAAAAATCTTCAATGCAAGAAAAATTATTGGGGTCCAATGTAAGCAACTCATTTTCAAGTTGATGGGCTCTAAGTTCATTTTTAATTCCAAAAACTTTAGTGATCTGTTTCATTGCTTCTTCATGAGTATCAAGTTCTGCAATATGGAATCTAAGATCGGGAGAAATATACATCCCTATAAACCCACGTGCTTGGTCTTGCCTATTTTCCCATTTAGCTGCCTTATCTTCATCTTTCGGTTTGGTCTCTTGGCCTGAGGCTATTCTGTAAAGACCTTTATTTCTAAGTAAATCCACAATATAGGACCACCATTGGAAGTAGTTGGTGCTGTTAAGAATAACTTGGCATGAAATTTCCATTTTAACAAAAACTGAAGCTATAAATGCTAAAACTGAGTGTTCCACTGGAAATATCTCGAAAATTAGGCTGTTTCAAAAAAATGGTTCTGAAAACGGCTTCCAGATGAAGAATTTATGTCTTTAAAAAAAAAAAATTGATGAAGATGCCGACGAAGTGCGGGAATGTGCAGAAATGAAAAATCTGCCCCCACAAAAAAGGAGACTTGAACTCAAGACCTCTACTCTCATAAATTGGCTTTGGACCAAGTGAGATATACAAAAAGTTTGAGAGACGGGGGGGGTTGAAGCTTTGGGTTGTGTGCTTGCTTTGAGAAAGCACTTTTTCCCTACAAAACAAAAAACACAAAACCCAACACGGACATACAAAAAAAACAAACCTTGTGGCTCGAAGTTAGCTTTAAGCGGAAACTAAATATTTTCCTCAATGTTTCTGATTTTCCGAGATCACACTAAGGCGCAGCGGAAAAGAGCATACGCATGAGAAAAATAATTCCTTTATGTTTCTGATTTGCCCAGATTGCACAGAGTCACAGGGCAAAGAGCATACGCAGAAATGAAAGGTTTAGTTCCGGTAATAAAAAAAAGGTAAATAAACTGAGACCGAAATAAACAGAGAGAAAATAACTGTAAACTGCAAATAAACATTGTATACCTCCAGATTTTAAAAATGACGCAGCTAGGGCTACCGGAAACCTTTTCGTGTGAAACAAAAGGGGTTCCTCACTGGAACAAATGCTCCCAACACAACAGAGTAGTCCTCTCAGCCTGAAAGCAGTCAGAAATAGTAGATCTAGGAAATGGTAATCGGATGCAGTTCTACCGGCTTCAGATTTGGATCACCAACGGACGCGGCCCTCAACCTGGCTCTGATACCATGTAGGAATTTATAGGGTAAGTTCCTCAGACAGAACACCAAAGCACACCGCTCACAAACAGATCACAGATCAATACACCAGTACTTTTGACGTGGTTAAAACCCTCAAAGAGGGAAACAGTCCACGGTGTGAGCCAACGCGGCCACTTCAGGCAATTTATTAATAAAAGAATGAAAATTTACATAAGCTTCTCTCATGGACGGTTAACCTTCAAATGACCCTCCATGCTCTTTAAATAGAGATCATGGACCAATCGGGTGTTAAGCCACGAATCAAGTGTCGGTAATACCGAGGAGAGAATGAACCGTCGGATCACTACATATCGTGACCATCGGATTGTAAGTTACAAAATGTACATAGTAAAGAAACACACTTTACCTAACTCTATACTAGACCAAGTTATACTTAACTATTTCATATGTGTCGGAATATCCTAACACTATTGGTAAGGAAGATCACGAGTGTGGCATATGGGTTTAAGCCTTCGATGCGGTGAGTGAATGAAAAATAGCACAAAGGATCAATTCCAATCCACTTGCGTACCATGAGAAACACTTCGTAGTGGTGCCGAGCAAGGGTGAGGTCGGCCTGTTGCATCGAGAGGTCAACCTGCTTTGTAACTAAATTTTTAAGTAACTCTAATCAACTATATGGCTCACACTATTTTAGTCGCCCAACTCCTAAATGAAGGACCCACGAAATGTACATGTAATTTGAGAGGGGTGTTAATTTCAAAGGACAATGCCTTGCGGCGTAATTATTATTAAATATTAACTAAACATTAATCTAATGACTATAGTTCAATCATCTAACATTAAAATTATGAAAGCCCTATTCCAAAATAAACATATATATTTATATAATTATTATAATTATAAAATTATAAAATATAATTATCAAATAAAAAAGAAACCATATACTAATAAAAAAGTATTGACAATTTTTTAAGAATTTTTTTCTTTAATTATAATGTTATGAGTTGTATATATATGTAGAATACACTGCCACTAAGTCTAGTAGATTTTAATAGCTACAGTCCTTCAAATCATTATATCTTCTTTGCTTATTATTTTATATTCTTTGAAAAGTAAAATAGAATACTAACTAATTTAATTACATTTTTTCTAGTTTTAAATTAAAATTAAAATTATATATATATATATAAATATGTATATATATATATATATAAATATGTATATATATATATATATATATATATATATATATATATATATATATATATATATATATATATATATATATATATATATATATATATATATATCATGTCATTATAATTCAAAGCAAAATTTTCAATCAAACTTTAAATTTTATTTGAGACAATAGTATGTAATTGAAAGAAAATAAGAGGTTTTGCACTCATCAAATGCGAGTTTTGGTGGTATCCTACCAAACTCAATGATCATCAATAATATTTGATTCATAATATTAGTCACCAATATAACTTTGTATGCTAAATCATCCTCATGACATAACCATCAACATCTTCATAATTGTGAGAAAAAACTAATGTAAACAGAGACATAATGGAACACATCACGCGTAAGTGCTAGAGATGAAGGTAATGAAATCCTATACGCCACTGATCTTTTCCTTTATAGGATTGCAAAATATCCCATAAACAGTAGAGACAATTTTTCTCCCTTCCAAAACCCTGTGCAACTCTTTCAAGGTTTTACATTAAAAAACACTAATCTAGGGAATCAAAAATATGCTCAAAAAGAAAATGCTCAATTTATTTTGAAACTAGTTTCAAATCGTAGATCTCATCATTCTAATTCCAATGATGCTTTAATCACCTCAATCTGACACTGTGTGTGAAAGTTCTCGCGTTCTGAAGGTTTTCGCAAATCACTAAAAATTCAACTTGCAAGGTTGACTGGGCAGTTCGTACAATGGCATCATGCTAATATTAGTAGACTGCATAGGCGATATGGTGGTCGGAAGAGCCAATCCAGGGCTGAAAAGTTGCAAAGTGTGATTGGTTGTGGTGTTTGTGGTTGTTCCAACCGTAGGACACAACGTGGCATAACGGGAGGCTTCCACGTGACCCTATGGGAGGTCTCCACGTGGCTTTATGGTATTGGTCAAAATTTTGTTATAGTTATCAACTAACCCCATAGTAATAAAATCTGTGACCTCACATTTAACAACCAACCACCATACCATTCTGCCAACTCGACGAATTTAAATTTAAGTTTGAGTGGTTGATGCGTTGGCGGGAGAAGGAAGAGAATGTGGCCCGAGCCCCAGGTTCTACAATATTCGCATGAGCATGGTGATAGTGAGAGGCCCGGGTCAGGGAGTCCTAGCCTAGGGTTCATCTTAACTCCACATGACCATCGATAGGGGCACTAAAGGAGGGTTGGTCCAATGCCCTAGCCTACTGTTTGGCGCAGGATCCCCCAAGGGAAGTTTTGGGGCTTAAAACCCAGATTTTGTCCAAATTTGATGTAAAGACTCTGTGGTTTGTGGTCACAAAGATTGTAAATGAGTCATAGGGTTGTCTGCCCTCATTTTTGTAATGTAATGTCGGCATTAGAGATCTACCCATGGTTAGCAGACCATGGGATTGTATAAATAGAGCGAGGCTCTAAGTTGTAAAAGGGAATAACCACATAAGTCTGTAAGGTCTAATGATGATGAATTGAGTCTTAGTCGAAGCGCCGAGTCATGTCTTTGGGTTGTAGAGTAGGAGAAGGCTCTGCAGCTGAGTGCATAGAGGCCTAGTAGTACGCAACTGAGTGCACAAACCTATATGAATATGTTGATAAAGGGAATATAAGATAAAGTATTTATTTACGCAAATATATCTTGCTGTTATAAGAGGATACATAAGATCTGCAGTGTAACTTGGGGAAATAGCACAGATCGGTGCTTTAGCAGCGCGAAAGCACCTCAGCCCCTGGTTAGGGCTATGCAAAGGTGATTATAACAGATCACGAAGGCCTTGAGGGTCAGGAAAGTGTGCGAAGTGACCTGCGTGAAGGTATTCACATTTGGACTACATCGATCCCTCAAACATCTCAACGGTGTGGAAACTTGGTTTTAGAATCCCCCCATACTGCTTCGGGTGAGACCTCAGCCCATGCTCCGCGAGCTGTTGCCGAAAGGGCCAGTAGTACAAGGATTTGTTTGGATAAATAACTATGAACCTGGGTCAGGCTCCCTCAAGCCAAAAAATTGTTCTATTGTCGTGACCAGAATCTGCATAGAGATGTTTGATGTCATATCATTGGAATCCAACTAAGAAGGAAATTGAATGTTGGTTGCACAGGAGGATTCACGAGTTCGCGGTGCAGGAGAACGGGAATTTGCCACTGACAAAAGAAGAGTCGTTAGACTGCTACCTGTACACAGAGATCCATGAAATTTTCTTCGCATATTTTCCTATTGAGCTATACGAGTGGATGGTGAAGCTAGCAGATAGCCAAGGAAGGTGGAAGCTCGACAATCCTATTGTTTGGACCCCAGAGTTGGTGCGCATATTGGAAGCATCAGAGGATAAGATCGTGCGCGCTGTTGATGACTGGCTCAATCGGACTATAGGAGGATTCATTACTGAGTTCGCAGTAGATACTTCAGTTAGCTATAGTGAGGCAAACTGACGCTTTCTCGAAGGACTGCGAGATAAGTGCATAAAGTCTCTGAATCCTTGGATTAAAAGGTTATTGTGTGAAAAGAGGGTTATGCAATTACCTTGATGTCTAGAGTTAGGTGAAGTGGAAAAAACTACAGAAACAAAGTAAGGGACCAAAAAATAGTCCTTTGATTTCACCTCTTCGAAGGGACGAGGAAGAACTCATGAATGTTTCGCCACGAAGTGCGATCAATTTGATAAGGCAGAGGATTCTGCACATACCACCCCCACCCACACCACCACCTTCACAGCCTTCACCTCCATCTTCACCCGTACCACCTTTGCCACCACCACGAGTTAATATGGCAAGCGTAATGAAGTTGCATGTGTTCAAGGGAGTAGGAAATGAAGATCCGGACCAGTTTTGGTTTGTGATAAGAGCCGTATGGGAAGTGCAGGGAGTTACAAATGATAATATAAAGAAAGTGATGTTGGTTAGCGCTCAACAGGATTGCGTGCTGACCTGGTATATTAAGAATTCTAATGATAATCCGAATGCGGGGATTGCGGATATCCAAATTGAGCTGAACAGAGAATAGCAGGCCGAAGTCAGAGGCACAGTCGATCATTGGATTCAAAGAGATCACAATGGTACCAGGTGAGACTCCTTGGGAGCTGGATCAGAGGCTGAAGTGCACGATTCATGAAGCTAATATGACTTTGACAGATGGACAACACTACGAATGGTTTGTAGCATCGTTAATGTCGCATTTGAGGAATGCACTGTTGCAACAGAGGTTAACGAATCAGGTAGAGGCCTTGGAGATTGCGATGAGGCTGTATGAGACCCCGATATAGGATCCTAACTTGGGAGTTCAACAGATCCACACGCAGTTGAAAAACTTATGCCTTGAGATGCAAATTCTAAAATAGGACAGGACAACCTAAGCAGAAGTGCGTGAAGAGGTATGGTATGTTAAATGTAAGGGCCAGGATCATGAAAAGGACCACTGCCTAATATTTGTGAATTACCTCACTGGAGGAGGACCGATGCTGTTAAGACCGGGGGCACAAGTAGGACCTAGCGTGGAACCTGCTTTATGGTGCACGATTTGTCAAATAGGAAGAAATCATGCTACGGACAACTACCATTTGTTACAGAAGTACACACAGAATCACAACAATTGTTTTACAATTTTTGTAGACCGATTGGACACGATGAGTGCACCTCTAGAAGCTATGAGTTGATGATGGATAGAACTCCCACCTATAGAGTTCAGGCAGAATTGCGACCCCGTAACTAGAACGAAAGAGTGGCGTGAACCGGATTTCAGGGGCATGGGTGAGGTCAAGGTGGAGGAGGACCTTGAAGAGGTCATGGACAGCTGATATGCTACAATTGTGGAGGGCCAGGACAATATTCCCATGATTGTACAAATCCAACACGTCCATCATGCCTGTATTGTACCTTATTTGATCATGAGACGGAGGATTGTCCTATGCTTATAGCTAGGATATGCAACAAGGGAGCACTACCACCTCTTGTGACTCAAAACCTATAGATGATGAGGTCTGAGTTGCACGAGGAAGATCCAAATGTGAACATTGTGCTTTGAAGTGGAATTATGACGGGAGATGATAAAGGCAAACAACCCAAAGATAGTACTTGGGTTTGCAAGGCTCCGACGAAAGAAGGAGAGTTTGGTTTGGAGCGCGCTAAGGAAACCTTCATGGAAGCTAAGAAGATCTTCGCTAATGCCTCCACTTCAGGAATCAAGGATAGAACAAAGCTAGAAATGGACCCATCTATGCTTACGACGTTCTTAGGAACTTGCATGAAGCTACTACATGACAGTAAGGCTGTAAAAGGATTACAGGAACTCATTAACCGATGCATTGGGATCATGCCAGGGGAACTGCACGTACTTTGAAAGATTGGAAAGCATGCGATGAGGACGGGAAGAGAAATGAGGTTAACCGCACAGATTGGAGAATATGAGATGGACTAGGTAATTTTGGATTTAGTATTGGATGCGAACATTCTGCCGAAGTAGACATGGGAGCGCATGGGAAGGCCTATGTAGCAATGGTCTCCTATCCAATTGTGAATGACAAGCCAAAAAAATATAATACCTATGGGGAGATTGAAGGGAATCACCGTGGATATTGGAGGAGCGAGCACGCTAGTAGATTTTGAAGTAATAGAGATTTTTGATGACTGAAATCCATACCCCATGCTCTAAGGAATCGATTGGGCCACTGACATGAACGGGGTGATTAATCTGAAGAAGCACAAGATGATTTTTGAGAAGAAGTCTCGGCGCGTAGTTATACCTTTGGACCCTGCTCAGGGATGGTGCTATAAGAGCCGGTGCGCGACTATGAAAGTGATGATGATTCGAACTGCATCTACAAAATAATCGTGTGAGAGAAAGATTGGGTAAACCCCACTGTGGATTGATGAATCTCATGGGAGTGCGAAAGCTCTTGTACATTGGATTCGAATGAGGAGATAGAGCAATGGAAGAATCGGTTACGTGAGATAACCATGCTAAACTATAATATGATGACAAGATCACTGTGTTGTGTATAGACAGAAGTGAGGCATCTCCATACTTATGATCGATTAGGTGAGGTAGATGCTTTCCTGGACAGATTTGAAAGGAAGGTGCCAGAAAAGAAACGTTTCCAAGCTTTGAAGTGGGTACTGCGAGCTACGCCCACAAGATGGTGGGGTACGCACCAAGGAAGCATTGAGGACTCACATGAATGCAGGAGAATGATGCGCATGC
Organism: Pinus tabuliformis; assembly: GCA_031772625.1. Classification (NCBI taxonomy): domain Eukaryota; kingdom Viridiplantae; phylum Streptophyta; class Pinopsida; order Pinales; family Pinaceae; genus Pinus; species Pinus tabuliformis. Next base: position 777,178,514 of record CM062818.1, read on the forward strand.
ATTTTGGAAAGCCTAAGATGTGACTAACAGATAAATACAATGGACGAGATGGTCCGCACTCGCATTTGTCTAGGTTAGTACATGCATATGGTAAATAACCTACGCGGATGCATATGGACTTCTTGTTGGGGGGGAATGGCGTGAATGGTCCCTCAAGTTGGAATGACAAAGTGTGGAAAGAACGAGTGTGCAAAAGGTTACCCACGCAGAAGCATTTAACGAAGTGTGTGAAGCACTAAACAAGGTATATAATGTGCAGCGAAGTTATTGGAACCTGCATGTACTAGTAGTTTTGTGGGCTTATAGGACAACGTGCAAGAAATTTACGGGACAGGCACCTTCTAGGCTAGCTTATGGAGCAAACGTTGTAATATCGATGGAGTATATTATGCCTAGTCCGCGCATAACAGTGCCCATGGATATGATAGTTTGTGGAGCCTTGGAAGAAGGGATCGCGCAGCTTGACGAAGAAGAACACTTGGGACCTGATCAAGAGATCCAACAGGATGATCTTAGGCTCCAAGAACTCATGAAGGAAAGATTTTGATTAAGGGCGAAAAGCACCATGACCGAAGAAGAAGTCAAGAAGCTTGAAGAAGGAATAAAGAAGGAATTTCTTGATAAGAAAACTATGGTGATAAAATATGATGTGCACGATTATGTTGACAAATTTGGGGACTACTGCCGAAAGTTGATCAGCTTGATGCCTTGGATTGGACCATATATTACTAGAGGGATCATCGATGGTGGTGCAATGTAGATGGTAAAGTGTGCGATGCAAATAGTAAAGTTAAAAGGTAGACTTTTCCTAGAAAAAGTGATTGATGGTTGATTGAAGCCGTATATAGGTGGCCCTGCCACCTGACTAGCCATGGGAAGAATAGTCTTAGTGCTCTTGGCAATTGAAAGGAGGTGCGGGACTATAAACTACCCTACCCGAGATCTGCGCGATGATGAGAATGCACATAGGAGCGAAGTGTCACAAGGTTCATGACAGCACAAGGGTGGCTGCGCTGCCGTGCGAGTTGGCTGGAAAGTGAACGTTATAGTCACTATTCACAATGTGATGCTTATTTTGAGATCAAATGGAGTGGGTGGCAGGCATTTAAGCTAGGCTTTATGGGATAGATTTGGGAAAATTTGCCACTAAGGGAGCATTAATGAACCAGATTTGGGGGGAACAGTCGAATTCAAATTCAAAAGGCGTTATGAATTGCAAAGGGCTACCCAGCAAACAACACTTGGCCATTTGAGAAATGAGCTATTGCGCGCCCATATATCTATGAACCCAGATCCATTTGATTTGTTGAAGTTGAAGGCGTTGTTTTGGTCAGTTACCTGAGCCATTGACAGATTTGTGGAGCAGCAGTATGACCACACCAGAGGAATCCATGGATATTGGCGAAATGACCGCTGAAGAGGCCTTGCAGGATGTAACAGTAGAAGATGCCCTTGAAAGTGCCAGGTCAGTCACGGAAATCCCTAAATCGTTGCACATGCCGATGCCTAAGAGAGATAAGTAGCCTATGATTCTGGTGCGCATGTCCCCTCAAAACCCGCTGAGAACTAAACTTACCATGGAAGAAAATGGGAAAGCAGTTAATGTGGAAATCAATGAGGAGGAAGACCTTGGGGAAATCTTGGTGGAAGAGGAGGAGAACGAAGAAATGGAGGAAGAAAACGAGGGTGCGGACCCTCCGACCAAACTACCCGCGTATGCTCCTTTGCGAAAGGGAAAGGCAAAGGTGCCCAAGGACATAGATGAGAGAAAGATCTCCCTGCAGACCTGCTGCTACCTGATGATATCATTTTTGAAGGAGTGCACTTGGGATGGGTGCCGAGTCTAAAGTTTGAAGATTGGGATATCCCGGACCATGAAAATTTCCCACACATGGAAACCATGCAGTTCATGAAGCTGAAGAAAAACACTGCGGTGGGAGTTGTAGAGTTGGAGCTACACATGTGATTGCGCGGGGTAGAGAAAGCAGGGTTGTTGAACTTGCTTTGGGTGCCACATTACCATCGCGCCTCAGTAAGTATATTTGTCATCTGGAAGCTACTTTGCCTAGTGCATGATGGATGTTTATCGCTGGAGGAGCCCATCCCCATCACGAACCACTTGATTTATAGAATTACCTAACTCCCTTGCAAGGGGGAGGACCCAACGGATATTTCGGAGGGTAAGAGCACCGACTTGGCCATCGCAGAGGTGATGAAGGAAAAATTAAAACTGGAGAAGAAGAAGAGAGGGTACGTGATCTCCAGTATAAAAAAATGGCAGTCAATGTTGCGAGCCACATATTGGCTGGAAAGGTTATGTAGAAGTGCCGCATAGATGAGGTGCCCATGCCAATGATAGCACTTGTTGTGCAGTGTGCAGAGGGCGTCCAATTTAACTGGTCAAAGTACTTGTGCAAGGAGTTCCTAGAGAATTACCACGAGGCACAGGAATAGGGGAAGAGCTTCCACTATGCATGGCTTTTGCTTTCCATAGTGCTGGTAGCTTGGGAGTTGCCTGAGGACAACCAGTTCCCCATAATTGCATGGGACAAAGTTGAATCGGGTGATTCCCTTCACATAACCTACAGGGAAAATAAACTTTACCACGAGGTGCAGTCTTGTCTAGATGGACAAGTTCCCCATTCACCTAACCTAGAGGGAAAGTTAACTTTACCACGAGGTGCATGCCCCCCAAGCTTCATTACATTCACCTAACTAGGCTACTTGTGGCTATCAGGTGGATGGAATGAAGGTTCATTTACGAGATCAAGTGAAAGACTTGATTGGGATTTTATGAGATCTAACCAAAGACTCAACTTGGAACTTTGCTTCAGGGGAGCTTGTTTCATTTTTTAATGAGCTTGACACAAGACAAGGAACTCTGCTGAAATTCCTTGTTTCATCTTTTAATGAGCTTGACACAAGACAAGGAACTATGCTCTGATTCCTTGTTTCATTTTTAACGAGCTTGACACAAGACAAGGAACAATGCTCTGTATTCCTTGTTTCATTTTTTAAAGAGGTTGACATAAGACTAGGAACTATCCTCATACCCTTTGTTCATGACCCATAAGATGTTATGACTTCCAAGAGGTTCTCATCAAATGGGAGAAAAATTCTCTCAAAGGGATCATTAGAGAGATCTGGTTCCAAAACCCCCAGTACATAATATACAACATCACGGAATTGATCGTCCATTGATGTAGGCATGGAATGGGTTGCCACATAATTAAACTATGGTAGGGATGATACCATTCATACAAAAGGACCACTTAGGGAAGATGGTTGACTAGAAGCCATATTTGGACCTGGAAATGAAAGTTGGTCAACGGTGACAATTCTACCTTCAAGAAGGAAACAAATCACTCGAAAGAGTGTTGAAACAATAGCTCCCATGTCATAAACATAGTCGTGCCCAAGAAGTAAATTGTAATCTAAAGGGCTTGGGACTACCATCACATTCAAATAAATGATATTTCCTCCCAAAGTAATATTCAAGTGAGGAAGGATCCCTAATGGTTGATTGGTTCCTCTATTAAAAGCCAACATATTATGGGTAACAGGCACAAGTGGCAATGAACTGAGCGCTTGCCAAGTAGTTGAGGAATGGATACACACAAATGCACCTTCATTTATAAGAGTGTCAGATACAATCATATTACAAACCTGTACTATGATTTGGAAACACACATAAGAAGGAAGACTGAATCTTGCCATTCGATTCCGATCGAAGGAAGTGCCCAGACTACTTGGAGGGGGTAACGTAAGCTCGGGAGTATTATCCCCTTGAGTTACGAGAATGGGAGGATTTTCATCCTGTCTTGATGGAACAAGAGGGTTTTTCCCCCAAATCATTGGAATCTAAAGAAACAAAAAGAGCCTGAGAGGTATCATATTCAATCTCTTTGGGAAAGGTACGATTAACTGAAGGTGAAATCGAGTCAACTATTTCCTCGCCATGTTTATTTGGGTCAGGTATAGACTCATAGGATTCACTTTTAGAGAGATCGGGTTTGATTGATGATTGATTTGAGTCAATCAATTCATCAACTAGTGAAGGATTAAGGGAGAGTCTCATGTAACTAGATGGAAGTTGTTGCAAAGAAGCAGGACAATTATCCAACACCTTTCTGGCTTCATCTAGATAGGGACAAAGGTGAATGGGATGATTCCCTTCACATAACCTATAGGGAAACTTAACTTTACCCTTATTTTGCATGAACTTTACTACCACTAATTGATGGTGTGTCACCAACATGATGTCCAAAAGTTGATGACACAGGATGATGTGAACGGGAAGACCATTCTTCTAATATCTGAGATATATTAGGACAATTTCAAAGAAGATGGTCTCCCGCATAATTTTTGCATGGATGTCAAACTTTGTGAGGCTTGACGGACAGTTTCTCATCAGATGTTGCATTCAAAGCAATGGTTGCTTGGTTGCCCCTTTGCTGAATTTGCTTCTTGTTCTTCTTCTTCCCTTTCTTCTTCTTCTTCTTCCCTTCCTTCTTCTTCTTAGCCACCTGGTTACTAGTACCAACACTTTCGCCAGGTGAAGAGGAATAAGGGGAAGAAGAAACAACCGAGGAAGAAGGCAAAGGGTCAACTTTAGGATCAACTGGAGGTTGATTTTTTCCAGTTGGAGGTGTACTCAGTTGTGGAGAAATCACGAAATTTTGAACCAAGGAGGTTGAAAAAAACCATATTGGAAAGCCAGTGGTAAATCCAAAAAGGGAGAATGTAGCCATATATGGAGCACTAATATTTCCAAAAGGAGGAAAAGGACTAGGATACCTGTCAAAAAGAATTCCTTAATCAATGGACTCTGGATTTGTCGCCATATGTGTCAACCTAAGATAAACTAAGGAGCGAGCATGCAGGATGTTATCCGCAGTCAATTAAATTTATTTTAATCAAAGTAACATAACAAAACAAAAGAGGGATAATCTAGGCAAAAGGTTTACCAAGCAACTGTGAACTGCAAAATACCTCCCAGTGAACTGAGAAGTACGGGCAAGCAATCTCCTTGAATGTTGTGTTCGGTGTATCACAATGTATAAGGTGGCTGAATTGGTTAACTAAGGATGGATAACAACCTAGTGTTGTCCTACCATATATACCCGAAAGTACGTGGAGGCCCAATTTGTATAGGCGCTATCTAATGAAAAATTGCACAGTGAGAGCATTCCCATATAATTTATGTATTGTAACACCACCCTATATACCCAAAGGTACGCAGACGAGCTAAGATATACTCACGTACGTGGAATGAGGTATCACACTCGGGATGTATTTCAAACAAGTTAGCGACAACTGCTTTGTTTTACAATGCCAAAACATGTCTCTAGCCTAGACCTCTAAATGTTTATCATTAGGTGACAATGCTCCATTAGGTAAATTCAGATAAATTTTAAGTTGATCTTCTTTAGAATTTGACTTTCAAGGATCACCATGTGATATATATTTTCAATTCCTAAAATGAAACTATCATGATAAACATTCTTTTCATTCAATTTAACAATGAAAACCTTAGCTAGTAGGGATAGAGCAATCAGATATTTAACAAAAAGCAAAGAGAACATTTAATGCAATTTCCCTAAATATTCCTTTCAAGCATTCACAAACTATAATATGAACGATGTAAGTTTTTCTTTTCAATTCCCTTAATGTTATGATGAACAAAAAGGAAACTAATGCACATACAATCAATCAATCTTTTTATAAGAACGAAGACTTTATGACAGTTCAATTTCGAAGGAAAAGAAGACTTTTTTGACACTTTCTTTCGAACAAAGATTAATCGACTATAATATAACTTTGACTATAGACTGATAATGACAAAGAAAACTTGTAAGAAACATTAATCAATAAAATCAAAGTAGGGCTAGACAAGGAGATAGAAAATTGTTCTCTGAGACATGACATTCATTGATCAATCAACAAACAAATAAGCAGAGAAAAGTTGGCAAAATGCATTCCAAAGGAAGGAAACAGACCCTAGGAGGATCAACGTAGCCCTGAATGGGAGACAGTGTGCTTCAGAGCACCGTCTGTTCGGTCCCTATAATACTAGTGATTACCCCATTACTATTGTATTTGTACCCCTTATTAATATTGTTGTGCCCCTATTGCCCCCATATTGTTATTACTGTGCCCCATAGAATCCCTCTATTGTTATTTTTGTGGCTTTATATTATTATTGTTAGGTCGGCTGGGTTATATTGTGACTCCTTAGACTCCTATATATAGAAAGCAGGTTTTGTCATTTGAATCATCAAAGAATTGTTCATTTATGTAATGTAAAGGAGGTTGCCCCCTCGAAGAGGCTGAATTTTAAGGCGTTGATCTATCTTTTCTATCTTTTTCTTGAGCTGGTTTCATAACATTTGGTATCAGAGGTAACATTTGGTATCAGAGTTGATTATCTTTCCTCGTTTCCCTGCAATGCCCCTTAATTCAACTTCCTTTCCTTTCGTAGAAAATTTGATGAAAAGTTCTTGAAAATTAAAAGCTATTGTACCCAAGGATTGTAGCCATTGGAATCCTAGTACAACATCAGCACCTCCCATTGGAATGGAAAACATTAGGCTAGTCAATACATATTCTCCCATGGATAGCTTGATATTATGGCACTTTCCAGGGAAATTTATTGTTCCTCCATTTGCAATCATTACTTGACACTGTGGTGTTGGATATAGGAAGCAATTCAATTCTTTTGCTACCTTACAATGAATAAAATTGTGGGTGCTTCCTGAATCAATCAACACTATTACCTTTTTCTTCTTGATTTGTCCGTCTATCTTGATGGTTTGAGGAGTGGTAATTCCCGCCAATGCATTACAAGATATGGTTGGATTCATTTGTTCTTCATCTAGGCTTTGTTCCTGGAGTATATCTTCTTCTTTTGACCTTTCTTGCTCCTTTTCTTCTTCTTGTTCACAATCTATGTAGAATAATTTCTTCTCATCACACTTATGACCTTTAGTGTATTTGCTATCACAACTGTAACAAAGCCCTTTTGCTCTTTTTTCTTCCAATTGTTGTGGTGTCAACCTTATAGGTTGTGGAAGACTAGGGGCAACAACACTTCTGTCTTTATAGTTGTGAGGGGTATGCTTCCTGGTTGCCATAATTTTGCTTTCCATTTTTCTTGCTAACCTGAATTCCTTCTCTAATGAATCAGGTTCCCAAAGGCAAACATCATGTTGGATATTATCCTTTAAAGACCCTATGAACACATCAATCCTATGCTCCTCTTGAATATATTTTACACATATGTTCAATTTTTGGAACTCCTCAATGTGCTCTGTTATTGAACCCTTTTGTTTGAGACTTATCAATTGGCTAAAAAAAGTGTTTCTTTTTGTATCCTCATAATGTGCTATCAATTCTTCCGTAAAAATTTCCTAAGTGATAAATTGTTTACGAGAGCAAAGCCATTGATACCATACAAACTGATTTGGTTCCAAATATAAAGTTTCCATATGTACCTTTTGTGTGTTTTGCACATTATTGAGATCGAAAAATTGCTCCATCTGTAATATCCATGTTGCGGGATCCTTGCCATCAAACTTCCCCATATCGATTTTTGGAATATCGTGGGTCTTCGATCCAACATTAGAGTCTATGGAATCATGATTAACATTTCATTTATTCTCATCATGAGTTTCCTTTAGTACCCTTTCACCATTAGTGACCATTTCTTGTAGCAACTTATTCATATTTATCTTCAATTCTTCCATCTTATCATCCATGCCATCAATTTTAGTGTCCATGCCATTCACCTTAGCTTCCATGCCATCCATCTTAGCTTCTACGCCTTTCTTTAAAAAATCCATCTTAGCTTCTACACCTTTCTTTAAACCATCCATCTTAGCTTCTACATCTTTCCTTAAACCATCCATCTTAGATTCTGTTGATTTTTGTGCAAGTGACACTTGTTGCACTTGTTCTTGTAATTTTGATATATCATATAGCATTTCTTCTTCTTCTTCATGAGTCATACTAGAGCTTACTAGGTGTTTGCATTTTCTTTCCTCAGGGCATCAGTTACCTATAATAATGCTCTACTAGCCCTTTGAATTCCTTCAAAATAAATTTTCAAACCAATCTTAGCAAAAATTTAAAAGAATCTACACACCTTTTTTTCACTTTGTAGGAGCTCGATATTGCCTTTAATGTATCTCTGTACTTTCAGATCATTCAGTTCTGAAATTGCAATCTGTGGTAGCCCTCTGTGTCCTGTTCCAATGCTGCCAGTTCGATTCAAATTGGATTCTCCAAGGAAGAGTTATGCGAAATCTCCCACAGTGACCTGATTATAGACTAGTTCAGTAGAGCGAACTTGTACAACATGCCACGAGTCATTGTTTCGTCCTTTGGCTCTGAAAAATATATACAAGAAACTACAGTCCGTCATCTTTTTGCACTTTCTTATGAAATTTCAATCCAATGCTCAAAGAAAAAGTTATGATGATTTTCCCCAGGTCACCTGTTTGGAATGTAATTCAGGAGTCTACAAAAACACCAACTTCCTCGGATCATATCTCCGCAAATATAGCGCAAAAATCTCTGAAATTCGGACCCGAGATTCAACGCGATGTCTTCTCAAAGAAGTGTGGGCACTTATTCGAAAGTTACAACAAGATTCTAGTATGTTTGATACATTTAGCTGGAAAAATGATTCGTTATGGTAAAAAGATTGCTTATACCTCTGTAAGAATTCCCAGCTAAAACAAAAGATTCTTATGGAATTTCACACTTCTCCCTTAGGAGGGCACTCAGGATTTTTAAAAACTTACCACAGGGTTAAGAAGGAATTTTTTTGGGATGGCCTTAAATCAGATATTCAAAAGTTTGTGGAAAAATGTTTGGTTTGCCAAAAAAATAAAGTTGAAACAATTAAGACACTGGGTCTATTACAACCTTTATCCATTCCAAGCCAACGTTGGGAGGAGGTTTCAATGGATTTTATCACAGGTTTACCCAAGTCTGAGGGAAAGAGTGTCATCATGGTGGTAGTTGACAGACTTACCAAGTATGCACACTTTTGTGCATTATCACATCCATTTAAAGCCAGTACAGTTTCTACTGCATTTATCGAACAATTCAAAAGCTACATGGAAACCCAAAGATTATTGTAAGTGACAGAGATCCCACTTTCACTGGAAATTTTTGGACAGAATTATTTTCTTGTCTTGGTACTAAGTTAGCTCATAGCTCATCTTATCATCCTCAATCTGATGGGAAAACTGAGATAGTAAACAAATGTTTGGAAGGATATCTTCGTTGCTTTGTATCTGATAAACAAACACAATGGGTCAAATGGTTGCCTCTGGCTGAATGGTGGTATAACACTTCCTTCCATACAACAACAAAAATGACCCCATTTATGGCACTTTATGGGTATCAACCACCATCCATCACATCATATTTAAGAGAAAATTCTAAGGTTTAGGCAGTGGAACATCACATCGAACATCAACAACAAGTCCTCCAACTCTTAAAGGATAACCTCGTGTTGGCATAGAATAGAATGAAACAATAGGCAGATCAACATCAAAACGAAAGAAGTTTTGATGTAGGTGATTGGGTATTCCTACGGCTACAACCATATAAGAAAATGTCCCTCAAGCAATCTAAGAAGGATAATCAATTATCACCAAAGTATTATGGTCCGTACAAGGTGTTGCAAAAGATTGGTACTATGCCATACAAATTGGAGCTTCCTGCAGCTTCTCGATTGCACCCAGTTTTCCATGTTTCATGTCTAAATAAGGTTATAGGCGAAAAGTTCCCAGTTCAAAGAATATTTCCAGAACTTGATGAGGAAGGAAAAATTATATTGGAACCGGAAGCAGTGACAGAAACAAGAACTTGACAGCTACAAAATCGATCAATTTCGGAGTATCTTATCAAGTGGAAGAACTTATCCGCTGAAGATTCCACATGGGAGGATGAGAATTTTATACAGAAGTATCCAGAACTACTCAAGCATTGAGGACAACACTTTTTTGAAGGAGAGGGGCATGTTGGGTCCCCATAATACTAGTGATTACCCCATTACTATTGTAGTTGTACCCCTATTGCCCCCATATTGTTATTATTGTGCCCCATAGAATCCCTCTATTGTTATTTTTGTGGCTTTATATTATTGTTAGGTCGGCTGGGTTATATTGTGACTCCTTAGACTCCTATATAAAGAAAGGAGGTTTTGTCATTTGAATCATCAAAGAATTGTTCATTTATGTAATGTAAAGGAGGTTGCCCCCTCGAAGAGGCTGAATTTTAAGGCATTGATCTATCTTTTCTATCTTTTTCTTGAGCTGGTTTCATAACACCGTCCCTAAGCCAAGGGTGCTCTACGGCGCACTGTGTCCCTCACAAGCCTACGCTGGTGACAGTGAGCCATTTAAAAATGCAATTTGACACAGTTTTGACCAGATTTTCAATGGAAAAGAGCTGAATTACAATCTATGAACACAAGTAAGGTTTGCAAGGATTCCCTAGGAGGTGGATAAGATACTAGGAAAGAGGATATTTCCTAGTGGATTCACCAATTTATTTTGGATAATTTGGTATCTACGGATAAATACTAATTCCCTAGATAAGTAACCATATCTAGAACAATAGTTTAAAGTGTTTTACTCTTCTCCTATAAGCAATAGGTAAGATGAGAAGATGAGAATACCTACTTGTAGCTCCGCTTTCCTCTCGTCTCCTTTGTATCAATCCCGTCGCTCCTTCCCATACTTAATACACTTGAGAAGTACCTGTAAACACAACAACAACAAAAAATAATTGAACAAAGCAAAATATCTATTGAATATAAGTGAAAGGAATTAGATACAATTCGCACATATAAGCATTTTAAAACAATACAAACATATGGGAGAAAGGTTCAAAAACTTTATTGAATAGAATAAGGAAATACAACCATTGGTGTCTAATTCAAAGTCATTCCTCCAGCTTGGATGCCATCCACATCACATCAAAAGTATGACAAACTTGTGGCATTACAATACTTGCTTCAAAGCCAAATCTCATAGCAACATTATCTTATAACAATTCAACATAATCCAGCCCCTAACCACATAGATGAGTGGTTAATTTATAGGAAGATGAAGGAGGTTTTGTCATAAATGGTGGCATTGAATGGCCTTCCATAGAATTATTTCCATGGAGGAAGGGATGAGAGGATAAGATGCATATTAACTCGTTACTCACCCATTTTCGAGCTCATAGGAGTTGATAAGTGAGGGAACCTTCTAGATGACTCCAAAAGATAAGAATATTCCCCAAACCCTATGTGAATTTCGCTCAATCTCGCCCTGCATAGGTGAAAGGAAGCCTAAGTGCTCTGCAGAGAACCCTGGCATGGACTTAGCTACTCTACAATGCACCCTTACATGGGCCTACATCAATTGGTCCCTCTAGAGGCTATTTCTAGATGTCTTCAAGTCATGAAACTTTCTGGGAAGGAGGAATTCAAAGGGGTGACTTGTTTAGGGCATGTAGCAACTGATATTAGGGTTTGATTAGCCCTAAAACACTGATCTAGACGATGGGATTGATTTTCCCAAATGGATCTATAACACTTGTGATTCTCTCTAGCTTTCTTATGAGTGTTTTATCATCCTCTGCTTTTCTTTTCATCCCTCTGAATTAGGCTTATCAGATTTGCTATCCAATATTCGCATGACTTCTTTCCATCCACATCATTTTTTTTGTTTGGCTTTCTTGGAAAGCCCTCCAAATGCTGAAAATATTTTGACCAGTGCTTCACTATGCCTTCCATCCGATTATTCTTTTGTACTCTGTTTGGATAGTGCCTTTGCTTTTTGATGCTTCATCCTCTCGATGTGTTTTTGATTTAAGGTATTTTGGGATAGAGGTTTATGTGGAGAACCACTGAGTCGTTGACACCCAGTACTCAACTTTTTCACTGCAATTTTCTCCGCATATTTTCTGATTTCATTGAACCCAAATCCCATCACCCTATATACAAATTTGTTAGCCATACCTCTAACATAAATCACTTGAAAACAAATTTGTAATGGTGTAAAATATGCAATATCATATGCCTGTTGGCCTAGCATCCCTCTCTCTGATCATATGGTTCATGATGTAGCAATATTTTCTCTTGCAAGCATGTATGAAGAGTTTTCCCTTATCATAGGGCTTTCCGAAGCAATGCAAAATATGTGACAAATGAATCCAAAGGCGATGGTGGTAGTATTGGTAAGGAAGATCACGATTGCGGCATCTGACTTTAAGCCTTCAATGCAGTGAGTGAATGAAAAATAGCACAAATGATGAATTCCAATCTAATTGCATACCATGAAAAGCACTTCGCAGTAGTGCCAAGCAAGGGTGATGTCGACCTGCTGTGTCGAGAGGTTGACCTGCTTTGTAAGTAAATCTTTAAGTAACTCTAATCAATCAGATGGCTCAAACTATTTTAATTGCCCAACACCTCAATCAAGGACCCATGAAATGTACACGTAATTTGAGAGGGGAGTTAATTTCAAAGGGGAACGCCTTACTACGTAATTATATTTAAATATTAACTAAAAATTAATCTGACAACTATAGTTTAATCATCTAACATTAAAATTATGAAAAGCCTATTCCAAAATAAACATACCTATTTATATAATTATTATAATTATCAAATTATAAAATATAATTATCAAATAAAAAAGAAACCATATACTAATAAAAAAATATTGACAATTTTTTTAGAAATTTTTTATTTAATTATAATTTTATGAGTTGTATATATATGTGGAATACACTCCCAATAAGTCTAGTAGATTTTAATGGCTATAGCCCTTCAAATCATTATATCTTCTTCGTTTATTATTTTACATTTTTTGAACAGTAAAATAGAATACTAACTAATTTAATTACATTTTTCATAGTTTTAAATTAAAATTAAAATTAAAATGATAATCTTTTATATATATATATATATATATATATAAGACAATAGGTTAAATAAATAAAAAATTAATTTGTTTTCTTCAATTTTTTATATTGAGCATAGAAATACTCATAAATATATGAAATGTCATGGATAATTTCATTTAAGTATTTTTTAATTCCATCATAAAAAGAGTGCACTATTGTTATGTGATACAAAAGTTGAGTATTTTAAATTATAATAGAATTATTTGTGTTTAATTTTTAATTTTTATTTTTTGGGAGTTTATTTAGCAAGTTCAGGAAAAATGTAAAGTAACTATAAGTACAACGTTTTATGTTCAAGTCTAGAGTTTCATACCAGTGCTAGAGTGTAAGGGGCAATGTGATTGACCTAGAGTTAACAATCTGAATTGACCCATGTCACAATAGTATGCTTTGGAATGGTTACGAATTTTCTTAGACACAAAATTAAAATCTTATTTAAACCTTAATTAGTAAATTATAAATAAACCAAACTAGACAAAATTTGAATTTATATGTATTATTAACTTTTTCAATTATGAATTATTTGTAAACATGATTATGAAAATCATAAGTATTATTAATGAAAAATTTAAAGATAGTAAGTTAGCTTTAACAATAATAAATTATTTGAAAAAATAAAATACTATTTTTCTAAAAATTTAAATTGTAAAATTTGATTTCTACATTAAATAAATTAAAAACTCTAATTTTTACAAATAATTTTTTTTTAAATCATTTACTTTATCACTATTTTTTTTACTACTTATATAATATATTTGAAATAAATACATAAAATTTAATTAGACAATAAAAAACAAAATCAATCATATTCCAAAATTCCTATACTATAACTCGGTTTGATAATAGACTGCATGTTTCAATTTATGGTAATAGGATTTAATATTAAATGGAATAAATATAAACATTGAAAAAAAGACATTAGAAATAATTTTAATAAATGAACAACTTTATTTTTAATCAAGGTTATTTGCAATTCTCAACTTAGAAAGGAGTCCTCTGAGGAAACACTCTAGTATTTCTCATAAATGATTAATGGATATCACCAAAGCTTTATTATAGGAGACTTTTAAGTTCTCTCCAATGCGAAAAGTATTCATACCTAAGCCAAAGTCTACCGAGAAAAGATCCATAATCATTTCTTCCCCTATTGAACAGGTGGTTCAACGCTCTATTACTAATGGCTTGGAATACATCTATGAACAACAATTTCTTCTCGTTCTGTATGACTTTCGTCCCTCCAGAGGCACAAACTCCTTTTTAGACGTCCAACAATGGAAAGGAATAAAGGAATTGATTCATGCAGACATATGAAAGTGTTTTGAGAATATAAAACACTCATTGCTTCCCCATTTGATAAAAAACAACATCAAAGACAACCGGCTCGCGGAACTTATAAGCAGGTACTTAACCACACCTATCTTTGATCATGATGGAAAACAATATGCTTTTGTTGGTCAGGGAATACCACAAGGAGCGGTTTTCTCCCCGATATTCATGAATCTAGTTATACAAGAATTGGATATGTTTGTGATGCATCTGTGTTGCAATGTTCAATTCGGTACAACAGGTTCACCAATGTTTATATGATTGCAACAATGGTGAATTCAAATGCTTTTGCTTTTTCCATGTTGGGCGAATTGGGCAACTTTATCAATACCCGTCTGGTAGGATTCACGTTTCAAGTTAAGCTCATCAGAAGGAAAGGAATCATTTTGGAAGGAAGATTCAAACTTCCTCCTGAAAATGAAAAGGAGGGTGAATCACTACAGAAGTCCCAATGCACATAATTATATACCGACTGACCGAAAAAGGGCTTCTACACCAGAGTAAGAAAATTCACCTAGGGCATAATACCACTAAAGTAATCGGGCACTATCGATCCACTGTATTAGGGCTACTCCATTATTATTCCCCTTGTGTGAATATATGGGATCTCATATATTTTCTTAAAGGGGACCTTCTTCTTTTTTTTGCTATGTCAGGGTCTTTCGAATTTAACCAAAATTCTGCAAAGTGGTGTACACCACAAATTATCCACTGAGCTCAATAATTACCTAGATGGTGTCCATTCAATAATAGTTAAGATGAAACCTAGTCATCCCACTTTTCAATCAGGGAGGATGGAGAATATGGTTGGGTGGCACATAGAGGATATCAGGAGACATAGTCCAATATTCAGACCTTGCGCACATTGACACTACACAAACATTGGCATGAAAGTCTTCCAAGTTCTCCTGTTGAAGCATTCTTTACATGTTCTAGGTAGGGTCATAGTGAAAGGTCAAAGAAAATACAGTCAACCATTCTATCCAAACAAGAGGAATCCTTTAAGGAGCAAGAGAATAGATATAGATATAAGTGATAATGCGAGGTTTTTGCTTCTGAGAAGTTCATGGATCACACCAACCCCATATGGCCTATAGTCTGCCCCTAGGTTGCAAAAATTAGCAGAATAAATGCAGAATTGGGAATTCAAAAGATTCTAAAGAACCAAAATAAAATGATAAAGATGCATACATACAGATTCAGGAAATAAAATGACCTCTTTTCCATCAACTGTTATGAGAAAATCCCTGTCATCAGAAGGGATTGCAAGCTCTGGTTGATGTCCTTTTCTACAGCCTCACATCAGGCTTGTTCAATTATTTCTTCTGTAAATGGATAGGACTCAATGCCCCATTTCTCCAACATCTTCAATCCATCTTTAGTATGTATATTTCCAAAAAAACCCACAAATGCTAGACCTGTAATTATTTAGGACATCCAAACGAACTTCCATGGCCTTTAGAACCTCCAAACAAACTTCCATGGCTCAACCGCCAGCTTCTGGTGAACTTCCATGGTTTAACCACCATTAATTATTCAGGGCCTCCAAATGAACTTCCATGGCCCAACTTCCAGCGTCATATCTTCACAGGTCTCGAGTCACAACTAGCACATGTCAGTGTATGTAAAATCAATGGATGATTGTAATTTAATCATCTAAGGAAACGGTTGGGAAGTAGGGGAGTTCTTCTCAGATGGAAACCCTTTATGACGTAACAAATAAATAAATAAATAAAAATTTAAAAGGATAATGTAATTTATAAATATAATATTTTAATACTAACGTTAAGAAACACATTTCAATATCAACTATATATATATATATATATATATTTAAAAAAAAATCTATATATTATACAAAGTAATTGAACCAAATAAATTTTATATTTAAAATATTCAAAGTATTCTCACAATTTTACACTCTAGTTTTTTTTCTCATATGTTTTTTGGGTCAATGTTATCTAAAATCTTATAAATGTTTAATGTAATTCTATATTTAAGTTGAGTAGTGTACCCAATCAAAGTCTTTTTCCTTTGAAGGCATTGACTCCATTTATTTATTCAAAAAAATTATAAAAAATTATAAAAGAAATTTTAAATAATGAAAAGTTGTATATATATATATATATATATATCACATGCTAACTATGGATATAGCACATAGATGGATCAGATATTTGTAGGTGTAAACTTTTTCTCCATATTCTACACTATAATGAAAGGAGGTTTGCACCAAAAAATAGATTTAACCCCTCTCAATGTTTTCTAGATCAGTGATGAAAATAGATATATACTTACTTTAAGGCTAACTAAAATTATACTTAACTATTATGTGAAACCTACTCAATTATGAAAATAACATTATACTTTTATTTCCACAACATTTAATTAAAAAACACATTTTAAACAATATATATATATATATATATATATATATATATATATATATATATATATATATATATATATATATATATAGAGAGAGAGAGAGAGAGAGAGAGAGAGAGAGAGAGAGAGAGAGAGAGATTAACTTTATTAATAAATCCAATAAATATCATTATTTGAAACTACAACCTAATTGAAAGTTGTGTTCATGTTATCTTTTTTACTATTTTGCTTATGGTTTTTCCTAAGTAACTTTTAACATACATAGCTCTTTTATAGTCATGGGTTTCAAAATAATAACCGAAAGGACCTTAATAAAACACCATATAAATGACCGTTCTAAATGGTCTACATAAAGTTATAATCATCATAACATACTCCATGAAATACTAATTTCAACACTATGATACTCACTATATCTCCAAACACCATATTAGGTATGGAGTTCGAACATGTACAAAATTTGCATGAAAAAATTAATTTATTATATATTTGAATTCAATTTATTAAATGTTGACCCGATCTCTTTCCTTGTAAATATAAATGTGTCGTATTGAAGTTCATATAACAAGCTTGTCATTGAAAACAGTTTCTATTTTATTTATGTAATATATTTTTTTCAGTTCAGAAAACTTATAATATTTAATATTTATCTTTTGCAGTATTTACAATATACCAAATTGTTAAAAACATGACCAACATACTAATTGGCACTTTAGAAAATAGCTCATTGCACTATTTAATATATACAAAAGGAAACATAAAGAATGCTACAATGGCTATACTAATAAGACATATCCCATGTAGCTTCATCAGGCCCAAAGTGCTTTCGTTGCAGTTTAACTTACTCTATTACTTGGTTCTGGAGCATGAGAATATTTCGATGCAAAATGCACTAAGTTTCTCGCTAGAACTCTCCCTCTAGTTCCAGCAACAATATAGACCAACCAATAACATGATCAATGTCCTAGACATATCTCTTAAGCAATGGAACATGGAAAACATCACGTACTTTCACTCATGGAGGCAATGCAAGTATGTAGGCCACTCGTCAAATCCTCTGAAGGATCTCAAAAAGTATACAATACTGAGGTGCCGACTTGACACATGAACTAATCCTCGAGGAGATCCTCTTGGGCTTGATGTACAAGTACATATGCCCCCCAACCGAAAAATCCTTGAATGATCTATGCTTATCTACATAATTTTTCTTCATATCATGTGTTGCTTTTAAATTCATTTTAATAAGTTTCATGTATCTCCTCCTCCATCTAATCCAACATATCCAATCCAATCAGCATTGTGTTCACAGGACCATTCCAATTGACAAGATTATTACAACTCTACCTGAAGAGAGCCTCAAATGGACTCATGTCTAAGACTTACTGACACCCATTATTATATGCAAACTCTACCTGTGGAAGATACTCCTTCCACTTCCTCTACTAGTTCCTGACATCCATCCTGAACATATCCTCAAGAATCCAGTTAACCCTCTCTGTATGTCCATATGTTTATGGATGATAAGTTTTATTGAAAGTTAACTCTATCCCCAAGCCTACAAACAATCCCTTCCAAAAATTGGAATTTAGTTTGGAATCTCTATCTAATATGATAATCTTGGGAAATCCATGCAACCTCACTATCTCGCTGATGAAGGTTTGAGCTACCTCACTAGATGAATCTGTAGACATTACTGCAATGAAGAGAGCTACCTTGCTCAACCTATCAAGCACAACCATGATGGAATCATGCTTCTTTGATCTCCTAAAAAATCTTGTAATGAATTCAATTGAAATGTACTCTTATTTCCATTCTAAAATCAGAATAGGCTGCAATAGACTGGTTAGATGCTTACATTTCTCTTTCAGCTACTGACAGTCCAAATAATTGACAACAACCTCAACGAATTCTTTGTTTATATTTAACTAATAATAAGACTTCATAATATATTTCAAATATTTTGGTATGTCAGGTGGCCTGAATACAACTTGATATGAAACTCTCTCAATATAAGCTTCTTCAACTCGTTGTTGTCTAAAACATAAATCTTGTTATTGAATGTGACCAAGCCATTTCTTGTGAGGTGATACTCCTAAGCCTGATCACCTTCATCCTGCTGCTACAACCTCTTCTTCAACTCTTGGTACTTCTCATCATGTTCCCTTGCATGGAAGATCCACTCCTGTAAATCAGTCCCATAAGAGAACACAACTAAAACATGATTTACTTGGACTCTCATACTGAGAGCATCCACAACTATGTTCTCCTTTCTCTTAATTGTATTGATCTCAAAATCAAAATCACTGAGGGTATATAACCATCTAGCTTGTCATGCATTCATATTAGGTTGGTCAAATAAGTACCTTAGTGTTTTATGGAAAAGTTACTTGTATGGATAGAAGAAACCTCCCTAGATCTAGTGGCTTAACCTACAAACAACTGAGACAAAATATTATGTCTCCCTTAGAGAATTTTAGAATATGAAAGAAAAACTTACCTAGATCACAATTTAAAGCCAGTACAGTTTCTACTGCATTTATCGAACAATTCAAAAGCTACATGGAAACCCAAAGATTATTGTAAGTGACAGAGATCCCACTTTCACTGGAAATTTTTGGACAGAATTATTTTCTTGTCTTGGTACTAAGTTAGCTCATAGCTCATCTTATCATCCTCAATCTGATGGGAAAACTGAGATAGTAAACAAATGTTTGGAAGGATATCTTCGTTGCTTTGTATCTGATAAACAAACACAATGGGTCAAATGGTTGCCTCTGGCTGAATGGTGGTATAACACTTCCTTCCATACAACAACAAAAATGACCCCATTTATGGCACTTTATGGGTATCAACCACCATCCATCACATCATATTTAAGAGAAAATTCTAAGGTTTAGGCAGTGGAACATCACATCGAACATCAACAACAAGTCCTCCAACTCTTAAAGGATAACCTCGTGTTGGCATAGAATAGAATGAAACAATAGGCAGATCAACATCAAAACGAAAGAAGTTTTGATGTAGGTGATTGGGTATTCCTACGGCTACAACCATATAAGAAAATGTCCCTCAAGCAATCTAATAAGGATAATCAATTATCACCAAAGTATTATGGTCCGTACAAGGTGTTGCAAAAGATTGGTACTATGCCATACAAATTGGAGCTTCCTGCAGCTTCCCGATTGCACCCAGTTTTCCATGTTTCATGTCTAAATAAGGTTATAGGCGAAAAGTTCCCAGTTCAAAGAATATTTCCAGAACTTGATGAGGAAGGAAAAATTATATTGGAACCGGAAGCAGTGACAGAAACAAGAACTTGACAGCTACAAAATCGATCAATTTCGGAGTATCTTATCAAGTGGAAGAACTTATCCGCTGAAGATTCCACATGGGAGGATGAGAATTTTATACAGAAGTATCCAGAACTACTCAAGCATTGAGGACAACACTTTTTTGAAGGAGAGGGGCATGTTGGGTCCCTATAATACTAGTGATTACCCCATTACTATTGTAGTTGTACCCCTATTGCCCCCATATTGTTATTATTGTGCCCCATAGAATCCCTCTATTGTTATTTTTGTGGCTTTATATTATTGTTAGGTCGGCTGGGTTATATTGTGACTCCTTAGACTCCTATATAAAGAAAGGAGGTTTTGTCATTTGAATCATCAAAGAATTGTTCATTTATGTAATGTAAAGGAGGTTTCCCCCTCGAAGAGGCTGAATTTTAAGGCGTTGATCTATCTTTTCTATCTTTTTCTTGAGCTGGTTTCATAACACCGTCCCTAAGCCAAGGGTGCTCTACAGCGCACTGTGTCCCTCACAAGCCTGTGCTGGTGACAGTGAGCCATTTAAAAATGCAATTTGACACAGTTTTGACCAAGTTTTTAATGAAAAAGAGCTGAACTACAATCTATGAACACAAGTAAGGTTTGCAAGGATGCCCTAGGAGGTGGATAAGATACTAGGAAAGAGGATATTTCCTAGTGGAGTCACCAATTCATTTTGGATAATTTGGTATCTACGGATAAATACTAATTCCCTAGATAAGTAACCATATCTAGAACAACAGTTTAAAGTGTTTTACTCTTCTCCTATAAGCAATAGGTAAGATGAGAAGATGAGAATACCTACTTGTAGCTACGCTTTCCTCTCGTCTCCTTTGTATCGATCTCGTCTCTCCTTCCCGTACTTAATACACTTGAGAAGTACCTGTAAACACAACAACAACAAAAAGTAATTGATCAAAGCAAAATATCTATTGAATATAAGTGAAAGGAATTAGATACAATTCGCACATATAAGCATTTTAAAACAATACAAACATATGGGAGAAAGGTTCAAACACTTTATTGAATATAATAAGGAAATACAACCATTGGTGTCTGATTCAAAGTCATTCCTCCAGCTTGGATGCCATCCACATCACATCAAAAGCATGACAAACTTGTGGCATTACAATACTTGCTTCAAATCCAAATCTCATAGCAACATTATCTTATAACAATTCAACATAATCCAGCCCCTGACCACATAGATGAGTGGTTAATTTATAGGAAGATGAAGGAGGTTTTGTCATAAATGGTGGCATTGAATGGCCTTCCATACATAGAATTATTTCCATGGAGGAAGGGATGAGAGGATAAGATGCATATTAACTCGTTACTCACCCATTTTCGAGCTCATAGGAGTTGATAAGTGAGGGAACCTTCTAGATGACTCCAAAAGATAAGAATATTCCCCAAACCCTATGTGAATTTCGCTCAATCTCGCCCAGCATAGGTGAAAGGAAGCCTAAGTGCTCTGCAGAGAACCCTGGCATGGACTTAGCTACTCTACAATGCACCCTTACATGGGCCTACATCCATTGGTCCCTCTAGAGGCTATTTCTAGATGTCTTCAAGTCATGAAACTTTCTGGGAAGGAGGAATTCAAAGGGGTGACTTGTTTAGGGCATGTAGCAACTGAAATTAGGGTTTGATTAGCCCTAAAACACTGATCTAGACGATGGGATTGATTTTCCCAAATGGATCTGTAACACTTGTGATTCTCTCTAGCTTTCTTGTGAGTGTTTTATCATCCTCTGCTTTTCTTTTCATCCCTCTGAATTAGGCTTATCAGATTCGCTATCCAATATTCTCATGACTTCTTTCCATCCACATCATTTTTTTTGTTTGGCTTTCTTGGAAAGCCCTCCAAATGCTGAAAATATTTTGACCAGTGCTTCACTATGCCTTCCATCCGATTGTTCTTTTGTACTCTGTTTGGATAGTGCCTTTGCTTTTTGATGCTTCATCCTCTCGATGTGTTGTTGATTTAGGGTATTTTGGGATAGAGGTTTATGTGGAGAACCACTGAGTCGTTGACACCCAGTACTCAACTTTTTCACTGCAATTTTCTCCACATATTTTCTGATTTCATTGAACCCAAATCCCATCACCCTATATACAAATTTGTTAGCCATACCTCTAACATAAATCACTCGAAAACAAATTTGTAATGGTGTAAAATATGCAATATCATATGCCTGTTGGCCTAGCATCCCTCTCTCTGATCATATGGTTCATGATGTAGCAATATTTTCTCTTGCAAGCATGTATGAAGAGTTTTCCCTTATCATAGGGCTTTCCGAAGCAATGCAAAATATGTGACAAATGAATCCAAAGGCGATGGTGGTAGTATTGGTAAGGAAGATCACGATTGCGGAATCTGACTTTAAGCCTTCAATGCAGTGAGTGAATGAAAAATAGCACAAATGATGAATTCAAATCTAATTGCATACCATGAAAAGCACTTCGCAGTAGTGCCAAGCAAGGGTGATGTCGACCTGCTGTGTCGAGAGGTTGACCTGCTTTGTAAGTAAATTTTAAGTAACTCTAATCAATCAGATGGCTCAAACTATTTTAATTGCCCAACACCTCAATCAAGGACCCATGAAATGTACACGTAATTTGAGAGGGGAGTTAATTTCAAAGGGGAACGCCTTACTACGTAATTATATTTAAATATTAACTAAAAATTAATCTGACAACTATAGTTTAATCATCTAACATTAAAATTATGAAAAGCCTATTCCAAAATAAACATACCTATTTATATAATTATTATAATTATCAAATTATAAAATATAATTATCAAATAAAAAAGAAACCATATACTAATAAAAAAATATTGACAATTTTTTTAGAAATTTTTTATTTAATTATAATTTTATGAGTTGTATATATATGTGGAATACACTCCCAATAAGTCTAGTAGATTTTAATGGCTATAGCCCTTCAAATCATTATATCTTCTTCGTTTATTATTTTACATTTTTTGAACAGTAAAATAGAATACTAACTAATTTAATTACATTTTTCATAGTTTTAAATTAAAATTAAAATTAAAATGATAATCTTTTATATATATATATATATATATAAGACAATAGGTTAAATAAATAAAAAATTAATTTGTTTTCTTCAATTTTTTATATTGAGCATAGAAATACTCATAAATATATGAAATGTCATGGATAATTTCATTTAAGTATTTTTTAATTCCATCATAAAAAGAGTGCACTATTGTTATGTGATACAAAAGTTAACGAGCATTTTAAATTATAATAGAATTATTTGTGTTTAATTTTTATTTTTTATTTTTTCGGAGTTTATTTAGCAAGTTCATGAAAAATGTAAAGTAACTATAAGTACAACGTTTTATGTTCAAGTCTAGAGTTGCATACCAGTGGTAGAGTGTAAGGGGTAATGTGATTGACCTAGAGTTAACGATCTGAATTGACCCATGTCACAATAGTATGCTTTGGAATGGTTACGAATTTTCTTAGACACAAAATTAAAATCTTATTTAAACCTTAATTAGTAAATTATAAATAAACCAAACTAGACAAAATTTAAATTTATATGTATTATTAACTTTTTCAATTATGAATTATTTGTAAACATGATTATAAAAATCATAAGTATTATTAATGAAAATTGTAAAGATAGTAAGTTAGCTTTAACAATAATAAATTATTTGAAAAAATAAAATACTATTTTTCTAAAAATTTAAATTGTAAAATTTGATTTCTACATTAAATAAATTAAAAACTCTAATTTTTACAAATAATTTTTTTTTTAAATCATTTACTTTATCACTATTTTTTTTACTACTTATATAATATATTTGAAATAAATACATAAAATTTAATTAGACAATAAAAAACAAAATCAATCATAGTCCAAAATTCCTATACTATAACTTGATTTGATAATAGACTGCATGTTTCAATTTATGGTAATAGGATTTAATATTAAATGGAATAAATATAAACATTGAAAAAAAGACATTAGAATAATTTTAATAAATGAACAACTTTATTTTTAATCAAGGTTATTTGCAATTCTCAACTTAGAAAGGAGTCCTCTGAGGAAACACTCTAGTATTTCTCATAAATGATTAATGGATATCACCAAAGCTTTATTATAGGAGACTTTTAAGTTCTCTCCAATGCGAAAAGTATTCATACCTAAGCCAAAGTCTACCGAGAAAAGATCCATAATCATTTCTTCCCCTATTGAACAGGTGGTTCAACGCTCTATTACTAATGGCTTGGAATACATCTATGAACAACAATTTCTTCTTGTTCTGTATGACTTTCGTCCCTCCAGAGGCACAAACTCCTTTTTAGACGTCCAACAATGGAAAGGAATAAAGGAATTGATTCATGCAGACATATGAAAGTGTTTTGAGAATAGAAAACACTCATTGCTTCCCCATTTGATAAAAAACAACATCAAAGACAACCGGCTCGCGGAACTTATAAGCAGGTACTTAACCACACCTATCTTTGATCATGATGGAAAACAATATGCTTTTGTTGGTCAGGGAATACCACAAGGAGCGGTTTTCTCCCCGATATTCATGAATCTAGTTATACAAGAATTGGATATGTTTGTGATGCATCTGTGTTGCAATGTTCAATTCGGTACAACAGGTTCACCGATGTTTGTACGATTGCAACAATGGTGAATTCAAATGCTTTTGCTTTTTCCATGTTGGGCGAATTGGGCAACTTTATCAATACCCGTCTGGTAGGATTCACGTTTCAAGTTAAGCTCATCAGAAGGAAAGGAATCATTTTGGAAGGAAGATTCAAACTTCCTCCTGAAAATGAAAAGGAGGGTGAATCACTATAGAAGTCCCAATGCACATAATTATATACCGACTGACCGAAAAAGGGCTTCTACACCAGAGTAAGAAAATTCACCTAGGGCATAATACCACTACAATAATCGAGCACTATCGATCCACTGTATTGGGGCTACTCCATTATTATTCCCCTTGCATGAATATATGGGATCTCATATATTTTCTTAAAGGGGACCTTCTTCTTTTTTTTGCTATGTCAGGGTCTTTCAAATTTAACCAAAATTCCGCAAAGTGGTGTACACCACAAATTATCCACTGAGCTCAATAATTACCTAGATGGTGTCCATTCAATAATAGTTAAAATCAAACCTAGTCATCCCACTTTTCAATCAGGGAGGATGGAGAATATGATTGGGTGGCACATAGAGGATATCAGGAGACATAGTCCAATATTCAGACCTTGCGCACATTGACACTACACAAACATTGGCATGAAAGTCTTCCAAGTTCTCCTGTTGAAGCATTTTTTACATGTTCTAGGTAGGGTCATAGTGAAAGGTCAAAGAAAATACAGTCAACCATTCTATCCAGACAAGAGGAATCCTTTAAGGAGCAAGAGAATAGATATAGATATAAGTGATAATGCGAGGTTTTTGCTTCTGAGAAGTTCATGGATCACACCAACCCCATATGGCCTATAGTCTGCCCCTAGGTTGCAAAAATTAGCAGAATAAATGCAGATTTGGGAATTCAAAAGATTCTAAAGAACCAAAATAAACTGACAAAGATGCATACATACAGATTCAGGAAATAAAATGACCTCTTTTCCATCAACTGTTATGAGTAAATCCTTGTCATCAAAAGGGATTGCAAGCTCTAGTTGATGTCCTTTTTTACAGCCTCACATCAGCCTTGTTCAATTATTTCTTCTATAAATGGATGGGACTCAATGCCCCATTTCTCCAACATCTTCAATCCATCTTTAGTATGTATATTTCCAAAAAAACCCACAAATGCTAGACCTGTAATTATTTAGGACCTCCAAACGAACCTCCATGGCCTTTAGAACCTCCAAACAAACTTCCATGGCTCAACCGCCAGCTTCTGGTGAACTTCCATGGTTTAACCACCATTAATTATTCAGGGCCCCCGAATGAACTTCCATGGCCCAACTTCCAGCGTCATATCTTCACAGGTCTCGAGTCACAACTAGCACATGTTAGTGTATGTCAAATCAATGGATGATTGTAATTTAATCATCTAAGGGAACAGTTGGGTAGTAGGGGATTTCTTCTCAAATGGAAACCCTTTATGACGTAACAAATAAATAAATAAATAAAAATTAAAAAGGATATTGTAATTTATAAATATAATATTTTAATACTAACGTTAAGAAACACATTTCAATATCAACTATATATATATATATATATATATATATATATATATATTTAAAAATACAATCTATATATTATACAAAGTAATTGAACCAAATAAATTTTATATTTAAAATATTCAAAGTATTCTCACAATTTTACACTCTAGTTTTTTTTCTCGTATGTTTTTTGGGTCAATGTTATCTAAAATCTTATAAATGTTTAATGTAATTCTATATTTAAGTTGAGTAGTGTACCCAATCAAAGTCTTTTTCCTTAGAAGGCATTGACTCCATTTATTTATTCAAAAAAATTATAAAAAATTATAAAAGAAATTTTAAATAATGAAAAGTTGTATATATATATCACATGCTAACTATGGATATAGCACATAGATGGATCAGATATTTGTAGGTGTAAACTTTTTCTCCATATTCTACACTATAATGAAAGGAGGTTTGCACCAAAAAATAGATTTAACCCCTCTCAATGTTTTCTAGATCAGTGATGAAAATAGATATATACTTACTTTAAGGCTAACTAAAATTATACTTAACTATTATGTGAAACCTACTCAATTATGAAAATAACATTATACTTTTATTTCCACAACATTTAATTAAAAAACACATTTTAAACAATATATATATATATATATATATATATATAGAGAGAGAGAGAGAGAGAGAGAGAGAGATTAACTTTATTAATAAATCCAATAAATATCATTATCTGAAACAACAACCTAATTGAAAGTTGTGTTCATGTTAATTTTTTTTACTATTTTGTTTATGGTTTTTCCTAAGTAACTTTTAACATAGATATCTTTTTTATAGTCATGGGTTTCAAAATAATAACCGAAAGGACCTTAACAAAACACCATATAAATGACCGTTCTAAATGTTCTACATAAAGTTATAATCATCTTAACATACTCCATGAAATACTAATTTCAACACTATGATACTCACTATATCTCCAAACACCATATTAGGTATGGAGTCCGAACATGTACAAAATTTGCATGAAAAAATTAATTTATTATATATTTGAATTCAATTTATTAAATGTTGACCCGATCTCTTTCCTTGTAAATATAAATGTGTCGTATTGAAGTTCATATAACAAGCTTGTCATTGAAAACAGTTTCTATTTTATTTATGTAATATATTTTTTTCGGTTCAGAAAACTTATAATATTTAATATTTATCTTTTGCAGTATTTACAATATACCAAATTGTTAAAAACATGACCAACATACTTCTTATTGGCACTTTAGAAAATAGCTCATTGCACTATTTAATATATACAAAAGGAAACATAAGGAATGCTACAATGGCTATACTAATAAGACATATCCCATGTAGCTTCATCAGGCCCAAAGTGCTTCCATTGCACTTTAACTTACTCTATTACTTGGTTCTGGAGCATGAGAATATTTCGATGCAAAATGCACTAAGTTTCTCGCTAGAACTCTCCCTCTAGTTCCACCAACAATATAGACCAACCAATAACATGATCAATGTCCTAGACATATCTCTTAAGCAATGGAACATGGAAAACATCACGTACTTTCACTCATGGAGGCAATGCAAGTATGTAGGCCACTCGTCAAATCCTCTCAAGGATCTCAAAAAGTATACAATACTGAGGTGCCAACTTGACACATGAACTAATCCTCGAGGAGATCCTCTTGGGCTTGATGTGCAAGTACATATGCCCCCCAACCGAAAAATCCTTGAATGATCTATGCTTATCTACATAATTTTTCTTCCTATCATGTGCTGCTTTTAAATTAATTTTAATAAGTTTCATGTATCTCCTCCTCCATCTAATCCAACATATCCAATCCAATCAGCATCGTGTTCACAGGACCATTCCAATTGACAAGAGTATTACAACTCTACCTGAAGAGAGCCTCAAATGGACTCATCTCTAAGAATTACTGACACCCATTATTATATGCAAACTCTACCTGTGGAAGATACTCCTCCCACTTCCTCTACTAATTCCTGACATCCATCCTGAACATATCCTCAAGAATCCAGTTAACCCTCTTTGTATGTCCATATGTCTATGGATGATAAGTTGTATTGAAAGTTAACTCTATCCCCAAGCCTACAAACAACCCCTTCCAAAAATTGGAATTTAGTTTGGAATCTCTATCTAATATGATAATCTTGGGAAATCCATGCAACCTCACTATCTCGCTGATGAAGGTTTGAGCTACCTCACTAGATGAATTTGTAGACATTACTGCAATGAAGTGAGCTACCTTGCTCAACCTATCAAGCACAACCATGATGGAATCATGCTTCTTTGATCTCCTAAAAAATCTTGTAATGAATTCAATTGAAATGTCCTCTTATTTCCATTCTAAAATCAGAATAGGCTGCAATAGACTGGTTAGATGCTTACATTTCTCTTTCAGCTACTGACAGTCCAAATAATTGACAACAACCTCAACCAATTCTTTGTTTATATTTAACTAATAATAAGACTTCTTAATATATTTCAAAATATTTTGGTATCTCAGGTGGCCTGAATACAACTTGATATGAAACTCTCTCAATATAAGCTTCTTCAACTCGTTGTTGTCTAACACATAAATCTTGTTATTGAATGTGACCAAGCCATCTCTTGTGAGGTGATACTCCTAAGCCTGATCACCTTCATCCTGCTGCTACAACCTCTTCTTCAACTCTTGGTACTTCTCATCATGTTCCCTTGCATGGAAGATCCACTCTTGTAAATCAGTCCCATAAGAGATCACAACTAAAACATGATTTACTTGGACTCTCATACTGAGAGCATCCACAACTATGTTCTCCTTTCTCTTAATTGAATTGATCTCAAAATCAAAATCGCTGAGGATATCTAACCATATAGCTTGTCATGCATTCATATTAGGTTGGTCAAATAAGTACCTTAGTGTTTTATGGAAAAGTTACTTGTACGGATAGAAGAAACCTCCCTAGATCTAGTGGCTTAACCTACAAACAACTGAGACAAAATATTATGTCTCCCTTAGAGAATTTTAGAATATGAAAGAAAAACTTACCTAGATCACAATTTAAGCTCTCTTATTCTCTCTACTTGTAAGCTTGAGCTCCAACTCCAAATAATGTAAGTGGAACTTGCAAAACATATAAAATAATCAATAGAAAAAAACATACAAATTGCATATACAAAGATCTATAAACAATAAGCCAAGGAGTTATTGTTCTACATATGCATGAATGAGACATAACTATAGGAAAACAAAGTACTTTTGTATTAATGAATATAGGAGAATATACAACCCTTACAGAGCTTGACCTTTTAGATCTCTCTGAGATATCGTGTCCTTCCTTTCTCACAAAATCAAGCCTTCAATCATTCCTCAAGTACATGGACGGATAATGGACCTCTAGGAACAATTCAATAGCATGAGGGTATCACTAACATTCTAAAAAATCAAACGCAATCCAAATAGCAGGCAATGTACTTATAAGAGCCATCAGTAGGTTGTATATCCCTATGAGAATTCTTATCCCTAGGTGGACAATGCCATATCCCTATGAGAATTCTTATATGAGGACGGAGGTAACGGAACGAAGCTTAATCCATAAGAAAATCATAGCATCCAGAATAACATACAACCCATCGTTGGAATGAAGTCAACCTAAATTTATATGAGATATACACATTTGTATAAGATTTAATATGTTTTGAATACACATGTAACTTTGTATGCATTAAAGTAGTATGGTTTAATGCATTGGAGGAATATATCCATCATTGTTTAAAATCTCAAATATTAAAGTCATTTTTCATGTTTTAATTTCATCGATTCTTAACTTCTCGAGCAATTAACTCTTTTATTAATATATCCTAACATCCTTTTAAAATAATATTATTTGTAAAGTTATATATTATCGTGTTGGATCCAAAAAATGATGTTTCAAGAGGTTAGGACATATTTCAAATTAATTTCACTTTGAAAATTTTTATTTCACAATGTAACCTACCATATTAATGCCTAGGAACTTATTCCCTAGCACATAATTGTCTCGGGATATAACATGAGCAATGGAGAGAGAGGAGAAGTTGAGATTGAGAGGGACAATGAGTCAGAGGTAAATATAGAGGGAGGGAGGTATAGGGAAAGTGAGAGAGAGGATGAGGCAAATAAAAAGATAGATAGTTAAAGTGAGAGAAGAAGTTGGTGATAGAGAAAGAGGAAAAGGTGGGGAGCGATATGGAGACGGATGTAGGGAGGGATAGAGAGAGAGAGGGAGATGGACTGGTAGAGGGAGGGGGATGGTACGTGGGAGAAGGGTAGAGGAGGGAGAGAGGAAGAGGGAGAGGTAGAAGTAGTGAGAGAGCAAGGGAAGGAGTAGAAGGTATGGAGGGAGAGGTAGGGAGGGAGGACAAAGAGTGAGAGATAGGTGGGGAGTGATATGGAGATGAAGGATGAGAGAGAGAGAGAATGATTGGGTAGATAAATAGAGGGAGAGGGGGGCAAATGGGGAATAGTGAGAGGGAGGGAGGGAGAGAGAAAGAAAAAGAGGGAGAGGTAGAGTAATGGACAAAGAGAGGGAGAAGAGAAATGGATGGAGGAAGAGGCTGTGAGGGTGGGATGAATAAGGATTGGGAGAGGAAAGGGGACAAGGAGATGGAAGGAGTGGGAGATCATGGGAAGGAGGGAGACAAGGAAAGTGAGCGAGATAGAGAGAGAAGGAGAGGAGCATAGAGTGAAATGGGGATAGGGAGAGATGAAGCAAGAGGAAAGAGGGGAGAGGCAACGAGGGACGGGAGAGATAGAGTAAGCCACAAAGAAAGGGAGAGGGACATGTAAGAATATGGAGAGATAGAGAGGGAGAGAGATATGCAGGAAGTGAGGGAGGAATATGGCAGGAGTATGGGATGAAGTGGGATATGGAGAGGAAGATAAAGACTGGGAGAAAAATAGAGGGAGAAGAAGGGTAGGAGGGAGAGGGTGAACAAGACAAAGTGCCCTAGTGAGGGAGAGGGATAGTTCGAGAGAGGGAAAGGGATAGAGAGAGACGAATTAGGAGGGAAGAATGGGGAGAATTCATGGTGGGGAGGTGGAGGAGATACAAAGAGAGGGATATGGAGAAGGAGAGGGTGATGGAGAGAGAGGGTGGGGCAGAGAGACAATGAGGTGTGAGGGGGAGAAAAGGGAAGGGAGAGAAGAGGAAGGGGAAAATAGATACAATATAGAGAGAGAGAGGAGGGAGGGAGTGAGTAAGAGGGGAGAGGGTGGGAGGAGGTGAGTAAAAGGGGAGAGGGTGGGAGAGGAAGAGGGGGAGAGAGATGAAAAATAAAGAGAGAGATACAGTGATAGGAAGGGAGGAATGGAAATTGGGGGAGAGAGAGAGGGAGAGGAAGAGAGAGGGAGACTTAGAGATAGAGAGAGTGATAGGGAGATAGAGAGGAATAATAAGGGAAAGAGGTAGAGGTAGAAAAGGAATGGAGAGGGAGAGAGGGATACATGAAAGGAGAGGGTGGAGAGAGAGTGGGAGAAATAGAGATAGGGAGGGAGGGAGGGTGGGAAGGAGAGAGAGATATATATGCAGAGGGAGAGAGGGAGAAAGGGTGAGGAGAGAGAGTGGGAGAGAGAGATATGGAGAGAGATAGGTGGGGAGAGAGATGGAAAAAGAGGGAGTGAGGGAGAGGGTGAGAGAGAGGTGGAAGAGGTAAGAGAGGAATCATGGGGAATCAAGGGTGACATACGGAGTGAGGAGAGAGTGGGAGAGTGATAGGCAGAGGGAAAGGGTTGTTAGGAGAGAGATAGATGGAGAGAGTGTGATAGAGATTAAGGGTGTGAGGGAGTGGGAGATAGAGAGATATAAAGAGAAAGAGAAATATCTATGGATGGAGAGTGTGAGAGATAGAAGGTGAAGTAATGAGAGGGGGAGAGAGAGAGAGAGAGATGGAGAGAAGAGTGATGGAAGGATGGAGCTAGAAATTGAGAGAAAGAGAGTCTAAGATAGGTAAGGAGAGAGGGATATGAGGGGAGAGAGAGTGTGAGAGAAAGGAAGAGGTATAAAGAGGGAGAGATAGATGGATAGAGAGAGGGAGAGGAAGGGACAAAGATAGGGAGAGGGAGAGAGTGATATGGGGGGAGAGAGAGAGAAGGAAAGGTGGATAAGGTTAGGGATAGTTGTAGGGAGAGAGAGATAGAAAAAAAGAGATAAGTATACGAATCAAGAGGCAAAGGTAGAGATAAGGGGAGAGAATAGAGATAGAGAAATTCCTAGCCCATCCTACTCTACCCTAACCTAGTGTAACCTACTCTCACCTAGCTTGACCTACTCTCCCATAGCCTAGCGTAAAGTAACCTAATCTACTCTATCCTATCCTAACCTAATGTTGTCAAGCCTAGCCTAGCATAGCCTAACCTAACCTAGCCTAGCATACCCTAACCTAACCTACTATACTGTAGCATGGCCTAGACTAGCCTAACCTACTCTATTATTGCCTAGCCTAGCCTAGCCTAATCTAGCCTACTCTGTCTTAGCCTAGCCTAGCCTACTCTAGCCTAGCCTAATCTAGCCTACTCTGTCTTAGCCTAGCCTAGCCTACTCTAGCCTAGCCTACTCTACTCTAGCCTAGCCTACTCTACTCTAGCCTATCCTACTGTACTTTGGCCTAATATAGCTTAGCTTCGCTTAGAATAGCCCTAAACTAGCCTAACCTACTCTAGCTTAGCCTAACCTAGCCTAACCTACTCTAGCCTAACCTAGGCTAGCTTAGCCTTTTACTGAACTAATCAAAAGTGAGACTTCCTTCCTCAAGTATTGTCCCTCTCAATTACGGTCATTTAGATTACATAAGCTGGGGTATAATCTGGTAATTGAAAATACGTAAACCTGGTATATGGAGCGGTTGGGAGGCAGAGTCCGACGTATGCCAAGGCAAGGTCACACCGGAGTCATCCGATCATTTCACTAGCCAATCTTTGGACCCGTGGTAAACGCAATGCTTGGGTCACCCTATTGAATGGAGTGTTTTGAGAAAGGCTGGATGCACTCGGTCACCCTGTAAATAAGCCAACTTTCTTAAGCGGTCTACCCAGCTCAGTATTTATAACCCACCCATTTGTAGGTAAGACCTTATATAAGATGTTTGCTGCGAGTCACTCCATTTATACAACAAAATTTGGTATAGGTCAAAATCAGTAAGGTAACCTAGCCTAACCTACCCTAGCCTAACTTACTCTAGCCTAGCCTAGTCTAACATACTCTAGCCTAGCCTAACCTACTCCAACCTAGCCTACCTACTCTAGCCTAGCCTATCCTAGCCTAACCTACTCTAGCATATCCTAGCCTAACCTACTCTAGCCTAGCCTATCCTAGCCTAGTCCAACCTAGCCTAACCTACTCTAGCCTAGCCTAACCTATCCTAACCTACTCTATCCTAGCCTATCCTAGCCTAACCTACTCTTGCCTAGCCTATCCTAGCCTAACCTACTTTAGCCTAGCCTATCCTATCCTATCCTATCCTAGCCTAACCTATCCTAGCATAGCCTAACCTACTCTACCCTAGCCTATCCTAGCCTAACATACTCTAGCCTAGTCCAACCTAGCCTAACCTACTCTAACCTAGCCTATCCTAGCCTATCCTAGCCTAACCTACTCTAGCCTAGCTATCTTAGCCTAACCTACTCTAGCCTAGCCTATCCTAGCCTAGCCTAGTCCAAACTAGCCTAACCTACTCTACCCTAGCCTAACCTAGCCTAACCTAATGTAGCCTAGCCTATCCTAGCCTAACCTACTCTAGCCTAGCCAATCCTAGTCGAACCTACTCTACTCTAGCCTTTCCTAGCATAACCTACTCTAGCCTAGTCCAACCTAGCCTAACCTACTCTAGCCAAGCCTAAACTATCCTAGCCTACTCTAACCAACCCTAACCCAACTTAACCTACTCCAACCTAGCTTAACCTACTCTAGCCTAGCCTATCCTAGCCTAACCTACTCTAGCCTAGCCTATCTTGGCCTTACCTATCCTAGCCTAGTCCAACCTAGCCTAACCTACCCTAGCCTAGCCTACCCTAGCCTAGCCTAACCTAGCCTAACATACTCTAGCCCAGACTATCCTAGCTTAACCTTCTCTAGCCTAGCCTAGCCTAGCCTAACCTACTCTACTCTAACCTAACCTACTCTAGCCTAGTCCAACCTAGCCTAATCTACTCTGGGCTAGCCTAACCTAGCCTAACCTACTCTAGCCTAGCCTATCTTGGCCTAACCTACTCTAGCCTAGCCTAACCTACTCTAGCCTAGCCTAACCTATCCTAGCCTAGCCTAACCTACTCTAGCCTAGCCAAACCTAGCCTAACCTACTCTAGCCCAACCTATCCTAGCCTAACCTACTCTAGCCTAGCCTGTCCTAGCCTAACCTACTCCACTCTAGCCTAACCTACCCTAGCCTAGTCCAACCTAGCCTAACCTACTCTAGTCTAGCCTAACCTAGCCTAACCTACTCTAGCCTAGCCTATCCTATCTTATATTATCCTAGCCTAACCTACTCTACTCTAGCCTAACCTAGCCTACCTTACCATACACTAGCCTACCCTAACCTATTCTATTCTTTCCTACCCTAGCCTAGCATACAATAGGCTAGCCTAGACTAGCGCTACCCTACTGTAGCATAGCTTAGCCTAGCCCTCCCCTATTCTAGCATAGCCTAACCTACTATAGCCTAGCCTATCCTAGCCTAACATATCCTAGCATAGTCAAACCTAGCCTAACCTACTCTAGCCTAACCTAACCTAGCCTAACCTACTCTAACCTAATCTAGCCTAGCCTATCCTAGCCTAACCTACTATATTCTAGCCTAGCCTATCCTAGCCTAACCTACTGTAGCCTAGCCTATCCTAGCCTAACCTACTCTACCCTAGCCTATTCTACTCTACCCTAGCCTATCCTAGCCTAGTCCAACCTATCCTATCCTAGACTAACCTACTTTAGCCTATCCTATCCTACTGTAGCCTATCCTACCCTAGCCTAGCCTATCCTAGCCTAGCCTAGCCAAACCTACTTTAGCCTACTCAATCCTACTCTAGCCTAGCCTAACCTATCCTAGCCTAGTGCAACCTGTTAGTGGAAGGCAAGTCTAGGGTAACATCAAACCACGCTTAACCTGGTAGCTAGCCCTACCAGGTCGGGAGAGGGCTCTCTCCTTGTCAATCTCAATTAGAATATTGGCAACTAGGGCTTGAGATGACTGAAATGAATGATGATTTTAGGCTAGGTATAGTATCTCAGAGGATTTGATTGGATTTGTTTGATTTTGATGGTTGGTTGCTGGATCAAATGAAGAACGCATCTTTGGATCCGAGAAATCAACTCAGATTTGCAAGATGTTCTGTGGGGCGAGGTAGGAAGGTGTTTTGGCACTTTGATTTGAGTGTGATGGTAAGTCTAAGACCAGTGAGGAGTTGGGGAGGGCATGCAAAGTTCATGAGTCCTCCTCAAGCAGTAGAAAACATTAAAAACTAAATGTATTCTCAAGGCAGAGCATTGAATATCAATGGATTCCACCTATCTATCTGGATTCATTTAGTTATGAAGAAGGAAATAGATTCTGGCACATATAACACATGAGAGAAACTAAATAACAAGGGAAGAAACAATGCGAAGACACATTACCACAAGAATCCCACAAAATGCTGCAAAACCCTGGTTCATTTCCTTGCCAAACTGCAGAAGTGATTTACAATGAAGCTCAAAGCATCCACAAGAGTCCAACCTTAACAAATGACTAAGAAAGTACATGATATAGGTATCAAACCACCTATGCTAGCCATCAAAGGTCGAATCCATGAGTCAAGGAGCTGTTTCAACAACATATAAACTAGGAACTAGAAAATAGGCACTGGAACAACTTGCCTCTAAAACTATGGAAACTGATTCATCCAACCTCAAACCACCTCTAACTGATGTATCTACCCTCTCAATTCATTTCATCATATTTACATCATATTACATCATTAATTTACCAAGGAGGAAATAAAAAGTCAACTAATAGTCAAACTAGGCGAAATTCTAAGTTTTTAGGCAAAATTGGCAAAAAATTGCCTGATGCGCAACACTACGAGCTTGATGCACAATGCCACTTCAAGGCTGATTTTGAAGGCCTTCCACTTCACCAAATTAGGCCCAAGATAGCTTGTTGGAAAGCTCTTCCTATCTAGTTTCTGAAGTACTTTGAATTTTTTGATTTGGGGTTGATTTTCCCCTCCAAAACTGGTTTCTCCCAAGACTGGTTCTTGTGGGTCCAAAAAGTGGTAGTGAGGGCATTTTTTAGGTGTTTTTTTCCCTTTAGGTGACCCAGATCTCCTCCAAATTTTATGAAACTTTCTGGGTTTCATTTTTTTTCCATGAGGAATCCAAAAATGCAAGCCATTTTACAAAATACTGAGCCAACTCAATGCGCAGCGCCAGTGGCACTGCACGTCAACTAAAAATCCTATGTTTTTAATTACAAAATTGTGAAATGACAAATTTTTTTCAAAATTTCTCCAAATTTGGCAAGTGGCAAGCCTACTAACTGCTTTCCTGAGCTAATGAAGCTTTAGCAAAAATTATAAGTTTATCTTGTTCCTTCTTGGCCCTAAAGGTTCTCCTTAACTTAGCTTTTAGCTTGTTTATCCTTGTCTTGCAAATTTTATTCCGAGCTAAGTAATGATAAGCCATATGGTGCAACATTTTCTTTTCCTTGTTAGCTTTCTCAAGCATCTTCTTAAGGTGAATGTTCACCCTTTCCAACCATGACTCATGGTCAGCCTCAATTTCTTGCTTAAGGGATGTTATTTTGATTTTCTTTCTCTTTGCGTCTTGCCTACTTTCTCTAATTGTTTACAGCTCCATAATAGCTTGCTTGTCTTCCAGTTGCTTATTTTCCTCCTCAAGATAGTTGATGATCCATTTGGCCCTCTCAAGGTCAAGTAATAAGGCTTGGATTTTAGCCTCCTTCTCTTTGATAATCATATCCTTGAGGCTTGAGTGTTGAGAGCCTAAATCATTGTCATTCTCCTCAATCCACACAAAATCCATGTCTTGCCCTTCAGTAGGGCCCTCTTCATGCATCTGTTGCTTTCTTTTGTCTCTACCCTGTACCTGTTTAGCTGGAGAAGAAGGCAAAGCCCCTTTCACCCCCGGTGAAGATAGCATTTGCTTGTGGGTCGGTGAAGAGAACGAGACCCCTTCCACCCCTGGTGGAGATAGTACTCATTTGATAGCTGCAAAAAGCATCCTAGTTCCTCTTTCATAAGTAATAAACACAAGAATATGAGCCTCTTTTGTTTTGCTTTCATGCTCCTTTTGTAGCCCAGAAGGTTCACCTTCCTCTTGAGGATCTGCAAATGTTTGAGGCCCCTCAAAGCATTCATGGGTAATGAAACTTTCCCATGACACTCCCAACTGAGTGAGCTGATGCAAAACAACAATTTTGATGACAGCAAAATGATAAATACTATTGAGCTACTGTGGATATGGTTTTCTTTTTGCAACCACAGTCATTCTCTCTATGTTTTTAGATATGAAATAAGGAATACTCATCATTTTGACCCTGGTGAAGTGCATAAGTAATCTGATATGGTAGGTATAAAGTCTGGAGAACCTACCCTGACATGTGAAGTATTTGATGATAAGTTTCATGAGTGGAACATAGCAGTCCTACATGAATTTGAAAGGAAACACCCTGCTAAGTTTACCATGGCATTTGGCCTTGATATAAGGTTCATAATGCTATTTACTGATATTTTGCCTTTTTTTCCACTTTTCCCCTACATCTGGCATTCTTGTAGCTTCTGCAATAATAGCTAGTGAAAGAGTGAAATTGATCCCAGCAAGGTGCACCACATTATTTTCCATATTTATGACAAATTGCCTTGCTAACTCATGGTGGTATTTGACCCTCTCAACCATCTCACAAAACTCAAAACAAGACTGATATCTAAAACATGTGGTGGCAAGAGGACAAGAAAGGAGTTTAGTCATGCTAATAGGTTCCTCCCTAATAATTTTTCCACCCTTGTGAGGTCTCCTGGGCTATACATTTCTTTCCCTTGAGCTATCACTAAGTGTTTCTTCTTCAAAACTGGATCCACTACTTCTTTCCATGATGTTTGACTTAGGGATGTGATGTGATGATGATATGGTGGAAAATGATAATGGGTGAGGACAAGAAAGATGAGTATGAAGAGATTTTGCAAATGTGGAATGGAGTAAGGGAATGAAGGGACAGGTTTAGGAAATTAGGGTTTTGACTTATGAGGGACTTAGGGTTTGATGAAGGGAGTGAGTTTTCTTAGGGGAATGGGAAAAGGAAAATGGACTTAATGGATTGATTTGGGGCAATGAAGTATGGAAAAATGGAAAAAGATGTTGGTTTTGTTATGGAGTGAAAGTTTTGCAATGAGATGGAAATTTATGAAGACAAGCTAGGGTTTGATTTTCAAGATGCCAGACTCATGAAGAAAACATGAAGAAGGCTAAATTTAGCTCAAGATCAATTAAAACTTACTTGTAGGAGAGAAATGCAGTGTTTGGGAGAGTTGAGAGTGAATTGGAGTGATTTTGGAACCTTCCTGGCCAATGCGCAGCGCACTGGGCCCAATGTGTAGTGCCTTTGTATTTTTACATTGGCTGAAACTGGCTGATGTGTAGTGCCAGTCTGATGCGCAGCGCCAACCCTCTGATTCGCAGCGCCAGGCAAGTTTGTTGCAAAAACAGGGTTTTCTTCCTCTTTTGCTCGATTACCCTCTAAATCACGATTTTGGCTCCTCAAAGATGTTTTGCACAATGAAATGGATGACTAGCATGAATTCACTTTATAAATGGATGCACTTTAATTTTTCCTCATTGCAAACCCACTTTTATAAAGTCTTAGTCACTTTTTCTCAAAAACTCTATTTTTCTTATGAAGTTTGACTTTTCTTGATCAATTGATGGACTGATGCATTGGTGCTTTTGGTTTTGCAGTGGCTGGAGTTGGCAAGGTGACCAAGAGCAACTGCTGAACTTATTACATATAGACACACTTAAATTACATGAAATGGAAAAAACTCTATTTTCACCTCAAAACAGAGTTTTGAGGTAAAACAAATTTATTGAGCATATCAACAGTAAATTCATGATTCTATGAACTTATTAATCCTCCTCATGTGCCTGCTGACCTTTTATTAATTTTTGGATGACCAAAATGACAAACCCTAAACCTAGTGAAACTAAAACCCTAAAACAGATTTTTGTAAATAAAATGAAACAGGATGACAGTAAATGACCTAAAAAGTATGAGCAGAGGTCAGCAAGATATATGTCATGAGGGAAAAACAAATCTGAATTGAACCCTACCATCAGTTGATCCATGACCTAATGGAATACAGCTGATCGGATGAGACACCTAATATGCGTGCAAAAGAGCAATTTGATCACTGATGGAGGTATGAAGATACCGACACTAACATTGGCTCCAATGGGGATGATAGCTCCTGGGAGGTGCCAAGAACCATAGATCTTTGGAAAAACAGATAAGTGCCTTCTTCCATTGGGAAATATGGAGTCAATAACTTTAGAACACCCAAAACAAATGCCTTAACTCAAAACTGACTCAACTATGACTCAACAACTGACACTAAATAACTAAAGACTGAAGCCAAACATTCAGCTTTATAGCCTTCACTTCGGGCCCCAAGCTGAATGAATGATGACAGTGCAAACTTTGCAATGAAAGAAATAAAATGGTATGTACAATGAAAAAATGTGGCAGTAGAAAACTTCTCAGAGATAGTACCGTTCTAGAAGCTGACCATTTACTAGCCCTCCTGAACAATCTTCCTCGTTCATTTCTTTGAGTAGAAAAGCATTTTGACCTCTATATGCAGCAATTATGTATGGTCCCTTTGTCAGGTTCTTGAACTTGTCGTGCTTGCATTTATCTTTGTTTCTAGCATCCCATTTTAGCACTATGTCTTCAATCTGAAATTTGACCGCCTTTGCCTTTTGGTCATAAATCTTCTTAATTTTCTCTTGCAACCTAAAGGTATTCTGAAAAACATCCTCTCTCGTCTACTGTAAATGGATCATTTGGCTTGTTCTCCGCTGAAAATGATCTTCCTCACTGCCAGCTTCCTGCAAAAGTTTAACAACCGAGATTGTGAGAGATGTCGGGAATACCGTGTCAATACCATATACAATCTCCAACGGAGACATGCCGATTGACTTCTTTTGGCTTACTCTATCCACACATAGTGCATTAACAAATTTTTTATGTCAGCTATTCTTATTGGTTTCCAGCAGCTTTTTAATGATGTTGACCAATGATTTGTTTGAAGATTCAGCCAATCTGTTACCTTGTGGATAATATGCAGTAGAATGTCCCAAGGTAATTTTGTATTTGCTACAAAAGTCAATCATCTTTTTGGACTTGAAAGCGGCTGTGTTATCTATAATAAGTTTGTTAGGACAGCCAAAACGTGACAAAATATTATTTTCAAGAAACTGAATTATTACCAAGTCTGTAGCCTACTGAGTGGGGATCACCTCAGTCCACTTTGTGAAATAATTTGTTGTTGTTAAGATCCACTTGTGCTGAGCTGAAGATGTGGGATGAATCTCTCCAATAAAATCTAGGCCCCATTGCTGAAACGGTGCACTAACTTCGACTGGCTTGAGAGGT
Organism: Pinus tabuliformis; assembly: GCA_031772625.1. Classification (NCBI taxonomy): domain Eukaryota; kingdom Viridiplantae; phylum Streptophyta; class Pinopsida; order Pinales; family Pinaceae; genus Pinus; species Pinus tabuliformis. The sequence goes on from CM062818.1 coordinate 777,219,403, forward strand.
AGAGGCTGCAACTTTCTCCTTCCCTAAAAAATCTGGCATTCATGACAGCTTGTGACAATTTTATAAACATCAACAAATAGGGTATGCCAATAGTACCTAGCTCTCAAAATTTTGTTAGCTGTCGTCTTCCAAAATAAGTGACCTCCATAGTCTCCCTTATGAAAATCTCTAATGACCATTTTTGCTTCCTCTTCGGTTAGACAATTCAGTAAAATGCCTCTAGGATCCTTCCAATAAAGTGCATTGTCCAAATTACAAAATCTATGGCTTTTAGTTTCAAATTTCTACCTTTATTTTTAGCCATCCCTGATGGCGGTGAAAGGTGCTGAAGCATGTATACAATATCTGAATACCAAGGAGAATGGAGAAAAAATTTAGATACCTGAATCAACGAACTATCTTCATCTTCTTCAGACATGGATGCAATCAGGTTTATGTCCAATGCATGTAAATTAGACTCCACCATCAACTTTGCTAGACCCTACCCCTTGATTAGCTTTGTTGGCTTTATCTCCAAGTCATATTCTAGCAATGCTGCAATCCATTTGCCTCGCCTACCTTCCGAATCTGGTTGTACCAAAACATATTTGACCACTACGTTAGGGACATAAGCAAGAATATGAGAGTGCATAATATATACCCGGAAATCTTTCAAAGATTTCACCAAGGCGAGAGCTTGCTTCTTAATAATGTTCTATTTCAAGGCTGCATCTCTTATTGTCCTACTGAGAAAGGCAATCAACTTTTCCAGCTGATCTCTTTTCTGCATTAGAATTGCTGCCATAGTATGTTCAGAAGCGAATGAAAATAATATAAAATCCTGTGAATAATCTGGACTGATCAAAATCGAGGTTGAAGAAAGAGCCAACTTTACCAGGTTAAAAGACTTCATATCTTTTTCGGTCCACTTGACCACACTATCCTTTTTCAACATATTTGTAATTTCCCTCAAGTGCTTAGCTAGATTAGGCACAAAACGACGTAATAAGTTCATCTTACCGTTAAATGCTTGGATCTCTTTCATATTAAGAGGAAAATCTATTTTCTGTATAGCTTCCACTCTAGTAGGATCGATGTGGATTCCTTCTTTTGATATTATGTGACCGAGAAGCTTCCCCTCATCCATGGAAAACAAGCTCTTTTTGGGATTAAGTGATATTCCATATTTTCTGCAACGCTGAAAAACAATTTTCAGATGGTAAAGATGCTCTTCATTGGAATTTGAAATGACAGTCAAATCATCAAGATATACTACTAAAAACACATCTTTTCATTTGCGAAGGTGATGTCCATGGCACACTGGAATGTTGCTCCAACATTCTTTAAACCGAACGACATCTTGGCATAGTGGAATGTCCCCCAAGGAGTGGTGAATGTTGTCTTGTCCATGTCATCTTCATGAACCAAAATTTGATTGTAGTTGGAATACCCATCGAGCAGTGACATACGAGATGCTCCAACTACTCTTTGGAGTATGTGATCCATTTTCGGCAATGGGTAATTATCTTTCAATGACACTTTATTCAAATTTCTGAAATCTATACACAATCTAATCTCACCTATCTTCTTCCTCATGGGTACCAAATTGGAGATCCAATCTGAAAATCTGATCGGAACGATTATACCAGCCTTGTACAATCGATTCACCTCCTTTTCTATTGATGGCAACAACTTCGGATTTATCCCTCTCAGCTTTTGGCGAAATGGCTTCTGATTTCGCTTAATTGGAATGATATGCTGAATTATACTTTTATCATACTCCTTTAAATCTGTATAGTCCCATGCAAATACATCAGAAAATGAAGACAATAAACTAATGTATTTAGCTTTTACCTGAGGAGGTAGTTCCTTTCACAAGTTCACCATCTTTGGATTCTCGGCTGTTCCGATATTGACGTCTTCAACACCCTTCTCGGTCGGCACTAAGCTTGGTTTTTGGGCTACATCATCTTGATCAAATAATTCCTCTAAAAGTATAAGGCTTTTAGGGATGACATTATCTTTCAACTGTAAGACTTCCATCTGATTTACCTCTATTTCTGATTCACCATCATCTTGCTCACCATCTATAGAAGTGTCCTTATATTTGCCTTCATTTTGTAGAAAATCTTCAATCTCTTTGTCATCCTAAAACACTTGCCAATATCTTTGATTATCAGGGGCAGCTAGGTGATGCTTCACATGAATTTCAAACTTATTGTTTGAATTCATTGGGATCTTTAAGTTACTTGCAACTGTAGCAAGAGAATCTGCAATAACATTTTGTGTACGAGGGACACATGTCAAAGTATGATCTGGAAACAACCTCAGAATGTCTAAAACTGCATTATGGTAAGCCCTCATTCAGGGATGTTTGGCTTGGTATTCACCCTTGACTTGTTTTATTACTAATTCAGAGTCGCTATAACTGAAATTCTCTTTGCATTCAATTTCTTGAGTATTTTCAAGCCTGCAATCAGTGCCTCATACTTGGCTTCGTTATTGGAACAATCAAAAGCCAATTTATATGAACAAACTCTTACATTACTTGGGACTTTATTTGGTAGGAAAACAAGGCCACGTATCCAAATCCCAATTCCGGCACCATCCTTACCTACTACTCCATCAAAATCCATACTCCACAAACCAGCTTCTTCCTCCAAGTGCTGGAATTCTGCCTACTCTTCTACCTTTGGCTGTTGTCCATCAATTTTATGCTGCTGGTGGAATGTAGACTGTTCAACGATACTTTCAAGCCTTTGTCTCTCTTGATCAAGTACTACCCTTAAATTTTCTGTTATCTCTGGAATATCTTCCACTTCAACTAGTTGACTATTTACATCATTAAAACCACTGCCAGAATAAAGAACCAAAGATTCTAGATTTGTATGTACATAGTTAATTGGATGATTCAAAGGTTTCTCCTTGCTTGTGATCATATACTTCATCTTCTTCTCCCTATATAATTTTCTCAGCTGACCAAACATGGGAATAGTGGCATAGGAGAAATCTAATTGCAATGTCCCTTTCAATTTTGCACCCCACGACCTAGATAAAAGCATGCCAAATCTAGGGGGAATGTCGGCCACAACTACATCCATGAGAACATTCTTTGTTGGAATCTGATATAAAGTCACAACCAAATCCTTAATAAGACCAATACATCTGATCCTACCAGAATCAAAGGAATAAAGATCATGATACTTGAGAGTGATGTCCAAACCTAGTTTTTCCATAATTGCCTTTGGCATCAGGTTGTGAGATGCTCCTAAATCAAACATGGCGTTGTGCAAGACATAATCATGAAATTTAAGACTGATGTAGAATGGGGCTACTTCACTATCCTCAGATTGGCCTTCTAATGCTGGACCAAAAATAAGCTAGAGTTGGTCATCTTCCACATTAACCATATCAGACAGGGGGTCTACATTCAAAATCTTTCACACTTGACTCTTATAACTGCTATTCTTCATTAATTCAGTCAAAGGTATCAACACTTTTAACTTAGCAATCTCATTCTCTAAGCTAAAGGCTTTAGTTTTATCTACCTCTTTGACCAGAGCATCCTTCTTTTCAGACTTTTCCTTTGCTGCACTTGGCTGATTTGACTTCTCATTTGAAGATGGCACTTTGCTAGAAGTAGGATCGGCTGGCTCCTTTCCTTCATTCTGAACATTTAGAGAATCATTCTTTGGTTGTGCTGCTTCCTTTCACTTTTGAATTGGATTGATTGGTACATCCCTGCTCCTGAGTGAATATTGTCTTTGTTGCGCTGTCAGTGCATTCATATATCCCCTCTGATATTCATCTGATTCTTCTAGGATTGTTTCATTAGCTAGTATAAAATCCTCATCTTTCTGTACAACCGGGCTTTTTGAATATTCATCATCCTTCGTGATGTAGATAGGCAAACCATTTGCTGTAAAAAAGTGATTCTCCTCTCCTATTGGATTCTCATCATCCTCTAACTCCAAGCCATGCACATAGTTCTATTGTACAGGTGTTTTGACTTGTTGATGTGATGATTGATCTTGTGCTCTTTGCTCCCATTGTTTAATCCTGAACTGTGGCTGCTACTGACCACAGAAATTTGGATTTCTAATTTGTGCCTCGGGCTCTGTCAAACATTTTCTCAATTTTACGAAGAAAATGATTAGAGGAAGATGATTCTTCCTTTATGGTCACTTTCTTCTCGATCTTCGTCCTAGCTCTATTAGCTAGCAGATTTTCCTCCACACTTACTGCAATTTTCTGCATATCCTCCAATGTAGTAGGATCTCGTTCTCTCAATTGGTATGCCATGTCGCGATCAAAGCCATTGGGAAATTTTGTCAAAGCCAGCCTCATTGGAGGCTTGATATCAACTAGAATAGAATTATAGACAATATTGAATCTTACACAGTAATCCTGGATACTTTCACCAACATTCCTCTTTATATTTTCATACTCGGAAAGAATTTGGAGTGGATTTTTCTTTACCTCCCAAAGATCTAGAAATTTTCTATGAAGAACCAACAATGTATTGATAGTCCCTGCGGGAAGTGCTCTAAACCACTTTCACATCTTGCCTCCAAAACTTTTCACAAATAATCGCATGGTCACATTCTCTTCATCTATCTCATGAAGATCAAAGAAGTCATTCATCCTATCAACATGCTGTTGCACTGTGATACATTGGGTAGCATCAAACAATGGAATTTTACTTTGGTAATCAGCAGGCATAGCATCCAAGTTTTGTGGCAAAACGAAAGGTGCATATCTGGTAGCCATTTCTCGAGGTGGATTGGAAACTGGCCTTGGAGAAGCAGGAGGATTTATAACAACAACAACATTCAATGTCATGGGTGTATGAGGTGTCAAAGGAGGAGAAGAGATGACAGATGTTTGAGGTGTTGAAGGGGGAGAAGAGACAACAAATCTCTGATCAGATATGGCAGGTTGCACGGGAAGAGTGGGGATAAAGTGAGTTTGACAATGAACTTCAAAACTAGACAAGACAGCAGATGAACCAAGAGTAGCAGATGCAGATTCTAAGAGTTCGGGAATATTAGTAGCCACTATAGATGTTTGAAGTGAATTTAAAATATAAGCATCAATTGATCTATTCGCTCTTTCAGTTTCAAGATATTAGACAAATTCTAGATTTAAAATAGTATCACCAATCGCACTTTCAGATTTAGTTTCAAACAAAGATAGATCAAAATGTTCATCAAACGGGAGATCTTCGAGATATTGAAATACAACTGGGCATGAATGAGATCGGAAAACCAGTCTAGGACTCAAAGAACTTTCTTGCCTGAGTATTCTTGGAATGAGATTTGGGTTTTCAAACACAGGAGGAGAATCAAGATTAGGATTGGCTCTGGTGTATCTTCTAGAAGCCAGTGTGTTGAATTTTTCCCAAATTTCAAACAGACATTACAATATTTTCAGCCAAATGAATTCTAAACCTATCATCCAAAAGTCTAGACTTATTTTCAAAGTACTGGGGTAATATTTTTCAGTTTCTTCCCCAGTATGGTCGCCACTATGTTAGTGCCTAAATCTACCTCAGTCTGAAGGAAGGCAGGTCTAGGGTAACATCAAACTACGCTTAACCTGGTAGCTAGCCCTACTAGGTCAGGAGAGGGCTCTCTCCTTGTCAATCTCAATTAGAATATTGGCAACTAGGGCTTGAGATGACTGAAATGAATGCTGATTTTAGGCTAGGTATAGTAGCTCAGAGGATTTGATTGGATTTTTTTGATTGTGATGGTTGGTTGCTGGATCAAATGAAGAACGCAGCTTTAGGTCTGGGAAATCAACTTAGATTTGCAGGATGTTATGTGGGGCGAGGTAGGTAGGTGTTTTGGCACTTTGAGTTGAGTGTGATGGTAAGTCTAAGACCAGTGAGGAGTTGGGGAGGGCATGCAAAGTTCATGAGTCCTCCTCAAACAGTAGAAAACATTAAAAGCTAAATGTATTCTCAAGGCAAAGCATTGAATATCAATGGATTCCACCTATCTATCTGGATTCATTTAGTTATGAAGAAAGAAATAGATGCTGGCACATATAATACATGAGAGAAACTAAATAACAAGGGAAGAAACATTGCCAAGACACATTACCACAAGAATCCCACAAAATGTTGCAAAACCCTGCTTCATTTCCTTGCCAAAATGCAGAAGTGATTTACAATGAAGCTCAAAGCATCCACAAGAGTCCAACCTTGACAAACGACTAAGAAAGTACATGATATAGGCATCAAACCACCTATGCTAGCCATCAGGGGTCGAATCCATGAGTCAAGGAGCTTTTTCAACAACATCTAAACTAGGAACTAGAAAATAGGAAGTGGAACAACTTGCCTCTAAAACTATGGAAACTGATTCATCCAATCTCAAACCACCTCTAACTGATGTATCTGCCCTCTCAAGTCATTTTTCATCATATTTACTTGATATTACATCATTAATTTACCAAGGAGGAAAGAAAAATTCAACTGATAGTCAAAGTAGGCGAAATTCTAAGTTTTTAGGCAAAATTGGCAAAAATTTGCCTGATACGCAGCGCTACTTCAAGGCTGACTTTGAAGGCCTTGCATTTCACCAAATCAAGCCCAAGATAGCTTGTTGGAAAGCTCTACCTTTGGAACACTTTGAATTTTTTGATTTGGAGTTAATTTTCACCTCCAAAGCTCATTTCTCCCAAGATTGGTTCCTATGGGTCCAAAAAGTGGAAGTGAGGGCATTTTTTAGGTGTTTTTTGCCCTTTAGGTGACCCAGATCTCCTCCAAATTTTATGAAACTTTTTGGGTTTCATTTCTTTTCCATGAGGAATCCAAAAATGCAAGCCATTTTACAAAATACTGAGCCAACTCAATGCGCAGCGCCGGTGGTACTGTGCATCATCTGAAAATTCCTGTGTTTTTAATTACAAAATTGTGAAATGACAAAAATTTCGCAAAATTTCTCCAAATTTGGCAACAAGCAAGCCTACTAACTGCTTTGCTGAGCTAATGAAGCTTCAGCCAAAATTCTAAGTTTATCTTGTTCCTTCTTGGCCCTCAAGGTTCTCCTTAACTTAGCTTTTAGCCTGTTTATCCTTGTCTTGCAAATTTTATACCGAGCTCAGTAATGATAAGCCATATGGCACAACATTTTCTTTTCCTTGTTAGCTTTCTCAAGCATCTTCTCAAGGTGAATGTTCACCCTTTCCAACCATGACTCATGGTTAGCCTCAATTTCTTTCTCAAGGGATGTCATTTTGATTTTCTTTCTCTTTGTCTCTTGCCTATTTTCTCTAATTGTTTGCAGCTCCATAATAGCTTGCTTGTCTTCCAGTTGCTTATTTTCCTGCTCAAGATAGTTGATGATCCATTTGGCCCTCTCAAGGTCAAGTAATAAGGCTTGGATTTTAGCCTCCTTCTCTTTGATAATCATATCCTTGAGGCTTGAGTGTTGAGAGCCCAAATCAGTGTCATTCTCCTCAATCCACACAAAATCCCTGTCTTGCCCTTCAGTAGGGCCCTCTTCATGCATCTGTTGCTTTCCTTTGTCTCTGCCCTATACCTGTTTAGTTGGAGAAGAAGGCAAAGCCCCTTTCAACCCCGGTGAAGATAGCATTTGCCTATGGTCCAGTGAAGGGAACGAGACCCCTTCCACCCCCGGTGGAGATAGTACTCATTTGGCAGCTGCAAAAAGCATCCTAGTGCCTCTTTCATAAGTAATAAACACAGGAATATGAGCCTCTTCTGTTTTCCTTTCAGGCTCTTTTTGTAGCCCAGAAGGTTCACCTTCCTCATGAAGATCTGTGAATACTTGAGTCCCTTGAAGCATTCATGGGCAATGAAAGTTTCCCATGACACTCCCAACTGAGTGAGCTGATGCAAAACAATAATTTTGATGACAACAAAATGATAAATACTATTGAGCTGTTGTGGATATGGTTTTGTTTTTGCAATCACAGTCATCCTCTCTATATTTTTACATATGAAATAAGGAATACTCATCATTCTGACCTTGGTGAAGTGCATAAGTAACCTGATATGGTAGGCATAAAGTCTGGAGAACCTACTCTGACATGTGAAGTATTTGATGATAAGTTTCATGAGTGGAACATACCGGTCCTCCAAGAATTTGAAAGGAAACACCCTACTAAGTTTACCATGGTATTTGACCTTGATATAAGGTTCATAATGTTGTTTATAGATATTTTGCCTTTTCTTCCACTTTTCCCCTACATCTGGCATTCTTGTAGCTTCTGCAATAATAGCTGGTGAAAGAGTGAAATTGATCCCAGCAAGGTGCACCACATTATTTTCCATATTTTTGACAAACTGCCTTGCTAACTCATGGTCGTATTCGACCCTCTCAACTATCTCACAAAACTCAAAACAAGACTGATATCTAAAACATGTGGTGGCAAGAGGACAAGCAAGGGGTTCAGTCATGCTAATAGGTTCCTCCCTAATAATTTTTCCACCCTTGTGAGGTCTCCTGGGCTATACATTTCTTTCCCTTGAGCTATCACTAAGTGTTTCTTCTTCAAAACTGGATCCACTGCTTCTTGCCCTAATTTTTGACTTAGAGATGTGATGTGATGATGATATGGTGGAAAATGATAATGGGTGAGGACAAGAAAGATGAGTATGAAAATATTTTGCAAATGTGGAATGGAGTAAGGGAATGAAGGGACAGGTTTAGGAAATTAGGGTTTTGACTTATGAGGGACTTAGGGTTTGATGAAGGGAGTGAGTTTTCTTAGGGGAATGGGACAAGGAAAATGGACTTAATGGATTGATTTGGGGCAATCAAGTATGGAAAAACGGAAAAATATGTTGGTTTTGTTATGGAGTGAAAGTTTTGCAATGAGATGGAAATTTAAGAAGACAAGCTAGGGTTTGATTTTCAAGATGCCAAACTCATGAAGAAAACATGAAGAAGGCTAAATTTAGCTCAAGATTAATGAAAACTTACTTGTAGGAGAGAAATGCAGCATTTGGGAGAGATGAGGGTGAATTGGAGTGACTTTGGAACCTTCCTAGCCAATGCACAACATACTAGGCCCAATGCATAGCGCACTGGGCCCAATGCGCAACACCTTTGTATTTTTACACTAACTGAAACTGGCTGATGCGCAGCGCCAACCCTCTGATGCGCAGCGCCAGGCAAGTTTGTTGTAAAAACAGGGTTTTCTTCCTCTTTTGCTCGATTACCCTCTAAATCACGATTTTGGCTCCACAAAGATGTTTTGCACAGTGAAATGGATGACTAGCATGAATTCACTTTATATATGGATGCACTTTAATTGTTCCTCATTGCAAACCCACTTTTATAAAGTCTTAGTCACTTTTTCTCAAAAACTGTGTTTTCCTTATGAAGTTTTACTTTTCTTGATCAATTGATGGACTGACGCATTGGTGCTTTCGGTTTTGTAGTGGCTGGAGTTGGCAAGGTGACCAAGAGCAGCTACTAAGCTTATTACATATAGATACACTTAAATTACATGAAATTTGTACATGAAATGGAAAAAACTCTATTTTCACCTCAAAACAGAGTTTTGAGGTAAAACAAATTTATTGAGCATATCAATAGTAAATTCATGATTCTATGAACTTATTAATCCTCCTCATGTGCCTGCTAACCTTTTATTCATTTTTGGATGACCAAAATGATAAACCCTAAATCTAGTGAAACTAAAACCCTAAAACTAATTTTTGTAAATAAAATGAAAGAGGATGACAGTAAATGACTTGAAAAGTATGAGCAGAGGTTAGCAAGATATATGTCATGAGGGAAAAAAAAATATGAATTGAACCCTACCATCAGTTGATCCATGACCTAATGGAATGCAGCTGATCGAATGAGACACCTAATATACATGGAAAAGAGCAATTTGATCACTGATGGAGGTATGAAGATACCAACACTAACACAACCTAGCCTAACCTACTCTAGCCTAGCCTAACCTACTCTAGCCTAGCCTATCCTAGCCTAACCTACTCTACTCTAGCCTATCTTAGCCTAACCTAGTCTAGCCTAGTCAAACCTAGCCTAACCTACTCTAGCGTAGCCTAACCTAGCTTAACCTACTCTAGCCTAGCCTATCCTAGCCTAACCTGCTCTACTCTAGCCTAGTCCAACCTAACCTAGCCTATCCAATCCTATCTTATCCTAGCCTAACCTACTCTACTCTAGCCTAACCTAGCCTACCTTACCCTATGCTAGTCTACACTAACCTACCCTAACTTACTCTATTCTTTCCTACCCTAGTCTAGCATACAATAGGCTAGCCTAAACTAGCACTACCCTAGCATAGCCTAGCCCAACCTAGCCCTCCCCTATTCTAGCATAGCCTAACCTACTATAGCCTAGCCTATCTTAGCCTAGTCAAACCTAGCCTAACCTACTCTAGCTTAGCCTATCCTAGCCTAAGCTACTCTATCCTAGCCTATCCTACCCTAACCTACTCTAGCCTAGCCTAACCTACTCTACTCTAGCCTAGTCCAACCTAGCCTAACCTACTTTACTCTAGCCTAGTCCAACCTAGCCTAACCTACTCTAGCCTAGCCTAGTCCAACCTAGCCTATCTTATCCTAGCCTAACCTACTATAGCCTAGCCTATCCTAGCTTAACCTACTCTAGCCTAGCCTATCCTAGCCTAGTCCAACCTATCCTATCTTAGCCTAACCTACTTTAGCCTAGCCTATCCTACCCTAGCCGAGCCTATCCTAGACTAGCCTATCCTAGCCTATCCTAGCCTAACCTACTCTAGCCTAGCCTATCCTAGCCTAACCTACTCTAGCCTAGCCTATCCTAGCCTATCCTACTCTAGCCTAGCCTATCCTAGCCTAACCTATTCTAGCCTAGTCCAACCTAGCCTAACCTACTCTAGCCTAGCCTAACCTAGCCTAACCTACTCTAGCCTAGCCTATCCTAGCCTAACCTACTCTACTCTAGCCTATCCTAGGCTAACCTGCTCTAGCCTAGTCCAACCTAGCCTAACCTACTCTAGAGTAGCCTAACCTAACTTAACCTACTCTAGCATAGCCTATCCTAGCCTAACCTACTGTAGCCTAGCCTATCCTAGCCTATCCTATCCTAGCCTAGTCTAACCTAGCCTAACCTACTCTAGCCTAGCCTAACCTACCCTAAGGTACTCTAACCTACTCTAGCCTAGCCTATCCTAGCCTAACTTACTCTAGCCTAGCCTATCCTAGCCTAACCTACGCTAGCCTACCCTACCCTAGCCTAACCTTCTCTACTTTACCCTATCCTAGCCTAACCTAGCCTGGCCTAACCTATCCTAGCCTACTCTAACCCAGCCTAACCTATCATAACCTACTCCAACCTAGTCTAACCTACTCTAGCCTAGCCTATCCTAGCCTATCCTACTCTAGCCTAGCCTATCCTAGCCTAGCATATCCTAGCCTAGTCCAACCTAGTCTAACCTACTTTACCCTAGCCTAACCTAGCCTAACCTACTCTAGCCTAGCCTATCCTAGCTTAACCTACTCTAGCCTAGCCTATTCTAGCCTAACCTACTCTACTCTAGCCTAACCTACTCTAGCCTAGCCCAACCTAGCCTAACCTACTCTAGCCTAGCCTATCCTAACCTAACCTACTCTAGCCTAAGCCTAGCCTAACCTACTCTACTTTAGCCTATCCTAGCCTAACCTACTCTAGCCTAGCCTAACCTAGCCTAACCTACTGTAGCCTAGCCTATCCTAGCCTATCCTATCCTAGCCTAACCTACTCTACTCTAGCCTAGCCTAGCCTACCTTAACGTATGCTAGCCTACCCTAACCTACTCTATTCTTTCCTACCCTATCCTAGTGTACTATATCCTAGCCTAGACTAGTGCTACCCTACTGTAGCATAGCATAGCCTAGCGTAGCCCTCCCCTACTCTAGCATAACCTACCCTACTCTACTATCCTAGCCTATCCTATCCTATCCTAGCCTAGCCTACTCTACTCTAGCCTACCCTACCCTACCTTACCCTATGCTAGCCTACCTTAACCTAGCCTAACCTACTCTATTCTTGCCTACCCTAGCCTAGCCTAGACTAGCGCTACCCTACTCTAGCATAGCCTAGCCTAGCCCTCCCCTACTCTAGCATAGCCTAGCCTAAGCCTAACCTAACCTACTCGAGCCTAGCCTATCTTATCCTAACCTACTCTACTCTAGCCTAGCCTACCCCACCTTACCCTACGCTAGCCTACCCTAACCTACCCTAACCTACTCTATTCTTGCCTACCCTAGCCTAGCCTAGACTAGCACTACCCTACTCTAGCATAGCCTAGACTAGCGGTACCCTATTCTAGAATAGCCTAGCCTAAGCCTAGACTAGCGCTTACCCTATTCTAGCATATCCTAGCCTACTCTAGTATAAGACAACTTAGCCTATTCTAACCTACTCTAATCTGCCCTAGCTTACCTTAGCCTATTCTAGAGTAGCCTAGCCTAGCTTAGCCCATTCTATCCTTAAGTAGCCTAGTCAATAAATCTAACTTAAAAAAACATAATTCAAAATCAGTTTTAGAAAGCCAATTTATCTAAACTAAGTCAAATGAAATTTCGATTAGAGAGCGGCCATGAAAACAGCAACAGATTTTGAGGAGGCCAACCAATGGGTTGTTGGATTATTCTGAAACACCACATCTGTAGAGGGTTAGATCGTTGAACATACATGTTACTATCTTTTTTTTATTCTACTAAGCAATCTAGTTTGAAAGAAGATTTTGATTTTGATAAAAACATACCCATGTAGTTTTTGAGAAGCAGGGCAAAGAGAAAACGCTATTCAAATGCAATTTTACTCATTGATATCAAATATTTCAAATGCAATTTTAATCATTGATATCAAATATTTTGACTATTCCAACACGGAACTTTCTAAGAAAAAAAAGTAAGTTCCAGGTCTCTGCATCAAAAGATACTCTGTCCAAACTTTATGGTGAGGCAAGTTTGAAGTAGCCACAATGCACACTGCCAGAAATGAATTTCTCCTATCAGAATTAATAAAAAGTAAATAGTGTAATTCATATGGTAAAAAAGCACAATACAGATTTTGTGTCATTAAATTTCTAATCCTCTAACCTGTATGCATCCAATAAGAAATAAACAAACAAACATTATGCCACCCTGTACCCTGTCTCAGTTTGAAATGAGACGTTCATAGGCAAAAGTAAGTAAATAAACGCATAATTTTAAAATTTAAAAAAAAAAACTGATAAATAAATACTAACCAAAAGATTATTCACAACAATTATAAAATATTTGGATATTTACATAATTACAGTGAAAATCTGCACAAAAAGACAATGAATACTAATTTTAGAAATACCTCTAAAGACGTTGAACCATGAAAGAGTACATCCATGGAAGTAGTAATTCCTCCCACTGAAGCGCGACATTCATTCATGCATCAAAGTGCCGGTAAATTTGTGACAGGTAGCAACAAAACGAGGCACAGTGAATGAAGGCGCAGTAGATTATATAGCTGAGCGGATGGATACTCTAAGAAAAAAAAGTAAGTTCCAGGTCTCTGCATCAAAAGATACTCTGTCCAAACTTCATGGTGAGGAAGTTTGAAGTAGCCACATTAATGCACACTGCCAGAAATGAATTTCTGGCATCAGAATTAATAAAAAGTAAATAGTGTGATTCATATGGTAAAAAAAGCACAATACAGATTTTGTGTCATTAAATTTCTAATCCTCTAACTAACCTGTATGTATGCATCCAATAAGAAATAAACAAACAAACATCAAGCCACCCTGTACCCTGTCTCAGTTTGAAATGAGACGTTCATTTAGGCAAAGGCAGAAACAATTTCCATAGCTTAGAGGATGAAATCACACAATGATTTAACCAAGACACAACAAAAAGATCTACAAAGAATTTTTCTATATTGCTGTAAAAAACGTTTACAGTTCTGATGCACAAAATCTGAAACACTTATTTGAATTTTTTTTTTACACATTATCTTTTTCTAAGAGAATCAGGAAAATTAGGGTCAGATGCAAAACGCCAAAACATAAATTACATAATTACATATTTGGATATTTAGATAATTACAATGAAAATCTGCACAGAAAAATACTAACCAAAAGATCCCAAAAAACGATAAATTTTAGAAATACCTCTAAAGACGGTGAACCATGAAAGAGTGCATCCATGGAAGTAGTAATTCCTCCCACTGAAGCGCGACATTCATTCATGCATCAAACTGCCGGTAAATTTGTGACAGGTAGCAACAAAACGAGGCGAGTTTGCAGGCGTAGGCGCAGTGAATGGAGGCCAAGGCCAAGGCCAAGGCCAAGATTATATAGCTGAGCGGATGGATAGCGGATTATATAGCTGAGCGGATGGATAGTGGATTTTCTGTGGTCCGCGGGATCGGATAGCTTTCAGCTTTTTTGAACTAACGGATAACTTTAAGTTTTTTTAGCTTTTAGCTTTTTTATAGCTTTTTTTTTAGCTTTTAGTTTTTTTAGCTTTTAACTTTTTTAGCTTTTAGTTTTTTATTCCAGAATTCTAATTTTTTCTTCAAGTGTTTTGAATTTCGGTTTACTTGGTTATGCAACGTGCATTTTTTAACAGGGGATAATGTGAGAGATTCTATTGGAGTATTGTTAAGAATTTCGGTTTACTTGGTTATGCAGCGTGCATTTTTTTTACAGGGGATAATGTGAGAGATTTTATTGGAGTATGGTTAAGAGTTTTGAATTAGAGGACCAAATCTATTAAAAGAGAATCATCAATCATAACATCATGCACCTTTAAAAGATATAAATTGAATTGAATGATGATTTAAAAAATAAATTTATAAGTTTTTTTGAAATTAAAGATGAGTAGTAAGACCTGTTTATTTTTAAAACATTTTATTATTTTGCTAAAAATTTGTGTGTTCTGTTGTGATCTGAATTTCCACATTTATGTAATATTTTTTAGAAATGTTTTAAAAAATAAATTCTACCAAAATTTTGGTTTTGGAATTCAATATCATTAGTGAAAGACATCATTATTTTTTCACATTTATATAATATTTAAAAAAAAAATCATTGGTGAAAGATAACGTTAGTTTTAGCATTTATATAATATTTAAAAAAAAATTCATGAATGGAAGACAACTTAACTTTTTGCATTTATAGAATATTTTCAAAAATATTTCATTGGTGAAAGACATGGTTATTTTTGGCATTTATAGAATATTTAAAAAAAACATTTATAGAATATTTTCAAAAATATTTC
This sequence comes from Pinus tabuliformis, assembly GCA_031772625.1. Taxonomy (NCBI): domain Eukaryota; kingdom Viridiplantae; phylum Streptophyta; class Pinopsida; order Pinales; family Pinaceae; genus Pinus; species Pinus tabuliformis. The sequence continues at coordinate 777,234,620 of CM062818.1, forward strand.
ATTGGTGAAAGACATGGTTATTTTTGGCATTTATAGAATATTTAAAAAAAAATTAGTGAGTGGAAGACAGTGTTACTTTTCTAAAATCTGATGTCTTGCATATTTTCACAGTTATATACTATTAAAAAAACTATATATATATATATATATATATATATATATATATATATATATATATATATATATATATATATATATATAATTTTTTAAACACATTTATTTATTAATTAATGCAAATTTAATATTTTATTTTCATAACCATTTGTATTTAGAATCCATTCTTAATTGTGTTACAATAAACACATTCATTAATTAATTTTACTTAATGAAAATATTTTTATTCTCATAACTATTTGTATATTAAGAAAGACAATCACAATGTGTTTGCAATTACTAATGCATACATATAAATATTTTAAATATTCATCGGCATCATATAAATAAATACTCCAAATATCTATGTGCTACATAATAATAAAAAATTCAAAACCTTAATACATTAATACACTCATATAAATAAATATTCCAAAAGGCATAGTCCACAGTAGATGAACTTCATTATTAATTGGTTTTGTTCCTATTTTCTTTTTGTCTCGATCTTTTATATTTCATTTTAAATTGGATTTTTTTTAAGTCTTCGCGTTTGATTTAATTTAATTGTTGGTTATAAGTTTTGTTATCCACACTTAAACATGTTTACAAGCCAATTCACTTTGAAAGATCCTAGATCACTATTGCACCCCAAAAATCTTTAGCATCTTCATTGTACTCCCCAGATGCTTCTAATTCAGAGAAAGGATGCAAATTGTCCATCTTGAAATCTAATAGATCATTCACCACATGTAACCTTTTCAATTTAGCCTCTAACAAATTCCACTTATGGTTAAACAGATCAAACTGTGCTCACAACTCAGATAATACCATTTCTCCTTTTTTGCAAACTAGTTTAATGATAAATTCCATGGATGCCACAAACTTAGCTAAGTAAAAATTAATTTCCTCATTCTCATGTTTTTTCATTCAAACAATCACATCACAATCCTTCAATTCTCCCAAGCAATATGTGAACCAGATGGAAAATCCTGCGATGGCATGATATTTTTTTCTCTTTTTATAGTTGCTCAATTCAACCTCCTCCAAATCAGAGCTCTTGGTTTCACTATCAATGCCGGAGAATTTCACATGCCATCCCTTGACACAAAAATCCATAATCATAATGATCATACTACAATTTGAAATTTTATACATAAAAGCCTAAGAACATAAACTTGTATCCTAAAGAAAAAATATGAAGTTTCTAAACTTTATGTGTCGCTTTGATTTATTAATGGAGCAAGTCAACAATCATTTTTCAACCGAAAAATATTGAGAGATGTGGGATTTCTATTTGACTATACATATCCAAGTCTTTACATGTGGAAAAATTCATCAGGATGAAAAGGGATAAAGTGAAATCTTTTGGAATAATCTAATAGTGGCATAACACATGTTCCATCTCTTATTTTGGATTTTAATTTTGATTCCAATATCTGAATTCTGAGTTAATATAGTTCTTTTCATGGTATTGCTTTACGAGGCAGAATTTCATCATCCAAGATCAACAATCCTTGTTCGAAGGTGGCACCTTTATTTGCTAAACAATCTTCCACTGAGCTGATATTTTTTAATAAGATAGAATTCCACAAAATGAAATTTAGCAATTTGAAGACAAAATATATGTAGAATGGGGATTTGAATTTTCCCATAACTCTTTTTGATCTCTTAAATCTACTGAATAGATATTTTGGGTCAAGTTTTGACAATTTATCATTAATTCGGCAGTTAAAGTACAACCAATGACCAATTCTTAATACTTGACCACCTGTGCCTGCAACCACTATCATGCCATTAGAATTCAATGAAAATTTTTAAATCAAACTTTAAATTTTATCTGAGACAATAGTATGTAATTGAAACAAAATAAGAGGTTTCACACACATAAAGTGCAAGTGAGTTTTGGTGGTATCCTGCCACACTCAATGATCGTCAATAATATTTGATTCATAATATTAGTCACCAATATAACTTTGTATGCTAAATCATCCTCATGACATAACCATCAACATCTTCATAATTGTGAGGAAAAACTAATGTAAACAGAGACATAATGGAACACATCATGTGTAAGTGCTAGAGAAGAAGGTAAGGAAATCCTATACGACGCCGATCTTTTCTTTTATAGGATTGCAAAAGATCCCATAGATTATTATTAAATATTAACTAAACATTAATTTGACAACTATAGTTCAATCATCTAACATTAAAATTATGAAAGCCCTATCCGAAAATAAACATACCTATTTATATAATTATTATATTATAAAATTAGAAAATATAATTATAAAAATATAAAATATAAATATCAAATAAAAAAGAAACCATATAATAATAAAAAACTATTGACAATTTTTTTAGAATTTTTTTATTCAATTATAATGTTATGATTTGTATATATATGTGGAATACACTCCCACTAAGTCTAGTAGATTTTAATGGCTATAGCCCTTCAAATCATTATATCTTCTTTGTTTATTATTTTATATTTTTTGAAAAGTAAAATAGAATACAAACTTATTTAATTACATTTTCTATAGTTTTAAATTAAAATTATAATGGTAAATCCCAGAAGGGACAATGTAGCCATATATGGAGCACCAATATTTCCAAAAGGAGGAAAAGGATTACGATTCCCATCAAAAGGAATTCCTTGATCGGTGGACTCTGGATTTGTCACCATATGTGTCAACGTAAGATCAACTAAGGAGCGAGCGTGGAGGATGTTATTCACGGACAATTAAATTTATTTTAATCAAAGTAATATAAAAAAACAAAAGAGGGATAATCTAGGCAAAAGGTTTACCAAGCAACTGTTGTTGAGCTCTGAAACTACATCTCCTCTATACACTTTTCTAGACTTTTTCCCCTCACCAGTGCCTCACAAGCTATCAAAAATCATTACATATTGATTCTGAGAGTACATTTAAGTGGTTTTCTAACTATGTTTTTTTGTTTTCTAATTGACTTAGATTTTGCTCATCAGCGGCGGAATTCAGCCACTTTCCGCAGCTGACTTGAGATTCTGTAGCTGTTTTTGCTGATCTCTAGGTTACAGGTGTCATCAAGCAAAACGAAGCACGTGGGCAGTTTAGGAATAATATAGACATGGATCAGGTCCTATTGGTTAAGCTAAATGCGTAGAGGAAAGCCTTGGTCAAACGGTGGTCAAACGAGGAGTTCTACAACAAACAGGTCTCTGTTTCAACACGTAAAGGGTCCAAGACCGTTCCTAGATCCATGGGTTCATGTGGACAGCTATAGACTGCCTCCACGACATAAATCCAACAGCCATCTATTGGTAGATTGAATGATCTTGGTAACCATCATGCTAAGCTCACAGATGTTGTCTTTTTACGTGTCTTCTGCTAAAGAAGTTCCATAGGAAAAACAGTTATGTAATTTCCCTTATAAATAACGCGTTTGCAAACGCATGTAGTTAGTTTTTTTAATGTAATCTTACTGTTAAGTTTATGTACTGTGCCGTGACACTGGTCTTGCTGTTGTAACGAGAGGATCCTTCCTTTATTTTGCAATATAATAAGACTCTGTTTTATATGACTGTGTGAGCATAATCTCGGATTGACAGCGTGTTAACCAAGGCCGTGCAGAGGGCCCCTGCTGGCTAAGGTTTCGTTCTTTATTTCTGTAAAGTTTTCATATGCTGTTGTTTTATTTCCATTGTAGATATTTCGTAGTTTGTTCACTTGTGTATATTTCACATTTCAGTTATGGTGTTAATGTTTCATTCCTGTACATGATTTTTCAAGCGTTGTATATTTTTGCTAACACTTATCAGTGTGTTTCAGGTTAGGATAGGCCCGGGCATTTTCATACAATTTTTGCAATAACTAGTGACATGAGATTAGCCTCTTTGCTAACTTTGTTTTCTTAGCTTTTCAATTCCATTTACGCTTTGATTTCAGTCTTATTCATTTGCTATTGACAGTTAGTTTAAATATCAAACTCTTCATGTCATTTAACGTTATCTCCAGAGCCATGGCTTAACCTGGAAAAGCTACTTGGCAAGCTATCGGATTTTGAGTGAAGTGATTTGATTCTTCATGTTATTGACGTTATATCCAGAGCCATGGCTTAACCTGGAAAAGCTACTTGGCAAGCTATCGGACTATAAGTGAAGAGACTTGATTTTATTTTTATTTGCAAGTAGATAATTTAGATATCAATTCCTCATGTTATTGACGTTATCTCCCGAGCCATGGCTTAATCCGGAAAGCTACTTGGTGAGCTATATGACTATAAGTGAAGTGAATTGGTTTTACTTTTATTAGTTTGCAGTTTTTGATTTGTTTGAGTGAAATAGCTTAACTTTTATTTCTGTATTTAGATGAGCAACAAAGATAGAGATTTCATGATCAGTAGTTCATCTTTTGTTTGATTCAAATAGCTGCACATTTACATTCTTGTTTAGTTGCACATTTACATTCTTGTTCAAGTATTAATTTCATCACTAGAATGTGTTGAGATCCTCTAAAGTGTTAAGTTCATGAAGTCATCATAAAGGACATAATTGCCTTAAAACCTATACCCATACTTGCCTTCTAAAGTATTCTTAAAACTTAGGAATAGGATTTCCATTTGCATTAGGAGACAAACCAAGATAAAACCCCCAAAAACAAGATAAAAATTGAAAACAATAAAAAGTAAGAAAGAGGTTGCCTTGCACATATAGTGTGCCACACTTCATCAGTTTACAACTCCTGGATTGATAATTAATGTAGCAATTTAGGACATACTAAATTGGCTAAACATTTTGGCGTTGTTGCCGGGGGAGTGTAACTAGGTAGCTGATCTCTTACAAAAAAAAAAGGGAAAAATTGATAACTTCTTGAAGCTAGTGTGATGTGGAGGATCAGAAAAGAGAGTTATTAGTTCAATAATTTCTTGATTATGCTCTCTTCTTGCACCTAGTGTGACCTGGAAGATCAGAAAGAGAATTATTAGCCCGACTTAAAAATAAAAAATGACATGCATAGAGCAAGAGATTCTAGGGGAAGGTTTATAGCTAGGGCCAAAAGTTCGATTTTCACAACTCTAGCTACTTCAAGGCATAAACAAAATACACCTCCATCGTCTCTGACTCATACTCCCAGCCTTAGGATTCCTGGAATTCAAGGGGAAGCAGCCGAATTAGGAGATTCTCCCACACTATCTACTAAATCTAATCTAGGAGAAGAGCATTTCTTCACTTTTACAGGGGAACATATTGTAATCAAAGAAGTAGAATCACCTGAAGAAGAGGAGGGAGAAACTCTTCCTCATTCACCATTAATAGAAGAACCAGAAGACTCTGAGGAAACTATCATGACAGAGGAAGTAGTAGATGGATTTGGAGGAGGGGGTAGAGGTAGAGGAAGAGGAAATAATGGAGGAGGTAGAGGTAACAATGGGGGAAATAGGGATGGAGATAACTCATTTGGATTCCCTATAGCCGATGAGGAAACTCATACAACAATGAAAAACATTTCACCATCTGTCCTCCCAAACTTTTATGGGTTGCGAAGTGAGGATCCTGAAACATTTCTATTTGAGTTTGAAGTCTTGTGCCAAACCTATGACTATATGGAAGACTCTCAAAACTCAAACTATTTCCTTCAACATTGAAAGGAGCTGCTTTGAAATGGTTCATGGGATTAGTCACTCAATCTATTAGGACTTGGAATGATATGAAACAAACATTTTTGGGTAGATACCTAGATTATTGTATGCCCACCAATCTTAAGGATGAGGTATTCAAAATGATGCAAAAAGAAGATGAAAACTTGGAGGATTTACTTGAAAGATTTCAATACAACTTAAAGAGAGTGAAAATGAGTAATTTAAACGAGGAAACCTTGAAAGCCCTTCTATTGAAAGCCATTAGAGATGAATGGATAGATATCTTAAACATGATGGGGAAGGGAGACATTTCTCAACTTCCACTTTGTGACATAGCAAAACTATGTGTCCATCTCTCAAGGGGAAAATATAAAATTGGAAAAGGGCCTAGAGATCCTTCTCTGATTAGAGCAAACAAATCTGCAACTAGTTCAGTAAGTAGGGTAGAGATTGGCAATATGCTTGATGAGTTCAAAACTGATATTCTAGGGAGCCTTAGTGAACAAATAGACACCCTTAAAATTCAAAACAAGCAGAAAGCAGAAGTTGATGCCTTGGCCATCTTTTGCCCAAAATGTAGAAAGAAACATGCTCTAAGGGAATGTCCCCTGGATGCAAAAGTTGTGGAAACATGCGTGATTTGCTCAGAAAGTCATGAGACCAAGGATTGTCCTTCAATTCATGGGCTCAAAGCTATCTTTCAAGAAGATCCAAATTCAGTAGAATCCCTTTGTTTTGTTTCAAGAAGACCTTGGCAAGGACAACAAAATCAAGGATTTAACAATCCTATGAATTTTTAGCTTCCGCCAAATTGGAATTCTTGGAAACAACCTTGGCCCCAACCTCAAAATCCATACCAATCATGGGCACAAGGGATGCAAAATCCTTATGGGAGATTAGCTCAATTTTATCAATATCCTCCATCTTTTAAAAATCAACAAAATCCACAACTTCCAAATCAAAACCCACAACTTTCATTGCCATTTCCACAACAACAACCTTCTCAACAAAATCCAAATCCTCAACTCTTGCTTCCATTTCAACAAAAGACAAATCAACTACCAGCCCAGCCATTGCCAGATCCCAACAACAAAAATCCTCAGAATGCTTACATGGTAGAGGGACAACAATTTCCTACCTATATAATTGTTCCTCTTAATGAAGTTCAACTCAGATCTGGTAGAGTTTTAGAAAAACCTTCTATAGATGTTCAAGAGCAAGGTACCTCTGAGGAGGATTCTCTTAAAGTCAATAAAGGTTCTGAGGAAGAATCTCTTCAAAACAAAATCATTTAAAAAGAAAAAGAAAAAGAGTCAACCCCCAAAACTCCTATAGTTTAGCAACCTGCATCTTCATCCATGCCTCCTTTCCCTGAAAGATTACAAATTGACAAAGAGGTGGAAAGACAAATCTTTTTGCCTGACTATGATTTTCTAGATGAATTAAAGAATGTATGTATCAAGATTCCCTTGCTACAAGCCATTAGAGAGATTCCTATTCTAGCAAAAACAATAAAGGAGTTGAGTCTTAAAAGACCAGGAAGGAAACCAAGAGATACAAGAAGAATCCACCTGGTAGGAAAAGTTGCAGATATCATGATGGGAAAAATTACCATGCAGAAGTATGTAGATCCAGGTAGTCCAATTGTCAAGACAGATATAAATGGGATAGAAATTCCAAACACTTTGATTGACTTAGGGGCTGCTATAAACATTATGAGTAGACAGACTATGAAACATCTTAAACTTCCTAATCTTCTTTTTACACCCACCTTACTGCAACTTGCAGATAGATCAATAATCAAACCAGATGGTGTACTAGAAGATATTTCAGTCTCCTTAGATTCTTGTGAATATCCAATAGATTTCATGATTTTGACTCCTAAGAGTAATTTAGGAGGACATCCACTCATCTTAGGAAGACCTTGGCTAGCCACAACTGATGCTTTCATTAGTTGTAGATCTGGAGATATGTACATTTCTGAAGGTAGTTCGACAAAGAAATTCAATCTGTATCCTCTAGCAAAGGCAATTACAGAAGTAGGAGACAATGAATGGGTCGACGATGAAGATATTATACAACCTGTCTTTATTGTCTCTGAAATTAGTGAAGATAGTCAAATTTTGAACACATTAGAAAATTTTGAAACATCTTCAGAATATGACCACACACAATTACAGTTAGATTCTGATATTGAATATTAATCATCAAGACAAATGTCTCTTTACTCTATGGAAGAGTTTGGTAGCTCTACCATTGAAATTTTTCCAGGAAAAACATTGAATATCAACAAAAAATTGGAAAAGACACAACAGGAAGAGCTAACCAAAATCTTGCAAAAACATTCTACTGCATTTGCATGGGAGTACACTGATATGAAAGGTATTGATCCTAAGACTTGCATCCATCATATCTATATCGGGGAAAACAATAGACCAATCAGACAACCTCAGAAAAGGATGAATCCAAATCTTAGGGAGATAGTGATAGAAGAGCTCCAAAAACTACTCAATGTAAATTTCATTTACCCAATTTCAGATAGATGATGGGTTTCTCCTTTGGTTATAGTACCTAAAAAGAATGGTAAATGGAGGGTATGCATTGATTTCAGGGAATTAAATAAAGCAACTTTGAAGGATCACTTTCCTTTGCCCTTTATCAATCAAGTATTAGATACATTAGCAAGCAAAAAGTACTTTTCATTTCTGGATGGTTTTAGTGGTTATAATCAGATTCAGGTAGCACCTGAAGATCAGGATAAGACCACATTTACCTGTCCATGGGGAACTTTTTCTTATTGAGTGCTTCCTTTTGGATTATGTAATGCACCTGCAACATTCCAAAGAGCAGTACTAGGAATTTTTTCTGATCTAATCCATGATTGTGTAGAGGTTTATAAGGATGATTACAGTTTATGGTGATTCGTTTGAAGAAGCATTAGAAAATTTGGAAAAGTCCTTATAAGATGTAAAGAAGCAAACCTTTCACTAAGCCATGAAAAATGCTTTATGATGTTTACTGAAGGTATTATTTTAGGACATCATATTTCAAGGGATGGGATTAAAGTTGAAAGATCAAAAGTTAAAGTCATCTCCAAGTTACCTATTCCAAATTGTCAAAAAGATGTTAGAAGTTTTCTGGTATTTACTGGATATTATAGAAGATTTATAGAAAACTTCACCAAAATAGCATCTCCACTATTTAAACTGCTTACAAAAGACTGTGAATTCAAATGGGGTCCTGTTTGCCAATCAGCGTTTGAAACTTTGAAAACAAGAATATCTGAAGCACCTATCTTGAGAGAACCAAATTGGAAACTTCCTTTCCATATTTCTACAGATGCTTCAGATACAGCTCTAGGGGCTGTATTGGGACAGAAAGATCTAGTTCCTTATGCCATTTACTATACTAGTAAAAATTCAAATCCTACTGAGTTGAACTATACTGTGACTGAAAAAGAGTTCTTAGTTGTTGTTCATGCAATCAATAAGTTTAGACATTATATAATAGGCTATGAAACTTTTATTCGTACCGATCATTATCCAATTAGATATCTAATGAACAAACCCATTACTAATGGCAGAGTTACAAGGTGGCTCTTACTTTTACAGAAATTCAATATTACTGTGTTAGATAGACTAGGGAAACAAAACACAGTAGCTGATTTCTTGTCTACAATTCAGAATACTAAAGAAGGCTCTCCTATAGAGGACATGTTTCCTGATGAATATTTATTTGCAGTAACTACTAAGACTCCTTGGTATGTAGATATAGCTAACTATTTGGTTACAGGGAAACTGCCTCCACATTTATTTCCTGGTGAAAGAAGAAAGATTATTCAGGAGAGTTCAAAATATTCATGGATTTCTAACGAATTTTTTAAAACAGGGCTAGATCTTGTGATCAGAATATGCGTTAGAGAAGATGAGATGCCTGATATTCTCAAAGCGTGTCATGATGAAAAATGCGGCGGACACTTTGCTGACAAAAGGATTGTCTATAAAATACTCTCTTTAGGATATTATTGGCCATCCCTCTTTAAAGATGCAAAACAATATGTCAGAAGATGTGACAGCTGCCAAAGAGTAGGGAAACCTACCGTCTCAAATGAGATGCCATTACAACCACAGGTACTCATCGAACCCTTTGAAAAATGGGCTTTAGATTTCATTGGACCTATTAACCCACCGTCTAAACAAAGAAAGTGTATATTGCTATGTACTGATTATGTTACTAAATGGGTAGAAGCCAAAGCATTATTTTCTACTACTGAGCATTCAGTTGTTAGTTTTCTTTATGAGGATATTTTTACTCGCTTTGGTGTTCCAAGAGAAATTGTGACAGATCAGGGAGGTCAATTCACACCCAAACTGGTGGAGAAGTTGATGGAAGAGTACAAGGTCAAGCACAGAAAATCTACTCCTTACTATCCGCAAGCAAATGGTCAAGTGGAGTCTACAAACAAAGTTCTTGAAGGCATCATTACCAATATTGTTCATCTACACAGAAGAGATTGGGCAGAAAGGCTTCCTGAAGCCTTATGGGCCGATAGAACTACATGGAGGAATACAACAGGACATTCTCCCTATGAACTTGTTTATGGGAAAGAAGTTCTACTTCCCCATTGAGTTCCAAGTTAGAACCTTCAAGATGGCAGTTCAATTCGGAATGGATCTATCAGAAGCCCAAAAGCATAGAATTGAGCAGTTGAATGAGCTAGATGAGATCAGACAAGAAGCAATCCTAAGAACTAATCCAGTTCAATATCAAAGAGCTAAGTGGCATGACAAATACATCAAGGAGAAAAATTTTCAAGAAGGAGATTTGGCATTGCTATTTGATTCCATGTTTAAATATTTCAAAGGTAAATTTCAGACTCATTGGCTTGGGCCATATGAGATTGACAAAGTCTTTAGCAATGGAGCAATAAGAATCAAAACCATCGATGAACATCAAACTCCTCTTATTGTGAATGGCCACAGATTAAAGATCTATCATAAGCCACTCTTATAGGAGGAATTTGTCAAAATCTTTCAAGATAATTCTGCAATAAGGCTGGTGAAGAAGAATCCTTCTTCTCCACCAGCCTAGTCTTTGTTCTTTCTGTTTTATAAAAAATAAATAAATAAATAAAAAATAAAAAATAAAATAAAATAAAATAATTTTGTATAAGCCTGAAAGCCAATCAGTGATTGGAAGTCTTATATAGAAAATACAGGGCGAAAATCAGAAACTTCTGACGCCCTATATTTTTCAAAAAAAATCTTTCCTCATTTTATTCATAGTTTCACTTCATTTCACTCCATTTCATTTCATCATCTCAGTCTACCAATAAAATTCCTTTTATGACCAGTTTTCATATATCATTCACTCAGCCATAATTCATTTCTATCCATCTCCATTCAGTCATGTGCTCACTGTGTTAGTTTCCACCGCTAAATTCAGTTTCTGCTGCTAAAAACTGATTCTGCAACTAGTTTTTTATTCCGCAGCTAACACTTTGTTATTCAGCACTGACAGTCAAATGTTAGCCAAATAATAATGGGAACCAAATGGAGGTATGACAAAGGACAATATGTTGAAGATATAAAGCACCTAAAGAACCAACAGGAAGTAGCTAATCAAAGGTCAGTGAGCGGAAGTGGTAAGGTTCTAAGGTAATAAAAATTCATTTCAAATAGCATTTTAAAGCACATTCTGTATAGTTATGAAACCACGGCTCCATTATGTGTAATGATTAGCATTGATAGCTTCCATAACCGCTCCATGACCTTTACATGATTCCTCCACGAACCTTGCATTAATTTTTAACGGCCTCATGATCCACCTCCGAATTTAACTTGTGTTTATTTGTACGTTCGCATTCCACCTGCTGAGCTGAGTAATTATGAGGATGTAATCTATTTGATCACAGCTCTTTCCAGCCGCACAAATCCGCAGTCATTTTGAGAACGTGTTCACGCCTATTCTGCAGTCTTCTAGTTCAAAAGCCAGGCTCAATCTATTTCCATATTATCCATTTGTTATTTCTAGCTTGTTTACATCCCCATGAACTCATTTTCATTACTTGTTCTTTTTCCACAAACCTTCTTCATTCCCCGCTAACACAGTCGTTTCACCTCCATCAATCCATTACTCACAGTCCATCACCCATAGACGTATTTTAAGGCAGGAGGAAGGAATGGGTTTTCTACTAAGAGCAGAACCGGAAGGGCCTAAATTCATGGAGGGGTATCCACAATTGAAAAGCATACTAAAGAAGGCACGGTGGCTACAGTTCATCCAAAAATTCAGAGGTTACAATAAAGAAGTTACGAAGACATTTGCGAGGTCTTTTAATGGCGTGGAAGTTAAGGTTGGAGATCTTAAATTTTCAGTCACAGAGGCATCTATCGCAGCAACAACAGAACTCCCACAGGAGGGGGAACGGTGGTTCAAAAACAAAAGCTTTGATGAGAGGGCTTGGAGGATTATCCTACGCAATCCAGGTATGGATATAACCATTTTCAAACGTGGTATCCCTGTCTCTGCTTTAGAGGAAAAGTGGACTAGTCTATTATTGATAATCTAGAGGTTTATTACATGTGAAGGATGGTTTGGGTCCATGTATATGTACCACACCCGGTTGCTAATGAATTTTCTAGAAAATCAAACCATCAATTTGCCTTACTTTTTATTGAATAGCCTGAAAAAGATGTCCATAACTGTACAAAAGAATCTGGAGGACATAGAACCCCACTTGTACCATCAGGGCCTTATAAAAATTTTGATTTAAAAACAGTTGAAGGAAAAGAAGGACACCTGGGAACAGTTTTTGGTTAGAAACTTCTTTCAAGATCCACTTAAAACACCCGAGAGCAGCTCAGCAAGGAAAAGTAGGAGAAAAAAAACAAGTGTGAAAATTCAGGACACTCCTACTAACATAGCTAAAGAAACTAATAAGGAAGAGGAGCTGTCTGAAAGTAGGAAGGAAAGAACTGAGGTTAGGAAGCAAAGAAAATTAAAGGGGAAAAGAAATATTGAAGTTGTCTATCAAACCCCAGAACATTCCTCAGAAGAGGACCACCAAATACTTTCTGAAAGACTAGTTTACCTTTAGAAACAATCAGCTACAGCAAAGAAAAAAGGGAAAGAAAAATAGAGTGTGGAGAAAGGAGACACTAGCTCACAGAATCTAAGGAGGAGCTCTAGACTTGAAGGAAAACTGAGGAAAATACAAACTAAATGGCCCCACTTTATTGATTTAGGAGGGGAAACACCAGAACAACCTCCAAAAATCCCTCCTGGCCATAGTCCACACCATACTCCTATTCCTCAACCAAATTTTGAGATCAGTCTTTCTCAGCCAGATTTTGAGATTAGTCCTTCTCAGCCAGATTTTGAGATCAGTCTTTCTCAGCCAGATTTTGGGGACAACCCAAGAAAGACTACACCTGAGATAGATCCAACCCAACAAGAAATGTATGATTATATTAAGTCATTGGAGAAGACTGCCATAGATCAAGGCACTTCATCTGCCCAGCCTAATTCAGCTCAGGAAGCTATAATCCAATCACTGAAATAGGAAGTTTTTGAACTGGAGGTCCTAAATAGACACATCAAAAGAGAAAATGAAACATTGAAAGAACAGAGTAGGTTAGATAATATTATTCACGACAACACCATGTTGCATCTTGGGCTGTGGCAGAAGAAAAATAGAAAATTGAAGAAAAAGAGCAAGAGGTTGAGCAGAGCTCTCATCAACCTCAAATTCAAGTGCCTAATGAGGAAGCCTAGGATGACAGTGGTACCAAGAAAGAAGAAAATAAGGTTGGATGTGTTGGCAGAGGTCTTAGAACACATGAACTATATGAAGGATGATCACAGTTTTGGTTGCATGAGTACATGCAACACCTTCACAGTGGGGGTATGTTGAGCTCTGAAACTACATCTCCTCTATGCACTTTTCTAGACTTTTTCCCCTCACCAGTGCCTCACAAGCTATCAAAAATCATTACATATTGATTCTGAGAGTACATTTAAGTGGTTTTCTAATTATGTTTTTGTGTTTGCTATTTGACTTAGATTTTTCTCATCAGCTACGGAATGCAGCCACTTTCCATAGCTGACTTGAGATTCTGCAGCTGTTTTTGTTGATCTCTAAGTTACAGGTGTCATCAAGAAAAATGAAGCACGTGGGCAGTTTAGGAATGATCTGGACATGGATCAGGTCCTATTGGTTCAGCTAAATGCGTAGAAGAAAGCCTTGGTCAAATAGTGGTCAAACGAAGAGTTCTATGGCAAACAGGTCTCTATTTCAACACATAAAGGGTCCGAGACCGTTCCTAGATCCATGGGTTCATGTTGACAGCTGTAGACTGCCTCCACGATGTAAATCCAACAGACATCTTTTGGTAGATTGAATGACCTTGGCAACCATCATGCTAAGCTCACAGATGTTGTCTTTTTACGTGTCTTCTGGTGAAGAAGCTCCATAGGAAAAACAGTTATGTAATTTCCCTTATAAATAACGCATTTTCAAACGCATGTAGTTAGTTTTTTTTGATGTAATCTTGTTGTTAATTTTATGTACTATGCCGTGATACTGGTGTTGCTGTTGTAACGAGAGGATCCTTCCTCTATTTTGTAATATAATAAGACTTTGTTTTATATGACTGTGTGAGCATAATCTTGGATTGACAATGTGTTAACCAAGGCCGTGCAGAGGGCCCCTGCTGGCTAAGGTTTCGTTCTTTATTTCTGTAAAGTTTTCATATGTTGTTGTTTTATTTCCATTGTAGATATTTCATAGTTTGTTCACTTGTGTATATTTCACATTTCAGTTATGGTGTTAATGTTTTATTCCTGTACATGATTTCCCAAGCGTTGTATATTTTTACTAACACTGATCAGTGTGTTTCAGGTTAGGATAGGCCCAGGTATTTTCATACAATTTTTGCAATAACTAGTGACATGAGATTAACCTCTTTGCTGACTTTGTTTTCTTAGCTTTTCAATTCCAGTTATGCTTTGATTTCAGTCTTATTCATTTGTTGTTGACAATTAGTTTAAATATAAAATTCTTCATGCCATTTAATGTTATCTCTAGAGCCATGGCTTAACCCCGAAAAGCTACTTGGCGAGCTATCGAATTTTGATTGAAGTGATTTGATTCTTCATGTTATTGACGTTATCTCTAGATCCATGGCTTAACCCGGAAAAGCTACTTGGCGAGCTATCAGACTATAAGTGAAGAGACTTGATTTTATTTTTATTTGCAAGTAGATAATTTAGATATCAATTCCTCATGTTATTGACGTTATCTGCAAAGCCATGGATTAACCCGAAAAGCTACTTGGCAAGCTATTGGACTATAAGTGAAGTGAATTAGTTTTACTTTTATTAGTTTGCAGTTTTTGATTTGTTTGAGTGAAATAGATTAACTTTTATTTATGTATTTAGATGAGAAGCAGAGATAGAGATTTCATGATCAATAGTTCATCATTTGTTTGATTCAGATAGCTGCACATTTACATTTTGTTTAGCTACACATTTACATTGTTGTTCAAGTATTAATTTCATCACTAGAATGTTTTGAGATCCTCTGAAGTGTTAAGTTCAGGAAGTCATCATAAAGGACATAATTGCCTTAAAATATATACCCATACTTGCCTTATAAAGTATTCTTAAAACTTAGGAATAGGATTTCCATTTGCATTAGGAGACAAACCAAGATAAAACCCCCAAAAACAAGATAAAAATTGAAAAAAAATAAAAAGTAAGAAAGAGGTTGCCTTGCACATATAGTGCGCCACACTTCATCGGTTTACGACTCCCAGATTGATAATTAATGTAGCAATTTAGGACATACTAAATTGACTAAACAACTTTGAACTGCAGAATACCTCCCGACGAACCAACAAGTATAGGCAAGCAATCTCCTTGAATGTTGTGTTTGGTGTATCACAGTGTACAAGGCGGCCGACTCGGTTACCTAAGGATGGATAGAAACCTAGTGTTGTCCTCCCATATATACCCAAAAGTACATGGAGGCCCAATCCGTATAAGCGATGTCTAATACAAACTGGACAGTGAGAGCATTCACATATACTTTACGTACTGTAACACCACCCTATATATACCCGAAGGTATGTGGACGAGCTATGATATACTCACTTACGTGGAATGAGATATCACACTCGGGATGTATTTCAGACAAGTTAGCGGCAACTGCTTTGTTTTATGACACTGGAACACGTCTCTAGCCTAGATCTCTATATGTTTTTCTTTAGGTGACAATGCTCCCTTAGGTAAATTCAGATAAATTTTAAGTTGATCTTCTTTAGAATTTTCCTTTCAAGGTTCACCATATGATATATATTTGCAATTCCTAAAATTCAACTATCATGATAAAAATTCTTTTCATTCAATTGAACAATGAAACCCTTAGCTAGTAGGCATAGAGCGATCAGATCTTTGACAAAAAGCAAAGAGCACATCTAATGCAATTTCCCTAGCTATTCCTTTCAAGCATTCACAAACTACAATATAAATGATGTAAATTTTTCTTTTCAATTCCCTTAATGTTATGGTGAACATAAATGAAACTAATTCACATACAATCAATCAATCTTTTTATAAGAACGAAGACTTTACGACAGTTCAGTTTCAAAGGAAAAGAAGACTTCTATGACACTTTCTTTCGAACAAAGATTAATCGACTATAATCTAACTTTGACTATAGACTACTAATGACAAAGAAAACATTTAAGAAACATTAATCAATTAAATCAAAGTAGGGCTAGACAAGGAGATAGAAACTTGTTCTCTAAGACATGACATTCATTGATCATTTAGCAAACAAACAAATAGAAAAAAGTTGGCAAAACTCATTCCAAAGGTGGGAAACTGACCCTAGGAGGATCAGCGCAGCCCTGAATGGGAGGAAATGCACTTCAGAGCACTGTCCCTAAGCCAAGGGTGCTCTATAGTGCACTGTGTCCCTCACAAGCCTGCACTGTTGAGAGTAGACATTTCAAAAGGCAATTTGACATAGTTTTGACCAAATTTTCAATGCAAAAGAGTTGAATTACAATCTATGAACACAAGTAATATCTGCAAGGATGTCCTAGGAGGTGGATAACCTACTAGGAAAGATGATCTTCCCCAATGGATTTGACAATTTGTTTTGGACAATTGGGTATCTACGAATGAATACTAATTCCCTAGATAAGTAGCAATATCTAGAACAACAGTTTAAAGTGTTTTAGTCTTTTCCTATAAGCAATAGATAATATGAGAAGATGAGAAAACCTACTTGTAGTTCCGATTTCCTCTCATCTCCTTTATATCGATCCCATCGCTCCTTCCTGTACTTAATATTCTTGAGAAGTACCTATAAACACAACAGAAAATAAAGAATCGATCAATGCAAAAGATCTATTGAATATAAGTGAAAGGAATCAGATACAATTTTCACATATAAGCATTATAAAACAATACAAACATATGGGAGAAAGGTTTAAACACTTTATTGAATAGAAGAAGGAATTACAACCATTGATGTCTGATTCAAAGCCATTCCTCCAGCTTGGATGCCATCCACATAACATCAAAAGCATGACAAACATGTAGTATTACAATACTTGCTTCAAAGCCAAATCTCATAGCAACATTATCTCCCTACAATTCAACATAATCTAGCCCCTGATCACATAGATGAGTGGTTAATTATAGGAAGATGAAGGAGGTTTTGTCATAAATGGTGGCATTGAATGGACTTCCATACTTAGAATTTGTTCCATGGAGGAAGGGATGAGAGGATAGGATGCATCTTAACTCATTCCTCATCCATTTTCGAGCTCATAGGAGTTGATAAGCGAGGGAATCTTCTAGATGACTCCAAAATATAAGACTATTCCCCAAACCCTATGTGAATTTCACTCAATCTCGCCCAGCAGAGGTGAAGGGAAGCCTAAGTGCTCTACAGAGCACCCTCGCATGGACTTAACTGCTCTACAGCGCACCCTTACATGGGCCTACATGCGCTGGTCCCTCTATAGGTTATTTTTGGATGCCTTCAAGTCATGAAACTATCTGGGAAGGAGGCATTCATAGGGGTGACTTGTTTAGGGCATGTAGCAACTAAAATTAGCATTTGATGAGCCCTAAAACACTGATCTAGACGATGGGATTGATGTGCCCAAATGGATCTGTAATACTTGTGATTCTCTCTGGCTTTCTTGTGAGTGTTATCTCATCCTCTAATTTTCTTTTCATCCTTCTGAATCAGGTTTATCAGATTCGCAATCCAATATTCTCATGGCCTCTTTCCATCCACATCATTTTCTGCGTTTGGATTTCTTGGAAAGCCCTCCAAATTCTGAGAATATTTTGACTAGTGCTTCACTATGTCTTCCATCCGATTGTGTTTTCGTACTCTGTTTGGCTAGTGCCTTTTCTTTTTGAAGCTTCATCCTCTCAATCTGTTTTTGAGTTATGGTATTTTGGGATGGAGGTTTATGCGGAGAACCACTAAGTCCTTGAGACCCAGTACTCAATTTTTTCACTGCAAGTTTCTACGCATATTTTCTCATTTCATTGAACCCAAATCCCATCACCCTATATACAAATTTGTGAGCGATACCTCTAACATAAATCAAATTTGTAATGGTGTAAAATCTGCGAGATCGTACGCCCATTGGCCTAGCACCCCTCTCTCTAATCGTATGGTTCATGATGTAGCAATATTTTCTCTTGCAAGCATATATGAAGAGTTTTCCCTTATCATAGGGCTTGCCGAAACAATGCAAAATATGTGATAGATGAATCCGAAGGCGATGGTGGTACTATTGTTAAGGAAGATCATGATTGTAGCATCTAACTTTAAGCCTTCAATGCAGTGAGTGAATGAAAAATAGCGCAAATGATCAATTCCAATCCACTCGCGTACCATGAGAAGCACTTCGTAGTAGTGTTGAGAAATGATGAGGTCAAGCTGCTATGTCGAGAGGTCGACCTACTTTGTAACTAAATTTTTAAGTAACTCTAATCAATTGGATGGCTCAAACTATTTTAGTCACCCAACACCTAAATCAAGGACCCACGAAATGTAAACGTAATTTGAGAGGGGAGTTAATTTCAAAGGGGAACGCCTTACGACATAATTATTATTAAATATAAACTAAACATTAATCTAATGACTATAGTTCAATCATCTAACATTAAAATTATGAAAGCCCTATTCCAAAATAAACATACCTATTTATATAATTATAAAATTATAAAATATAACTATCAAATAAAAAAGAAACCATATACTAATAAAAAAATATTGACAATTTTTTTAGAATTTTTTTATTTAATTATAATGTTATGAGTTGTATATATATGTGGAATACACTCCCACTAAGTCTAGTAGATTTTAATGGCTATAGCCCTTCAAATCATTATATCTTCTTTGTTTATTATTTTATATTTTTTGAAAAGTAAAATAGAATACTAACTAATTTAATTAAATTTTTTATAGTTTTAAATAAAAATTATAATTATAATGGTAAATACCGGAAGGGACATGTAGGAATTTACAAGGTAAGTTCCTCAGAAATAATACCAAAAGGACACCGCTCACAACCAGATCACAGATCAATACACCAGTATTTTTGACGTGGTTAAAACCATCAAAGAGGGAAACAGTCCACGACCTGTCCCAACGTGGGTACTACAGGCAATTTATTAATCAAAGAATGAAAATTTACATAAGCTTCTCTCATGCACGAATTACCAGAACAATGACCCTCCATGCGATTTAAATAGAACTCATGGACCAATCGGGTGTGAAGCCACGGATCAAGTGTTGGTAATACCAAGGAGAGAATGAACCGTCGGATCACTACATATCGTGACCGTCGGATTGTAAGTTACAAAATGTACAACGGTAAAGAAACACACTTTACCTAACTCTATACCTAACTCTACACTAGACCAAGTTGAACTTAACTATATCCTATGTGTCGGAATATCCTAACATCCCCCCTTAAGAACAACTTGGGATAGGATTGAAGGATTTACAAATATGACACAATAGGAGAAGGAAGGAGGCACTAGAGCCTATCCCCCCTTAGTGACAACTTCCTGAACTCCAAGCATATATCGAAGTTTAGTGAACTTCGCCTCTGTGAGAGCCTTTGTGAAGATGTCTGCAACCTGATCATCTGTTGAACAATATTGCACTTCAAGAACATGGTCATGAATGAGCTTTTTGATGAAGTGCATGTGTAGTTCAATGTGTTTGCTGCGCTGATGCTGGACTGGATCTTTGCATAGCTGAATGACACTTTGATTATCACACCAAAGTGTGGTTGGATGCTGCTGCTCAAAGCCAAACTCTGATAGGATCTGACGAAGCCACAAGGCTTCCTCACTAGCTTCCACGACACCAAGATACTATGCTTCTGCTGACGAAAGAGAAATGGCAGCCTGTTTCTTACAAGCCCATGTAATAGGTCCTGAACCAAGAGTGAAGACATAACCGACAGTAGACTTCTGATCATCAGGGTCACCAGCCCAATCAGAATCAGTGAAACCAACTAACAGAGGAGCTGCTTTGGCACTGTAATGAATCCCAAACTGTACTGTACCTCGAACATAACGAAGTATTCTTTTAGCTGCTTTCCAATGACTTTCACGGGGGTTTTGCATAAAACGAGCAACAAGGCCAACAGCAAAGGAAAGATCAGGACGAGTATGGGTTAAATACAAGAGTTTTCCTACAAGTTGGCGATATAAGGTAGCATCAACTTCAGGAGAAGTACAAGAGACTGAAAGTTTGACTCCAGACTGAAAGGGAGAAGGGGTTGGCTTACAGTCTTCCATGTGAAAATGACGAAGAATATCACAAGCATACTTGGACTGGGAAAGGAAAATACCCTCCTTGGATTGCAAGACTTGAAGACCGAGAAAATAGTGTAAGTGTCCTAAGTCTGTCATTTCAAATTTCTTTTTAAGGCTGGACTTCACATGGTTTATAAGGTTGGGATCACTACCAGTAAGAATAATATCATCAACATAAAGAACAAGGATGATAAGAGAGTTGCCCACTTTCTTGGTGTAGACAGTATTGTCAGAATGACACCTAGAAAAGCCAGATTCTAAAAGAAAGCTATCCATTTTGGCATACCAAGCCCGAGGAGCTTGCTTGAGGCCATAAAGGGATTTCTTAGGTCGACAAACAAGGCTGGAGTCTGTTTGTATGAAGCCAATGGGTTGTTCCATATAGATTTCTTCCTGCAAGTCCCCATGCAAGAAGGCAGATTTAACATCCATCTGATGGACTTCCCATTTTAAAGAGGCAGCAAGGGAAAGAACAAGGCGGATAGAGTTCATTTTGGCAACAGGGGAGAAGGTTTCAGTGTAGTCAATGCCTTCAACCTGTGAAAAGCCCTTAGCAACGAGACGAGCTTTATGTTTATCAACTTTCCCATCTGGTCCATACTTGGTTCTCTAAACCCATTTACATCTAACAAGTTTGCGTCCCTTTGGTAGAGGAACAAGATCCCATGTATCATTTGTCATCAATGAAGGATATTCTTCATTCATAGCTGCTTCCCAATGTGGATGGCCTGAAGCTTCTGCAAAAGTGTCAGGATCATGATTTACTGGAGCTTGAGCCAGTAAAGAATAGGCTCTTTCAAACTGAGAACGTGTACGTCGCTGATCTGTAGGATCACCGGCAAGATCACCTACTGCATCCCGAGTAGCACAGACCCATCTTCGAAGTTGAGGATCCTGAGAAGGTGGGGGAGGATTATCATCCTCGCTTTCATCATCTGAAGAAGAAATCTTTTCAAAAGTAGAAGAGATAGGAAGAGGTGGCACATCCGCCGGACTAGGCTCGCAGGCCGATTTATTTTCATCAAATTTTACATCTCTTCTAATGATAACATTTTTGGACTTAAATGGAATAAGTCTATAAGCTTTTACATCTTCAGAATATCCAACAAAAGTACATTTCTCACTCTTAGGTTCTAAAGCTTTATGCTTTTCATGTGGAATATGGGCCCATGCTTCACTTCCAAACACACGAAAGTGACTTACATCTGGTTTAATGGAACTCCAAGCTTCTTCTGGAGTGATATTCTCTAGAACCTTAGTAGGAGTGCGATTGATTATATAATTTGCACAATTAATTGCTTCGGCCCAAAAACTAAGACTGAGTCCTTTAGATTGCAGCATACAATTAGCCATTTCCTTTAAGGTGCGATTTTTCCTTTCAGCTACACCATTTTGTTGTGGAGTGTATGCAACAGTATGTTGCATTTGAATTCCATTTTCGGTGCAAAAGTTGATGAATGTGTTTTCAACATATTCTCCACCATTATCAGTTCTTAGCTTAAGAATTTGATGTCCAGATTGTTTTTCAACAAAGGCTTTGAAGGCCAAAAATGTGTTAAATACTTCGCTCTTGAGTTTTAAGAAGTATACCCAAGTGCGTCTGGAGAAATCATCAATGAAAGCTAAGAAGTACTTGCAGCCAGAGAATGAAGCAACAGGAAGAGGACCACATAAATCACTGTGCACAAGCTGTAAAGGGGCTGAGGCGTGCCAAGAGGCACGTTTGTCAAAACTGTCCCGATGATGTTTTCCGAGTACACATCCGGAACAAACACCATCTCTGCAAGATACCATAGGAAGACTTGTCACCATATTTTCTTTACATAGATGCTGAAGGGAGCGATAGTTTAAGTGACCAAATCGCTCATGCCAAAGTTTGCTCACTTCATCATTATGAGCAACAAATACTGAGGGAAGATTTGATGACCCAAAGTTGTGAAACTTATACAACCTTGTGGAATCATCAGCAAGACCAGTAGCTAGAATCTGTTTAGGATCTTTTAGATCCTTGATTACAACATCATGAGGTGAAAATTCAACAATTTTACCTTCACCTGAATGAGTTATCTGATAGATAGATAGAAGGTTGCAGGATAAGGTTGGAACACATAATACATCATTAAACTGACCATTGTCTAGATGAACAGTTCCAGTCCCTACAACATTAAGAGATCTATCATCACCAACATATATATTTTTGGTGTTACAATCATTTAAAGAAGAAAACATGGCTTGGTTTTTGGCCATGTGATAAGAGGCTCCAGAATCAATGAGCCACTCATGAGAATGAGAAGAAGAAGAAGATACATTTAATGCATAACCAGACTGAGATGATTGACAACGACATGCAGAAAGTGCCATTCCGGAAGTTGAAGTTGAAGTAGGCTCCACATGGATGTTATGTTTCTTCATTGCGGCTTCCAAGGCTTCCATCTTCTTAAAGCATTTAGATTCTAAGTGGCCATCTCGATTACAAAAGTTACAATGTCTATCAGTCTTCTTCCATTTGTTTTTATTGGTCTTATCATTTTGCTGAAATGATCTTTCATTTTGAGGCTGAGTTGGTTTAGGACCATTCTTTTGAGGATATGACTTCTTAGGATTCTTTGAATTTGGTTGCTGCTGGGCGGCTAACGCTTTCGTGGAAGAGTTTCCAAGATTAAGAAGACCAAGGTGTAAGAGTTTTTCTTGTTCTCTTATTAAGGAATCACAAAAGGAGTCAAAGGAAGGGGCCTTGTAGTCTTTTCCTTGACAAATGAAAGCTTCCCTTGTAGAATGGAAAGTGGAAACAAATACAGAGTAGGCTGGTCCCAACTTAGTAAGGATGGAATAAATAAGGTTACCATCTTCTTTCTTAACTTTAACACCTTCCAAGAGATATCTAAGGGTCTTGAATTTGGACAAGAAATCTTCAATGCAAGAAAAATTATTAGGATCCAAAGTAAGCAACTCATTTTCAAGTTGATGGGCTCTAATTTCATTTTTAATCCCAAAAACTTTAGCGAGTTTTTCTAATGCTTCATGAGGAGTCTCAAGTTCTGCAATGTGGAATCTAAGATCAGGAGAAATAGACATCCCTATCAAACCACGTGCTTGATCTTGTCTATTTTCCCATTTTGCAGCCTTGTCTTCATCTTTTGGTTTCTTCTCTTGGTCTGTGGCTATTCTGAAGAGACCTTTACTTCTAAGTAAATCTTCCATGTAGGCTACCCATTAGAAGTAGTTAGTGCTGTCAAGAATGACTTGGCATGGACTTTCCATTTAAAAAAAAAAACTGAAGCTGAAGATGCTGAAAGTAAGTGTTCCAATGGATAGATCTCGAAAAAATAGGCGGTTTTAAAAAAAACGGCTCTGAAAAAGGCTTCCGGATGAAGAAGTTATGGCTTTTTGAAAACAAATTGTTGACGTTGCCGGCAAAGTGCGCAAATGTGCGGGAATGAAAAAATCCGCCCCCACAAAATGGAGACTTGAACCCAAGACCTCTACTCTCTTAAAATAGCTTTGAACCAATTGATCTATACAAAAAATTTGAGAGAGAGAGAGAGAGAGAGAGAGGGGGGGGGGGGGCCTTGGTTTGCGTGCTTGCCTTGAGAAAGCTCTTTTTCCCTACAAAACACAAAACACAAAACCCAACACGAATATGCAAAGAAAAACGAACCTTACGGCTCGAAGTTAGCTTTAGCCAAAAAACTAGAAACTAAAAAAAAAAAGTCTCAAAGTTAGCTTTAGCCGAAAAACTAAATATTTTTCTCAATGTTTCTGATTTTCCGAGATCACACTAAGGTGCAGGGAAAAGAGCATACGCATGAGAAAAATCCTTCCTTTCTGTTTCTGATTTGCCCAGATCGCACAGATTCGCAGGGCAAAGAGCATACGTAGAAATGAAAGGTATAGATCCGGTTAAAAAAAAAGGCTAAATAAACCGAAACCAAAATAAGCAGAGAGAAAATAACAGTAAACTGCAAAAAACACTGTATACCTCCCGATCTGAAAAATGACGCAGCTAGGGCTACCAGAAACCTTTTTGCGTGAAACGAAAGGGGTTCCTCACTGGAACAGATGCTCCGAATGCAACAGAGCAGTCCTCTCGGCCCGAAAGCAGTCATAAATAACAGATCTAGGAAACGACAGCCGCATGCAGTTCTACCGGCTTCAGATTTGGATCACCAACGGACGCGGCCCTCAAATAGCTCTGATACCATGTAGGAATTTACATGGTAAGTTCCTCAGAAAGAATACCAAAAGGACACCGCTCACAACCAGATCACAGATCAATACACCAGTATTTTTGACGTGGTTAAAACCCTCAAAAAGGGAAACAGTCCACGGCCTGTCCCAACGTGGGTACTACAGGCAATTTATTAATCAAAGAATGAAAATTTACATAAGCTTCTCTCATGCACGAATTAACCGAACAATGACCCTCCATGCACTTTAAATAGAACTCATGGACCAATCGGGTGTCAAGCCACGGATCAAGTGTCGGTAATACCGAGGAGAGAATGAACCGTCGGATCACTACATATCGTGACCGTCGGATTGTAAGTTACAAAATGTACAACGGTAAAGAAACACACTTTACCTAACTCTATACCTAACTCTACACTAGACCAAGTTGAACTTAACTATATCCTATGTGTCAGAATATCCTAACAGGACAATGTAGCCATATATGGAGCACCAATATTTCCAAAAGGAGGAAAAGGACTAGGATTTCCATCAAAAGGAATTCCTTGATCGGTGGACTCCGGATTTGATGCCATATGTGTCAACCTAAGATTAGCTAAGGAGCGAGTGTGGAGGATGCTTAATCAAAGTATTATAACAAAACAAAAGAGGGATAATCTAGGGAAAAGGTTTACCAAGTAACTGTGAACTGCAGAATACCTCTCGACGAACCGAGAAGTACATGCTGGAAATCTCCTTGAATGTTGTGTTCGGTGTATCACAGTGTACAAGGTGGCACACTCGATTACCTAAGGATGGATAGAGAGCTAGCGTTGTCCTCCCATATATATCTGAAAGTACGTGGAGGCCCAATCCATGTAAGTGTTGTCTAATGCAAAACCGAACAATGAGAGCATTCCCATATACTTTATGTACCGTAACACTGCCCTATATACTCGAATGTACATGGATGAGCTACAATATACTCACGTACATGGAATGAGGTGTCACACTTGGGATGTATTACAGACAAGTTAGTGACAACTGCTTTGTTTTACAACGTAGGAACACGTCTCTAGCCTAGACCTCTATATGTTTTTCTTTAGGTGACAATGCTCCATTAGGTAAATTCAAATAAATTTTAAGTTGTTCTTATTTAGAATTTGCCTTTCAAGGTTCACCACGTGATATATATTTTCAATTCCTAAAATTTAACTATCATGATAAACATTCTTTTCATTCAATTGAACAACGAAAACCTTAGCTAGTAGGGATAGAGAAATCAGGTCTTTGACAAAAAGCAAAGAGAACATCTAATGCAATTTCCTTAGCTATTCCTTTCAAGAATTCACAAACTACAATATGAACGATGCAAGTTTTTCTTTTCAATTCCCTTAATGTTATGATGAATAGAAAGGAAACTAATGCACATACAATCAATCCATCTTTTTATAAGAACGAAGACTTTACGACAGTTCAGTTTCAAAGGAAAAGAAGACTTTTACGACACTTTCTTTCGAACAAACATTAATTGACTATAATCTAACTTTGACTATAGACTAGTAATGACAACCAAAACATTTAAGAAACATTAATCAATAAAATCAAAGTAGGGCTAGACAAGGAGATAGAAACTTGTTCTCTGAGACATGACATTCATTAATCAATTAGCAAACAAACAAACAGAGAAAAGTTGGCAAAACTCATTCCAAAGGTGGGAAACTGACCCTAGGAGGATCAGCGTAGCCCTGAATGGGAGAAAATGAGCTCTAGAGCATTGTCCCTAAGCCAAGGGTGCTCTGCAGTGCACTGTGTCCCTCACAAGCCTTCACTGGTGAGAGTGAGCCATTTCAAAAGGAAATTTGACACAATTTTTACCAAATTTTCAATGCAAAAGAGTTGAATTACAATCTATGAACACAAGTAAGGTCTGCAAGGATGTCCTAGGAGGTGGATAAGCTACTAGGAAATAGGATCTTCCCCAGTGGAGTCACCAATTTGTTTTTGACAATTTGGCATCTATGAATGAATACTAATTCCCTAGATAAGTAGCCATATCTAGAACAACAGTTTAAAGTGTTTTAGTCTTTTCCTATAATCAATAGATAAGATGAGAAGATGAGAAGACCTACTTGTAGTTTCGCTTTCCTCTCGTCTCCTTTGTATCGATCTTGTCGCCCCTTCCTGTACTTAATACGCTTGAGAAGTACTTGTAAACACAACAAAAAACAAAGAATCAATCAAAGCAAAAGATCTATTGGATATAAGTGAAAGGAATCAGATACAATTCGCACATATAGCATTATAAAACAATACAAAAATATGGGAGAAAGGTTCAAACACTTTATTGAATAGAAGAAGGAATTACAACCATTGTTGTCTAATTCAAAGCCATTCCTCGAGCTTGGATGCCATCCACATCACATCAAAAGCATGACAAACTTGTAGCATTGCAATAATTGCTTCAAATCCAAATCTCATAGCAACATTATCTCCTTGCAATTCAACATAATCCAGCCCTTGATCACATACATGAGTGGTCAATTTATAAGAATATGAAGGAGGTTTTGTCATAAATGGTGGCATTGAATGGCCTTCCATACTTAAAATTAGTTCCATGGAGGAAGGGATGAGAGGATAGGATGCATCTTAACTCATTTCTCATCCATTTTCGTGCTCATAGGAGTTGATAAGTGAGGGAACCTTCTAGATGACTCCAAAAGATAAGACTATTCCCCAAACCCTATGTGAATTTTGCTAAATCTTGCCTAGCACAGGTGAAAGGAAGCCTAAGTTCTCTGCAGAGCACCCTGGCATGGACTTAAATGCTCTGCAGCATACCCTTACATGGACCTACCTACGCTAGTCCCTCTAGAGGCTATTTCTGGATGTCTTCAAGTCATGAAACTGTCTGGGAAGGAGGCATTCAAAGGGGTGACTTGTTTAGGGCATGTAGAAATTGAAATTAGGGTTTGATGAGCCCTAAAACACTGATCTATATGATGGGATTGCTGTGCCAAATGGATCTGTAACACTTGTGATTCTCTTTGGCTTTCTTGGGAGTGTTCTCTTATCCTCTACTTTTCTTTTCATCCCTCTGAATTAGGCTTATCAGATTCACTGTCCAATATTCTCATGACCTCTTTCCATCCACATCATTTTCTACATTTGGCTTTCTTGGAAAGCCCTCCAAATTCTAAAAATATTTTGACCAGTGTTTCACTATGTCTTCCATCCGATTATTTTTTCATACTCTGTTTGGCTAGTGCCTTTGCTTTTAGAAGTTTCATCCTCTCGATCTATTTTTGATTTAGGGTATTTTGGGATGGAGGTTTATGCAGAGAACCACTGAGCCCTTGAGACCCAGTACTCAATTTTTTCACTGCAATTTTATCCGCATATTTTCTCATTTCAAAGAACCCAAATCCCATCACCCTATATACAAATTTGTTAGCGATACCTCTAACATAAATCACTAGAAAACAAATTTATAATGGTGTAAAATCTACGAGATCATATGCCCGTTAGCCTAGCATCCCTCTCTCTGATCGTATGGTTCATGATGTAGCAATTTCTCTTGCAAGCATGTAGAAGAGTTTTGCCTTATCATGATTGTAGCATATGACTTTAAGCCTTCGATGCAGTGAGTGAATGAAAAATAGCACAAATGATCAATTCCAACGGACTCGCGTACCATGAGAAACACTTCGCAGTATTTCCAAGCAAGGGTGAGGTCGACCTGCTATGTCGGGAGGTCAACCTGCTTTGTAACTAAATTTTCAAGTAACTCTAATCAATCAGATGGTTCAAACTATTTTAATGGCCTAACTCCTAAATCAAGGACCCATGAAATGTACACGTAGTTTGAGAGGGGGGTTAGCTTCAAAGGGGAACACCTTACGACGTAATTATTATTAAATATTAACTAAACATTAATTTCACGACTATAGTTCAATCATATAACATTAAAATTATGAAATCCCTATTCCAAAATAAACATACCTATTTATATAATTATTATAATTATCAAATTATCAAATATAATTATAAAATAAAAAAGAAACCATATACTAATAAAAAAATATTGACAATTTTTTTAGAATTTTTTTATTTAATTATAATGTTATGAGTTGTATATATATGTAGAATACACTCCCACTATGGCTATAGCCCTTCAAATCATTATATCTTCTTTGTTTATTATTTTATATTTTTTGAAAAGTAAAATAGAATACTAACTAATTTAATTACACTTTTTTATAGTTTTATATTAAAATTAAAATTATATATATATATATATAAATTATAATGTCATTAGAATTCAAAGCAAAACTTTCAATCAAAAGAACAGAACTGCTCCCTCCTTCAGGGGATATGGTTTCTTGGTGTGTCTTCGGACAGTTTCAGAGTAGAGTCATTTCTCTCTGAGTCAGTTGAGGGTTCTCTCCTCACTGCAACTGAATGCGTTAGCATCTGCTTGTAACTTTTTATCTATTTTATATATAAAAAGTTCGCTTTTTTCTCCGGAAAAAAAAATTAAATATTATATATTAAATATATATATATATATATATATATAGATATATATTAAAATTATAATGTCATAAGAATTCAAAGCAAAACTTTCAATCAAACTTTAAATTTTTATTTGAGACAATAGTATGTAATTGAAAGAAAATCAGAGGTTTCGCACTCATCAAACGCAAGTGAGTTTTGGTGGTATCCTACCACACTCGATCATCAATAATATTTGATTCATAATATTAGTCACCAATATAACTTTGTATGCTAAATCATCCTCATGACATAACCATCAACATCTTCATAATTGTGAGAAAAAACTAATGTAAATAGAGACATAATGGAACACATTATGCGTAACTGCTAGAGACGAAGGTACAGAAATCCTATACGCCACTGATCTTTTCCTTTATAGGATTGCAAAAGATACCATAAATAATAGAGACAATTTTTCTCCCTTCCAAAACCCTATGGAACTCTTTCAGGGTCTTACATTTAAAAACACTAATATAGGGAATCAAAAATATGCTCAAACAGAAAACACTCATTTTCTTCTAAAACTAGTTTCAAATCATAGATCTCGTCATTCTAATTCCAATGATGCTTTAATCACCTCAATCTTATACTGTGTGTGAAAGTTGTCACGTTTTGAAGGTTTTCGCAAATAACTAAAAATTCAACTTGCAAGGTTGACTGACCAGTTTTTACAATGGCATCATGCTAACATCAGTGGACTGGATAGGTGATACGGTGGTCGGAAGAGCCAATCTAGGGCTGAAAAGTCACAAAGAGTGATTGGTTGTGGTGTTTGTGGTTGTGCCAACCGTAGGACACAATGTGGCATAATGGGAGGCTTCCACATGGCCCAATGGGAGGTCGCCACATGGCTTTATGGTATTCGTCAAAATTTTGTTATGGTTATCAACTGACCCCATAGTAATCAAATCTTTGGCCTCATAGTTAACACCCAACCACCATACCTTTCTACCAACTTCGGCGCTAATTACAACTACCCGAAGAATTTAAATTTAAGTTTGAGTGGTTGATACGTTGGCAGGAGAGGGAAGAGCATGTGGCCCCAGCACCAAGTTCTATAATATCTGCATGAGCATGGTGACGATGAGAGGCCTGGGTCAGGAAGCCCTAGCCAGGGGTTCTACTTAACTCCACACGACCATCGATAGGGACACTAGAGGAGTGTTGGCGCATTGCCCTAGCCTACTATTGGGCACGGGATCCCCCAAGGCAAGTTTTAGGGCTTAAAGCCTAGATTTTGACCAAATCTGATGTAAAGACTCTGTGGTTTGCCGCACGAAGATTGTAAATGAGTCATAGGGTTGTCCGTCCTCTTTTCTGTAATGTAATATCGGCTTTATAGATCTACCCATGGTTAGCAAACCATGGGATTGTATAAATAGAGCGAGGGTCTAAGTTGTAAAAGGGAATAACCACGGAAGTCTGAAAGGTCTAATGATGATGAATTAAGACTTAGTCAAAGCGTTAATTCATGTCTTTGGGTCATAGAGTAGGAGAAGGCTCTACAACTAAGTGCACAGAGGCCTAGTAGTCCGCAGCTGAGTGCGCGGACCCCTGCAGCTAAGTGTGCAGGGTAGGTTGAGTCTGTAATTGATTGAAGCATTAATAAAGAGAAGTTTTACATCATTTATATGTATCTTTTTCCTATTTTTTGCATTGAATATGTTGGAGATAAATTCCATTTCTATTGTCTATATAATGCACAAACCTATATGAATGTGTTGATAAAGCGAATAGAAGATAAAGTATTTGTTTACGCAAAGATAGCTAGCTGTTATAAGAAGATACATAAGATCTGCGGTGTAACTTGGGGAAATAGCACAGATCGGTGCTTTAGCAGCGTGAAAGCACCTCAAACCCTAGTTAGGGCTACGCGAAGGTGATTATAATAGATCGTGAAGGCATCGAGGGTTAGGAAAGTGTGCGAAGTGACCTGTGCAAAGGTATTCAAAGTTGGACTACGCCGACCCCTCACACATCTCAAGGGTGTGGAGACTTGGTTCCAGAATCCCCCATACTGCTTTGGGTGAGACCTTAGCCCGCACTCCATGGGTTGTTGCCAAAAGGGCCAGTAATATAGGGATTTGTTTAGATAAATAACTCCGAACCTGGGTTAGGCCCGCTCAAGCCAACAAATGGTTCTGTTGCCAGGTTCAGAATCTGCATAGAGATGTATGATGTCGTACCATTGGAATTTAGCTAAGAAGGAAATTAAAGGTTGGCTAGACAGGAGGATTCACGAGTTTGCAGCAGAGGAGAACAAGAATCTGCGACTGAAAAAAGAAGAGTGGTTAAACTGCTACCTGTACACAAAGATCCACGAAATTTACTTCACATCTTTCCCTACTGAGCTATATGAGTGGAACCCGAAGCCAGCAGATAGCCAAGGAAGGTGGAAGCTCGACAATCCGATTTTGTGGACCCCAAAGTTGGTGTGCAGATTGGAAGCATCGGAGGATAATATTGCGTGCACCGTTGATGATTGGCTCGATCAGATTATAGGAGGATTCATTACCGAGTTCATGGTAGATACTTCAGTTAGCTATAGCGAGGCAAAGCGACGCTTTCTCAAAGAACCGTGAGATAAGTACGTAAAGTCTTTGAATACTTGGATTAAAAGGTTATTGTGTGAAAAGAGGGTTATGCAATTACCTTGATGTCTGGAGTTAGGCGAAATGGAGAAACCTATAGAAACGAAGGAAATAAGGGACCAGAGAATAGTCCTTTGATTTCACCTCCATAAAGGGATGAGGAAGAGCTCGCGAAGGTCTCACCATGAAGTGCGATCAATTTGATAAGGCAGAGGATTCCGCGCATACCACCCACACCCACACCACCACCAGCTGCACAGCCTTCACATCCATCTTCACCACCTTCGCCACCACCACAAGTTAATATGGCAAGCGCAATGAAGTCGCCTGTGTTCAAGGGAGTAGGACATGAAGATCCAGACCAGTTTTGATTCATGATAAGAGCCGTATGGGAAGCGCAGGGAGTTACAAATGATAATATAATGAAAGCGAAACTATTAGCGCTCAGCGGGATCGCAGGCTGACCTGGTATATTAAGCATTCTAATGACAATCCAACTATAGGGATCACGGATATCCAAATTGCGTTGAACAGAGAATTTAGTAGGCCGAATTTAGAGGCGCAGTCGATCATTGGATTGAAAGAGATCACAATGGTACTAGGCAAGACTCCTTGGGAGTTGGATTAGAGGCTAAAGTGCATGATTCACAAAGCTAATATGACTTTTATGGATGGACAACACCGTGAATGGTTTGTAGCATCGCTAATGCCACATTTGAGGAATGCGCTATCGCAACAAAGGTTAATGACTCAGGTAGAGGCCTTGGAGATCACGATGAGGCTGCATGAGACCTCGATACAAGATCCTAACTTTGGAGTTCAATAGATCCACGAGTAGTTGAAAAACTTATGCCTTGAGATGCAGAGTCTAAAGCAGGATAGAACAGCCCGAGAAGAAGTGCACGAAGAGGTATGGTGCGTTAAATTTCAGGGTCAGGGTCATGACAAGGACCATTGCCCGGTATTCGCGAATTACCTTGATGGAGGAGGACCGATGTTTTTAAGACCGGAGGCACAAGCAGGACCTAGCACGTCTCTTTCTTTATAATGCGTGATTTGTCAAGTAGGAGGAAATCATGCTACAGAAAACTGCCATTTGTTACAGAATTACACACAGAATTCGCAACAATTGTTTTGTAATTTTTGTAGATCGGTTGGACATGATGAGCACACCTGTAGAAGCTATAAGCTAATGATGGATAGAACTCCCACCTACAGAGTTCAAGCCGAATCGTGGCCCCTTGACTAGAACATAGGAGTGGCGCGAATCGGATTTCAAGGGCATGGGCGAGGCCGAGGTGGAGGAGGACATGGAAGAGGTCATGGACAGCTGATATGCTACAAATGCGAAGGGCCAGGACATTATGCCCGTGATTGTACAAATCCAACGCATCTATCATGTCTATATTGTACCTTGTTTGATCATGAGATAGAGGATTGTCCTATGCTAATAGCTAGGATATGCGACAAGGGAGTGCTACCACCTCCCATGACTCAGAACCTGTAGATGATGAGGTCTGAGCCATGCGAGGAAGATCCAAATGTGAACATTGTGATCTGAAGTGGAATTATGACGAGAGATGATAAAGACAAACAACCTAAAGATAGTACTTGGGTTCGTAAGGCTCCAACAAAAGAAGTAGAGTTTGATTTGGAGTGCGCTAAGGAAACCTTCGTGGAAGCTAAGAAGATCTTTGCGGATACCTCCACTTCAAGAAGCAAGGATAGACCGGAGCCAGAAATGGACCCATCTATGCTTACGATGTTCTTAGCAACTTGCATGAAGCTACTGCACGATAGTAAGGCTATAAAAGGATTACATGAACTCATTAACCGATGCACTAGGACTACGCTAGGAGAACCACGTGTAGTCCGGAAGATTGGAAAGCATGCGATGAGAACGGGAAGAGAAATGAGGTTAACCGCACAGATTGGAGAATATGAGATGGACCGGGTAATTTTGGATTTAGTATTGGATGCGAACGTTCTACTGAAGTAGACATGGGAGCACATGGGAAGGCCTATGTAGCAATGGTCTCCTATCCAGCTGCGAATGGCAAACCAGCAAAAGATAATACCTATGGGGAGATTGAAGGGAATCATCGTGGATATTGGAGGAGCGAGCACACTAGAAAACTTTGAAGTAATAGAGATTGTTGATGACAGAAATCCCTACCCTGCGCTCTTAGGAATCGATTGGGCCACTGACATGAACGGGGTGATTAATCTGAAGAAGCACAAGATGAATTTTCAGAAGAAGTCTCGGCGCATAGTTATACCTTTGGACCCTGCTTAGGGATGGTGCTATATAGAGATAGTGAGCGACTATGAAAGTGATGATGATTTGAACTGCATCTACAAAATAACCATGCTAGAGAAAGATTGGGTGAACCCCACCATATATGGAAGGACCTCATAGGAGTGCGAAATCTCTTGTACATCGGATTCAGATGAGGAGATAGAGCGATGGCAGAATCGGTTACATGAGGTAACCATGTTAAATTGTAATATGATGACAAGATCACTATGTTGTGTATTGACAAAAGTGAAATATCTCCCTACTTATGATGGATTAGGTGAGGTAGATGCTTTCTTGGATAGATTTGAAAGGGAGGTGCCAGAAAAGAAACATTTCCAGACATTGCAGTGGGTACTATGTTAGTGTCGGTATCTTCATCCCTCCGTCAGAGATCAAATCCTCTTGTTTCATTTCATATTAGGTGTCCCGCCCAGTCATTTGCATTCCATTAGGCGCATGGATCATCTAATGGTAGCGGCTTTCCTCTAGTTTCCCTCATGTCATTAACCTGCTGGCTCATGTTTGTTCATTGAAAAAGCATATACATTCCTCTTTTTATCTTAAAGATTGCAAATGTCTTTTAGGGTTTCATTGTCAATTAGGTCTAGGGTCTCATTAGGGTTTCATCAAAAAATATGTCAAAATGTCAAATAATTACCAGCAGGCTATGAGGAAGGTTTCAACATCAATAAATTTCATCACCAAGTGTTCAAAAATGTGTTTTTCCTCAAAACTCTATTTTGAGGAAAAAACAGAGTATTTAGCTTTTATTGTAAAAACTCATGAAAATTTTGTTTTCCTCATTGTAAATTTCTTCATCTGTAATCCTGGTTTCCTTCCTTAGCCCCAGAAGCTCGATCACCTGCAAAAAAAGCAAAGCTCAGGTCATTTAGTTCGTCAGAAAACTCAAATGAAGTGAAAAAGTGCGAAAAATAGAGTTTGAAGATAAAGTCATTTGCAAAACATTATGAAAGTGGGTTTTGGCAAAATAAATTTAAAAGCTCCATGTATAAATCATTCCTCCAAGTGTTTCAAGTTCATTTGTACTCCAAGAGAAAAGAGAAGCAAGAAAAAACTATTTTGGTGAGTGAGTGACAAGTTTGGGTAAAAATCGACCGGCGCGGCGCACTGGTGAGGAGGCGTGGCGCACTCACCGGGCGTGGCGCATTGGGCCTCAAGATCCTGTGTAATTTTACAAGGGCGCGGTGGATTGGGTTGTATGCATGGCGCACATAGCCAGAGAGCCCAAAACTGCTAGCATTTGCTCCAAAT
Organism: Pinus tabuliformis; assembly: GCA_031772625.1. Taxonomy (NCBI): domain Eukaryota; kingdom Viridiplantae; phylum Streptophyta; class Pinopsida; order Pinales; family Pinaceae; genus Pinus; species Pinus tabuliformis. The sequence goes on from CM062818.1 coordinate 777,270,089, forward strand.
CACCAAAAATCACACGGATTTGCCTTGTGACAAAGGTCAAGCACATCACCAAAAATAGTCCAACACAGTTTGAAACATCAGCACCTATTTCTCCAAGGAAATTTGTTTACCAACAGCTATGGCATCTGATCCTTCATATGATTATGAAGAGGAGACCCAAAGTGACTCACCCACAAAGGGATATGCACCCAGGAGACCTCATAGAGGTGGTAGACATATCAGAGAGGAACCAACCACTCTCACTGAGTTATAGGCTTGCCCCCTTGCTATCTTCTATTTCCAGCATCAGTCATGTTATGAATTTTGCGAGAAGGTTTCTAATATTCAATTTCATCATGAGTTGGCCCGCTTGTTTGTGTTGCATTTACATGGTGATCACGCCACTCTTGCTGGTGTCACTTTCACGTTAACACCAGAATCCATTTCATTAGCGACCGGTATACCGAATATTAGAGAACCATGGAACAAGAGACAAAAAATTGACCGGCAACATTATGAACCATACATCAAACCCGGTTTTTTGAGATAGCTCAAGAGAGTGTTTCCTTTTTGGTACCTCAAGGATGAATATGCTCCTTTAATGAAATTCATCATGAAGTATTTCACCTGTGAGGGCCGGTTCTCCCACTTGTATGCTTATCACATCAGGCCGCTGATGAATTTTACTCGGTTACACATGATGAACATTCCTTATTTCATATACAGAAACATAGAGAATATGACCACTCTTGTGCAGCACAAGACCCCTTAGCAGCAGTTCAAAAGTATTTATAATTTTCCTCTCATCAAAATTGTGGTCGTTCATCAGCTTGGTTTATAGGGCATCACTTGGGATGACTTCATCTCTCGTGAGTTTTTCAGAGCTTCACAGGGGCCTTCAGAGGTTGGGCATGAGACAGGTGGACCTTCTTATCAGCATGAGGGCCATGAGACCGCTAGTGTGCCGGTGTTCATCTCCTATCAGAGGGGCACTAAACGGTTGTTTGCAGCAGCAAAGCGAGTGTTATCTCCACCTGAGGTGGAATGGGCCTCGCTTCCATCATCAACATAGCAGGTTCAGAACCGAGGCAAGAGGCCACTATAGGAGGATGGACCATCAGGTGAGCAGGAGACTGATTTCATCCTCATTGAGGGTGATGATACCGATACGAGCAAAAATATTAGAGAGATCATTAAGGAGCAGTAGGCGAACATTGATGCCTTGTATACCAACTTGGATAGAGCCCATTGGACTATACAGTACTTGGAGCAGAGGAATAAGCAGCTTGAGGATCATGAGGTGGTTATGGAATTGCAAAACATTTGGAAAAAGCGCCAAGCTGCCCGAAGGAGGAGGGTGGAGTTCACTTCATTGGAGCAAGAGATCAATGCAGATAGGGATTCATGGATTGAAAGAGCCAATATTAACTTGCAGAGGAAGCTAGAGAAGGAAATCAATGAGAATAATATGCTTAGAAACTTTTCATATCATTACTTGTCCCAGAACTTGGTGTGTCAAGCGAGAATTAGAACTTTAAAAGCAAAATTGAAGAGAGCATCAAGAAGGCAAAAAGAGGATGAAGGACTTCAGATCTTGGCTGAGGCTTCCTTGGCCCATCACAACACTTGATAGAGAAGGCCCAGCCAAATTTCAAGAAATTTGGAGCAATTTTTACATTTTGCAAATTTTTGGCACAAAAAACAGGTTTTTCTGCCCTATGGGCCGCGCCACGTGGCGCTCGCTTTTTGTAGGAGCATCCAAATCACAAAAACCCAACATTTTTGGATTTGGCATGAAAAATTATGCTTTCTACATATGGCCAAGAAATTTGGACAGGTTTTGAGCCCTCAAAGAGGTCAAAAACACTCAAAAAATGACCTCACTGCCCCTATTTTGACACACAGGAAGCAGTGTTGAGAGAATGGACTTTTGGAGGGGCCAATGGAGGCCAAATTGAAAAGTTCCACTTGAGATGGAAAGTAGATAGGCAGACCTTTCCAAAAAGCACACCTAGAGCTCATTTGGACATCGGGAAGGACTCCAAAGGTGGGTCCAAATAGGCATGATGCATAGAGAATCAGGCGCGATGCATAGAGGAAAAATTGCCAGTTTGACCAAGTTTTGCTCTGTTTTTCGCCCACCTTCGCCTAGTTTGACTTTTCACTTTCCTAATTGAAAATTTATGATGTAATTTGATGAACATTGATGGATTATGATGTAAATATGTTAGATTTTCACTTGTATAGGTAGATTCATCAGTTTAAACGTTGTTTAAAACTAAATGAATAAGTTTCCTTGTTTTTAGAGGCATGTTGTTATGTTGCCTAGTTTCTAGTTCTCAGTTTAGAATCAGTTGAATCAGCTCCTAAACATGTGAGCTCGACCCCTAGAGGCAAGGATGATCTATGTTTGTCTATATTATGTTATTTTTCAGTCATTAGCATGGTTGGACTCTTGAGAAAGGAAGGAGCTTCATTGTACACTCATATTTCATTTTGGCTAAGGAATTGAGACCAGGATTTGCATCACTCTTTGGGATTCATGTGGCAATGTGTCTTGGTACAGTGCTTCTCTCTGTAATTGTGAAATTTTTTATGTGATTGCATGCCATTATCTATCTTATTTCTTCTGAACTAAACAAACAAGAGTGTAAGTAGAATTCATTGAAAGTGCAGTGCTCTACTTGAAGTTTGCTTTAGTTATTTGATGTTTTCAGCTATTTGGGGAGGATTCATGATTGCTCTTGCCATTTTCAACACATCACCTATCTATTCCTTCCATCTCACTCAAATTTAAGTGCCAAAACAATTGCCTACCTTGCCCCATCGAGATCTCTGCAGAACTGAGCCTCAATCCCCACACCCCCAAAATGTGCCTTTCCCTTTGAGCCAACAAAACTCCATTTTATCAAATCAACTCTTTTGCACATATACCTAGCCTAAAATCAGAAGATATTTCAGTCATCTCGAGCCCCATAGATAATTATTTGGTGAGATTGACCCGGAGAGAGCCCTCTCCTGACCTGGTAGGGCTAGCTACCAGGCTGACCGTGGTTTGATGTTGGCCCAGGATCCTAGCTTTTTAGCCTGAGGTAAATCTAGGCACTAACATAGTGGCGACTCCACTAGGGATGAAATTTTTTGTTTGTTAGTGTTCTTTGTTTCATAAACTACAAACGGAGCCTGAAGTTATGGCAGGTAGCCTTCGAAACGCTGTTGCTTTACATTAGTGAAAGTAGATAAACACTGCTTCAGTCAATCTCCGGCCTAGTCTTATAAATGGAAACATCTGACTTGCAAATTTCCTCAGTAAAATGTAATCAAGTTCATATCTGATTGTTGATGGTGGACAACGATCAGACATCAGAAGGTTGGAATCATTCACCTGGCGACTCCAGTGTCGAAGAATCCCCAGCTTTAGAATGTTTATGGAAACTCCACTCTTCAAGAACCAGTAGCCTGAAGAATTTCTTGGTGAATTCATTGTTATCAAAATGGTTTCGTTGGATCGAAGGTATGCTCCCATGAGCCGAGATCACATTCCAGGTTTCCAAATAAAATTCCAAAGGTAAATTGGCAAAGGAATTTGCCTATGTTTAAAGATGATGATAGGAATGATGCTGCTTTACATCTAGTTAGATTTCACATACATATTCGCAAGTTGAAGGTTGATTTTCCTGAAGACTGCTTGATGAAGATATTCATGGCCACTTTGGAAGGTGAAGCCCGATCTTGGTATGAAAGTTTTCTGCCTACTTGTATTTACAGTTTAAAGGATTTTCATACCATGTTCTTTGAAAGATATAAAGGATCTTATCCATCATTAAATTTAGTTCAGAACTGTTGCAAACATGTTTATAGTTTTATAGAAAGTCTTGAGAAAGTGTATGAAGATGATGATTTCATGGATGATGAGATCATGGAAGCCCTGTATGAAAATCCATTTCAGCAGCATAAAGAGAACTTAGAGGATACTTATCAAGATGATCAGGAAAATTTGTAGCAGGATCAAGATCTTAGTACGGTGGAAGATGATGAAAGAGAAGGTTTTATTTCTGATCTGTCCATAGAAGAAGACAACATGCAGGAAAGTCAAGTTTCAATCTTAGAAAGTGATAAAGTCAAGTCAGCTATTTCAGATCTAGATTTAGATCATGATGATGAAGACAACCTTGTTCTGAATCCCATGAAGGAGAGCTCTATTGTGGAGATCATCTGGAATGAAGAAGACAAAGTTACTGACCCAAGCCTTCATGAGGAAGTAATCCAGTCATTTCATGAAAAACAAGATGAGATCTTTGTTCAAGTAAGTGAAAAATCTTCTTTCGATAACTCAGTGGTAAATGATAATTTGATTGCCATGTCATATGAATATGATCAACAGTGTTTTCAAATTTCAGAAGATCAGGGAATAGAGGACTCTTAGTTAGGTTTTTCATGTTTTTCATGTTATTTCAAGAAGACAATACTTGCTTGAGCAAAACAAAACAAAAAGTCTTATCTCCTTTGTCTGAAGATGAGATAGATCGACTCCTGAAAGGTCAAGTTACAACCAAAGCTAATGCAGGTTGGCAGTGTGCACATGGTCAAGAAGGTGTTGGTGAAACTTCTTTCTCTTTTGAAAATGATGATAGTCTTGACATTAGCCTTATAGATCAACAAACGCATAATATTTCTTTCATGAAAATGATAAGGCTGTCATGTTTGATAATCTTGAAGATTGTTTTCCGTTTAAGAATGACTTAGACCATGAAATCGAGGAATGTGAGTCTAAGAGACACAATGTGCTAGAATTTTTTATGCTCGAGGAATTTACAGCTAACACTCAGATGGCAGAAGCTTATACTTCTCTATGCTTTCCTATCACTCGGAAACTAGTTGTTCTTTCAGATCAGAATAAAGGGCGTGCTTGTATTTTTGTTGTTGAATCTCAAGACACGATAGTGCTTTAGGATTATCAAGATCCCTTTGGCATTCTTTTGCAAGCATTAGAGAAGATAAATGTTGCTTGGTTCATTATCATAAGCCTTGGTTTCAGTGGTGATTGTGTGTTGCCTACATTTACATCGTTCTGCCAGCTCGGGGAAAATGAGAGCAGAATTTCAGTATGTAGCCATCTACTGGATTGGTTACATTGGAAGGCCCACTTCACATTATTGTACATATTTCATCAGTAAGCAGGTAGTTGTCATCATGATTTGAAGCCCTCAAATCTCGATGGTCTCCTGCCATTCAAAAATCTTTGTAAGTACTTGTTTCAGTTAAGTCAGTCTTGAGTCATTTTTTGTTCTAGTCAGTTTAAAGGTAGTTTCAGCTAAGTGTCCAGTTTTAGCGTTTGAGAGTCTTGTTTCAATTTTGAATTAAGACATTTCAACTACGAGTCTTGAGTCAAAGTTTCATATTAATTGGTTTTTGGGTGTTTTGAAGATTATTGACTCCATTGCCTAATGGATGAAGGCACTGCCTGCTTTCCCAGAGATCTGTAGTTCTTGGCACCTCCCAGGAGCTACCATCCCCATTGGAGCCAATGTTAGTGTCGGTATCTTCATCCCTTCGTCAAAGATCAAATCCTCTTGTTGCATTTCATAGTAGGTGTCCCGCCTAGTCAGTTGCATTCCATTAGGCGCATGTATCATCTGACGATGGCGGCTTTCCTCCAGTTTCCCTCATGTCATTAACCTGTTGGCTCATTTTTGTTCATTAAAAAAACATATACAGTCTTCTTTTTGTCTTAAAGATTGCAAATGTCTTTTAGGGTTTCATTGTCAATTAGGTCTAGGGTCTCATTAGGGTTTTGTCAAAAAATGTGTCAAAATGTCCAATATTTACCAGCAGGCCATGAGGAAGGTTTCAACATCAATAAATTTCATCACCAAGTGTTCGAAAATAAAAAACAGAGTATTTAGCTTTTATTGTAAAAACTCATGAAAATTTTGTTGTCCTCATTGTAAATTTCTTCATCTGTAATCCTGGCTTCCTTCCTTAGCCCCAGAAGCTCGATCACCTGCAAAAAAAGCAAAGCTCAGGTCATTTAGTTCATCATAAAACTCAAATGAAGTGAAAAAGTGCGAAAAATAGAGTTTGAAGATAAAGTCATTTGCAAAACATTATGAAAGTGGGTTTTGGCAAAATAAATTTAAAATCTCCATGTATAAATCATTCCTCCAAGTGTTTGAAGTTCATTTGTACTCCAAGAGCAAAGAGAAGTAAGAAAAAACTATTTTGGTGAGTGAGTGACAAGTTCGGGTAAAAATCGACTGGCGCGGTGCACTGGGCAGGAGGTGCGGCACACTCACCGGGCGCAGCGCATTGGGCCTCAGGATCCTGTGTAATTTTTCAAGGGCGCGGCACATTGGGCCTCAGGATCCTATGTAATTTTGCAAGGGCGTGGCGCATTGGGTTGTATGTGCGGCGCACACAGCCAGAGAGCCCGAAACTGCTAGCATTTGCTCCAAATCGCCAAAAATCGCACAGATTTGCCTTGTGACAAAGGTCAAGCACATCACCAAAAATATTCCAACACAGTTTGACAAATCAACACCTATTTCTCCAAGGCAATTTGTTTACTAGCAACTATGGCATCTGATCCTTCATATGATTATGAAGAGGAGACCCAAAGTGACTCACCCACAAAGGGACATGCACCCAGGAGACCTCATAGAGGTGGCAGACATATCAGAGAGGAACCAACCACTCTCACTGAGTTACAGGCTTGCCCCCTTGCTATCTTCTGTTTCTAGCATCAATCATGTTATGAATTTTGCGAGAAGGTTGCTAATATTTAGTTTCATCATGAGTTGGCCCACTTATTTGTGTTGCATTTACATGGTGATCAAGCCACTCTTACTGGTGTCACTTTCACATTAACACCAGAATCCATTTCATTAGCGACCAGTATACCAAATATTAGAGAACCATGGAACAAGAGACAAAAAATTGACCGGCAACATTATGAACCATACATCAAACCTGGTTTTTTGAGATAGCTCAAGAGAGTGTTTCCTTTTCAGTACCTCAAGGATGAATATGCTCCTTTAATGAAACTCATCATGAAGTATTTCACCTGTGAGGGCCGGTTCTCCCGCTTGTATGCTTATCACATTAGGCTACTGATGCATTTTACTCGGGTACGCATGATGAACATTCCTTATTTCATATGCTGAAACATAGAGAAGATGACCACTCTTTTGCAGCACAAGACCCCTCAACAGCAGTTCAACAGTATTTATCATTTTTCTCTCATCAAAATTGTGGTCGTTCATCAGCTTGGTTTACAGGGCATCACTTGGGATGACTTCATCTCTCATGAGTTTTTCAGAGCTTCACAGGGACCTTCAGAGGTTGGGCATGAGACAGGTGGACCTTCTTATCAGCATGAGGGCCATGAGACCGCTAGTGTGCCAATGTTCATCTCCTATCAGAGGGGCACTAGACGATTGTTTGCAGCAACAAAGCGAGTGTTATCTTCACCCGGGGTGGAAGGGGCCTTTCTTCCATCATCATCACAGCAGGTTCAGGACCGAGGCAAGAGGCCACTATAGGAGGAAGGACCATCAGGTGAGCAGGAGACTGATTTCATCCTCATTGAGGGTGATGATACCGATACAAGCACAAATCTTAGAGAGATCATTAAGGAGCAGCAGGCGGACATTGATTCCTTGTCTACCAACTTGGATAGAGCCCAATGGACTATACAGTACTTGGAGTAGAGGAATAAGCAGCTTGAGGATCAGCATGTGGCTATGGAATTGCAAAACATTCAGCAAAACCGCCAAGCTGCCCGAAGGAGGAGGATGGAGTTCACATCATTGGAGCAAGAGATCAATGCAGATAGGGAGTCATGGCTTGAAAGAGCCAATATTCACTTGGAGAGGAAGCTATAGAAGGAAATCAATGAGAATAATATTCTTAGAAACTTTTCATATCATTACTTGTCCCGGAACTTGGTGTGTCAAGCGAGAATCAGGAGTTTAAAAGCAAAATTGAAGAGAGCATCAAGAAGGCAAAAAGAGGATGAAGGACTTCAGATCTTGGCTGAGGCTTCCTTGGCCCATCACAGCACTTGATAGAGAAGACCTAGCCCAAATTTCAATATATTTGGAGCAATTTTTGCATTTTTCACATTTATGGCACAAAAAACAGGTTTTTTTGCCCTATGCGTTGCGCCACATGGCGCTCGCTTTTGCTCGGAGCATCCAAATCACAAAAACTCAACATTTTTGGATTTGTCATGAAAAATTATGTTTTTATACCTATGGCCAAGAAATTTGGGCAGGTTTTGAGCCCTCAAAGAGGTCAAAAACACTAAAAAAATGACCTCACTGCCCCTATTTTGACACATAGGGAGCAGTGTTGGGAGAATGGACTTTTGGAGTAGTAAATGGAGGCCAAATTGAAAAATTCCACTTGGGTTGGAAATTAGAGCAGAACTTTCCAACAAGCACACCTGGAACTCATTTGGACATTGGGAAGGCCTCCAAAAGTGGGTCCAAATAGGCATGATGCATAGAGAATCAGGCGTGGCGCATAGAGGAAAAATTGCCAGTTTGACCAAGTTTTGCTCTATTTTTCGCTTAGCTTTGCCTAGTTTGACATTTCGCTTTCCTAATGGAAAATTTATGATGTAATTTGATGAAAATTGATGGATTATGATGTAAATATGTTAGATTTTCACTTGTATAGGTAGATTCATCAATTTAAAGGTTGTTTGAAACTGAATGAATCAGTTCCCTTGTTTTTAGAGGCATGCTGTTATGTTACCTAGTTTCTAGTTCTCAGTTTAGAATCAGTTGAATCAACTCCTAAACATGTGAGCTCGACCCCTAGAGGCAAGGATGATATATGTTTGTCTATATTATGTTATTTTTCAGTCAGTAGCATGGTTGGACTCTTGAGAAAAAAAGGAGCTTCATTGTACACTCATATTTCATTTTGGCTAAGGAATTGAGACCAGGATTTGCAACACTCTTTGGGATTCATGTGGAAATGTGTCTTGGTACAGTGCTTCTCTCTGTAATTGTGAAATTGTTTATGTGATTGCATGCCATTATCTATCTTATTTCTTCTAAACTAAACAAACAAGAGTGTAAGTAGAATCCATTGAAAGTGAAGTGCTCTACTTGAAGTTCGCTTTAGTTATTTGATGTTTTTAACTGTTTGGGGAGGATTCATGATTTCTCTTGCCCTCTTCAACACCTCACCTGTCTATCCCTTCCATCTCACTCAAATTTAAGTGCCAAAATGATTGCCTACCTTGTCCCATCGAGATCTCTACAGAACTGAGCCTCAATCCTTGCACCCCCAAAATGTGCCTTTCCCTTTGAGCCAACAAAAATCCATTTTATCAAATCAACTATTTTTCACATATACCTAGCCTAAAATCAGAAGATATTTCAGTCATCTTGAGCCCCATAGATCATTATTTATTGAGATTGACCCGGAGAGAGGCGTCTCCTGACCTGGTAAGGCTAGCTACCAGGCTGCGTGGTTTGTTGTTGGCCCTGGATCCTACCTTTTTAGCCCGAGGTAAATCTAGGCACTAACATACTGCATGCTACACCTGCGAGGTGGTGGGGTACGCACCAATGAAGCATTGAGGACTGGCGCAAATGCAGGAGAATGATGCGCATGCATTTTGGGAAGCCTAAGATGTGACTAACAGATAAATACAATGGATAGGATGGTCTGCACGCGCATCTGTCCAGGTTAGTATAGGCATTTGGTAAATAACCTGTGCGGATGCACATGGACTTTCCATTGGGGAACACGGTCAATAAGAATGTGTTCGGGGGGCAATTGTGCGAATGGTCCTTCAAGTTGGAACGAGAAAGTGTGGAAAGAACAAGTGTGTAGAAGGTTACCCAAGCAGAAGCATTTAACAAAGTGTGCGAAGCACTAAACAAGGTATATAATGCACAGTGAAGTGATTGGGACCTGTACGTACCAGCAGTTTTGTGGGCTTATAGGACAACATGCAAGAAAATTACAGGACAGACACCTTCTAGGCCAACTTATGGAGCAAACGATGTAATACTGATGGAGTATATTATGCCTAGTTCGCGCATAGCAGTGCCCATGGATATGACAGTTTGCGGAGCCTTGGCAGAAGGGATCGCGCAGCTGGACGAAGAAGAATGCTTGGGACCTAATGAAGAGATCCAACAAGATGATCTTATGCTCCAAGAACTCGTGAAGGAAAGAGTTCGATTAAGGGCGAAAAACACCATGACCAAGGAAGAAGTCAAGAAGCTTGAAGAAGGAATAAAGAAGGAATTTCTTGATAAGAAAACTATGGTGATAAAATAGGATGTGCATGATTACGTTGAAAAATTTGGGGCCTATAGCCAATAGTTGATCAACTTGATGCCTTAGATTGGACCGTATAATACTAGAGCGATCATTGATGGTGGTGCAATGCAGATGGTAAAGTGTGCGATGTAGATAGTAAAATTGAAAGGTGAACTTTTCCCAGAAAAAGTGATTGATGGTCGATTGAAGCTGTATATAGGTGGCCTGACCATCTAACTAGCCGTGGGAAGCACAGTATTAGCACTCCTGGTAGTTGACAGGAGGCGCAGGACTATAAACTACCCTCCCCAAGATCTGCGAGATGACAAGAATGCATGTAGGAGCGAAGTGTCACAAGATTCGTGACAATGCAAGTGTGGTTGCGTTGTCACACAGGTTGGCTGGAAAGTGACCGTTATAGTCACTATTCACGATGTGATGCTTGTTTTGAGATCAAATGGAGTGGGCGGTAGGCATTTAAGGCAGGATTTATGGGCTAGATTTGGGAAAATTTGCGCCAAGGGAGCATTAATGAACCGAATTTGGGGGGAACGGTCGAATTCAAATTCAAAAGGCGCTATGAATTGCAAAGGGCTACCTAGCAAACAACACTTGGCCATTTGAGAATTGAGTTATTGCACACCCATAGATCTATGAACCTAGATCCGTTTGATTTGTTGAAGTCGAAGGCGTTGTTTGGGCACTTACCTGAGCCCTTGAGAGATTTGTGGAGCAGCAGTATGACCACACCAAAGGAAGCCATGGATATCAGCAAAATGACCGCTAAAGAGGCCGCGCATGACATAACAGTAGGAGATGCCCCTGAAAGCACCAAGATAGTCACAAAAATCCCTAAATTTCCATGAATGCCAAGGCCTAAGAAGGATAAGTAGCCTATGATTCTAGTGTGCATGTCCCCTAAAAACCGCTGAGAACTAAACTGACCATGGAAGAAAATGGGAAAGCGGTTAATGTGGAAATCGATGAGGAGGAAGACCTTCAGGAAATCCTGGTGGAAGAGGAGGACGACGAAGAAATGGAGGAAGAAACTGAGGGTGCGGACCCTCCGACCAGACTGCCCGCGTATGTTCCTACGTGGAAGGGAAAGACAAAGGTGCCCAAGGACCTAGATGAGAGCAAGAGCTCTCTGCAAACTCCACTGCTACCTGACGATATCATTTTTGGAGTCCACTTGGGATGGGTGCCGAGTCTAAAGTTTGAAGACTGGGATCTCACAAACCATGAAAAGTTCCCACACTTGGAAACCACGTAGCTCATGAAGCCGAAGAAAAACACTGCGGTGGGAGTTCTAGAGTTGGAGCTGCACAAGAGGTTGCGCAGGGTAGAGAAAGTAGGGTTGTTGAACCTACTTTGGGTGCCACATTGCCATCGCGCCCCAGTAACTATCTTTGTCATTAGGCAGCTACTCTTTCTGGTGCATGATTGATGTTTGTGGCAGGAGGATCCTATCCCCATCACGAACCACCTGATTTATAGAATTCCCTGACTCCATTGCAAAGGGGAGGACCCAGCAGATATTTCGAAGGGTAAGAGCACCGACTTGGCCATCACGGAGGCCATGAAGGAAAAAATCAAGTTGGAGAAGAAGAAGAGAGGGTACACGATCTCTAGTATTAACAAAAAGGAAGTCAAATTTGCGATGCAGATATTGGTTGGAAAGGTTATGCGGAAGTGTCCCGTGGATGAGGTGCCCATGCTAGTGATAGCACTTGTCATGCAATGTGCAGACAGTGTCCAATTTATTTGGTCAGAGTAATTATGCAAGGAGTTCCTGGAGAATTGTCGTGAGGAACAGGAATAGGGCAATACCTTCCACTATGCATGGCTTCTGCTGTCCATAGTGCTGGTAGCTTGGGAGTTGCCTGAGGACAACCATTTCCCCACAATTGCGCGAGACAAAGTTAAATGGGGTGATTCCCTTCACATAACCTACAGGGAAACTTAACTTTACCACGAGGTGTGGTCTTGTCTAGATGGACAAGTTGCCTATTCACCTAACCTATAGGGAAACTTAACTTTACCATGAGGTGCATGCCCCCAAGCTTCATTACATTCACCTAAGTAGGCTACTTGTGGCTATCAGGTGGATGGAATGGAGGTTCATTTACAAGATAAATTGAAATACTTGACTGGGATTTTACGAGATCTAATCAAAGACTCGACTTAGAACTTTGCTCCAAGGGAGCTTGTTTCATTTTTTAATGAGCTTGACACAAGACAAGGAACTCTGATCAAATTGCTTGTTTCATTTCTTAACGAGCTTGACACAATACAAGGAACTATGCTTTGATTCCTTTTCATTTTTTAACGAGCTTGACACAAGACAAGGAACTATGCTCTATATTCCTTGTTTCATTTTTTAAAGAGGTTGACATAAGACTAGGAACTATCCTCATACCCTTTGTTCACAACCCATAAGAGGTCATGACTTCCAAGAGGTCCTCATCAGATGGGATAATAATGCTCTAGAAGGGATCGTTAGAGAGATTTGGTTCCAATGCCCCCAATACATAATGAACAACATCACGGAATTGATCGTCCATTGGTGAAGGCATGGAACGGGTTGCCACATAATTAACCCATGGCGGGGATGATAACATTGGTACAAAAGGACCACTTAGGGAATATGGTTGACTAGAAGCCATATTTGGACCGGGAAATGAAAGCTGGTCAACGGTGACAATTTTGCCTTCATGCAGAAAAAAAATCACTCGAAAGAGTGTTGAAACAATAGCTCCCATGTCATAAACATAGTCATGCCCAAGAAGTAAATTGTAATCTAAACGGCTTGGGACTACCATCACATTCAGATAAACGATCTTTCCTCCCAAAGTAATAGTCATTAGAGGAATGATCCCTAATGGTTGAATGTTTCCTCTGTTAAAAGCCAACATATTATGGGTAACAGGCACAAGTGGAGGCAAACCGAGTGCTTGCCAGGCATTTGAGTAAAGGATACTCACAGATGCACCTTCATCTATAATAGTGCCAGATACAATCTGTACTATGATCTGGAAAGGCACATAAGAAGGAAGACCGAATCCTGCCAGTCGATTCCAATCGAAGGAAGTGACCAAACAACTTGGAGGGGGTACTATAAGAATGAGAGCATTATCCCCTTGAGTTACGAGAACGGTAGGATTTTCCTCCTGTCTTTATGGAACAAGAGGGTTTCCCCCAAGCTCATTGGAATCTGAAGAAACAAAAAGAACCTGAGTTGTATCATATTCACTCTCTTTGGGAAAGGTATGATTAACTAAAGGTGAAATCGAGTCAACTGTTTCCTTGACCTGTTGATTTGGGTCGGGTATATACTCATAGAATTCACTTTCAAAGAGAGTGGGTTTGACCGATGATTGATTTGAGTCAGTCAATTCAACAACTAGTGAAGGATTAAGGTAGAGTCTTGTGTAACTAGATGGAATTCAATACGAAGAAGCAGGACGGTTATCCAAAACTTGTTCGGCTTCATCCAGATAGGGACAAAGGTGAATGGGTTGATTCCCTTCACATAACCTACAGGGAAACTTAACTTTACCCTTATTTCCATGAACTTTACTACAATTAGTTGATGGTGTGTCACCAGCATGATCTCCAGAAGTTGATGACATAGGATGATGTGAACAGGAATACCATTCTTCTAAAATCTGAGGAATATCAAGAAAATTTTGAAGAAGATGGTCTCCCGCACAAAGTTTGCATGGATATCGAACTTTGTGAGGCTTGATGGATAGTTTCTCATTAGATGTTGCATTCAAATCAATGGTTGCTTGGTTGCCTCTCTGCTGAATTTGCTTCTTCTTCTTCTTCCCTTTCTTCTTCTTTTTCTTCTTCCCTTTCTTCTTCTTCTTCTTCTTCCCTTTCTTCTTCTTCTTAGCCACCTGGTTACTAGTACCAATACTTTCACTAGGTGAAGAGGAAGAAACAATCGAGGAAGAAGGTAAAATGTTAGATTTAGGATCAACTGGAGGTTGATTTTGTCCAATTGGAGGTGTACTCGATTGCGGAGAAATCGCGACATTTTGAACCAAAGAGGTTGAAAACAACCATACTGGCAAGCCAATGGTAAATCCCGGAAGGGAAACTGTAGCCATATATGGAGCACCAATATTTCCAAAAGGAGGAAAAGAACTAGGATTCCCATCAAAAGGAATTCCTTGATCGGTGGACTCTGGATTTGTCGCCATATGTGTCAACCTAAGATAAACTAAGGAGAAAGCGTGGAGGATGTTATCCGCGGTCAATTAAATATATTTTAATCAAAGTAACATAACAAAACAAAAGAGGGATAATATAGGCAAAAGGTTTACCAAGCAACTGTGAACTGCAGAATACCTCCCAGTGAACCGAGAAGTACGGGCAGACAATCTCCTTGAATGTTGTGTTCGGTGTATCACTATGTATAAGGCGGCTGACTCGGTTACCTAAGGATGGATAAAAACCTATTTTTGTCCTCCCATATATACCCGAAAGTATGTGGAGGCCCAATCCGTATAAATGATGTCTAATGCAAAACTACATAGTGAGAGCATTCCCATATACTTTACGTATTGTAACACCACCCCATATACCCATAGGTACGTGGACAAGCTATGATATACTCATGTATGTGGAATGAGGTATCACACTCGGGATGTATTTCAGACAAGTTAGCGACAACTACTTTGTTTTACGACGCCAGAATACATCTCTAGCCTAGACCTTTAAATTTTTAACGTTAGGTGACAATTCTCCATTAGGTAAATTCAGATAAATTTTAAGTTGATCATCTTTAGAATTTTCCTTTCAAGGTTCACCACATGATATATATTTTCAATTCCTAAAATGCAACTATCATGATAAACATTATTTTCATTCAATTAAACAATTAAAACCTTAGCAAGTAGGGATAGAGCAATCATATCTTTGACAAAAACCAAAGAGCACATTTAATGCAATTTCCCTAGCTATTCCTTTCAAGCATTCACAAACTACAATATGAACGATGCAAGTTTTTCTTTTCAATTCCCTTAACATTATGATGAATAGAAAGGAAACTAATGCACATACAACCAATCAAATCTTTTTATAAGAACAAAGACTTTATGACAGTTTAGTTTCGAAGGAAAAGAAGACTTTTACAACACTTTCTTTCGAACAAAGATTAATCAACTATAATATAACTTTGAATATAGACTAGTAATGACAAAGAAAACATTTAAGAAACATTAATCAATCAAATCAAACTAGGGCTAGAGAAGTAGATAGAAACTTGTTCTCTAAGACATGACATTCACTGATCAATCAACAAACAAACAAACAGAGAAAAGTTGGCAAAACTCATTCCAAAGGTGGGAAACTGACCCTCGAAGGATCAACATAGCCCTGAATTGGGTACAGTGTGCTTCAGAGTAGTGTCCCTATGCCAAGAGTGCTCAGTAGCGCACTATGTCCATCACAAGCCTGCGTTGGTGACAGTGACCCATTTCAAAAGGCAATTTGACACAGTTTCTGACCAAATTTTCAATGCAAAAGAGTTGAATTACAATCTATGAACACAAGTATGGTATATAAGGATGTCCTAGGAGGTGGATAAGATACTGGGAAATAGGATCTTCCCCAGTGGAGTCACCAATTTTTTTTGGAGAATTTGGTATCTACGGATAAATACTAATTCCCTAGATAAGTAGCCATATCTAGAACAACAGTTTAAAGTGTTTTACTCTTTTCCTATAAGCAATAGATAATATGAGAAGATGAGAAGACCTACTTGTAGTTCCACTTTCCTCTCGTCTCCTTTGTATCGATCCCGTTGCTCCTTCCCGTACTTAATACGCTTGAGAGGTATCTGTAAACACAACAAAAAACAAAGAATTGATCAAAGCGAAAGATCTATTGAATATAAGTGAAAGGAATTAGATACAATTCGCACATATAAGAATTTTAAAACAATACAAACATATGGGAGAAAGGTTCAAACACTTTATTGAATAGAAGAAGGAAATACAACCATTGGTTTCTAATTCAAAGCCATTTCTCTAGCTTGGATGCCATCCACATCACATCAAAAGCATGACAAACTTGTAGCATTACAATACTGCTTCAAATCCAAATCTCATAGCAACATTATCTCCTTACAATTCAACATAATACAGCCCCTGATCACATCGATGAGTGGTCAATTTATAGGAAGATGAAGGAGGTTTTGTCATAAATGGTGGCATTGAATGGCCTTCCATACTTAGAATTAGTTCCACGTAGGAAGGGATGAGAGGATAGGATGCATCTTAACTCATTCCTCATCCATTTTCGAGCTCATAGGAATTGATAAGTGAGGGAACCTTCTAGATGACTCCAAAAGATAAGAATATTACCCAAACCCTATGTGAATTTCACTTAATCTCACCTAGCATAGGTGAAAGGAAGCCCATGTGCTTTGCAAAGCACCCTGGCATGGACTTAACTACTCTGCAGCACACCCTTACATGGGCCTACCTACACTAGTCCCTCTAGAGGCTATTTCTAGATGTCTTCAAGTCATGAAACTCTCTGGGAAGGAGGAATTCAAAGGGGTGACTTTTTTAGGGCATGTAGCAACTGAAATTAGGGTTTGATGAGCGCTAAAAAACTAATCTAGACAATGGGGTTGATTTGCCCAAATGGATCTGTAACACCTATGATTCTCTCTGGCTTTCTTGTGAGTGTTTTCTTGTCCTCTGCTTTTCTTTTCATCCCTATGAATTAGGCTTATCAGATTCGCTTTCTAATATTCTCATGACTTCTCTCCATCCACATCATTTTCTGTGTTTGGCTTTCTTGAAAATCCCTCCAAATTCTAAAAATATTTTGACCAGTGCTTCACTATGTCTTCCATCCGATTGTTTTTTCGTACTCTGTTTGGATAGTGCCTTTTCTTTTTGAAGCTTCATCCTCTCGATGTGTTGTTGATTTACGGTATTTTTAGACAGAGGTTTATGCGGAGAACCACTGAGTCCTTGAGATCCATTACTCAATTTTTTCACTGCAATTTTCTCCGCATATTTTTTCATTTCATTGAACCCAAAACTCATCACCCTATATACAAATTTCTTAGCCATACCTCTAACATAAATCACTAGAAAACAAATTTGTAATGGTGTAAAATCTGCGAGATCATATGCCCATTGGCCTAGCATCCCTCTCTCTGATCATATGGTTTATGATGTAGCAATATTTTCTCTTGCAAGCATGTATGAAGAGTTTTCCCTTATCATAGGGCTTGCCGAAACAATGCAAAATATGTGACAAACGAATTCGAAGGCGATGGTGGTACTATTGGTAAGGAAGATCATGATGGTGGCATCTGAATTTAAGCCTTCGATGCAGTGAGTGAATGAAAACAAACACAAATGATCAATTCCAATCTAGTCGCGTACCATGAGAAGCATTTCGTAGTAGTGCCGAGCAAGGGTGAGATCGACCTGCTGCATCGAGAGGTTGACCTACTTTGTAGCTAATTTTTTAAGTAATTCTAATCAATCAGATGGTTGAAACTATTTTAATTGCCCAACACCTAAATCAAGGACCCACGAAATGTACACGTAATTTGAGAGGGGAGTTAATTTCAAAGGGGAACATGTTACGGTGTAATTATTATTAAATATTAACTAAACATTAATCTGACGACTATAGTTCAATCATCTAAAATTAAAATTATGAAAGCCCTATTCCAAAATAAACATACCTATTTATATAATTATTATAATTATAAAATTATAAAATATAATTATCAAGTAAAAAAGAAACCATATACTAATAAAAGAATACTGACAATTTTTAGAAATTTTTAATTTAATTATAATGTTATGAGTTGTATATATATGTGGAATACACTCCCACTAAGTCTAGTAGATTTTAGTGGCTATAGCCCTTCAAATCATTATATCTTCTTTGTTTATTATTTTATACTTTTTCTTCAATTTTTTATATTGAGCATAGAAATACTCATAAATATATGAAATGTCATAGATAATTTCATTTAAGTATTTTTTTAATTCCATCCTAAAAAGAGTGCACTATTTTTATGTGATACAAAAGATAAGGAGTATTTTAAATTATAATAGAATGATTTGTGTTTAATTTTTATTTTTTATTTTTTGGGACTTTATTTGGCAAGTTCATGAAAAATGTAAAGTAATTACAAGTACAACATTTCATGTTCACGTCTAGAGTTGCATACCAGTGGTAGAGTGTAAGGGGCAATGTGACTGGCCTAGATTTAACGATCTTGAATTGACCCATGTCACAATAGTATGCTTTGGAATGGTTATAAATTTGCTTAGACACAAAATTAAAATCTTATTTAAACCTTAATTAGTAAATTATAAATAAACCAAACTAGATAAAATTTAAATTTATATGTATTATTAAGTTTTTCAAATATGAATTATTTTATAAACATGATTATAAAAATCATAAGTATTATTAATGCAAAATTTAAAGATAGTAAGTTGGCTTTAACAATAATAAATTATTTGAAAAAATAAAATACTATTTTTCTAAAAATTTAAATTTTAAATTTTGATTTCTACATTAAATAAATTAAAAACTCTAATTTTTACATATATATATATATATATATATATATATATATATATATATATATATATATATATATATATATATATATATAGATATAGATATAGATATAATTTACTTTTTTACTATTTTTTTTACTAATATAATATATTTGAAATAAATACATAAAATTTAATTATACAATAAAAAACAAAATCAATCATATTCCAAAATTCCTATGCTATCACTTGGTTTGATATTTTAATATTTTATAACTTAAATTTCATACACTTAATCAACTAAAATAACAATAAATATATTTATATGGCAAATTAAATAACAATATCATAAAATAATAACAATATGATAAAATAATAGACTGCATGTTCCAATTTATGGTAATTTATTTAATACTAAATGGAATAAATATAAACATTGAACAAAAGACATTAGAAATATTTTCTTTTTTATATAAGTAAAACTAATCTATTAATAAAAGCATAATGTACAAGGAGGCACCGGCCTCTGCGGTACTAGGTCAGCTATATGACCAATTTAAACAGCAAGCCCAGATATTGCAACTGCCCCAGTTGGGGAAACCAGTCTGAGAACGAGATAGGAAGAGTTCATTTTACCCATGCAGTGGTTAAAGAATTCAGTAAGACAGCTGTAGTAAAACCCACAGTATAGTTCAAAATTCCCCACAGTAAAACAGTTCATGAGAACCAAAACTCGGAACCCGAGCTGAACACGAGACTCAATATTGACCATAGTAAAATGAAAATAAACAGAACCGAACTCTGGACCCGACACGTGACCTAGTATGTAGTAACTAGGTGGCTGATGTTGGTGGCTTCTCCTCCATGATCGGAAACCGGCCATATTCTTCTGAACTTGATTGTCCTCCACTTGAATTCCTTTGTCTTTACAGGTGGCGCTGCATCCCAGTTCTTGCTGACAGTGGCTGGTCGGATGGTCCATGTCTCTCGGAAGATGGTTAGAGCTCGTCTCCCCTTGGAAGTTACCTGGCAATGGAGGAGCCTGACTCACTTCCAGGTTGAGCTCTGGTTCAGGGCATGAGTCAATTACCTCATGGAAATCCACCGTGATGGTGGCAATGATGACTAACCTATCCATGGAGCAACGAAAGCGGAATTTAGCTTGCTGGGAGGAAGCCGTGGAAGTGATATGTTGGGCGATTCTACCTAAATGGCAAACCTCGCTGGTGCTCCTTCTACCACGGCCACTGCGGGTGTCTGGGTATCTGCCCAGAAAGTGGGAAGTGGAAGGGCTTGGGGGTGGGGAGACAGACGGGGAGGTGGAGACAGAAGGGGGTAGAGACGAAGGGTGAGTGGCGCCACCCCGGCTACCACCACACCTGCACCTCATTCTATGACGTTGGCGCATGATTCTCCAACGAGAGAGCTACAGCGGGCGATGAATTGTAGGGTCAGGAGGTGGGGCAAGAACAGTGGAGGGGATGCTGAGAGGAATAGGGGAATTCAAATCCAGTCCGGAGCGAGGGGCCAAGATCTCAAAATGCAGGTTGCAGAGAAAGGACTGGGAAAAATGATGACCATTGCCGAGGTCGACGCAACATAGGAGTCTACAATGTCTTCCTGTGGTGATGTGAAGGGTTGGCTCTGCTGCAACAGGTAGGCAAGAGTAATTGAGAGGCCAAATGGGGGAATGCAGGGGGCTACGCTCCATATTTCTAAAATTGTAGAGAATATCTTGTTTTTCCAAGCTAGTTAATGTCACCGATCGAGGCTCCAAGACCTGCCTTAAGTTCCCACCGGGGAAGGCACAGGTTTCCATAAGGTTTAACTGCCTGCATGTCTGGCAGCCAAAGGGAATTAATGGTTCATCTAACACCTACATCCGGGGGACATTAGAAATAACTTTAATAAATGAAAAACTTTATTTTTAATCAATTTTATTTGCAATTCTCGACTTAGAAGGGAGTTCTATGAGGAAACACTCTGATATTTCTCATAAATGATTAATGGATATTGCCAAAGCTTTATTAGAGGGGACTTTTAAGTTCTCTCCAATTCGAAGGGTATTCATACCTAAGCCAAAGTCTACTGAGAAAAGACCCATAATCATTTCTTCCCCTATTGAACAGGTGGTTCAATTCTCTATTACTAATGGCTTGGTATACACCTATGAACAACAATTTATTCTCGTTCTATATGGCTTTCGTCCCTCCAGAGACACACACTCCTTTTTTGACATCCAACAATGGAAAGGAATAAAGGAATTGGTTCATGCGAACGTACGAAAGTGTTTCGAGAATATAGAAAACTCATTGCTTCCCCATTTGATCAGAAACAACATCAAAGACAACCGGCTCATGAAACTTATAAGCAGGTACTTAACCACACATATATTTGATCATGATGGAAAACAATATGCTTTTTCTAGTCGAGGAATACCACAAGGAGCGGTTTTCTCCCCTATATTCATGAATCTAGTCATATAAGAATTGGATATGTTTGTGATGCATATTTGTTGCAATGGTTCAATTCTGTACAAAATCTTCACCGATGTTTGTACAATTGTGACAACGGTGAATTTAGACACTTTTTCTTTTTCCATGTTGGGCGAATTCGACAACTTTATCAATACCCGTCTGGCAGGATTCACTTTTCAAGTTAAGCTCATCAGAAGGAAAGGAATCAGTTTGGAAGGCAGATTCAAACTTCCTCTATAAAATGACAAAGGAGGGTGAATCACTATAGAAGTACCAATCCACATAATTATATACCGACTGATCGAAAAAGAGCTTCTACACCAGAGTAAGAAAATTCACCTAGGGCACAATACCACTACAACAATTGAGCGTTATCGATCTACTACATTGGGGCTACTCCATTATTATTCCCCTGATGTGAATATATGGGATCTCATCTCTTTTCTTAAAGGAGACCTATTTTTTCGCTATGTCAGGGTCTTTCTGATTTAACCAAAATTCCGCAAAGTGGTGTACAACACAAATTATCCACTGAGCTCAATAATTACCTAGATGGTGTCCATCCAATAATAGCTAAAATCAAACCTAGTTGTCCCACTTTTCAATCAGGGAGGACAGAGAATATGATTGGGTGGAACATAGAGGATATCAAGAGACATAGCCCAATATTCAGACCTTGCACGCATTGACACTACACAAACACTGGTGTGAAAGTCTTCCAGGTTCGCCTATTGAAGCATTTTTTATGTGTTCTAGGTAGGGTCATAGTGAAAGGTCAGAGAAAATACAGTCAACCCTTCAAGCCAGACAAGAGGAATCCTTTAAGGAGCAAGAGATATATATATATATATATATATATGTATAAGTGATAATGCAAGGATTTCGCTTCTGAGAAGTTAATGGATCACACCAATCCCATATGGACTATAGTCTTCCCCTAGGTTGCAAAAATTAGCAGAATAAATGTAGACTTGGGAATTCACAAGATTCTAAAGAACCAAAATAAACCGACAAAGATGCATACATACAGATTCAAGAAAGAAAATGACCTCTTTTCCATCAACTGTTATGAGAAAATCCCTGTCATCAGAAGAGATTGCAAGCTCTGGTTGATGACCTTTTCTATAGCCTCACATCGGGCTTGTTCAATTATTTCTTCTGTAAATGGATAGGCCTCAGTGCCCCATTTCTCCAGCATCTTCAATCCATATTTAGTATGTAGATTTCCAAAAGAACCCCATAAATGCTAGACCTGTAATTATTCAATACATCCAAACAAACTTCCATGACATTCAAAACCTCCAAACGAACTTCCATGGCTCAACCACCAGCTTTCGGTGAACTTCCATGGTTCAACCACCATTAATTATTCAGGACCTCCAAATGAACTTCCATGGCCCAACCGCCAGCGTCATATCTTCGCAAGTTTCGAGTCACAACTGGCACATGTCAGTGTATGTCAAATCAATGGATGATTGTAATTTAATCATCTAAGGAAACAGTTAGGCAGTAGGGGAGTTCTTCTCAGATGGAAACCCTTTATGACGTAACAAATAAATAAATAAAAAACATTTTAAAGTGGATAATGTAATTTATAAATATAATATTTTAATACTAAAGTTAAGAAACATATTTATATATATATATATATATATATATATATATATATATATATATATATAATTTTTTTATATATATTATACAAAGTAATTGAACCAAATAAATTTTATATTTAAAATATTCAAAGTATTCTCACAATTTTACATTCTAGTTTTTTTTCTCATATTTTTTTTGGGTCAATGTTATCTAAAATCTTGTAAATGTTTAATGTAATTCTATATTTAAGTTGAGTAGTGTACCCAATCAAAGTCTTTTTCCTTTGAAGGCATTGACTCCATTTAATTATTCAAAAAAAATAATAAAAAAATTATAAAAGCAATTTTGAATAATGAAAAGTTATATATATATATATATATATATATATATATATATATATATATATATATATATATATATATATATATATATATATATATATATATATATATATATATCGCATGCTAACTATGGATATAGCACATAGATGGATCACATATTTGTAGGTGTAAACTTTTTCTCCATATTTTACACTATAAAGGAAGGAGGTTTGCACCCAAAAAAAGATTTAACCCCTCTCAATGTTTTCTAGATCAGTGATTGAAATAGATCTATACTTACTTTAAGACTAACTAAAATTATACTTAACTATTATGTGAAACCTACTCAATTATGAAAATATTTGATAACATTATACTTTTATTTCCACAACATTTAATTAAAAAAACACATATATATATATATATATATATATATATATATATATATATATATATATATATATATATATATATATATATATATATATATATTAACTTTATTAGTAAATCCAATAATTATCATTATTTGAAACTACAACCTAATTGAAAGTTGTGTTCATGTTATTTTTTTTTATTATTTTGCTTATGGTTTTTCCTAAGTAACTTTTAACATAAATATCTTTTTTATAGTCATGGGTTTCAAAATAATAACTGAAAGGACATTAACAAAACAACATATAAACAACCGTTCTAAATGTTCTACATAAAGTTATAATCATCTTAACGTACTCCATGAATTATTAATTTCAACACTATGATACTCACTATATCTCCAAACACCATATTAGGTTTGGGTCCGAACATATACAAAATTTGCATGAAAAAATTAACTTATTATATATTTGAATTCAATTTGTTAAATGTTGACCCGATCTCTTTCCTTGTAAATATAAATGTGTCATATTGAAGTTCATATAACAAACTTGTCATTGAAAACAGTTTCTATTTTATTTATGTAATATATTTGTTTGGGTTCAGAAAACTTATAATATTTAATATTTATCTTTTGTAGTATTTACAATATATGAAATTGTTAAAAATATGGCGAACATACTGCTTATTGGCACTTTAGGAAATAGCTCATTGCACTATTTAATATATATAGAAGCAAACATAAGGAATGCTACAATGGCTATACTAATAAGACATATCCCATGTAGCTTCATCAGGCCCAAAGTGCTTCCACTGCACTTTAACTTACTCTATTTCTTGGTTCTGGAGCATGAGAATATTTCGATGCAAAATGCACTAAGTTTCTCGCTAGAACTCTCCCCCTAGTTCCACCAGCAATATAGACCAACCAATAACAAGATCAATGTCCTAGACATATCTCTTAAGCAATGGAACATGGAAAACATCACGTACTTTCACTCATGGAGGCAATGCAAGTATGTAGGCCACTCATCAAATCCTCTCAAGGATCTCAAAAAGCCTACAATACTGAGGTGTCAACTTGACACATGAACTAATCCTCAAGGAGATCCTCTTCGGCTTGATGTGCAAGTACATATGCCCCCCAACCGAAAACTCCTTGAATGATCTATGCTTATCTGCATAATTTTTCTTCCTATCATGTGCTGCTTTTAAATTCATTTTAATAAGTTTCATGTATCTCCTGCTCCATCTCATCCAACATATCCAGTCCAATCAACACCATGTTCACTGGAACATTCCAATTGACAGGAGTATTACAACTCTACCTAAAGAGAGCCTCAAATGGACTCATCTCTAAGAATTACTGACACCCAACAAACTCTACCTGTGGAAGATACTCCTCCCACTTCCTCTACTAATTCCTGACATCCATCCTAAACATATCCTCAAGAATCCTGTTAACCCTCTCTGTATGTCCATATGTCTATGGATGATAAGTTGTATTGAAAGTTAACTCTATCCCCAAGCCTACAAACAACCCTTTCCAAAAATTGGAATTTAATTTGGAATCTCTATCTAATATGATAATCTTGGGAAATCCATGCAACCTCACTATCTCGCTGATGAAGGTTTGAGCTACCTCACTAGATGAATTTGTAGACACTACTGCAATGAAGTGAGCTACCTTGCTCAACCTATCAAGAACAACCATGAGGGAATCATGCTTATTTGATCTCCCAGAAAATCTTGTAATGAGTTCAATTGAAATGTCCTCTGATTTCCATTCTAAAATCAGAATAGGCTGCAATAGACTGGTTGGATGCTTACATTTCGCCTTCAGCTACTGACAGTCCAAATAATTTACAACAACCTCAACCAATTCTTTATTTATATTTAACTAATAATAATACTTCTTAATATATTTCAAAATATTTTGGTATCTCGGGTGGCCTGAATACAACTTGATGTGAAACTCTCTCAATATAAGCTTCTTCAACTCGTTGTTGTCTGACACAAAAATCTTGTTATTGAATGTGACCAAGCCATCTGTTGTGAGGTGATACTCCTAAGCCTGATCACCTTCATCCTGCTACTACAACCTCTTCTTCAACTGTTGGTACTTCTCATCATGTTCCCTTGCATGGAAGATCCACTCCTGTAAATCAGTCCCATAAGAGATCACAACTAAAACATGATTTACTTGGACTCTCATACTGAGAGCATCCACAACTATGTTCTCCTTTCTCTTAATTGAATTGATCTCAAAATCAAAATCACTGAGGGTATATAACCATCTAGATTGTCATACATTCATATTAGGTTGGTAAAATAAGTACCTTAGTGTTTTATGGAAAAGTTACTTGTACAGATAGAAGAAACGTCCCTATATCTAGTGGCTTAACCTACAAACAACTGAGACAAAATATTATATCTTCCTTAGAGAAGTTTAGAATATGAAAGAAAAACTTACCTAGATCACAATTTAAGCTCTCTTATTCTCTCTAGTTGTAAGCTTGAGTTCCAACTCCAAATAATGTAAGTGGAACTTGCAAAACATATAAAATAATCAAGAGAAAAAAAACATACAAATTTCATATACAAACATCTATAAACATTAAGCCAAGGAGTTATTGTTCTACATATGCATGAATGAGACATAACTATAGGAAAATAAAGTAGTTTTGTATTAATGAATATAGGAGAATATACAACCCTTACAGAGCTTGACCTTTTAGATCTCTCTAAGATATCATGTCCTTCCTTTCTCACAAAATCAAGCCTTCAATCATTCCTCAAGTACATGGACGGATAATGGACCTCTAGGAACAATTCAATAGCATGAGGGTATCACTAACATTCTAAAAAATCAAACTCAATCCAAATAGCAGGCAATGCACTTATAAGAGCCATGAGCAGGTTGTATATTTGTCAAACTAGGGTAAGTTTCACATTATAATGGAGTAAGCTCCACTTTATAAGGGGATAAGCTGCATGAGATAAGTTATAAGGCATTATTTGTAGGAATTCGATGACATCCTTAATAGAGAATGAAAATTTCCACGATGGAAGACTCTAGAAGTGGAAGCTTCAAAATTATTTTTAGATTTTTCCTCGTTTCAAGGGTCATTGCACTTACAACAAGAGAAAATTGCGTTGATCATCCCTTTTCCCTTTGATGCAACTTACGTCACTGCACTGTCTGAACTAGGAAAGTGCGATGACTACATAAATTAGGTTTTCTACCCAAGTAATGTATAATTCTTAAAAAATTTGGAAAGGACATGCTTTTTACATTATAGAGGATGAATGCAAACTGTCAATGGATGATGGTTGATCCAAGTTCAAGTTCGTTTGGTTGGATGTGAAAAAATGGCATGTAACAGTCAATTCACTTTGATCACTCATAAGAATAAACCTCTTTCCAAGGAGATAATGTCTCCACATATTCAATGCATGAATGATAGTTTCCAACTGAATATCATGAGTAAAATAGTTTTTCTCATGCTCATTCAACTTTCCTGATTCATAGAAGATGACCTATCCTTCCTGAATTAGGACTCCAACAAGTCCTTCCTTATGTTGTAGCTCTGAGAGATAGCCTTGGATTGCTTACAAGACCAGTGCCTCGACACACCTAGATTATATGTGTCTCATATGATTTTCTAGAAATGGAGACATCACATATAGTTTGTATATATATATATATACATATTGGGTTCGTTCATTCACCCAAAGGAGTAAGACATGAATTTCTAGTACTTCTTCACATGTAAAAATCCCATAAATATGCCTAAAAAAGTGGAGGTCAAGCAGTTCAAGGACTTACATTTTAATAAGCTTTGTAGAGAAAATGATAGAGGATAAGAATAAAGAGAAGCTCATCATATGGAGCATAAGGCTTCAAGAATTCTACACTTAACGCATGGAGCTTGAGGCATTAATAATTTCTATACTTATTTGAGTTACAAGCAAATATAGTGGACAACAAAGAGACTGGGTGTTATGATTCATGAAGTGCAAATATTAAAGATATAATTTCAATAATCCGTACAGGAACATGCATTAACAATGTCGATACAAATGAATTTGTGAGGAAGGCTTGAAATATTACTAACAACTATGATTTCATGAATTCAGAGAAGAAGTATGAACATAAAATGGGTTTAACAAAGGGATAACATATTATAATACTGGAAGGGAGAATGACCACCATTTCATTGATATTCTGAAAGATCTATATTACAAAGCCATACAGTGTGAAAATAACATGTAGTGTTTTGTTTAGAGTTTCTGAGCCTTTTTTAAGTCTTGCTTCCTCCTATTTATCAGGAGAGGAGGAGCGTGGACATTCATTACACAAAATATCTTTGAGATGAGTCTCAGTTGTCAAGATGACAAACCATCTTGGCTTGAGAGGAATCTGTGGCCCAAAACATTACAAAATTAATTCTCTTCTTGAAAGAAGGCAAATTACAAGATAAGAAATAACTAAAAAGTTAGACATAAATGTAAATGAAAGTCTTCATTCCCATCCCTATAATCTCCTCTGCTTCAGGTTGTAGTTTCTCTTTGTCTGGCCTCCTGTGTTGCATAGCTGACTCTCGTCACTTCTTCCTTTACTACTTGAACTATCCACTCTTTAAAGCTGGAAATGGTGCTTATCAGTATCATGTTGTGGTACTATATCGAAGGACCCCTAGGTTGTACCTTGTTCCCGTGTCACAATGGACCTTTCTGAATCAGCCCATACGAGTTTTGAATGCACCACCTATTTCCCTTAAAGCCATAATTGTCGACCCCGCACGCCTTTAAAGCCTTGTAAGATATTATAGACACCTTGGTCTGGATAAGGATGCACTTATGATGTAACAAAAAAGTATTTTAGGCACATGTGTTTATCATTGAAACATTAAGAAATGGGTGCGTTCTAATGCCCCCTCAGGCTCCCTTTGGTATAACCCCATTCCGCTATTTTCTTCATATGACTGGGGGCTGCAACCAAGTTTTTAGCCCTCAAGTGCTAAGTCTTTCAGACTACTATCTGGGGGCCTCTTTCCTTTGTTACACATGATCCCGCAATTCGGAGATATCCCATGCCTACCTTTGATAACACACAATGATACCTGTGATCACCAATCAGTGAAACCTGACCCATTGACAGAATCACAATCACCACATGGGAGAGGGAGGGACTTTATGTAGTTTTACAACACTTTAGAGTATTTGCTCAAAAAATAATGGAAATTTTGATATGATTTTGATTAAATGTAGTAAATGTTTTTTGAAATTTACATTACAACTATCAATTTTCAAAATTTTGAATGTCTACAAATTTTTTATGCTATTTTTTAAAATAAAAATAACTCAATTTTAATATTTGTTTACCAATAAAATTTACACCTAAGTGGACAACGTAGAGTTGTGGGGGAGTGCCCCCCCCCTTAGAACCCGCTCCCAATGCGCGCTCCAGGCGAGAGCGGATCGGGAGCGAGTCGGATGCGTGCCCCGAAATCGCTCCCGATAAAAAAAATTCCGCTCCCTACCAAAATCAGGATCGATTTCGGGAGTTTCGCTCCTGGAGCGAAAATTAAAGCTTGGGAGTGATCAGGGAGTGATCGCTCCCGATCGCTCTCTAACTTTTAATTTTAGCTCTGGAAGCAACGCGCACGACACCGGGAGCGAATTGCGTGAAAAAAATCTGTGGACACCAAAAAAATTTAATTAAAAAAAATGTTTTAAAAGGGCTTCGGGGGAAAAAAATATTTCATTGTGACTTGAATGAGTTGAGGAGAGCCAAGGAGATTGAGCAAAGGAGCGAAGAGAAGCAAGGAGCGAGTGCCTAAGAGCAAGGAGCAAGCCTGCAAGGAGGTAAGTAACTTAGTAACTTAGTAGTTTAAACTTTACTTGCTTAGTAATTTAGTAATTTAGTTTAGTTTAGTTAGTAATTTAGTAAATATATAACTTATTTAGTAAATAAATCATGAATCTAAATAAATTAAATTAATTAATCTAAATTAATTAAATTAATTTTCTCATTCCTATTCCCATTCCCATTCCCATTAAATTTTGCAGATTCAAAAGCCTACAAATATCAAACATCATGGACCTGGTTATATTTCTTGGCATTTTCCTCTTCTTGGTCTCTTTTCTGGTTATTATGGTGTTGGAGAGTAGGAAATGGAGGGGCCAAAATGAAGAGGGGGATGAAGAAGTTGGAGAAAGTGGATTTGATGAAAACCCCGGTGAGGAGGAGCTAGAGGAGGGTGAACATGACTCTCAAAAAACTAAACAAGACCAAACCCCATTGTGGAAATATGTTAATAGGCTTGATGCAGGGAAAGGGGGTGGTACCACTAAATTTCATTGCCCCCATTGCAACAATAATTACACAGGTTCATACACCCATGCCAAAAAACACCTCTACAGGAAAAGGACATGGGATGGAGATAAAAAAATAGGAATGAGAACTTGTGCAGTTGTGTCAGAAGCAGATAGAGCCAAATACATAAGGGAAGAGGAGGAAGCCCAATAAAAATGTAAAAAATCAAGGGGTTTCTTTTAACCAAGCTCAAAATCACAAGCATAAAGAACTCCTTCAGCATCCTCCCATGGCAGTGGATATGGAGGCATAGGGTCACCAGCTTTAAGGCGTAGAACCATATCAGATTTCCTTAATGAGGGGTGTAGGAATGATGTGGATTCAAAAGTTTCCAGGTTTCTCTATGCATGTGGGATACCATTCAATGATCTTCGCTCACCTTATTGGCACGAAATGGTTTTTGCCATAAATGATGCCCCTAAAGGATACAAGAGCCCTAGGTATGACAAGGCAAGAACCGTTGGACTTGATCATGATTAAGAAAAAATACTACATTCTTTGAATATAATGACAAGTTCTTGGACTGACCATGGGGTGTCCTTTGTATCTGATGGATGCACAAATGTAAAAGGCAAGTCATTGATAAGTGTTCTTGCTGTGTCTGTTAGTGGTGCCATCTTTCTAAATGCATATGATTACTCAGACAAGTTCAAGACTGCCATCAACATTGCATAAGCATTACTTGAAACAATTGACCATATTGGGCCATACAATGTCATCCAAGTCATCACTAATAATGCTCCTAATTGTAAGGCAGCGGGAGAAATTATTGAGGATAAATACCCCAACATATTTTGGTCTGGGTGTTTGGTTCACACATTGAACCTTTTGATGCATGATGTTGTTAAGAAAAAAACTGAACAATACAAATGGATTGGTGATTTGTACAAGAAAGGAAAACAAATGATAAAATTTATTACAAATCATAGCAATACCCATGGCCTTTTCTGCAGTCACACAAGATTGGAGTTGTTGAAGATTGCGAAGACTAGATTTGGTAGCTATTACCTCACCTTCAGGCGCCTTTTGAAGGTAAGAGAGTCATTAGCTAGCATGGTATCAAGTCCACACTGGCAGGTATTAAAGGAAAGGGCTACAAATGCAGCTGACAGGCAAGGTTTTGAACTAGTGGAGGAGGCCACTCTTGATGGTATTTTTTGGTCAAGTGTGAGGCAAGTATTGGATTTCACCAAGCCCATTTATCACATTATTCAGTTTGCAGATACAGATAAACCAGTGATTGGCAAGGTGTATGAGAAGATGGATACCATGTTGGGGCAAATAAAAGATATTGTCCATAACAAAGATCCCGACTTGTACAAACTGATTCACGATTGTGTGTGTGTACGGTGGAATAAACTTAATATTCCACTACATTACTTGGCATATATCCTTACGCAAAAATACTACTCCACATCTTGGTTGGGCCAACCTGCACCAGGGGGTGGGATTAGGACCAAACCCCATGTTATGAAACCAGCTCAAGAAAAAGATAGAAAAGATAGATCCATGCCTTAGAATTCAGCCTCTTCGAGGGGGCAACCTCCTTTACATTACATAAATGAACAATTCTTCGATGATACAAATGAAAAGACCTCCTTTCTATATATATGAGTCCAAGGGGTCATAACATAATCAGAGCCGACATAACAATAATAATGTAAGGGACAATAATAACAATAGTGGGCTTCTATGTGGCACAATAGTAGCAATATGGGCACTACATGGGTACATCAATATAATAAGTGGGTTGTACTAATAACAATAAGGGGTTACACTAGTAGTATAGGGGCCTAACATGCCCCTCTCCTTCAAAAAGCGTTGTCCTCAACGCTTGAGTAGTTCTTGATGCTTCTGTATAAAATTCTTGTCCTCCCATGTGGAATCTTCAGTGGGTAAGTTCTTCCACTTGATGAGATACTTTGAAATTGATCGATTTCGTAGCTGTCAGGTTTTTGTTTCTGTGACTGCACTAGGTTCCAATATGATTTTTCCTTCCTCTTCAATTTCTGGAAATATTGTTTGAATTGGGATCTTTTGCAACTTTTGAATAAGTGGCCATACTTCTTCGTCCTTCTTCCATTCATCCCTTGCTTCGTTTATCCAATCTGGTCGGATAATAGAAATAGCAGAAAACAATGCTTCCACATCCTCATCCTTGAAGAGTCTTCCCATTCAGTAAGGTCGCCATTTTTTAAGTGCATGTAGTATTGCCAACATTTCCTTCTCATAAATAGCTTGCTTGAGATGTAGCAGTAAAAATACCCAATCACCTAAATCCAAATTTTTTTCACTACGATGTTGATCTACCTGTTGTTTCGTTTGATTTTGCACCGAAGTGGCATTATCCTTTAAAAGTTGGAGAACTTGTTGTTGATGCTCAATGTGACTTTTCTCTGCTTGAACCTTTTTCTTCTTGATATGTCCTTCTATCTCTAGAGTTTGAGGAGTGGTAATTTCTTCCAATCCTTTACAAGATATGGTTGGATTCATTTCTTGATGCTCGATGTGATCTTTCACTTCTTGAACATTTTTCTTCTTGATATGTCCTTCTATCTTGATAGTTTGAGGAGTGGTAATTTCGACCAATGAATTACAAGATATGGTAGGATTCATTTCTTCTTTCTCGACGTGATCTTTCACTTCTTGCACCTTTTTATTCTTGATATGTCCTTCTATGTTGAGAGTTTGAGGAGTGGTAATTCTTTCCAATGCTTTACAAGATATGGTCTAATTCATTTCTTCTTTCTCTAGTGTGGGGTCCTGGCATATATCCTCTTCTTTTGATGTTTCTTGATCCTTTTCTTCATCCTCTTCATATTCTATGTAAACTAATTTCTTCTCAGCACACTTATGATCTTTAGTGCATTTGCTATCACAATTGAACAAAGCCCTTTTTCTCTTTTTTCTTCCAATTGTTATGGTGTAACCCTTGTAGGTTGTGGAACGCTGGGAGAAACAACACTTCCATATTTATAGTTGTGAGGGGTATGCTTCCTGGTTTCCATAATTTTGCTTTCCACTATGTCATAAAGCCATTTTACTCTTTCCAATTGTTGTGGTGTTGCTCTAAAGAAGGTGCTTCTCTTTGTATCCTCATAATGTGCTATCATTTCCTCCGTGAAAATTGACCACGTAACAAGTTGTTTACGAGAACAAAGCCCTTCATACCATAAAAATTGATCCGATTCTAAATATGAAGATGCAATACATACCTTTTGTAACAGTGTTACACCATGTAGATCAAAATATTGCTCCATCTGAAGTATCCAATTTACCGGATCCTTGCCATCAAACTTCTTCATCTTGCTTTTTCTTGATTTTAGGAGCTCGATCTTGAAACGATTGTAACTCTATACTTGCGGATCTTTAAGTTCTGAAATTACGACCTGTAGTAGCCCTCTACGTCCTCTTTCCAATGCCACCATCCTGATCCAAGTTGGATTCTCCAAGGAAGAGTTATGCACAATCTCCCAAGATGACTTGATTATAGACTAGTTGAGTAGAGAAAACTTGTACAATGTGCCACAAGTC
This sequence comes from Pinus tabuliformis, assembly GCA_031772625.1. NCBI lineage: Eukaryota > Viridiplantae > Streptophyta > Pinopsida > Pinales > Pinaceae > Pinus > Pinus tabuliformis. The sequence goes on from CM062818.1 coordinate 777,303,591, forward strand.
ACTATTTCGACCTTTGGATCTGAACAAGATACACAAGAAACTACAGTCCGTCCTCTTTTTGTACCTTCTTACAAAATTTCAATCCGATGCTCAGAGAGAAATTTATGACGATTTTCCCCAGGTCACCTGTTTGGAATGTAATTTAGGAGTCCGAAAAAAGACCAACTTCCTCAGATCATATCTCCACAAATATAGTGCAAAATGCTCTGAAATTTGGAACCAAGATTCAGCGCGATTTCTTCTCAAATGGTTTTTTTTTTTAGCTTCTGAAACATCACAGAAAAAAATTATAGCGAAAATTCCACGATGACCTGTTTGGAGCAGCGAAACCCTAGAATCCAAAGCTCTGAAACCAAATTTTATGAAACCAGCTCAAGAAAAAGATAGAAAAGATAGATCCACGCCTTAGAATTCAGCCCCTTCGAGGGGGCAACCTCCTTTACATTACATAAATGAACAATTCTTCGATGATACAAATGAAAAGACCTCCTTTCTATATATAGGAGTCTAAGGGGTCATAACATAATCATAGCCGACATAACAATAATAATGTAAGGGCACAATAATAACAATAGTGGGCTTCTATGTGGCACAATAGTAACAATATGGGCACTACATGGGTACATCAATATAATAAGTGGGTTGTAATAATAACAATAAGGGGTTACACTAGTAGTATAGGGGCCTAACACCCCATTTAGATGTAGAGGTAACTAAAGGATATTTGGATGCATTAGAAAAGTTGGTACCTGACAGGGACGAATGTGCAGTTGTGCACCTTGAAATAGGCAGATACTTCAGTGGCACTGGTTTTTTTGGTACCTTCCATGCAATGGAAGACAGAGACAGAGTTGATTCTTTCACATGGTGGGAAACATATGGCGGCTAGGGACTTTTGCCAAAATTGGCAAAAAAAAGTTCTATCACAGGTTGTAAATACTTCTTCTGCAAAGAGGTGTTGGAGCACCTACAGCTTCATACATAATGTGAAAAGAAATAGACTCAATGAAAACCGAGCAGAAAGCTTGGTTTATGTGCACTACAACTTGAGGTTGTTGAGTCATCACTTTGATCAGGCTTATGGGGATCCCACATATAAAATTTGTGACAACCACCTAGAGGATGACAACTTGGAGGATGGCACTATACATCTTGAAGAACTGGAAGAGGAACTTATAAGGGATGAAGATGAAGCAACTACAACAGCCATGCCACCTCCACCATCCAGTAGCAGTGCTCGAGTTCCGAGTCTTGTTCCTTTGTTGTCGCCACCTCCATCTACACCCTCACGTGGAGGGCATGTGCCTTCTAGTTATGGTTGTCAGTCTGTGTGGGAGACTCTTAGAAGACCACCATGACCTACTCATACATGAGACTCTCATGGCAAGGGCCACATGTAGATTTACAATTTACTTGTCTTTTCTAGTTTCTATTAGTTTTCATAACTATTGAGTCTTGAGTCCTTGACTCTTGACTCTTCACTCTTTCATATCATAATGATATTTTTTGTAAACAATATATGACTGTGACAATGAAAGTTTGAAGTTTGAAGTTGGAAATTATAGCTCATTGGTAATGATTATGAATTATGAATATGATGCTTCGTGAAAGACTAAAGTTGTTTCATTTCATTTCATAATTCATAATTCATTTTATAACATTTCATTTCATGTTAACAGTTAGAAGTTAGAACTTAGAAATATCTAAGATATTATTTCTTGTAATGGTTAAACTTAGTTTACAAGTATAACTTTGGTGATCAATGATGATAAATGTTATATATTGAATTTTCAATTTTGAAAGCTTGAAGTTGCAACTTTAAGATTGAATTTGATGAATCACGATTCACGAGACTCAATATGTTGCAGTTCTAATATGTATATTACTAACTTGTGGACATGGTTGATGAAGACTATAACTTCTAGATGATTGATGTGATATGGTTCAATGATCAATCTATTTTTTTTTATCTTTTTTATATCTAATTCATCATTCTACATGTTTTTGTTGACATATATGTATCAAAATAAAAAAAAATAAAAAAAAAAATAAATATATATATATATATATATATATATATATATATATATATATATATATATTGATATAGATATAGATATAGATATATATATATATATTTAAAAAATCGCTTCAGGATTCGCTCCCAAACAGGGAGCTTTTGAAAATGTCACTCCTGCTCGCGTTTTCACTCTCGCTCCCTGCTTTCGCTCCCACTCCCAAGTAACACTAGGACAATGCCATATCCCTATGAGAATTTTTACATGAGGACGGAGGTAACAGAATGGAGCTTAATCCATAAGAAAATCATAGCATCCAGAATAACATACAACTCATCATTGGAATGAAGACTGTTAGAGTCGGTCTTGAGCCCTCCATCAGCGATCAAAACTCTTTGCATATGCATAAGTAGGTGTCTCATCAGTGTCAATTTTTGCATCCCATTAGGCATGCCATAACCCTGATGGAGGAGTTGGTGTCTTTCTCCCCCTCTTGGCATTGCTGGATCAAGTCATTTCAGTCCTTAGTAACTTTCAAACTTGTCTTGTCTTGACTTGAGGTCAAATTCCTAGGTCTAGGGTTTTGGTCAAGTTTGTTTACAAGGTCATGTCTCTGAAGGTCAAATGGTGCCCAGCAAGCTAGAGGGATGATTTTAAAAGTTTTCTTCACAAATTTCAATCTTGTACTGTAAATTTTCACCTTGGATTTAAAAACTTTGTTTTTAAAGCCAAGGTATTTTTTCAATTTTTTGTAAAAAGTGATGAAATTTCAAAAAGCTTCCAAGGACAGTATGAAACCCTGGCTCCCTTGCCAAGATCCCTCAGATGCTATCCCTACAAAAAGAATTGAGCAAAAGCATTAGATCAGTCAATTTCAGGACAAAGGAAACCAATAAAAGTCAGTTTTATAAAGTGTCAAAGAAAAACATTATAAAGTGGGTTTGGGCATGAAATTTATTCAAATGAAAGCTATAAAGGCCCAATCTCCCTCCATCGACCCTCATTGTGCATCCAAGTTGTTTGCAAGAGCGATTGAGTGAGAGTTTGAGTGAATCTGGGAGCTGGACAGGCCCGCGACCCGTCAGACCAGGTGCGCGACCCGTCAGCAGTGTTCCAGCAGTTCATTTCTTCAACGGGCGCGACCCGTCAGTGGCGCGCGACCCGTCAGCGCCCTGCTTACCAAACCAATTGCAAATTTACCCAAGGAGCTATCAAATCGCGGATTTGCTTAAGGTAGGCCCTCCAAACTCAAAATTGGTTGCTTGTTATGTTTGAAGGACATCATGAATGTGTTTTTAAAGATCAAATTGTGCAAGAGAAAAAGCTCCATATGGCTGCATATTAAATTTGTAAAAATTTGCTAGGGTTTTATGTTGTTTCTATGGTTTTTCCCTTGTAATCATTTCTCCTCATTCCCATTTCATTTTCCTTGTATTTCCATGTAAATTTTCCTTTTAAATTTGTAATGAAGAAAATAAACCCTACCCCTTTTCCCTAAAAAATAAAAATCAAGCCCTAACCCTACCCCTCATAATACCCATGTAAACACATGTATTTAATGATGCATATGCAGTGATGTTTGCAGTGTTTTTCCCTAAATTCCCTGTTGTATACATGTATTCCCATTTTCCTTTTAAAAATTGTCCCTCCCCTAACATTCCCCTCATGTTCCTTGTCCCCTTGAAACAACATATAAATCAGCATTTTATAAAGCAGAAACAACAGTACATTTTGTCCACTTTGCTCTTTAAACAATGTCAGAAACCGAAACCTATGAGCAGAGTGATGACCAGGCATCAGCTTCAGAGATTGAGATATAGAGGAGGCCTTATAAGGGTGGAAAGGGTGACCATCACAGGAGAGAGGAGCCCACTTCTTTGACAAGTTTACAGGCTTGTCCTATGGCAGTTTCATGTTTCCAGTACATGTCTTGTTATGAGTTTTGCGAGAGGATTTCTCGGATTCAGCACCACCAAGAGTTGGCTCGCCTTTTTGTTTTACACTTGCATGATAGACATGTCAACCTTGCCGGGGTGGACTTCACTTTCACACCCGAGGTGATTGCACAGGCCACAGGGATAGCAAATGTCGGGGAGATATGGAATAAGCACAAGGTGTTGGACAATGTTCATTTTGAGCCTTTTGTTAGACCAGCACTCATGAGACACTTGACAGGAGTGTTTCCCTTCAGATTTCTTAGGAGTGAGTATGCTCCCATCATGAGGCTCATCATGCTCTATTTTACCTGTGAGGGCAGATTTTCACAGGTATATTCATACCATATTCGCCTCTTGATGCACTTCACCCGAGTAAGGATGATGAACATCCCTATTTTCTTCTATCAGAACATTGAGAAGATGGTGTCCATGATGCAGAGGAAGAGCTCGGCAAAGCAGTACAGGAGCCTTTACCATTATGGTTTGATTCAGCTAGTGGTGTTACATCAGTTGGCTCAGCAGGGCATCTCATGGGAGGAGTTCATCTCTCGTGAGTTTTTCACAACACCATCATCACCACATCCTGAGGTTATTCATGAGGAGGGAGGACCTTCACAGCAGCATGACATCCCCTTCACCAGACATGTCAGCTCCTCACCTATGGTTACTTATCAGAGAGGCCAGAGGGCCTTATTTGCAGCAGCTCGGTGAGTACTTTCTCCACAGCATGTGGAAGGGGTCTCACCTTCTTCATCGACTCAGCGAGTGTTATCTCCACATCAGGTGGAAGGGGCCTCACTTTCTTCACCAGCACAGGTACCAGGGAGGGGCAAACAGCCCAAGATTGATGAGGGACCATCAGGTGTTCCAGACATAGAGCTTATTGATCTTGATGTTAGTTCTCCTAGTCGAGAGTCAAAGGAGATCATTCAGCACCTTAGAGCTGAAAATGATGCCTTGCAAAGGAGATTAGAGGGGGCACAATGGACCATCACATATCTTGAGCAGTGCAACAAACAGTTGGAGGATGAACAAGCTCTTGATGAGCTGTGGAGGATTCGTAGTGACCGCATTTTGAACTGGAGGAGACCCGGTGATCTGTTGCCCGCTGAGCGAGAGTCCATGCTCATCTGGGTAAATGCACACTTGGAGAGGATGTTGGCTAGGGCCAACCAAGAGAAGAAGTTTTTGAGGAACATGAAGAACCATTATTGGGCAAGACTGCACGTGTGCAAGGCAAAAATGAAGATGTTCCAAAGGCGGTTGGCGAAGGCACAAAAAGGGAGAAAGAGGCCTGATCCCCTTCATATCTTGGCCGAGGCATCACTGAAGGATCAGGGCACTAAATAACTCAGCCTTAGCACAAATCCCAAAAAATTTTGAGCATTTTGGGCAAATTTTGGTTTTTTCAGGCATTTACAGGTTTTTCCCCATTAACGGGTCTCACCCCCCGCGCGACCCTACATCATGGCAACTCCATTTTGCAAAAACTCAGCATTTCCAGATTTGTAATGATAAGTTACATATGCTCATTAATTGATTTGAGATTTTATGAAGTTTTGGGCCTCCAGAAAGTCAAAAAACAAGAAAAATTTGACTTTCTGCCACATTTTTGAGTTGCAGAAAGCAGTCTTGGGAGATTGCAATTTTGGAGGGTCAAATGACCAGAAAATTCAAAAATTCCAGTTGGGTTGGAAAGTAGACTCACAGACCTTTCCAACAAGCCTACTCTTGCTCAATTTGGCCCCCTGAAAGTTCCCCAAAAGTGGCTCCAAAGGCGCGCGACCCGTCAGGCAAGGGCGCGCGACCCATCAGGCAGATTTTTCCAAAATGCACTGTACAGCTCAGAAAAACGCAGTTTGACCCAGTTTGACTTTTTGGGGTGAATTATGATTATCTTTGATGTAATTATTGTACTTTAAAGACACTTTTACTCTTATGTAACACTTCTAGAAGATTCATTCATGAAAAGGGTAAATATTAAATGAATGAGTTGGTTTCCTAGCTTATAGAGGCAAGTTGTTTTGACTACCTAGTTTGTAGTGCTTAGTTTAGAAGTGGTTGAAACAGCTCCTAGGATAGTGAGCTCGACCCATGGAGGCAGGGAAAGAGGTTATATCATCTATATTATGTACTTTCTTTCTCATTTTCATGGTTGGACTATTGAGGGAGAAGCTATCATTGTATTATTTCACTGTATCTCTGCAATTTTTGGCTAAGGAAGACCAGGGTTTTGCAATCCTTTTTGGGATTCTTGTGGACTCATGTGCTGATGGTGTGTTTCTCAATGTACTTGTAAGTGTGTTATGTGAATCATTTCCTTTCTTTTACTTTTTCATATTAAACAAATGAAGTGTTAAAGTAAGAATTCATGCTTGCCATGCTCTGCTTTTAAATTTGTTTAATTTCAATGTTTTCTACTGTCTAAGGGGAATTCAAAGTTATTGTTTGCTCTCCTTGGCTCCTCACCTGTCATTCCTGATCATCCACCTCAATCAAAGGCATCAATATTGTCTCCTACCTCGCCCCAAAGAACCCCCTGCAGAAACTGTGTCCAATCCCCGCACCCAAAATTGCCATCCCCTCAAATTGCCACCGAAAACCCTAAAAACCCTAAATCAACCTTTTTGATCAGTTTACTAGCCTAAAATCCATGTTACCCTATTGGTCATCTCATCCATTGAATATTTTACCGAGATAGACCGGAGAGAGCCCTCTCCCGCCCCGTAGGGCTAGCTACGAGGCTAAGTGGTTTGATGTGGCCTTGAGGTTTACCTTTCTCAGCCTGAGGTGAAATTTCAAGCGCTAACAAAGTCAACCTAAATTTATATGAAATATACACATTTATATAAGATTCAGTATGTTTTGAATACACATGTAATTTTGTATGGATTAAAGCGGTATGGTTTAATGCATTGGAGGAATATATCCATCATTATTTAAAATCTCAAATATTAAGGTCATTTTTCATGTTTTAATTTCATCGATTCTGAACTTCCCGAGCAATTAACTCTTTTATTAAAATATTCTAACATCCTTTTAAAAGAATATTATCTGTAAATTTAGATATTATCGTGTTGGATTCAAAAAATGATGTTTCAAGAGGTTAGGACATATTTTGAATTAATTTCACTTCGAAAAGTTATATTTCACAATGTAACCTACCATATTAATGCCTAGGAACTTATTCCCTAGCACATAATTGTATCGGGATATATCACGAGGAATGGAGAGAGAGTGAGAGAAGGAGAGAGAGGAGGAGTTGAGATTGAGAGGGACAATGAGTCAGAGGTAAATATAGAGGGAAGGATAATATGAGTGGGAGATAGAGGGAGGGAGGTACAGGAAAAGTGAGAGAGAGGATGAGGCAGATAAAAAGATAGATACTTAAAGCAAGAGAAGAAGTTGGTGATAGAGAAAGAGGAAAAGGAGGGGAGGGGATGGAGACAGATGTAGGGAGGGATAGAGAGAGAGAGGGAGATGGACTAGGAGAGGGAGGGGGATGGTAGGTGGGAGAAGGGTAGAGGGAGGGAGAGAGGAAGAGGGAGAGGTAGAAATAGTGAGAGAGCAAGGGAAGGAGTAGAAGGTATGGAGGGAGAGGTAGGGAGGGAAGAGAAAGAGCGAGAGATAGGTGGGGAGAGATATGGAGATGGAGGATGAGAGAGAGAGAGAATGATAGGGTAGATAAATAGAGGGAGAGGGGAGCAGATGTAGAATAGAGAGAGGGAGGGAGGGAGAGGGAAAGAAAAAGAGGGAGAGGTAGAGTAATGGACAAAGAGAGGGAGAAGAGAAATGGATGGATGAAGAGGTGGTGAGGGTGGGATGAATAAGGATTAGGAGAGGAAAGGGGACAAGAAGAGGGAGGGAGTGGGAGATCATGGGAAGGAGGGAGACAAGGAAAGTGAGCGAGATAGAGAGAGAAGGAGAGGAGCATAAATTGAAATGGGGATAGGGAGAGATGAAGCAAGAGGAAAGATGGGAGATGTAGCAAGGGAGGGGAGAGATAGAGTAAGCCACAAAGAAATGGAGAGGGACAGGTAGAAATATTGAGAGATAGAGAGGGAGAGAGATATGGAGGAAGTGAGGGAGGAATATGGCAGGAGGATGGATGCAGTGGGATATGGAGAGGAAGACAAAGACTGGGAGAAATATAGAGGGAGAAGAAGGGTAGGAGGGAGAGGGCGAACGAGACAAAGAGCCCTAGTGAGGGAGAGGGATAGTTCGAGAGATGGAAAGGGATAGAGAGAGATGAATTAGGAGTGAAGGATGGGGAGAAGTCATGGTGGGGAGAGAGAGGAGATACAAAGAGAGGGATTTGGAGAAGGAGAGGGTGATGGAGAGAGAGAGGGTGGGGCAGAGAGATAATGAAGTGTGAAGGGGAGAAAAGGGGAGGGAGAGAAGAGGGAGGGGAAAATAGATACAAATATAGAGAGGGAGAGGAGGGAAGGAGTGAGTAAGAGGGGAGAAGGTGGGAGGAAGTGGGAGAGGAAGAGGGGGAGAGAGATAAAAATAAAGAGAGACATACAGTGATAGGAAGGGAGGAAGGGAAATGGGGAGAGAGAGAGAGATAGAGAGATAGGGATAGTGATATAGAGGGAGAGGAAGAGAGAGGGAGACTTAGAGAGAGGGAGACTGATAGGGAGAGAGAGAGGAATAATGAGGGAAAGAGGTAGAGGTAGAAAAGGAAGGGAGAGGGAGAGATGGATACATCAAAGGAGAGGGTGGAGAGAGAGTGGGAGAAATAGAGATAGGGAGGGAGGGATATATATATATATATATATATATATATATATATATATATATATATGCAGAAGGAGAGAGGGAGAAAGGGATAGGAGAGAGAGTGGGAGAGAGATATGTGGAGAGAGAGAGGTGGGGAGAGAGATGGAGAAAGAGGGAGTGAGGGAGAGGGTGAGAGAGGGGGAAGAGGTAAGAAAGGAATCAATGGGAATCAAGGGTGACATACTGAGCGAGGAGAGAGTGGGAGAGTGATAGGGAGACAGAAAGGGTTGGGAGGAGAGAGAGAAGGAGAGACTGTGATGGAGATTGAGGGTGGGAGGGAGTGGGAGATAGAGAGATATAAAGAGAAAGAGAAAGAGATATGGAGGGAGAGTGTGAGAGATATAAGGTGAAGTAGAGAGAGGGAGAGAAGAGAGATGAAAGGATGGAGCTAGAAATTGAGAGAAAGGGAGTCTAAGATAGGTAGGGAGAGAGGGATATGGGGGGGAGAGAGTGTGTGAGAGAAAGGAAGAGGTATATAGAGGGAGAGATAGATGGATATAGAGAGAGAGGAAGGGACAAAGATAGGGAGAGGGAGAGGGAGAGAGTGATATGGGGGGAGAGAGAGAAGGAGAGGTGGAGATTGTTAGGGATAGTCGTAGGGAGAGAGAGATAGAAAAAAAGAGATAAGGACACGAATCAAGAGGGAGAGGTAGAGATAAGGGGAGAGAATAGAGATAGAGAAATTCCTAGCCCATCCTACTCTACCTTAACCTAGCATAACCTACTCTCACCTATCTTGACCTACTCTCCCATAGCCTACCGTAAAGTAACCTAATCTACTCTATCCTATCCTAACCTAATGTTGCCAAGCCTAGCCTAGCATAACCTAACCTAACCTGGCCTAGCATACCCTAACCTAACCTACTATACCGTAGCATGGCCTAGACTAGCCTAACCTACTCTATTATTGCCTAGCCTAGCCTAGCCTAATCTAGCCTACTCTGTCTTAGCTTGTCCTAGCCTACTCTACTCTAGCCTAGCCTAATCTAGCCTACTCTGTCTTAGCCTTGCCTACTCTACTCTAGCCTAGCCTACTCTACTCTAACCTATCCTACTATACTTTGGCCTAATATAGCTTAGCTTCGCCTAGCCTAGCCCTAAACTAGCCTAACCTACTCTAGAGTAGCCTAAACTAGCTTAACCTAACCTAACCTACTCTAGCATAACCTAGTCTAGCTTAGCCTAACCTAGTCTAACCTACTCTAGCCTAACCTACTCCAACCTAGCCTAACCTACTCTAGCCTAGCCTATCCTAGCCTAACCTACTCTAGCCTAGCATATCCTAGCCTAACCTACTCTAGCCTAGCCTATCCTAGCCTAACCTACTCTAGCCTAGCCTATCCTAGCCTAACCTACTCTACTCTAGCCTATCCTAGCCTAACCTACTCTAGCCTAGTCCAACCTAGCCTAACCTACTCTAGCGTAGCCTAACCTAGCCTAACCTACTCTAGCCTAGCCTATCCTAGCCTAACCTACCCTAGCCTAGCCTATCCTAGCCTAACCTACTCTACTCTAGCCTAGTCCAACCTAACCTAGCCTATCCTATCCTATCTTATCCTAGCCTAACCTACTCTACTCTAGCCTAAATTAGCCTACCTTACCCTATGCTAGCCTACCTAGTCTAACATACTCTAGCCTAGCCTATCCTATCCTATCCTAGCCTAGCCTAACCTAGCCTATCCTAGCATAGCCTAACCTACTCTACTCTAGCCTATCCTAGCCTAACATACTCTAGCCTAGTCCAACCTAGCCTAACCTACTCTAACCTAGCCTATCCTAGCCTAACCTACTCTAGCCTAGCATATCCTAGCCTAACCTACTCTAGCCTAGCCTATCCTATCCTAGCCTAGTCCAAACTAGCCTAACCTACTCTAGCCTAGCCTAACCTAGCCTAGCCTAACCTAGCCTAACCTACTCTACCCTAGCCTATCCTAGCATAACCTACTCTAGCCTAGCCAATCCTAGCTTAACCTACTCTACTCTAGCCTATCCTAGCCTAACCTACTCTAGCCTAGTCCAACCTAGCCTAACCTACTCTAGCCAAGCCTAGCCTATCCTAGCCTACTCTAACCTAGCCTAACCTAACCTAACCTACTCCAACCTAGCCTAACCTACTCTAGCCTAGCCTATCCTAGCCTAACCTACTCTAGCCTAGCCTATCTTGGCCTAACTTATCCTAGCCTAGTCCAACCTAGCCTAGCCTAGCCTAACCTAGCCTAACCTACTCTAGCCTAGACTATCCTAGCCTAACCTTCTCTAGCCTAGCCTATCCTAGCCTGACCTACTCTACTCTAGCCTATCATGGCCTAACCTACTCTATCCTAGTCCAACCTAGCCTAACCTACACTAGCGTACCCTAACCTAGCCTAACCTACTCTAACCTAGACTATCCTAGCCTAACCTACTCTAGCCTAGCCTATCCCAGCCTAACCTACTCTATCCTATCCTATCCTAGCCTAACCTATCCTAGCCTAGTCCAACCTAGCCTAACCTACTCTAGCCTAGCCTATCTTATCCTAACCTACTCTAGCCCAGCCTATCCGAGCCTAACCTACTCTAGCCTAGCTTGTCCTAGCCTAGCCTACTCTACTCTAGCCTATCCTAGCCTAACCTACTCTAGCATAGTCCAACATACCCTAACCTACTCTAGCCTAGCCTAACCTAGCCTAACCTACTCTAGCCTAGCCTATCCTATCTTATCCTAGCCTAACCTACTCTACTCTAGCCTAGCCTAGCCTACCTTACCCTATGCTAGCCTACCCTAACCTACCCTAACCTACTCTATTCTTTCCTACCCTAGCCTAGTGTACAATAGGCTAGCCTAGACTAGTGCTACCCTACTGTAGCATAGCCTAGCCTATCCCTCCCCTATTCTAGCATAGCCTAACCTACTATAGCCTAGCCTATCCTAGCCTAACCTATCCTCGCCTAGTCAAACCTAGCCTAACCTACTCTATCCTATCCTAGCCTAGCCTAACCTACTCTAGCCTAGCCTATCCTAGCCTAACCTACTCTATCCTAGCCCATCCTAGCCTAACCTACTCTAGCCTAGCCTATCCTAGCCTAACCTACTCTACTCTAGCTTATCCTAGCCTAACATACTCTAGCCTAGTCCAACCTAGCCTAACCTACTCTAGCCTAGCCTAGTCCAACCTAGCATAGCCTATCCTAGCCTAACCTACTCTAGCCTAGCTTATCCTAGCCTAACCTACTCGAGCCTAGCCTATCCTACTCTATTCTTTCCTACCCTAGCCTAGTCCAACCTATCCTATCCTAGCCTAACCTACTTTAGCCTATCCTATCCTACCCTAGCCTATCCTACCCTAGCCTAGCCTATCCTACCCTAGCCTATCCTAGCCAAACCTACTCTAGACTAGCCTATCCTAGCCTATCCTACTCTAGCCTAGCCTATCCTAGCCTGACCTATCCTAGCCTAGTCCAACCTAGCCTAACCTACTCTAGCCTAGCCTATCCTAGCCTAACCTACTCTAGCCTAACCTACTCTACTCTAGCCTATCCTAGCCTATCCTAGCTAACCTACTCTACTCTAGCCTATCCTAGCCTAACCTACTCTAGCCTATTCTAACCTAGCCTAACCTACTCTAGCGTAGCCTAACCTAGCCTAACCTACTCTAGCCTAGCCTATCCTAGCCTAACCTACTCTAGCCTAGCCTATCCTAGCCTAACCTGCTCTACTCTAGCCTAACCTACTGTAGCCTAGTCCAACCAAGCCTAGTCTATCATATCCTATCTTATCCTAGCCTAACCTACTCTACTCTAGCCTAACCTAGCCTACCTTACCCTATCCTAGCCTACCGTAACCTATCCTAACTTACTCTATTCTTTCCTACCCTAGCTTAGCGTACAATAGGCTAGCCTAGACTAGCGCTACCCTACTATATCATAGCCTATCGTAGCCCTGCCCTATTCTAGCATAGCCTAACCTACTATAGCCTAGCCTGTCCTAGCCTAACCTATCTTAGCCTAGTCAAACCTAGTCAAACCTACTCTAGCGTAGCCTAACCTACTCTAGCCTAGCCTATCCTAACCTAAGCTACTCTATCCTAGCCTATCCTAGCCTAACCTACTCTAGCCTAACCTATCCTAGCCTAACCTACACTACTCTAGCTTATCCTAGCCTAACATACTCTAGCCTAATCCAACCTAGCCTAACCTACTCTAGCCTAGCGTAGTCCAACCTAGCCTATCTTATCCTAGCCTAACCTACTCTAGCCTAGCCTATCCTACTCTAGCCTAGCCTAACCTAGCCTAACCTACTCTAGCCTAGCCTATCCTAACCTAAGCTACACTATCATAGCCTATCTTAGCTTAACCTACTCTAGCCTAGCCTATCCTAGCCTAACCTACTCTACTCTAGCTTATCCTAGCCTAACCTACTCTACTCTAGCTTATCCTAGCCTAACATACTCTAGCATAATCCAACCTAGCCTAACCTACTCTAGCCTAGCCTAGTCCAACCTAGCCTATCTTATCCTAGCCTAACCTACTCTAACCTAGCCTATCCTACTCTAGCCTAGCCTATCCTAACATAGTCCAACCTATCCTATCTTAGCCTAAACTACTTTACCCTAGCCTAGCCTAGTTTATCCTAGACTAGCCTATCCTAGCCTAACCTACTCTAGCCTAAGCTATCCTAGCCTATCCTACTCTAGCCTAGCCTATCCTAGCCTAACCTATTCTAGCCTAGTCCAACCTAGCCTAACCTACTCTAGCCTAGCCTAACCTAGCCTAACCTACTCTAGCCTAGCCTATCCTAGCCTAACCTACTCTAGCCTAGCCTAACCTAGCCTAACCTACTCTAGCCTAGCCTATCCTAGCCTAACCTACTCTAGCCTAGCCTATCCTAGCCTAACCTACTCTACTCTAGCCTATCCTAGCCTAACCTACTCTAGCCTAGTCCAACCTAGCCTAACCTACTCTAGCGTAGCCTAACCTAGCCTAACCTACTCTAGCATAGCCTATCCTAGCCTAACCTACTCTAGCCTAGCCTATCCTAGCCTAGTCCAACCTAGCCTAACCTACTCTAGCCTAGCCTAACCTACCCTAACCTACTCTAACCTAGCCTAACCTACTCTAGCCTAGCCCATCCTAGCCTAACTTACTCTAGCCGAGCCTATCCTAGCCTTACCTACTCTAGACTACCCTATTCTAGCCTAACCTTCTCTACTCTACCCTATCCTAGCCTAACCTAGCCTAGCCTAACCTATCCTAGCCTACTCTAGCCTAGCCTAACCTACTCCAACCTAGCCTAACCTACTCTAGCCTAGCCTATCCTAGCCTATCTTACTCTAGCCTAGCCTATCATAGCCTTTCCTACTCTAGCCTAGCCTATCCTAGCCTAACCTATCCTAGCCTAGTCCAACCTAGCCTAACCTACTCTAGCCTAGCTTAACCTAACCTAGCCTAACCTACATTAGCCTAGCCTATCCTAGCCTAACCTACTCTAGCCTAGCCTATTCTAGCCTAACCTACTCTACTCTAGCCTATCCTAGCCTAACCTACTCTAGCCTAGCCCAACCTAGCCTAACCTACTCTAGCCTAGCCTATCCTAGCCTAACCTACTCTAGCCTAGCCTATCCTAGCCTAACCTACTCTAGCCTAGCCTAACCTATTGTAGCCTAGCCTATCCTATCCTATCTTATCCTAGCCTAACATACTCTACTCTAGCCTAGCCTAGCCTACCTTACCCTATGCTAGCCTACCCTAACCTACCCTAACCTACTCTATTCTTTCCTACCCTATCCTAGCGTACTATAGCCTAGCCTAGACTAGCGCTACCCTACTATAGCATAGCCTAGCCTAGCCCTCCCCTACTCTAGCATAGCCTAGCCTAAGCATAACCTAACCTACTCTACTATCCTAGCCTAACCTAATCTACTCTAGCTTAGCCTACCCTACCTTACCCTATGGTAGCCTACCTTAACCTAGCCTAACCTACTCTATTCTTGCCTGCCCTAGCCTAGCCTACTATAGCCTAGCTTAGACTACCCTACTCTAGCATAGCCTAGCCTAGCCCTCCCCTACTCTAGCATAGCCTAGCCTAAGCCTAACCTAACCTACTCGAGCCTAGCCTATCTTATCCTAACCTACTCTACTCTAGCCTAGCCTACCCTACCTTACCCTATGCTAGCCTACCCTAACCTACCCTAACCTACTATATTCTTGCCTACCCTAGCCTAGCCTACTATAACCTAGCCTAGACTAGCGCTACCCTACTCTAGCATAGCCTAGACTAGCGGTACCCTATTCTAGCATAGCCTAGCCTAAGCCTAGACTAGCACTACCCTATTCTAGCATATCCTAGCCTACTCTAGTATAAGACAACTTAGCCTATTCTAACCTACTCTAATCTGCCCTAGCTTACCTTAGCCTATTCTAGAGTAGCCTAGCCTAGCTTAGCCCATTCTATGCTTAAGTAGCCTAGTCTATTTTAGTCTATCCTAACCCACTCTAGCTTATCCAAGCCTATTTTAACACAATCCAAAGTTATAAAAATTTATATATAAAACATTTAGTAGAAAAACATATTCGAAATCAATCTTAATACACTTTTACATTAGATATATAAATTTAAATCAATTCAAATATAAAAAGATTATCACTTTTTGTATATAAATTCAAACATTTTTCACTATACAATATATTCTAATTAAATGAATATACCATATTACATTATTGTAATTAAAAAGTATACCATATTACATTTAATCTTTAACAAAATACATTATGTAGAACTTAGTAACATATGAACCATCTGAAATTTTAAAATATATACAATGTAGAACTCTATAAGATATCAGCTATCTATATTTTAAAAAATAAATTTAATTTAATAGTATTAATATAAAGAAAATATTTAAAAATAAATACTCTAAATAAAAGAAATATAATAAAATTTATTTAAAATAAATTAATCTTAATAATACTTATTTTAAAAATAAAATATATTAAATTTAAAAAATATATATATTAAATAAATAAAATATATTAAATTTAAAATATATATATATATATATATATATAAAATTTAATAGAACTATTCCTAAATGAGAAATATATCTGTAAATGGTATAAACCTAAAACAGAGTGCGAATGAATTTGAGAAAGCCAATAAATCTAACTTAAAAATACATAATTCAAAATCAGTTTCAGAAAGCCAATAAATCTAATTTAAAAAAACAATTCAAAATCAGTGTTAGAGAGCCAATTTATCTAAACTAATTTAAAAAACAATTCAAAATCAGTGTTAGAGAGCCAATTTATCTAAACTAAGTCAAACGAAATTTCGATTATGGAGCGGCCATCAAAACAGCAACAGATTTTGAGGAGGCGAATCACAATTTTTTTTTGATTTGCTAAGCAATCTAGTTTGAGAGAAGATTTTGATTTTGATCAAAACATATACAGGTAGTTTTTGAGAAGCAGGGCAAAGAGAAAACGCTATTCAGATGCAATTTTATTTATTGATATCAAATATTTCAAATGCAATTTTAATCATTGATAACAAATATTTTGAGGCACGAAACATTCCAAGCAAAAAAGTAAGTTTCAGGTCTCTACATCAAAAGATACTCTGTCACAATGCACACCGCCAGAAATGAATTTCTCCTATCAGAATTAATAAAAAGTAAATAGTGTGATTCATATAATAAAAAAATCACAATACAGATTTTGTGTTATTAAATTTCTAATACTCTAACCTGTATGCATCCAATAAGAAATAAACAAACATTATGCCACCCTGTACACTGTCTTGGTTTGAAATGAGACGTTCATTTAGGCGAAGGCAGAAGCAATTTCACCCTTTTTAACCAAGACACAACAAAATCTGAGACACTTATTTGAATTTTTTTTACCAATTATGTTTTTCTAAGAGAATCAGGAAAATTAGGGCCAGATGCAAAACACCAAAACATAAATTAGTGAATCAAAAAATAGTAAGTAAATAAATGCACAAATTACATTAAAATCTAAAAAAAACTGATAAATAAATACTAACCAAAAGATTATGCAGAACAATTATAGAGATTTGGATATTTGGATATTTACATAATTATAGTAAAAAACTGCACAGAAAAACAATGAATACTAACCAAAAGATCCAAAAAAAAAAAACGATAAATTTATATAAATTTTAGAAATACCTCTAAAGACCGTGAACCATGAAAGAGTACATCCATGGAAGTAGTAATTCCTCCCACTGAACCGCGACATACATTCATTCATACATCATCCATGGAAGTAGTTCCTCTAAAGACGGTGAACCATGAAAGAGTACATCCATGGAAGTAGTAATTCCTCCCACTGAAGCGCGACATTCATTCATGCACAAAACGAGGCGAGTTTGCAGGCATAGGCGCAGTGAATGAAGGCCAAGATTATATAGCTGAGCAGAACGGATAGCGTTTAGCTTTTTAGAACTAACGAATAAGTTTTAGCTGTTTTAGCTTTTAGCTTTTTTTTTTTTTAGCTTTTGGGTTTTTTTTAGCTTTTAGCTTTTAGTTTTTTTATTCCAGAATTCTAATTTTTTCTTGAAGTTTCTTGAATTTCGGTTTACTTGGTTATGCAGCTTGCATTTTTTAAAGGGGATAATGTGAGAGATTTTATTGGAGTATTGTTAAGAGTTCAGAATTAGAGGGATCTCATTATTTAAAAGATGTAAATTGAAATTGAATGATGCTTTAAAAAATAAAGATGAGTAGTAAGATATCTTTACTTTTAAGACATTTTATTATTTTGCTAAAAGTTTGTTGTGTTAGTGATGTGAATTTTTACATTTATGTAATAT
Organism: Pinus tabuliformis; assembly: GCA_031772625.1. Lineage (NCBI taxonomy): Eukaryota > Viridiplantae > Streptophyta > Pinopsida > Pinales > Pinaceae > Pinus > Pinus tabuliformis. The sequence continues at coordinate 777,321,137 of CM062818.1, forward strand.
TTTTAAAAATTATTTGTTATGATGTTTTAAAAAATAAATTCTATCAGAATTTTAGTTGAAAGACATCATTATTTTTTCACATTTATATAATATCTAAAAAAATTATTGATAAAAAATAACGTTAATTTTAGCATTTATATAATATTTAGGTTGTAAGATGTTCCCTATGAAAATGACTCTCCTCCCTGGTCACCTATACCTTCATGGACCGTTGATCTGAATGTTAGACGATTAAGATAGTCTAGACCATTAGATTGATACTCGACAGGGAAATATTAATCAGTTCAGTTACTGTTATTAAGTTACACCGTTATTCAAGTTACGCGGTTTCCCTCCTGAAAGAACTGCATTTGACGTTACCTGTCATAGTTTTTCCACAAGATTCATTGAGAGAGCCTCCCCAATATTCTCTATAAGCTGGGAGATGGCCCGACAAATTCTGTTTCAGTCGACAATTTTTACCTTGTTTTGAATTTTATTTTTTTTCTTCGAGCGTGTTTTGAATATTCATACAATTTCCAAGAAACAAGGCGACAAGCCTTTTGGAATTCAATTAACATTCCAAATCCAATTCCAATTCCAATTAGGCCAAGCAGAGGCGCTGTAAACCCTTTATAAAATGACATAGGGGCGTCGTATGTTTGTGTTATGTTACAGCTAGATATTTGGAAGTGGAAGAAAATGGAGTTGGGAGCACAGATAGGCGTGAAGGAACCAGAGGACGCGCAGATGGAGGTGATGGTTAATGGAGTGGAGAATGAAGAGGGCAATGTTTTAAAAGGAAACAAGCTACACGCCAACTCTCAGGGAACCAAGTTCAAGCGGGTTGATTCAAATTTGGAGTCGAGTACAGTTTTTGGAATGGCTACTCATGGCTCGGTTAGCATAAATGATAAAATCAATTCATTTATTTTGAGAATTTTTTTCTCCCTGTGGGTTGGAATGCAAGATTTAGGTGCTCTGGTGAATGAAATGCGCCTTTCATTCTCAATGCAATTTACAGTGCCAATTTTAAAGCTCGCAATTTACAGTGCCAATTTTAAGGCTCGTTATGTTGTAAGTGGTTAATTCTTTTAAATTTTACTTAAATTTTTAAGGTTCGTTATGTTGTAAGTGATTAGTTCTTTTACAAACATTAGATCTTCTCCAGAGTATTTATTTAAGAGTAGTGTAATAGAAATTAACATGTTTTTGTTTTTAAATTTTGTTTTTATGCAAGGTTAGATTTTGATATTCTCAAATTTGAAAAAAAAACTTAATGAAGTTGTTTATATGATTGATATATATTTATTAGTTTATATTTGTTAATGTATTAATGTTAATTACAATTTAATTAAAATTATGAAATTGTAATTTTTTATTGTTTAAAATAATTTTTTAATTATATAAATAAATTCAACATTTAAAAAAATTAAACTTTTAAATTTTACAAATTACAACATTAGAATTTAAAATTAAAAAAAAATATTAAATAAATAAAATTTTATGTTTTGGGTATTGTATGGTATAACATAATGTTACATTGAACACAACCATACCAATTACAAAATTTGAAAATGCATACATATTATTGATTATCCATAGCACTCAAACAAGTAATTAATAACAAAGATTCAAAACTTTATATATCAATAAGAAGAATTTTAACATCACCCAATAAAAATATGTAAAAGCTTTCATTAATTACAATCAATTAGAAAATTTTACATAAGTTTAACCAAGGTTTACTAGCTAGGTTTGTTAGAGAATTTTTTGGATAAGGGTGAGCACAACTTTTTTTTATAGGTTTATTTTTTAAGTTAAATGGTAAAATAAATAACAAAAATCTATTAATAAGTGTAAAAGCATTTTTATACTAAAATAAAGTAAAAGAATATATAGATAATTAAATTAGTTTGATTATATAAGGTAAATCGTTTAAAGGTTGATAATTTTAGAATATTGATATGACTAAGAAAAATAATTAATGACAATAATAATAGTGTTGAAAGTCAAGTATGTGGTTTAATTAAAACCGTCATTTATAAAATCCAAGTAAATTAAGAAATTTAATTAAAACTTTTTATTGAATAGTGATAATGAAGAATAATTTTTTTTCATTAAATCTTTTCATTAAAGATTGAACATACACTGAATTGCATTGAAAGGGGCTCTCCACCCTAGTGCCAAAGAAATTATATTCCTTTTATGTTATGATAAAATAAAATAATAATTATAATTATTAATTAGGACATCAAATTATATAAAAATAAAAGTAAAATAAAAAGTACAATAAAATAAATAATTGTAATTAATAATTAAATTAGCCTCTATACATGGATCTACTAAGTGCCAAGAGGGATCAAATCTCTTTTCACTCGAAAATATGTTTGCACCTAAATAATTGTAATTAATAACTAAATTAGCCTCTATACATGGATCTACTAAGTGCCAAGAGGGATCAAATCTCTTTTCACTCGAAAATATGTTTGCACCTAAAGGGACTTGACGATCATATAAATTAGTCTTAGCCTTAATGGTTAGCTTGACATCAATTTAAAATGATCACTTGTCACGGATTCAAAATGATCACTTGTCACGGATTCAATTATGAGGGATCAAATCTCTTTTCACTCTAAAATATGTTTACACCTAAAGGGACTTGAGGTCATATAAATTAGTCTTAGCCTTAAGGGTTAGCTTGCCACGGATTTAATTCTCTCGACACTAACTAATCTCTTGTCATGGATACACAAAGTGATCCCTTGGGGTGGATCTTCTTAGGACTATATTCCATAGATGTGGTGCATTAGCAATATTCAGGTGAATATGCCTGGAACAATATTTTGTAGATGTAGCAAGGCAACAATCTATGGTGAGGATGAGTCATATAGGAAAAAAACGCAGTCATATAGGAAAAAAACGCAGTCATATAAATTAAATGGTCTGGTAATATGGATAAACATCCAATTATAAGAAACATTGAAACACTTACTCTAATTTTATCATGGATATTGTTAATTGTAAATAGATTGTATTACAATACTATGGCTCAATACCATGATTTATGAATACCACATGTCCAAAAAGCCTTAACCGTCAAGTTTTGTATATTATTAAACTGTAAGGTGTTTCCCTTTGAGAAGAACTCCCCTTAGGGCGCATTCCATTTTGTGCCATGTCCATCCCATCATTCCAATTTCCTGGAACCGTCTTTGCCCACTCAATATTAGAGTCCTAGTGCCATCGATCTCCACTTTTACATTGTCTTTTTTGAATCCTTCATAACAACACAACCATTTCAAAGAAAAAAAACCAAATTCCACCTCATTTCATTAAAAGAAGAGTGATAAGGGCTCTTTTTTGTACTTGGGAGATGAGTAATAAGTATGAATGGAACCCATCTAATCGATCCTATTTGTTCTAGGTAATTCCGAGAGCTAATCTCGTTTCCATCCCATCAAACTACCAGACTAATGTTTTCTTGTAAACATTGTGGAGCCCAAAAGTTTCAAAGATCAATTGAATTGATTTGAAGATTCGAAACTAGATGTGTTTTTCCCAAATGTATAAGCTAGCATTGTGACAGCAAACATATGTGGCCATGAAAGATTCTTTTAAGTGGGAAATAGGCAGATCTGTCTCATCTTCCTTGTGTGCTTTTATAATTTTAGCATTTTGGAGTGTTGAATGATTCTGTTTGTGGAAGGAGGAGGTCCTAAAAGCATAATATGTCCTCTGAATGTCACATTGAAAGGATAAAGAGACTTGACCCTACTGCCTTTTCCATGATCAAATAGATTGGCCAACTTTCATCTAACCTAATGAAACTTTCCGAAAAACTCACACTATCAGAATGACAAATCACATGAAAAAGGTGCTTTTAGAATCGATTCGAGTTGAAAATTTCTCCAAATTTCACCAGCATGTTAGGTTTCCCATAGAATTCTATTGTCAAAATGTGCAAGAGGAACTGTAGCCCATGTACAAGCCCCTCTCCTTTAAGCATCTTAGCAGTGTTCTCTGTATAAAATTCACATAACAACAACTTCATGTATTCACATTTATTAGTTATATTGGACTTTGCATGTGTGAGAAGTACAAGAAAACTAATGGAAAAGTTATTAAAATCCATACCTTTACGATGTTTTGACTTGATTTATGCTTATGCTTTTGTTTTTAAAGTGAAAAACTTTCTTTTCAAAAATATATGATATTGTAATAATAAGTGTATATAAACATAATTATATAAATAATGTAAGTAGGTTAGAAAAGTGATTCATGATTCAAGGACATCACAATGAGAATCATTAAATCATCATGGGTCATAGTTGTATTTATATTTAATGAAACTCTTAGTTGATGAGACGAGTGAGTCAGTTTTGTTGGGGTTAAATTGAATGAATTCTGTTATATTAAGCTTCTTGAATTTGAAATCATCATGGGTCGTAGTTGTATTGATTTTTAATGAAACTCTTAGTTGATGAGACCAGTAAGTCAATTTTTGTTGGGTTAAATTGAATGAATTCTATTATTAAGATTCTTGAATTTGATTATATGCACGCAAGGAACTTTATTACATTTGAATGTTTCTAATTGAATATACATAATGATTGAATCATAGTGAAATTTTCTATCTCAATTGATCCATTATCATGTGAATGGAAGGAAACACTTGCCTTTGTTTGGTATAAACCAATTCCATAATGATTGCCAAAAGTAGTAGACAAATTTGAATTAAAATGTTATTTCATATACAAAAATAAAATGTTGTAGAGAAATAGCATGGTGTAGATACTCACAGACTCTATGATATAATGGTTTTTTTCCACGGGAAAGAAAATAGACTTTTATAATATAATGATTATGATTTTTCCTTTTTCTTGTCCTCCTTATAGATGACCGTTCCTGCCACCCAAAAAGCAACTCTGAGCAATCTTTAACTTGGAAGAGATTGCTAATATATATAATAGGATTAGTTATTACGCCATAAGGCATTTCCCTCTTAAATGAACTCCCCTAAATGCCTTTCTATCCTAATCATAGCCGTCAAATCTTTTGTTAGATTATTGAACAAAAATCAGCCATCTAATTTAGTAAAAAATGTTTTGAAACATTAAAAAACCCTTAAAAAACATTATTGTATTAGTTATTAGTTAATATATTAGTTATTATTTATTAGGCGGTAACTATAACCTATGGAACCGTTTACCCTAACCACATTATCGAACCCATCCTGTGAATGGATATCCATTTTTTATGCAAATGAGGGCGAGGGTGTTGAGGAGGGCATAGGCGGAGTCGCTCCAGAGGAGGGCAGGGATCTGCAGAGAAGGGTTCATGCAGAGGATGGCGTAAAAATGATGAAGAGGGCCGCAAAGGAGGATGCGTGAGGGCCGCGTAGGGCGTTTTTCCTGCAGCATCATTTTTCCCTCTATCATAATATGGCGCCCTCTGGTTATGGTGGTAGTTATGAAGCGTTATATATATTCGGGTCACTGTTCTATGTAACCATATGTAATTTCCCATTTTAAGGAGAATGTTGAAGATTATTCTAAGGTGATTTTGTGCCAAGAATATTCAACGCTACAAAAGCACCCCAGCTAATATCAATTTCCTCATGCAATCTATTGGGTTCTTGTGAAAACTTGACTCTCATGGCAATATCGTTGTGTGACCTCTTGCAGAATGGTTGATGAGATGTAGGCTTTCTTTCTCGGTGATTCAACTTTCAGGGACATTTCTGAACGTTTCTGGACTACTTCATCTACGGTAACAGTCTTAATCTCCTTTCTGAGTTTTTGTTTAATTTCTATTTCATCCATGGACCTTTATCTAAGAATATCTTTTCAAGATATCTTACACCTCTATTCACAATCATATCATTGAGGGGAAACGGTTTTAACTTTTTCCCCTCTCTATCATTTGTCATCTAAATTTCTAGAAACTAAGCTCATTATGTTATTATCGAGTTGCATTAACACTCTATTACCTATCATAGTTACCTTTATAAAGGCATGTTTGAAACTATAAATGTTTCTTTCCATCAATTATGAGATTAGATAGTAAATTCGCGAGTTAATAAATGGTACCTAAATGTTTCCCCTCAGAAATAAAATAAATGAATGGCTTTATGCCATTCAAACCAGTGATAGAACTTGTTGTTTAGTAGCAAGGATAAGTAACAAGACTGATTTAGTCAAATCTTTGTTCAATTTCTCAGTTAGTCAAAATGATTGAACCATCTTTATTTCTTGTTGTAATATTTGAAATTGTCCAGCATCCTTCCTTTTTGGTACTAAGAAATTTACACTTATAGGTATATGCTTCAACTCAGAGAGGAATTTAATCCTCAGCCTAATTTTGAAAAAGAAATTTTTTTTTTCATCTGTTGAAGTATGGTTTACAAAAGATTTTGTTTCATATAACTTATTTGAAAAATATACTCTACTTTATCCATGGGTTAATTCCTCATGTAAAAATATAATTAGTGGTAAAATTCGTAGGATAAACTAATTACTCTTTTCCTAGACATCTGGCAACAAGATTTTAGGAATAAAAACCTAACAGTAAACTAAAAATAAAATAAATTTTAAGTTGCTACAAGGAATACATAAATGATAGAAAATCCTCCGCCATCAAATTAAAAATTGATTCTTTGACTGTTGATATCCTGCCTCCAAATTTGAATCTGTTATAAAAATACAAGGAACTGAAACTTTTTCAATAGCAACCAAGTTTGCAAACATTTGAATTATGAGTAATTTCTCTGCTTGAAGATTGCTAATATACAAATCCTTAAACTCTCCATAAAGTTGTACTCAAATTTTTTTATTTCTTCCCTAGATGATACCAAACCAAAGCATGCTCTTTAGCTTCTATGGAAAAACCATTAGTAGTCTTAGTACATAATTTCATAATAGGCTTTGTTGTTTTCTTCCAGTAAAAGTTTGTAGTGGGTTGTTGTATTTCATTCAGTAGCTTGGTTCATTTAGCAATTAAAGGCGTTCCTTTCTTGCACTACTTTTGGCTATTGCATATTCCTTTATTCTTTTGAGAGACAAACTTCATTTTATCATCTCATCTAGCTTTCACAAGAGCTTCCAACAAGAGTTACGAATGTACCTATGACAACATCACTGGTAGTCAATTCCCTCATATATGGCTCTGCATGTGCGTCAAGGAAAATAAGCTCCTTCATGTGAACAACTTGGTGATATCATGCCTGCAATTTTGAATATGTTGTAAATATTCCTGAAAATCTATCGACCTCCCTTTAAACAGGGTCAACTATGCCACCTGTTATCCAATGGTCCTCTTATCCAATTTTGAAAGAGAAATTTTTGTCATCTGTTGAAGTATGGTTTACAAAACCTTTTGTTTCATATAAGACACCACTAAAGCCATCTCTATTATCAACATTTTGCTGTTATGTTTTGAATCCATGACCAAATTGCAGAGGTAGCATCTTCTCGTGCCTAAGAAACTGCATAGATTGAGATTGATGGAAGCCATCATTAGCTTACATACATAAACTTGTAGCCAACATACACATTATACAATATTGAATATTGAATATTTCTCCATAGACCTTGACCCCATAGTAGACCTATAAACAAAAACCTCAATAATATGTTGTCCAGATTAGCATCAAGATGATACCAAACCAAAGCATTCTCTTTAGCTTCTATGGAAAAACCATCAGTAGTCTCAGTACATAATTTCATAACAGGCTTTGTTGTTTTCTTCCAGTAAAAGTTTGTAGTGGGTTGTTGTTTTCCATTCAGTATCTTGGTTCATTTAGCAATTAAAGGCATTCCTTTCTTGCACTACTTTTGGCTATTGCATATTCCTTTATTCTTTTGAGCAACATATTTCATTTTATCCTCTCATCTATCTTTCACAAGAGTTGTCCTTTCTTTATCTGTGAATAGCCACTCCATCCAACGCATTCTCCAAACACATCAATGTATCCTGGGGACCCTTACTACATTATCTCCAATGCAAAGAAAATCTCTAAATATTATTTCTAATCATTTTGCTAAGAAGGATTGTTTAACCACTCTCAAAATGGTAATACAAGGCACTGCTGGTACAGGAAAATCCCTCCTTATCAATTGCATCAAAGATATTCTCATAACCCTTGCAAGCCTAGAACCTTCACCGATCATGCTCCTCGCCCCTACAGGGGTTGCTGTCTTCAACATACAAGCATCGACAATCCATTCTGCTCTGCACCTTCCTATAAAGGATCTTATGCCCTTAGAAGGTAATCCTCTTGTGAAATTCCAAGAAGAACTCAGGCATATAAGGTACATACTAATCGATGAAATGAGCTTCATTGGGCCAAAGCTTCTCAGCCATATTGATGAACATCTTTGAGAGGCATTTCCGCAGCAAAGAAACACTCCTTTTGGCAGTTGTTCCATTATATTGGTTGGTGATCTTGGTCAGCTACCACCTGTCAAAGACATACCTCTATATGCAGGGACGAGCCACAGAAGCACACTGTGGAACACCTTCAACACAATCATCACATTAGACACAATATTTCGTCAACAAGGCGACAACATCGCCCAGGTTACTTCCAGGAACATCCTCTAGAAAATTAGAGATGAAAATCCAACAATCGACGACTACAACATACTCATGTCATGCACAAATTCCTTTTTATCAGAAGATGAAATACATTCCTTCCATGATTCCATGCATCTATTTCCAACAAATGATCAAACAATGGTCCATAATAAGCAAATGATGAAATCTCTAAACACTCCAATTGCAAGATCCATTGCTGAAGATGACAACACATATTCCAAGATTTCCTCAGAAGACAAGCAACTTGAGTGAATTGTATTACTATGCAATGGTGAAAAATTTATGTTAACTTCCAACCTTTGGGTTTCAGCCAAACTTGTTAATGGTTCCCTCGGAGAAATTGTAACCATTTTTTACAAAGAATCAACTGCACCACCACAAATTCCAACATTTGTTGTCGTAGACTTTCCAAAATACATTGAGCCTCCTTGGGATGAAAGAAACCCCACTCGCCTATTCCAGCAATAAAAAGCAATGGGCGTACAAAAATTCCACTGAAGATGGCTTGGGCTTTAACCATACATAAATCTCAAGGTATGACACTTCCAAAAGAAACAATTGACATTTGGAAAACAGAACGTCAAGGTGTCACATTCACAATAATTTCAAGAGTACCTTCTCTACAAGATCTCCGGATTAGCCCCGCATTCAATTTCAATTGTTACAATAAAATGAAAGGCAAAAAAAACATTACTTGCAGAAAACATGCGGAAGAAATTCTCCGTTCAATGCCACCTTCAGATAATCTGCTCCAATCCATACTTTGACATCACCAAAAGGTTTCCTCTATTTATTTAGCTCATTGTATTTCATAACATACCTTTCATATCTTTCAACAACAACCAAATTTAATCATTATTAATAATTATGCAAATATTAGAATGTCTTTATATTATCTATACATCTCATTCTATCATTTTCTTTCTTTTGCAACAGGACATATGGAATCAGAAATAACACACCTATGTAACTATTGGGACGAAATCGAGGCATCAATACTTACACTACAACATATGAAAAATGGATTTCTTCGAGTACAAAATCCAGCAATACCATTATATCACCTGCGTCCAACCATACAATTATTACAACAAATAAAAGCTTCCCTGAAACGCATAAACCACATTCATCAACATGACAAAATCCAAAAAAGACGAGTAAAACAACAAGCAAGAAATATGCGTCTCCAACTACGCATAAATCTCCAATGGTGTTCAATATGCCATCATTCACCATGCATCTTCGACTAACAATATATAAATCCCCATGGCAAAGGTAACTTCATTTCCATTCACTCCAAATTCATTTTAACACAACTCACCTGCAAAGTATTACTAATAAATTTCGACAATTGATTTACATATTACAAATTCTAACAAAATATACATTTTGCGGGTTCATTACTGCTTCTTCAGGTCTTCGATGCCTCCAACAATTTTTGATGCAACTTCAAATACGGAATGACAAGCACAATGTTTTTTAGAATATTATATTGCTTCTCGAACCTCTTTTGTTACAATTCACTAGTTGTATTTTCCAATTGAAACTTGAAAAATGATGTCTCAAGATCAAATACCATTTTGATAGTTTATGTCTTCACAACCAATTCATTATCAATGGGCTTTAACATATTTTGTTAACAAAATCAATTTATTTTAATGAATATAATACATGTTTTAAATATATCTTCATATTAATTAAATTTCCCATTTGAATAATGATTTCTTAAATAACCCTATCCAAATCGATATGGATACCCAGTTGTTGTTCGCATGAATTCATTCGTTTACCTTCACCTTCAACTATGCAATTTTTATTCAGATACGAAGGCGTCTAAACAAGTTCAATGGATATTTATGACTACTTGTATTCCATTTTGTAGCCACTTTAACCCCCAAATACAGTTTTCGGCATGGCTTCCTCAAATTAAAACTCAAAATCAAAAAGCCCATAAAAGCCCATTCACATTTCAAAATTCTTCCACACACTATGCCTTATGGCGTTTCCTTTGCAACATTAGGTGCAAATGCTAGTTTAAAAAAAATTCATGAGTGGAAGACAACTTAGCTTTTTGCATTTATAGAATATTTTCAAAAATATTTCATTGGTGAAAGACATGGTTATATTTGGCATTTATAGAATATTAAAAAAAAAACATTTATAGAATATTTTCAAAAATATTTCATTGATGAAAGACATGGTTATTTTTGGCATTTATAGAATATTTTTAAAAAAATTGGTGAGTGGAAGACAGTGTTATTTTTCCCATTTATATAATATTTTAAAAAAATAATCATTGGTGAAAGACATCATTATATTTTATATTTATATAATATTTTTAAAAAAAATTCATTTGTGGAAGACATTGTTATTTTTCTAAAATCTTATATGTTGCATATTTTCACAGTTATATATAATTGGAATTTTTTAAACACATTCATTAATTAATTAATGCAAATTTAATATTTTATTTTCATAACCATTTGTATTTAGAATCCATTCTTCATTGTGTTACAATAAACCCACATTCATTAATTAATTTTATTTAATGCAAATATTTGTATTCTCATAACTATTTGTATATTAAGAAAGACAATCAAAATGTTTTTGCAATTACTAGTGCATACATAAAATATTTTAAATATTCATCAACATCATATAAATAAATACTCCAAATATCTATGTGCTACATAATAATAAAAAATTCAAAACCTTAATACATTAATACACTAATATAAATAAATATTCCAAAAGCAGTTTTCAAATAGTGTTGTTCTCTTAATATCTGGGGACTCCTTGAGTGTTATAAATTGGTTTAATGAATCTCAAAGATGTCACATCTGCTATCAATTTTAGAAGAGATCTTACAACTAAAACAAGCATTTGATTATGTATCTTGTTGCCACATTTATAGGAAGATGAACTATGAAGTGGCTTTTCTGTCTAAGGAGGGCACTATATACATTTTGGGCACTTGGAAAATCTCAAAGCATACAGATGGGGCAGTTTGGGGGCACCAACATCAGCCTTTCACCGAATGATAACATTTTCTCTTTTTTGGGTTTTAATGTGATCACTTATTTATCTTCCACCTAGTATCAATCAACATTTTGATGAGGATTTGATATGACGAAGATGGTCCTTATACATGATTTCTGTTTTGTGACATTACACCTCACAACAAATTTTTTTATACAAAATTATATGGATATGTACATGGATTCAATTTTTTGATGTTATATCATTTTATTTTTTGTCCTTGCATTACAGTTGGAATGCACATAAATGCAGACAGTGTATGTAACCTTTTCCTTAATAAAATGTTACGATATTTTCTTTCGAGAAAGAAAAAATAGACACTGCAAACATTAGTACATGTAATTTAAGTAATAACAAGACAATTCAAATAGTACATCAAGGTATTTCCATACAAAAGATTTAAAATAATACATTAATATAAATATATTCAAATATATAAAAAAATATTAAAAATTATATTCATTACATATAAACGAGAGTTGCATGGAGAAAATATCCCCGGGGTTGCAAATATTGTAGGTGAAAATAAAATCAAAATTTATGATTGCAAAAATTAATTTTGTTCTCGTAAATTTCAAAACTTTGCAATAATAATAGAGACAAAAATATATAAATAGACTAATGTAGGTAGAGGGAATTCCAACAAAATAATTACACGTCTGCTGCATATACAAAACTGAAGCTAGCTACACACATGCTATGATTTGCAAAAACACTACCCATAAGGGCTTGCCAGCTTCTAACCAAAAATCACCAAAGGCCCAAGAGGCATTACATTCCATGGACCGATAGACAAACGACCTTTGCCAGTGCCCAAAAAACCAACACTGCGAGAGGCAAAGGACACACTGAACCCATAAAAAAATGCAAACTTCACGAGCTAGGGAGAACATGGACACCACCAAAACTGGGATGTGACACCATATGTTGTCATTATTCCATTAGAGCAGTGCCCAGACAAGGAAAAACTAGAACAAGGAGTATGCCATTGAGAGGGTTGATCGAAACCATCCTCCTTTTGCACCCTTTCACTAGTCCCCATCTGATAAGGAAACATTAACCGATACACGAGCATTTAAGCCAGGTGGATCACCAAGGTCACCTCCTTCTGGTTCATAGGGTACATAGCTCTCAACATGCCTTAGGGTAAGTTAGTGGATTTTTTGGAGCTTAATTTTGTAGCAACCAAAGGAAGTTTTTGGTGGAATTTGGAGGCCACTCCCTCGTAGCAAAAGACTTAGTTTTGAAGTAGGATTTTGGAGGCATTTTGGCTTCCTGTAATTGTGATTTTGGGATAATAATAAAGAGGCCACTCCATTGGAGGCAGGACCCGAAGGCATAGTCCACAGTATATGAACTCCGTTATTAATTGGTTTTGTTCCTATTTTCTTTTTTTCTCGATCTTTTATATTCCATTTTAAATTGGATTTTTTTTAAGTCTTCACGCTTGATTTAAGTTAATGGTTGGTTATAAGTTTTATCATCCACGCTTAAAATTTTTTACAAGCCAATTCACTTTGAAAGATCCTAGATCACTTTTGCACCCCAAAAATCTTAAGCATCTTCATTGTACTCCCTAGATGCTTCTGATTCAGAGAAAGGATGCAAATTGTCCATCTTGAAATCCAATAGATCATTCACCACATGTGACCTTTTCAATTTAGCCTCTACCAAATTCCACTTATGGTTAAACAGATCAAACTATGCTCACAACTCAGATAATACCATTTCTACTTTTTTTGTAAACCAGATTAATGATAAATTTCATGGATGCTAAAAAATTAGCTAAGTAAAGATTAATTTCGTCATTCTCATGTTTTTTCATTAAAACAATCACATCATAATCCTTTAATTACCCCAAGCAATATGTGAACCAAATGGAAAATCCTACGATGGCATGATATTGTTTTCTCTTTTTATAGTTGCTCAATTAAACCTCCTCCAAATCAAATATCTTGGTTTCTCTATCAATGACGGATAATTTCACATGCCATTGCTTGACATACAAATCCATAATCATTATGATTATACTACAATTTGAAATCTTATCCATAAAAGCCTAAGAACATAAGCTTGTATCCTAAAGAAAAAAATATGAAGTTTCTAAACTTTATCTGTCACTCTGATTTATTAACGGAGCAAGTCAACAAACATTTGTCAACTAAAAAATATTGATAGATGTGGGATGTCTGTTTGAGTATACATATCCAAGTCTTTACAAGTGGAAAAAGTCATCAGGATGAAAGGGAATAAAGTGAAATATTTTGGAATAATCTGACAGTGGCATAACACATGTCCCATCTCTTAATTTGGATTTTAATCCTGACTCCAACATTTGAATTCTGAGTTAATATAGTTCTTTTCATGGTATTGGTTTATGAGGCAGACTTTCATCATCCAAGGTCAACAATCCTTGTTCGAAGGTGGCACCTTTATTTGCTAAACAATCTTCCACTCAGCTGATATTTTTTAATAAGATAGAATTCCACAATATGAAATTTAGCAATTTGAAGACAAAATATATGTAGAATGGGGATTTGAATTTTCTCATAACTCTTTTTGATCTCCTAAATCTACTCAATAGATATTTTGGGTCAAGTTGTTACAATTTATCATTAATTCAATAGTTAAAGTACAACCAATGACCAATTGTTAACACTTGACCACCTGTGCTTGCAACCACTATTATGTCATTAGAATTCAAAGCAAAATTTTAAATCAAACTTTAAATTTTATTTGAGACAATAGTATGTAATTGACAGAAAATCAGAGGTTTCACACTCATCAAATGCAAGTGAGTTTTGGTGGTATCCTACCACACTCAATGATCATCAATAATATTTGATTCATAATATTAATCAACAATATAACTTTTTATGCTAAATCATCCTCATGACATAACCATCAACATCTTCATAATTGTGAGAAAAAACTAATGTAAACAGAGACATAATGGAACACATCATGTGTAAGTGCTAGAGATGAAGGTAAGGAAATCCTATACACCACCGATCTTTTCCTTTATAGGATTGCAAAAGATCCCATAAATAGTAGAGACAATTTTTCTCCCTTCCAAAACCCTATGTAGCTTTTTCAGGGTCTTACATTAAAAAACACTAATCTAGGGAATAAAAAATATGCTCAAACAGAAAATACTCAATTTATTCTGAAACTAGTTACAAGTCATAGATCTCGTCATTCTAATTCTAATGATGCTTTAATCACCTCAATCTCACACTGCGTGTGAAAGTTGTCACATTCTGAAGTCTTTCACAAATAACTAAAAATTCAACTTACAAGGTTGACTGGGAAGTTTGTACAATGGCATCATGCTAACATCAGTAGACTGGATAGGCGATATGGTGGTCAGAAGAGCCAATCTAGGGTTGAAAAGTTGCAAAGAGTGATTGGTTGTGGTGTTTGTTGTTGTGCCAACCGTAGGACACAACGTGACATAATGGGAGTCTTCCACTTGGCCTAATGGGAGGTCGCCACGTGGCTTTATTATATTGGTCAAAAAAATTTTATGGTTATCAACTGACCCCATAGTAATCAAATTCGCGACCTCGCAGCTAACAACCACCCAACATACCGTTATACCAACCTTGGGGCTAATTACAACTACCCGACGAATTTAAATTTTAGTTTGAGTGGTTGATGCATTAGTGGGAGAGGGAAGAGCAAGTGGTTGTTTTCGAAAGAAACAGTAGTACAGGGATTTGTTTTGCTAAATAACTCCGAACCTGGGTCAGGTCCCCTCAAGCCAACAAATGGTTCTTTTGCCGGCACTAGAATCTTCATAGAGATGTCTGATGTCGTATCATTGGAATCCAGCTAAGAAGGAAATTGAAGGTTGGTTGGATAGGAGGATTCATGAGTTCGCAGCGTAGGAGAACAACAATCCGCAACTAACAAAAGAAGAGTGGTTAGACAGCTACCTATAGACAAATATCCATGAAATTTTCTTTGCATCTTTCCCTACTGAGCTGTACGAGTGGATCACAAATTTAGCAGATAGCCAAGGAAGGTGGAAGCTCAACAATCCTATTGTGTGGACCCCAGAGTTGGTGCACATAATGGAAGCATCATAGGATAAGATCGTGCACGTTGTTGATCGCTGGCTCGATCAGATTATAGGAGGATTCATTACTGAGTTCGCAATAGATAATTTAGTTAGATATAGTGAGGAAGAGTGACGCTTTCTCAAAGGACTGTGAGGTAAGTATGTAAAGTATCTGAATAATTGGATTAAAATGTTGTTGTGTGAAAAGAGGGTTATGCAATTACCTTGATGTTTGGAGCTACGGAAAGTGGAAAAACCTACAGAAATGAAGGAAGTAACGGACCAAAGAATAGTCCTTTGATTTCACCTCTGCGAAGGGAGGAGGAAGAGCTTGCGAAGGTCTCGCCATGAAGTGTGATCAATTTGATAAGGCAGAGGATTCTGCACATACCACCCCCAACCACACCACCACCAGCTTCACCGCCTTCACCTCCATCTTCACCTGTACCACCTCCACCACCACCACGAGTTAATATGGCAAGCACGATGAAGTTGCCTATGTTCAAGGGAGTAGGAAATGAAGATCCGGACTAGTTTTGGTTGATGATAAGAGTCGTATGGGAAGTGTAGGGAGTTACAGATGATAATATAAAGAAAGCAACGCTGGTCAGCACTCTGCAGGATGGTACACTGACCTGGTATATTAAGCATTCTAATGACAATCCAAATGCGGGGATCAGGATATCCAAATTGCACTGAACAGAGAATTTAACAAGATGAAGTCAGAGGTGCAATCTATCATTCGATTCAAAGAGATCACAATGATACCAGGCGAGACTCCTTGGGTGCTAGATCAGATGTTGAAGTGCATAATTCGTGAAGCTAATGTGACTTTTATGGATGGACATCACCGCGAATGGTTTGTAGCATTGCTAACGTCGCATTTGAGGAACGCGCTATTGCAATAGAGGTTAACGACTTAGGCAAGGGCCTTGGAGATCATGATGAGGCTACATGAGACCCTGATACAAGATCCTAACTTGGGAATTCAACAGATCCACACGCAGTTAAAAAGCTTATGCCTTGAGATGCAGAGTCTGAAATAGGACAGGACAACCCGACCAAAAGTGCGCGAAGAGGTATGGTGCATTAAATGTAAGGGTTAGGGTCATGACAAGGACCACTACCTGGTATTCGTGAATTACCTCATAGGAGGAGGACCGACGTTGCTAAGGCTGGAGGCACAAGCAGGACCTAACACAGCACCTGCTTTATGGTGCGCGATTTGTCAAATAGGAGGAAAGCATGCTACAGACAACTACCATTTGTTACAGAAGTACACATAGAATTCGCAACAATTTTTTTGTAATTTTTGTAGATTGGTTGGACATGATGAGTGCACTTATAGAAGTTATGAGCTGATGATGGATAGAACTCCCACCTACTGAGTTCAGGCTGATTCGCGGCCCCTTGACCAGAATGTAGTAGTGGCGCGAACCAGATTTCAGGGGTACGGGCAAGGCCGAGTTGGAGGAGGACCTAGAAGAGGTCGTGGACAACTAATATGGTACAATTGTGGAGGGCCACGACATTATTCCTGTGATTATATGAATCCAACGCGTCCAACATGTCTGTATTATACCTTGTTTGATCATGAGATGGAGGATTTTCCTATGTTGATAGCTAGGGTACACGACAAGGGAGCGCTACCACCTCCCCTGACTCAGAACCTGCAGATGATGAGGTCTGAGCCACGCGAGGAAGATCCAAATGTGAATATTGTGCTCTAAAGTGGAATTACAATGGGAGATGATAAAGGTAAACAACTCGAAGATAGTACTTGGGTTTGCAAGGCTCCGACGAAAGAAGCAGAGTTTGATTTGGAGCGTGCTAAGGAAATCTTCATGGAAGCTAAGAATATCTTCGTTGATGCCTCCACTTTAGGAAGAAATGATAGACTGGAGCTAGAAATGGACCCATCTATGCTTCTGATGTTACTAGGAACTTGCATGAAGCTACTGCATGATAGTAAGGCTGTAAATGGATTATTGGAAATCATTAACAGATGTGCTGGGACCGCGCCAGGAGAACTGTGTGTAGTCTGGAAGATTGGAAAGCATGTGATGAGGATGGAAAGAGAAATGAGGTTAACCACATAGATTGGAGAATATGAGATGGACTAGGTAATTTTTTATTTAGTATTAGATATGAACGTTCTGCCGAAGCAGACATGGGAGCGCATGGGAAGGCCTATGCTACATTGGTCTCCTATATAGCTGAGAATGGTGAACCAGCAAAATATAATACCTATGGAGAGGTTGAAGGGAATCATCGTGGATATTGGAGGAGTGAACACACTAGCAGAATTTAAAGTAATAGAGACTATTGATGAAAAAAATCCCTACCCCGCGCTCTTAGGAATCAATTAGGCAACTTACATGAATGGGGTGATGAATCTGAAGAAGCACAAGATGGTTTTTGAGAAGAAGTCTCAATGCATAGTTATACCTTTGGACCCTACTGAGGGATCATGCTATACAGAGCCAGTGCATGAATATGAAAGTGACGATGATTTGGATTACATCTACAAAATAACTGTGCGAGAGAAATATTGGGTAAACCCCACCATGGATGGACAGATCTCATGGGAGCGCTAAAGCTCCTGTACATCAGATTTAGATGAGGATATAGAGCGATGGCAGAATTGGTTACACGAGGTAACCATGTTGAGCTGTAATATGATGAAAAGATCACTGCACTGCATATCGACAAAAGTGAGAGATCTCCCTACTTATGATGGATTAGGTGAGGTATATGCTCTCTTGGACAAATTTGAAAGGGAGGTGTTGAAAGAGCAACGTTTGTAGGCTTTGAAGTGGGTACTACATGCTACGCCCGCAAGGTGGTGGGGTACACACCAAGGAAGAATTGAGGACTAGTGCGAATGTAGGAGAATGATGCACATGTGTTTTTGGAAGCCTAAGATGCGACTAACAGCTAAATACAATGGACGGGATGGTCTGGGCACGCAACTTGGAACAACAGAATGTGGAAAGAATGATTGTGCAGAAAGTTACCCACGCAGAAGCATTTAACGAAGTGTGTGAAGCACTAAACAAGGTATATAATGTGCACTGAAGTGATTAGGACCTATGTGTACCAACAATTTTGTGGGCTTGTAGGACAACGTGCAAGAAACTTATGGGACAGATGCCTTCTAGGCTGGCTATGGAGCAAATGATGTAATACTGATGGAGTATATTATGCCTAGTCCACGCATGGCAGCGCTCGTGGATATGACAATTTGCAGAGCCTTGGAGGAAGGGATCGCACAGCTGGATGAGGAAGAACACTTAGGACCTAATGAAGAGATCCAATAGGGTGATCTTAGGCTCTAAGAACTCATGAAGGAAAGAGTTCGATTAAGGGTGAAAAGAGCCATGACAGAAGAAGAAGTCAAGAATCTTGAAGAAGGAATAAAGAAGGACTTTCTTGATAAGAAAATTGTGGTGATAAAATAGGATGCGCATGATTACGTTGACAAATTTGGGGACTACCGTCAAGAGTTGATCAGCTTGATGCCTTGGATTGGAGTGTATATTACTAGAGGGATCACTGATGGTGGTGCAATGCAGATGGTAAAGTGCACGATGCAGATGGTAAAGTCAAAAGGCAGAATTTTCCCAAAAAAAGTTATTGATGGTTGATTGGAGCTGTATACAGGTGGCCCAGCCACCTGAATAGCCATGGGAAGAATAGTCTTAGCACTCCTGGCAGTTGAAAGGAGGCGCGGGACTATATACTACCCTGCTCGAGAGGTACGCGTTGACAGGAATGCACGTTGGGACTGCGCCAGAAGAACCGCGCGTAGTCCAAAAGATAGGAAAGCATGCGATGAGGACGAGAAGAGAAATGAGGTTAACCGCATAGATTGGAGAATATGAGATGGACCAGGTAATTTTGGATTTAGGATCAGATGGGAACGTTCTGTCCAAGTAGACATGGGAGTGCATGGGAAGGCCTATGCTGCAATGGTCTCCTATCCAGCTGCAAATGGCGAACCAGCAATAGGTAATAACTATGGGGATATTGCAGGGAATCACCATGGATATTAGAGGAGCGAGCATGTTAGCAGAATTCAAAGTAATAGAGATTGTTGATGACAAAAATTCCTACCCAACACTCTTAGGAATTGATTGGGCCACTAACATGAACGGGGTGATTAATCTGAAGAAGCGCAAGATGATTTTTGAGAAGAAGTCTCGGAGCGTAGTTATACCTTTGGACCCTGCTGAGGGATCATGCTATACAAAGCTAGTGCGCGACTATGAAAGTGATGATGATTTGGATAGCATCTACAAAATAACCGTGCGAGAGCAAGATTGGGTAAACCCCACCGCGAATGGACGGATCTCATCGGAGCATGAAAGCTCCAGTACATCGGATTTGGATGAGGAGATAGAGAAATGGTAGAACCGGTTACATGAGGTAACCATGTTGAACTATAATATGATGACAAGATCACTGCGTTGTGTATCAACAGAAGTGAGAGATCTCCCTACTTATGATGGATTAGGTGAGGTAGATTCTTTCTAGGATAGATTTGAAAGGGAGGTGCTGGAAAAGAAACGTTTCTAGGCTTTGAAGTGGGTATTGCACGCTATGCCCGCGAGGTGGTGGGGTACGCACCAAGGAAGCGTTGAGGACTAATGTGAACATAGGAGAATGATGCGCATGCATTTTTGGAATCTTAAGATGCGACTAATATATAAATACAATGGATGGGATGGTCCGCGCACGCATCTATCCAGGTGGGTACAAGCATATGGTAAATAACCTGCACGGATGCACATGGACTTCGCGTTGGGGAACACAGTCAATAAGCATGTGCTGGGGGGGAAATTGTATGAACGGTCCCTCAAGTTGGAATGACAAAGTGTGGAAAGAATGAGTGTATAGAAGGTTACTCACGCAGAAGCATTTAACGAAGTGTGTAAAACACTAAAGAAGGTATATAATGAGCAACAAAGTGATTGGGACCTACGCGTACCAACAATTTTGTGGGCTTATAGGACAACGTGCAAGAAACTAACAGGAAAGACGCCTTCTAGGCTGGCTTAAGGAGCAAACACTGTAATACCAATGGAGTATATTATGCCTAGTCTATGCATAGCAGCGTGTATGGATATGACAGATTGGGGAGCCTTGGAAGAAGGGATCGCGTAGCTGGACGAAGAAGAACGCTTGGGACCTGATGAAGAGATCCAACAGGGTGATCTTAGGCTCTAAGAACTCATGAAGGAAAGAGTTTGGTTAAGGGAAAAAAGTACCATGATGGAAGAAGAAGTCAAGAAGCTTGAAGAAGGAATAGATAAGGACTTTCTTGATATGAAAACTGTGGTGATAAAACAGGATGTGCACGATTACGTTGACAAATTTGGGGACTACCGCCGAGAGTTGATCAGTTTGATGTCGTGGACTCGAACGTATATTACTAGAGGGATCATCGATGGTGGTACAATGCAGATGGTAAAGTGCACGATGCAGATAGTAAAGTTAAAAGGTAGACTTTTCCCAGAAAAAGTGATTGATGGTCGATTGAAGCCGTATACAGGTGGCTCGACCACCTGACTAGCTGAGGGAAGCATAGTCTTAGTGCTCCTGATAGCTGAAAGGAGGTGCAGGACTATAAACTACCCTGCCCAGATAGCTGCGCAATGACGGGAATGCGCGCAGGAGCGACGTGTCACAAGGTCCATGACAGCATAAAGGTGGCTGCGTGAGTTGGCTGGAAAGTGACTGTTATAGTTACTATTCACTATGCGATGCTTGGTTTGAGATCAAATGGAGCGGGTGACAGGAATTTAGGGCAGGCATTCTGGGCTAGATTTGAGAAAATCTACCGCCAAGGGAGAATTAATGAACCAGATTTGGGGAAAACAGTCGAATTCAAATTCAAAAGGCATTATAAATTGCAAAGGGATGCCCAACAAAAAACACTTGGCCATTTGAGAATCGAGCTACTGCGCACCCAGAGATCTATGAACCTAGATCCATTTGATTTGTTGAAGTTAAAGGTGTTGTTTGAGCACTTACCTAAGTTGTTGAGAAATTTGTGGAGTAGCAGTATGATCACACCAGAGGAAGCCGTGGATATAGGCAAAATGACTGTGGAAGTGACCACGTAGGCCATAACAGTAGGAGATGCCCCTAAAAGCATCGGGATAGTCACGAAAATCCCTAAATCGTTGTGCACGCTGAGGTCCAAGAAGGATAAGTAGCCTATGATTCCAGTGCACATGTCCCCTCGAAACCCGCTAAGAACTAAACTGACCATGGAAGAAAATGGGAAAGCGGTTAATGTGGAAACCGATGAGGAGGAATACCTTGAGGAAATCCTGGTGGAAGAGGAGGAGGATGGAGAAATGGAGGAAGAAACCGAGGGTGCAAACCCTCTGACCAGATTGCTCGCGTATGTTCCTCCATGGAAGGGAAAGGCAAAGGTGCCCAAGGACCTAGATGAGAGCAAGAGCTCTCTGCAGACTCCACTGCTACCTGATGATATCATTTTTGAAGGGGTGCACTTGAGATGGGTGACGAGTCTAAAGTTTGAAGACTGGGATCTCGTGGACCATGAAAAGTTCCCACACTTGGAAACCACGTAGCTCATGAAGCCGAAGAAATACACTGCAGTGGTAGTTATAGAGTTGGAGCCGCACAAGTGGTTTCGCAGGGTAGAGAAAGCAAGGTTGTTGAACTTTCTCTAGGTGACGCATTACCATCGCTCCCTAGTAACTATCTTTGTCATCAGGCAGCTACTTTGTCTGGTGCATGATGGATGTTTGCAGCTGGAGGAGCCCATCCCCATCACGGACCACCTGATTTATAAAATTACCTGACTCTCTTGCAAGGGGGAGGACCTAGCGGATATTTCGGAGAGTAAGAGCATCGACTTGGCCATTGCGGATGCCATGAAGGCAAAATTCAAGCTAGAGAAGAAGAAGAGAGGGTACGTGATCTCTAGTATCAACAACAAGGTAGTCAAAGTTGCGACCCAGATATTGGCTGGCAAAGTTATGCAGAAGCGTTGCACAGATGAGGTGTCCATACTAGTGATAGCACTTATCGCGTACTGTGCAGAGGGCGTCCAGTTTAACTGGTCAGAGTACTTGTGCAAGGAGTTCCTGGAGAATTTCCGCGAGGCACATGAATAGGGGAATACCTTCCAATATGCATGGCTTCTACTGTCCATAGTGCTGGTAGCTTGGGAGTTTCTTGAGGACAACCAGTTCCCCACAATTGTGCAGGACAAAGTCGAATGGGGTGATTCCCTTCACATAACCTATAGGGAAACTTAACTTTACCACGAGGTGCAGTCTTGTCTAGATGGAAAAGTTCCCCATTCGCCTAACCTACAGGGAAACTTAACTTTACCACGAGGTGCATGCCCCCCAAGCTTCATTACATTCACCTAAGTAGGCTACTTGTGGCTATCAGGTGGATGGAATGAAGGTTCATTTACAAGATCAAGTGAAAGACTTGACTGGGATTTTACGAGATCTAATCAAAGACTCGACTTGGAACTTTTCTCCAGGGGAGCTTGTTTCATTTTTTAATGAGCTTGACACAAGACAAGGAACTCTGCTTAGATTCCTTGTTTCATTTTTTAATGAGCTTGACACAAGACAAATAACTATGCTCTGATTCCTTGTTTCATTTTTTAATGAGCTTGACAGAAGACAAGGAACTATGCTCTGATTCCTTGTTTCATTTTTTAACGAGCTTGACACAAGACAAGGAACTATGCTCTGTATTCCTTGTTTCATTTTTTAAAGAGGTTGACACAATACTAGGAACTATACTCATACCCTTTGTTCACGACCCATAAGAGGTCATGACTTCCAAGAGTTTCTCATCAGATGGGAGAACAATGCTCTGGAAGGGATCGTTAAAGAGATCTAGTTCCAATGCCCCCAGTACATAATGTACAACATCACAGAATTGATCGTCCATTGATGTAGGCATGGAATGGGTTACCACATAATTAACCCGTGGTAGGGATGCTACCATTGGTACAAAAGTATCACTTAGGGAAGATGGTTGGCTGAAAGCAATATTTGGACCGTGAAATGAAAGCTGGTCAACGGTGACAATTTTGCCTTCATGCAGAAAACAAATTACTCAAAAGAGTGTTGAAACAATAGCTCCCATGTCATAAACATATTTGTGCCCAAGAAGTAAATTGTAATCTAAAGGGCCCGGGACTACCATCACATTCAGATAAACGATTTTTCCTCCCAAAGTAATAGGAGTTATAGGTTGATATAGTTTATAGTGTTATCAAGAAAGGTACTACAATTGTTAAGGGTCAACATGTTCAATAGAAAAATGTTATACTGAATGTTAGAGATAATAGTGGTTATAAGAGATAGTGATTTATGGAAGTGGTTACAAAGTTTAAAGTTTAAATAGTGATGTTATAGTGGTTAAGGGTTAGATATATTTAACAGTTTAAGTGTTATATGTGAATAAAGATATAGGAGTTTGAGCAATTGTAGGTGTTATGGGATATATAGACTAGGATTTTATAAGTATTTAAGATTATGATTCTTAAAGGTCATTGAGATTAACCAATTATATAAGTATTAAATATTATGGTTCTTAAATATCATAGAGATTAATGAGTTTTATATGTATGGAGGATTATGGCTCTCAAATGCCATCGAGATTAAGGGTTATATAGTCCATAATGACTAAGAAGTGATAATAGCTATAATTGATATATACTGAATGTTATCATGTTATGAAATAACACAGGTCATATGTTAGATTGGTGAAGGTTACGTGTCTATAAGTTAGAAGTTATAGACTACGTGTTAGCTTTCATGTACTCATAGTCATAAAGATTAGAATTTATAAGGATCTAAGATTATATTGGAGATTAGTATAAGTTAGTGGTAAAGTGCCATAATTGATTTGGGTTTTATGATTTACAAGTTAGTAAGTACATACAAAATTATGAGAGATCATAAAAATAGTAAGTATTAAGAATTAGGCATTAACAAAAGACATAAATATAATAATTATTTAATAGACATTTTAAAAATTAAATTGGTTTCATACTCATTATTTATATTTGACATTTTCTTCATTTTATAATTGAGAAGTTAGACATTTTAAAATTTAATACTATAATTTAGTATTTATTAAATTTTTATTATTGATGTGTAAAAAGGTTTTTAATTTGTTTTATTGAATCTTCTGAATAAGTGCGGAGCAGTTTCCAAACGTTGTTTGTAAAAGAGACTGCTCCTCTAAAGAAGATAGATTAATCAAAACTGTGGTTGGAAAGATTAATCAAACTCATCCACTTCGATTTCGGAGCGGTACATACTATGTGAGCCCCATATAATTATATCAATGCCCACAGATCCTCCACTGCATTCACTCACAGCTGACGGGCTCGAACCCGGGTTGATCATGCTCTCTGTAGCACCCTAGATTGTCATCGATTTGAAGGATCAATCGGGGTCACCGATTTCGGAGCGATGATTTAGACTCCATACGACATGGCTGGTACATACTAATGCCCACAAATCCTCCATTGCGTTTACTTAGGGCTGAGGGATTCGAACCGGGGTCGAACATACTATCTGTAGCACCAGAGATTGTGAGATGAACGCCCTTTGGCAGATGAGCACCAGAGCCCAGCGTTGTTACAATAGTAGCCACAAAAATGCGAGGAGAAGAAAAGTTCGGAGCAGTTAGAGGAACAAAAATAGGAATGCCAATAGTTGTGGGAATATAAACATCTTAAAACAGAAATAAGTGATAGAGCCTATTGCCGGTAAGGGCCGAGCGCTATTAGACGCTCCAATCTGATACTCTGGTTCGACTCGGCCGTACATGGGATTCAAGCCAAACTGAAAGACCTAAGAGTTCCCGTCCTGCATCACTATTCACGCAGTACTGCATATGTGACTTATCTCGCAGGTTTTTCTGTCATACGCGACTAAATTCTGCAGATTATCACCGCCTGATATGCTATTACGATCGCGTGATATGCGGCCAGATATGCCAATTATCACTGGATAAACGAGTTATATATATGAGAATTTCCACTACATACACGAATTATCACCACTCGATGGGCAAGTTATCGTGGGATACGCGGGGTATCACCGCGGAATATACGGATCATTGCCGTTGTAAGCGCGTTATAACTTCTGGATATGTGAATCATCGCGGGATACGCGGTTTATTATCGCGGAATATACGGATCATTACCTGATAAGCGCGTATAACCTACGGATATGCGAATCATCCTCATATACGCGGATTATCACTGCAATATACGCAGATAATTACTCTGATATGGGAGTTTTAGTTCCACTTATGCGAGTGATTTGAGTTGGATATCTGTGTAATCATCGCAAAACATGCAGATTATGGCTGTTTATGCGAATTATCCCAGCGATACACGAGTCATCAACACGTGATACACGAGTTATCAGACATTACGCGAATTATCTCCTAATACGCGGTTTATCACAGCAAGATACGTTAGAATTACGCTGATAAGCGCGTTTCCTCTGCATTTATGCAATTGCTTTCAGCCCGACATGCGAATAATCACGGGGTATCTCCCGGTTATGCGAGTGATCACTGGTTATGCAGGTTATTTCCGCTAATGCGAATCCTCTCTGCCATTTGTGCGAGTGATCGGCGCGCCTGCTTGGGTATTGCAGGTATTGCTTTGCTTGATTGCGTGATCCACCCAGCTGCTTGCGTATTTCGCGTGGGTGCATCATAGTGGTCAAAGTCTGTTTGCTTTGTTTCTTTACAAACTATCATTCAGCGTTCATTCAGGTTTTCCGGTTCAGTATGAAGTCACAAGTGCAAGTAAGGAGGTGTGAGCGATGTCCGGTTCCGTCAGAAGTTATAAGTGGTCTTTTCAGTATTTATCAATCTAAAAACTATAATATTATTTAGGGTTAGAAATGGAGAGTTGCACCCAGAGCATGTAGAACATATAGCCTACCTTGAAACCACCAAATTGAAGTCGTTTGAGTATAGGTCTTCACTATAACTACAATGATAGAAACTCTCTTTAAAAGAAACCCAAAATGTTTGCTGACTTTGGTGATGGCATTAGAACTTGGTTGAAGTATCCCCTTTATAAGTTCAATCCAAAGATAATTGCATCTTTGAACCATATACACTAAGAAATAATTTTCCCACCATTTGGTAGGAATGCCATAAAGGTGACCTTCTACTTCAATAATTCAAATTTATCCTTAAAGTAAGTGGAAACTTCCCTAACTTGTTTTCCATCAAATGAGCATAGAAAATAAGGAAGTGTCAACCTTAGTATCCCACTATAGAGCAATAGGGGGTGGTGGTTAGGAAATGTTCATATTCAAGTCTTCCACCTAAGTGGTTAGAGCTTAAATGAATTAGTACTACTATTTGACAAAAACAATATTATTTAAAAAAAAATTGAATTTGCATATCTATGAGGAAGACTTTCTTTCATTCATTTTATGAGGAGCCATGTGTATTTCCATTAGATTTTTTATTTTTGTTTTTGTTTTTAATAAGTGAATTATTTCTTGGGATAAATAAGCATTTAATATTGTTGACTTAATGAAGCATGCCCCTCTTATATATTGGCTACAAAAACTAGATATACAGGGGACTAAATGCTCTTGCTTGTGTTTGTTGTCAAAGGTAGGAATGCAAGCTATAACACTAATTGATACATATATTGTTTGATATACTAATACTTGTATTAATCAAAATTTAAAAGCTTACGAAAACTCAATTGACCTACTTTTATAGACAAAATGAATACTAAATAGGGATTATCAAGTTTAACATTGTCACCCATTTTTAGTAGTATGTTAGTGTCCAACCTGAACCCCTTACTTATGTAATAAGCCCAAGGGGCCTAGTGAGAGTCATAGTTAGTAAGTTGAATCAATAAAGCCCATAAGTGATTATCTGCATTAATAATCATTGTAAGTGGTTTACCCACATTATAGAAAAGGGACCACAATTAGTTATAAACTGGTCATAGTTAATAAATAAAGTGGTTAACACGTGTTATGTAACATACCACTAGTAGTTAAGGTTTTGGATTTCATTAAGCTATAAATAGTCTTAGGTAGTAAACTAAGAATCATCGAGTCTTGTTGCAATTGAGCCCTGTTATGATGTAGATTTCCCCCCTTGAAGAGGCAAGTGAACATTGTATTCTACTTCTGAATAATAAAAATATCTTTGCAGCTTGTCTCATTTCATGTGATATTTTGATGTTTCAGACTATATTGTTTTGTAGTTCTGGTATTCTAATTTTCTTGTAGTTAAAGTGCATAAAAAGTGGTATTAGAACACTTTCCAGGGCAAGCTAGATGTACCTCCAATTGTCATAGAATTTTTTTTAGGCTAGAGATGTGTTCCAACGTCTTTAAGCCATGAGATCTGTCATTGAGCACATAAACTTGCTGATTTGGGGAGGCATACACGTAGGAACTACAAGAGGTGGTCACAATTGTTGGACTCCCTCGTAACCCCTGTGGGTAACCCTTGAAGCTCTTATTGTTCGACTAAAAAATTCATTGACTTGCAGGTAGAGTGCATCAAAATTATTAGTGGTTCAAAAATGATCGCTAAGAAGGTATGGAATACAATCCATTATTTATAACCTCATCATAATAACTACCAGCAAGACATATGGTGCCTCATTTTTCCATTCAAATATTTTAATATTATATCAGTTCCAAGAATTACCAATATTATAGCTGACACATCATCAAATGCAGCAATATCTTTCATGCCTCAGAGATATGGTTTACCTATTGATAGTTTATAAGAACACAATCCTAAATAATGTCACTAATTTCCATGTTTCCAATGATGATAAAAAAATATTCAAATTTCTCACCAACTCCAATATCTTCAAGGATGCAACCATCCATGAATTGAAACAAAACAAGTATCTGGAGGAAAGAGCTGAGTTGAAAGAGGGAAATCCCATGCTTAAAGGTATTGTGTTGTTGGAAACACTATATGATCTGTAGGACATTTCAAAGGCCCTCCAAAGACCAAGGCACAAAAATCGACAATGATGCATGAGAAAATAGACCTAGGTACTAAAAATGGTCCCAAGTTCATAAATATTGGTAGTTGTTCTACTCCATACGAACTTCAATCATTTAGATAAATATTCAAGAAATAATGAGAGATATTTCCCTAGATGTATGATGATATCAAGAATTACAACACCTGAATAATCTAACATGTGAATCTAACCACCCCCCCGCCCCACATTTACGTAGTTTCACTGGTCTAGCAGGGTAAACATGAGACCAAAGTTACTATAATATGAACCGTCCTCCTAGATCTAATTAAGAAAGTGTAACAAAAAAACAGACCTCCTACAGGGGTTAGAGGTCACTCATAAGCTGAACAACCACTCTAGGTGGTGAAACCCTTAGATGGAACCCTTTTTCTCTGCCTTAGGCCCACAAACTCATCTAAAATAAGGCATGCATGTAGATATAGGCCTCCAACTACATGCACAATACTGCTTCCACGCAGTTAGAGCCCAATTTATCTAGTTCTAAGAATGTGTTTTAGAGATCAATACCACCTTTTCAGGCCTACCTCCAGACCACTACCTAGAATTGCTTGAGATTTTTTAAAATTCTATTTAACATGGAAACAAAACTAAACATTCAATATCAACTAAAAATATTGAGCTAGACTGCCTAGAAAATAATAAACATTTCATCAAACACATGGAGAACACGTAAGATACATGTCATAAATGTATATCTGCTCATAAACATTTGAGATTCATCTGAGAATCACTAAGAAGGCCTTTTTCCCTCTCCATATAGATACAACAATAGTTATTAGTCAATACATTTATCAATCAATCAATGAATAAACCATTCATGACAAGAGGCATACATGATACATATCATATAACCAACATATAACCATAACATAACTAACATAGAAACCATGGAAATTCAGCCATAATATCTCCAACATAATCACTAAAAATATACACGAATCACAATATAAGAATAGCTCTTAATAACATATGAAATTATCAACCAAGTCAGGGACTTCCACGTACCACCCGACCATATATTTTCCTAAACCAAATCTCTTTCATCCTATTACCCCCATGCCATATTCCAAGCATGAATATGGGGTCTCATGGAATAAACCAAGCAAACCCTAACCAGGGCTTTCAAAGGCCAGACAACCTCAACCCTCAACTAGTGATTCCACCTCACGATCAAACATCACTACCAACCAGATCAGTCTCTACCTAAGATTTCTAGGGCTCCAGGAACTAGTATCTCAACCCACAACCTTCCAGGGCTCTAGAGTGTTTGTCCAACCTAGCTCCACAGACTAGTAACTCAACCCACTAAGGGCTCCAGAGCATTTGGCCCAACCTAGGCTCTAGAACTTGTAACTCAACCAAAATTTTTCTAGGGCTTCCAGAGTGTTTTCTCCAACCCACAACCATAATGGATTATAAGCACTAATAAAAAAAAAAAAACCCACAACACCATGCCTATCCAGGAAATGGAAAGGCAAGTATAAAACCACTATTAATCCAGGAAATACTTCATGCCAATGATAGCTCATAACCACATGATCACACGCATGTGCCATGCATCCATTAACCAACAAGGATATCATACATGCAACTTGTAATGTGCAAAGAAATATGACTATAATTGTTGATCCTGTTGTCCCTTTGTGCTTTCCTACTTTCTTTTTCATTCTTTCTCCAAATCCAAGTGAATTCTAAAGTGCCCCAAGCATGCTCCGATAGTGATCCAAGATTTCTCTAAGTGTGCAAGAGTATGAGAGAATGAGAGAATAGAGTGAGAGAGCCAAATACTATGAACTCATCCTCAAAAGAATTTTTATCATTGAGGCCTCTATTTTCTTCATTTTCCTCTATTTTTCCTTCAATTTTCCTTTCATGAAAATCTACAAATTTTCATTTCTCTTTTCTCCTATTTTCCTTTATTTCATAAATACAATGCCATTTATTGTTCATTTTCCAATTTTCATAGCCATTAATTAATCACGAGTGATACCCATCACTAGGTTTTTCCTCACATTTAGCTTGGAATACATGTCCCATGACCTTAGTCTTATTTTATGTACACAGAAAATCAACAAAGGGTCGGTATAGACCCATCCCCCTTGGGGAAACATCGTCAACAGTGTTCATTAGCACCTATAAACCAACAAAAAACATGTTTCCCATGAAGGTTTACAACAGAACTTGATCCAAAATTTACATCATACCATACTACTGACACCATGACAATCATAACATGAACACCATACAACTTATTGGAGCATTATAAAACAACTCGATGTGGTTTCTACATACTAATATAGAATACAATCCATTAATTAAATTACCAAAATAATAATTACAATTATAATACATAAATTAAATAGCCAATATAAAAATTGCAAGTATCACATTTACAAAATAAAATTAGTAATTAAGTTTGACCTCATCTTAATCTCTAATTGCAAATCATATTAAAATAACATTATAAATGAGGTGAATATATAAGTTCGTATAAAAAAAAACCTATAAAAATTTGTGCCTCTCAAATCAGAAATATCTGTCGACCTAAAAAATTTTAATCTATTCATATTAAAATGTAAATAAAAACTAAAACAAGTTAAAAATATTGAAAACATTAAAATAAAAAATCAAATGAACTACTTGCAAATTCTCTGGACACGCTTAATGCCTCCTAAGTAACCTTGTTACATCAATTGCTAACAACAGAAAGCATAGGACCAAAAGGGTCCTGCACCAACAAGATTACATAAAGTAATTATTAGCGAGTAGGAAAGATTGCACCTTCAATTCAAAATTTAAGAAAACCCAACTACTTTCGATTGAAACGTGGATAGATGACGTGGAGGCTGAGAGAATTTCTTGAAAATAATCTCAAGATTTTTTCCTTAACCGGTAAATTGTGGTCCGCTCCTTTAACGGTCGATCCTCTCCGATCAAGTTTTTTTTTAAGATATATGGGTGCCTTTATACTTCTTTTATATCTGTTTTCTCTTGTGTATGTCAATATTTGTGTGGTTGTGACTCTACGTTGGGCGCCTCTGTTTCAGTCTATATTTTCCCTACTTTTGAAACTTGAATTTGATTAGCTGGATATGGATCAAGAGCCGAGTTGTTTTATCGTAAGGAATTTCATCTACTTGTGTCTTTCTGTTCTGTCTATATGTTCATACCTGGTAGCTTTTAATAAAGGATCAACAAGAATGGATGCATGGACAAATGAGAGACGTTGTTGTTTGATGTTATCTTTGGAGGTATTTACAGTGGAGCGGTGGGAACAAGAGAGACATAACATTGCTGCCATGACTGGTATGTTTTTTTGTGTTTATTTTACATTCATTTTCATATTCTTTGGTTTTGGTTGAGCAGAATTTTCAATTTTCTTGTCCTTCCTCATCTAATATTCCGCAATTGACCTAATTTTCCTCACCTGTTTTTAGGTGATTTCCCCTTAGTCGTTTTTAATTAATACAAACCCAGCTAAATGTAAAAATAAAATCATTATTTGTGACAACATCGAATCCCAAATTAATGTTATACCTAAAGAAACTAAAGAATCAAGCCCTTTCTCTCACTTTCTATGTGGACATGGAGCTAAACATTTCATTGATTTGATGAAACTTTTAGAGTTTATCTCTGAAGGTGC
Source organism: Pinus tabuliformis (assembly GCA_031772625.1). Taxonomy (NCBI): domain Eukaryota; kingdom Viridiplantae; phylum Streptophyta; class Pinopsida; order Pinales; family Pinaceae; genus Pinus; species Pinus tabuliformis. The sequence continues at coordinate 777,353,543 of CM062818.1, forward strand.
AAACATATACAGTAGCTTCTTGTCTCCTCCTTCAGTACTTGCCTGGCATAATGTTTTTAAGTCTTAATACTCTATTATTGGTCCCTAATTTCTTTAACTTCATAAATCTACTATGTCTTTTGATCTTTTTTCTCTCTTCTTAGTCAACAATTCCATTATTTCCTTTTAATTTTTAGTTTTCTTTCAATCTTCTTGCTCTATTCTTGATCCCTAATTCCATTAATCACTTATTTATAAAGTTTTTAGATCTTTCTTCTTTATTCTTGGTCCTCAATTCTATTAAACCCTTCGAATTCTTTTGCTCACTTGGAATCCTACAGCGTTATCACTCCTCTGCTTGAAGTGTTCTACAATACAAAAGGTGTCCATCCAGCTATGTGCAGTTACCTTACTTTCTTTAACTTCCTATTTTTACAATCAATAAAACAAGAAAGCTTCTCTATATTCTCTCTTTTCTATATAAAAAGAGAAAGTTAAGTTTTCCTGATCCTCTTTTAATTATTTCTTTTAATAATATAATGGAGGCAAGTTTAAACAGTCTTTCCGGTATAAAAAGAAAAATTTAAGTTTCCTTGATTCTCTTTTAATTATTTCTTTTAATAATATCATGGAGGCAAGTTTATACAATCCTTTCGATATAGAATTGGTATAAAAAAAGCAAGTTAAGTTATCCTAATCCTCTAAAAATGGAGGCAGGTTTATACCATCTTAAGGTTATTCGAGAAAATCCATATCTAAAAATAAAACAGTCACATTTTCGGGAACCATGACCACTACTCCTTATCTTTATCTATTTACACATTTGTGTGTGATACACTTTCTCTATGTGCCATCATTATGATGTCTCTCATAATGATGATGAGAAGCTTCATGATCTAGAAGCTTCCAGAGCGAGGAGATGGAGGTTGTTCGGAAAAGATGAGGTCGAATTCTCCCAACTTGGCCTCTTGGTCTTATCGCTATGAGCTACCTCCTTGAGATAAGGGCCTACTCCTATCTTTGGATATATCCTAACTCCCTTTCCCTGACTATTTATTCAGCTTCTCCCATTCCCAAATGGTTGGTCTATGCCTATTTGCATCCTTATGCTAAGATTGTGCCTATAAGCTACTCATTTGGCTTAGAGAAGGAGTGCATGGAGAGCTTAGCTTGGACTTGGATATTCATTCAAGGAGAGATTATCAACATCAAGGCTTGGTTATATGCATCCCCTTATTTTCTATTAATATACAACTTCTGGTTCATTTCCCTAAATGTGTATGCTCATGTATCATTTAGCTTAACATTCCTTGATGAGTTAAGTAGGTTAATCTTGAATATGCTATTTGTATTTGCATGCCTTGTTGTGTCTTGATCTCTTGTGCAGGTGCATAAACGCTGTGAATAGTAGGAATGAGCCTGTGACACAAGTGATTCAAGTTATTCAACAAAGGAGATCGAGATAGCATTAGAATGAGGTAGGCCATCTTCTTCATCTCTCTTTTCAATTGTAACTTAGGAAAGTGTCTGGTATATTGTCACTTCAGCTGCTAGACCCACTGGTTGGGCTAGAGGGATCATCTCTGTCTGCGGAGAGGATTTACCTAGACAAAAAAATGGTGACTCCACTGGGGACTCTAGACCTAGACCTAGGACTCGTAAAGCTTAGTAGGATGGATTCATTCGAAGAATGAACTTACATATATAATTGGGGTAATTGCTAGAAATAGGGGGGAAAATGAAGATGAAACATCATTTGTATAGGCATCATGTCGCTCTTGAACATGACACTCATCTATTTCTTGTGTTAAGTTTGGGATATCCTCACTCAGCCACTTGTCTTTCCGAGTTGGGGTGATCCATTTTACCTCTCATCTGACTATTTTGCTTCATCGTTATGACCCTTGGTCCTATGCTGAGTCTAATGTTGCTACACTCTAGAGTCATATCACCGATATGTTAAAGACAAGTCCTATCTACAGTCTATTACCTATACATTGTCTAACTCTTTTCTACAGTCTCGGATCCTACTCATTTCATTCCACTTTATTCTTTATTTTGTGTCGATGATGAGGGAATCATTATGACCCTCCTTCGACGGGTCACTTCTTTTCAATTTCAGATCATTATTGAGGAAGATGACTTAGAAAATCCCTTTTAGTGCCTTAGAGCTTGCATGCCTTAATGGCAAGTTCTTCGCATCTGATTGTTGAAAATAGCAACAAGAAATGCTAAAAATATAAATGCTAAAAATAGCATTGGTATAGATAGCATTTCGAGATACATTCCAATTTTAATTAGTCCCTAAATTAAAATTGAGAATTAAAATTAGAATTTGATCTCAACAGTTGTTTGTAAAATAATCAATTAATTCATCTTGAGTTAATTAGTTGGGGAAAATCAAACATGAAGTCTATGTGAAGACATGCAACAGTTATCCCTTTGGTTGAGGAAGTTAACCCTTAATTAAGGAGATCGGGACGAGTTTTACTTTGAGTTGTAATTAGTTAGCTCAGTTAACTGAGTTAAGCCCAGTTAGGTTAGTTCCAATAGTTTGTGGAACTGATTGTGAGTTCAGTTAGTCAATGCATGCATGCATGCAACTAGTGTACTTCAGATAACTGGCTATTCTCTCATAAATAACTCATGCATGTCAGTTCAGATAGAGACCTAGTTGAGATCAAAGGATGGGACAATGTACTATCAATTGCAGGAATATTCGCATGAGTATATCTCTTGCTTGCAAAAGGAATTATTTCCTTAAAGATTGCACAGTGATTTCAGAGGTTAGTGAGCAGTATGTGAGGTAATTACACGCAGGTGGCAACTTGAGGACCCAAAAGAAACTGCACAAGGAAATAGGAGGTGGCAGACTGAAGGAAGGCATATTTGTTGTCTATTTTGTCTATGAGCAGCAGTGACGGATTGTACTGAGAGTTGGATAGATTGTGAGCTAAAGCTTTGTGTAATCCTGAGATATTTCCACTTGTATGATAATACAGATAGCGGGGTTTCTAGCTGAGGCTTTCCCTAGAGTATTCTTCTGTGTTCATGTGTGATTGATTTCTTCTTCATATGTTATAAGTGTTCTATTTGATCTTGCTCAAACTTTATTAATCTTCTGTAAGTTTGTTTGTAGAAGTAGATCAAGTATTTTTCTTTAGCTACATTGCATAATCAGTTTAATCTATAGTGATAATTTCTACACCGATGACAGGTTTCCATCATTGGCCTTTGATCAGATGATTCCATGAGTCTTCGACTTCAGCTTCATTATCACATTCACGAGTTGTACTATTGTACCTTGAGAGCCATTGTCATTATTGGTGCTTTCTCTCATGCATGTTAATGGTCCACGTCATTGGCCGATAATTAAGAGTTTTTCTAGCATGTTCGACTTCTATACATTCATTCGCATGTTAGAATTCATACTCTGATCGGGTTGGGATGGAGTGCAAGACCCTAAGTCTTGTCTAATATGACTAAGGCTGCGTGGAGTTATTCATGATAATTTACACATGTTTTTGTTATACGGATGGTTGTGACCATATCATGGGACATTACATTTATGATGATCCTTTTATATCGGATGGCTACGTCCATACCGCAGATCTTAGATTTACAGATGATCCTTCTCATTTGGATGGTTGCACCCATACCATGGATCTTTTCATATAGTCCTTATCATCCAGATGGCTATGTCCATACTGTGGATTCATGTTTTGATATCATATATGTATATGTATATGCATCCTTGATTTGCAGGTCTCCTGACAATGTTTGTCCTCATCCTTGCAAAAGCTCGTAAATCATCTCAACCACCACTCCCCGTCCTGCCTCCATGCTTTAGGGGGCATCTGTTACATAGTATTTTGTCACACCTCCTATAGTTCCCCATGACATACCCTGAAGTGCCCAAAACATGACCATTATGTAGCCTACTCATTCAGATATGCAGCTTAGATCCTCCGTAAAACACTAATTGGAAAATGCCTTGAGCTTCCCCTGAAGGAACTAGCTCTAAAACCCTAATTTAAGAATCATCGGTCTTATGATACTGAAAACTGTTATAGTCACCTGTTTCATTATACTCGACCCACAATGGCATCGCTCTGTTCACTTGTATACCCGTGATGATCCCGAAAAGGAAATTTTCCCAAAGAGGATGAGAAGCTTTGTGATATAGAAGCTTCCAGAGCGGCGATCTGGAGGTTGTTCGACATAGATGAGGTCGAATTATCTCAACTTGGCCTCTTGGTCTTATCCCTATGAGCTACCTCCTTGAGATAAGGGCCTACTCCTATCTTTGGAGAGATCCTAACTCCCTTTCCCTGCCTATATATTCATCTTCTCCCATTCCCAAATGGTTGGTCTATGCCTATTTGCACCCTTATGCTAAGATTGTGCCTATATGTTAATCATTTGGCTTGGAGAAGGAGTGCTTGGAGAGTTTAGTTTGGACTTGGATATTCATTCAAGGAAATCTTATCAACATCAAGGCTTGGTTGTATGTTTCCCTTTATTTTCTATTAATATACAACTATTGATTCATTTTCCCTAAATGTGTATGCTTATGTATCATTTAGCTTAACATTACTTAATCGGTTAAGTAGGTTACTTTTGAATATGTTATTTGTATTTTCATGCTTTGTTGTGTCTTTATCTCTTGTGCAGTTGCATAAATGCCGTGAATAGTAGGAACGAGCCCGTGACACAAGTGATTCAAGGTCTTAAACAAAGGAGATCGAGATAACATCAAAACAAGGTAGGCCATCTTCTTCGTCTCTCTTTTCAATTGTAACTTAGGAAAGTGTTTGGTATATTGTCACTTCGGTTGCTAGACCAACTCATTGGGCTAGAGGGATCACAGCTGTTTGCAGAGAGGATTTGCCTAGACAACACAATGGAAACTAGGACACTACTTAGGAGGGTGGGGTGAACTGGGTGTAGAACCATAAGTACTGAATTGAGTGTTGAACCAAAAGTACCAAACTGGGTGCAGAGCCATAAGTACTAAAATGAGTGAAAAACCCTAAGTATTGAACTGAGTGCATAACTAAAAGTATTGAACTAGGTATAAAACCAAAAGTATCGAATTGGGTGCAGAACCATAAGTACCGAATTGGGTGCAGAACCGCAAGTACCAACCTGGGTGAAGAACTGTAAGTATCGAACTAGGTGCAGAACCGTAAGTACTAAACTGAGTGCAGAACTTTAAGTACCGAATTGGATGCATAATCGTAAGTATCGAATTGGTTATAAAACAAGTCGAAGGTGCAAAACTGTTGTTATTTTGACTTTGACCAGATTTCACTATTGGATGATATTTTGGTTTTTGGTTGGTTGCTCTCTTGGATAAGTCAAAATTTGACTTGAAATATTATTTATGTATTTTGGCTCATTGTACACTCTTCTTAACATTTTATGACAATCTAATAGAAGAAAATTTTGATTGGGTCTTTGCCATAGTGGGTTTTTCCCTGTTCTCCGACCAATCCTGGTGTCTCTATGTGTGAATGCTTTTCTTCTATTGTCCCTTTATGTTTCGTTGCAGTGATGATGATATTGTTCTTTATATATAATTGCATATGTTACTGAATAATGTTGTGATGTTGTGAGGTGAATTCAATATGAAAATGATGAAATGCAATTATCTAAAGAAAAGAATAATTAAGCCCTAAGAAAGATTAACACCCTATTGTTTGGCTTCTAATGACAAACAATGTAATATGGGATACTTGAATATATTTTGAAGCGAGGGAGATAAAATTTGGGATTTCAACAATTTTTCTTCTTATTCTGATCATGTCTGCAAATTGATTATGGTTAAAAAAAGACAAAACACCCAAAATTAATCTTAAAATACATTAACATTATTCTTGGGCTAAATTTTATGAGTAATCTATCTCGAAGTTTTTTTTGTAATAAATTGAACTCTTCTAATCAAATCTTATGTCTTTGTACTCAATTTATGTGGCCTAACATTACAATATGAGAAATTTACATATATTTTATAGCCAAAGAAGTGAAAATTAGGATTGAGTACTTGTTCTTGTTGTTTTCATCATATTTGCACATGATTATGGTCATTGTGCTGACTATGATATGTGGCAATCGTGTATGTTCAAACTAGCTAAGTGGCATTGTCTCTTACATACAAAATATGATAAAATAAAATTGAAATGAGCTACAATTGTTAATTACATCAAAGGAATTGACGGGATAGCTTACTACAAATAAGATAAGCTACGGTTGTTAATTACATTGAAAGTATTGTGGAGATAACACTAATTGGAGTTGTTGGAGAGAATAATTGTTACACATTTTCCAGATAGGATGTAATAGAAAGTCAAGATGGTCCATAAAGTAGAGAAGTCAAGCCCTAAATGGTTACATTTTCCACTTTTCTTATAAAAAAGAATTTGGTAAAAGTTCTTATAATGACCTGTCTAGGATTGTTGATTTATCTCCTGTTATATGGAAGTGATGTGAAATACAACACTGAACAATGGGTAAAGACAATGTAACCCTTGACAAGTTTAGTTGACCAATGCTTTGTTTATAAATATAAAACTGTTCTACAATAGACAAAGAATCAACTATATAGTGGGAATGCATAACATGCAAATAAGGATGCAAGCTTGGAGAATAATTTCCTTTAACAAAAACTCTCTTCTAATGAATAATTTTTTGTATTTTCCTCTAACAAATACATTATATTAACAATGGATTTCCTATCTCATCTTCTAAGATAAGCTTTCTAATAAACTTTTAGCCTTGGGATATTGTACCAAAAAACAACAAAATATGAGAAAACATCTAAAATGGAAAGAAGAAGAGGAAGAAGCTAAAACCAATCAAAATTTCTTTTGGACTTAGTTAGGTAAATGTTATTTCTAAAAAAATGATTTATGTTAAAGATTTTAAACAAATCAATCAAAAAATCATAGTGAAGCAAACCAATAAAAAACCCTATTAAAGCTTGTTATGTCGCTTGAGATGTAAATAAAATATTCTCTATAAAAAAAAGAAATGTTACCTATGATAAAAAACAAAAAAATGAAAATATATGTTTGGTTAGTTTTAATCAAAATCATTATTAAACATGAATAATCTACATCTATCATTGTGGTTGCTTAAATTGTTCTCTATATGGCAATCCAGAGATGCGGTTCACTCTCAACCATAAATAAAATATTTCAATGTATATGTCAAATAATATAATTTTATATGGGAGAGAAATAAAATAATTGAATGTATATAAAACATTTGAAAGAAAGAAATTATAATTGTTAAAACATTTATAGTGGTCTTAGTACTCTGTGTTTTTGGTCCATTTTTTGGTATATTTTCTAATCAATTTTCTCTAAAATCCAACAAAGATTTGTTGAGATTGTAATTTTAAGCTATGTAGCATACAATCCATGTGCCAAGGAGATTTTCAAAGTGGTTGCATATATATATATATATATATATATATAGAGGGGATCAAATCTCTTACCTCTTACAACGTTTTTTTTTTAATGTTTTGCTTTTAAAATATGTTTGAAGTTAAGAAATTTGGCTTTTCTTAATGTTTATGAGATCTTTTGTTAAAATAAATCTATATTAAATAATAACAAAAATGAACACACAAATAGTTTTATTTTAATATTATTTTTAAATATAATATAAAATTAAACATCAAATCTAAAATTAATTTAAAAAAACAAAAATCTTAAATGCCTAAAATATTTATAAGCAACAGCGGTAACTTCATTTAAATACAATGTATAAATTAAATTACCAAGATAATAATTACAATTACAATACATAAATTAAATAGCCAATATAAAAATTGTAAGTATCACATTTACAAAATAAAATTAGTAATTAAGTTTGACCACATCTTAATCTCTAATTGTAACTCATATTAAGATAACATTATAAATGAGGTGAATATATAAGTTCGTATAAAAAATCTATAAAAATTTGTGCTTCTCAAATCAGAAATATCTGTCGACCTAAAAAAATTTTAATGTATTCATATTAAAATGTAAATAAAAACTAAAACAAGTTAAAAATATTGAATACATTAAAATAAAAAATCAAATGAACTCCCTGCATATTCTCTGCACACGCTTAATGCCTCCCAAGTAACCTTGTTACATCAATGGCTGACAGCAGAAAGCACAGGACCAAAAGGGGCCTGCACCAACAAGAACAAGATTACATAAAGTAATTATTAGCGAGTAGGAAAGTTTGCACCTTCAATTCAAAATTTAAGAAAACCAAACTGCTTTCCGTTGACGCGCGGATAGATGACGTGGAGGCGGAGAGAATTTCTTGAAAAGAATCTCAAGCTTTTTTCCTTAACCGGTAAATTGTGGTCCGCTCCTTTAACGGTCGATCCTCTCCGATCAAGTCTTTTTTTAAGATATATGGGTGCTTTTAAACTTTTTTATATCTAAGTATGGGGTTTACGCAGTGTATTATATTACATATCATTTTGGGATAACTGCGTTAAGTAAGTCATTCAGCTATGATCATTTTCATGAGAGGTAGTCGTAACTGACTAATTTCTCATGATTTTTGAATAGTTCACTTAACACTCATTGCATCGGGTGATGCTCACAGGGGTGAAGAAGTGGGATTGAAACTAGTGAAATGAATCACATAGCCTCAATTATCACTTCCGGGGCTTGCACCCGGTAACCAGGACTTCCCAGGAGGTCACCCATCCCAGAACTCCTCTGTTTTCTCTTGTGTATGTCAATATTTGTGTGGCTCTGACTCTCCGTTGGGCGCCTCTGTTTCGGTCTATATTTTCTCTGCTTTTGAAACTTGAATTTGATTCGCTGGATATGGATCAAGAGCCGAGTTGTTTTATTGTAAGGAATTTCATCTACCTGTGTCTTTCTGTTCTGTCTATATCTCCGTACCTGGTAGCTTTTAATAAAAGATCAACAAGAATGGATGCATGGACGAATGAGAGACGTTGTTGTTTGATGTTAACTTTGGAGGTATTTACAGTGGAGCGGTGGGAACAAGAGAGCCTTAACATTGCTGCCATGACTGGTATGTTTTTTTTATTTATTTTACATTCATTTTCATGGTTTATTTTATATTCATATTCATATTTTTTGGTTTTGGTTGAGCAGAATTTTCAATTTTCTTGTCCTTCCTCATCTACCATTCCGGCAATCGACCTGATTCTCCTCCTCCCCTGTTTTCAGGTGATTTCTCCCAGCCGTTTTTAATTAATACAAACCTAGCTAAATGTAAAAATTAAACGGCGACAACATCGAATCCCAAATTAATGTTATACCCAAAGAAACTAAAGAATCAAGCCCCTTCTCTCACTTTCTATGTGGACATGGAGCTAAACATTTCAGTGATTTGATGAAACTTTTAGAATTTATCTCTGCAGGTGCAAACTTATACAGTAGCTTCTAGTTAATGTTATACCTAAAGAATCTAAAGAATCAAGCCCCTTCTCTCACTTTCTATGTGGACATGGAGCTAAACATTTCAGTGATTTGCTGAAACTTTTAGAGTTTATCTCTGAAGGTGCAAACATATACAGTAGCTTCTAGTCTCCTCCTTCAGTACTTGCCTGGCCTAATGTTTTTAAGTCTTAACGCTCTACTATTGGTCCCTAATTTCTTTAATTTCATAAATCTACTATGTCTGTTGATCTTTTTTCTCTCTTCTTAGTCAACGATTCCATTAATTCCTTTTAATTTTTAGTTTTCTTTCAATCTTCTTGCTCTATTCTTGATCCCTAGTTTTTAGATCTTTCTTCTTTATTCTTAGTCCTCAATTCCATTAAACCCTTCGAATTCTTCTGCTCACTTGGAATCCTACGACGTTATCACTCCTCCGCTTGAAGTGTTTTACAATGCAAAAGGTGTCCATCCAGCTCTGTGCAGTTACCTTACTTTCTTTAACTTCCTGTTTTTACAATGTAAAACAAGAAAGCCTCTCTATATTCTCTCTTTTCTGCATAAAAAGAGAAAGTTAAGTTTTCCCGATCCTCTTTTAATTATTTCTTTTAATAATATAATGGAGGCAAATTTATACGATCTTTCCGGTATAAAAAGAAAAAATTAAGTTTGCCTGATTTTCTTTTAATTATTTATTTTAATAATATAATGAAGACAAGTGTATACAATCTTTTCGATATAAAATTGGTATAAAAAGAACAAGTTAAGTTATCCTAATCCTCTTTTAATTATTTATTTTATTAATATAATGGAGGGAAGTTTATACTATCTTAAGATTAGTCGAGAAAATCCATATCTCAAAATAAAACAATCACATCTTCGAGAACCATGACCACTATCTTTATCTTTATCTATTTACACGTTTCTCTTTGTGCCATCACTATGATGTCTCTTATTTTCAGAACTCTTATAGCTATTCTTTGGCACTTCCCAAATTCTATTGTAAATAATTATAACAAGTGGTTCTGTATTTTTTGTATTTATGGTTGATGTTGCTTTGGATTTTGCTTTTGTTATTGCTATGGCTCTACTATTTTTAATGCTACAACTTCAATATTTTTATTGCTTACAGCTCTAATATTGAATCATTCAAGGTGGATATATTAAGTTATTTTTCAAGTAGGAGCATACATGACATGTATCATTTACTTGAAGCTTAAAAATGGCAATATAGATCTTATTTTTAGAAGTTCAAATTATTTTAACTCATTGGATTTATTCAACCACTTACCCTATAGGTAATTGGTCAGCAAGCTCACGAAAATTTGAGTGGATAGTTTTAACTCATATCTCTTCAATTTTAAATTTTTCTGGCATCATCATTTTCATTTTCTTTGCTATAGCTAACAAAGTACCTTTATATAATTATAGCCATTCTTTTCTGCAATTTGTGTGATATCATGTTTTAAGAAAGCTGCAAGTTGTGTATCTATCTTCGAAAGGTGGATAAACCTAATTTCTCTTCATTAATCTCTACATATCAATTGTCTCCCATCCAACAACCCTTGCCTTCCATTCACCCTTCTTCACTTTCTATTTGGGATTTAAATTTATTTGTAAATGCAGTGAGTAGAGAAATTTATTTATTTTTATGTTTTATTATTTTTGATCAAATTTATATGAAATTCTAATGCCATCATAATAAAATCAACTATAAAACCATTTTCAATTTAATAAGAGAAAAAAAAATGAAAAAAAAAAACACCTAAAATGAAACTTGTATAGTTAAATGAGAAAAAAAAAAGAAAATGATTTAAAAACATAGAACAAAATACCTAATTCTCCCAGCGGTCTAGTGACTTTTATATGTTTCTCATTCAATGATTCTCATCTTTAGTTTTGTCCAATAGAGTTTTCCCTATATTATTCCCATTTCATTACACTAACCTTAGGGCAAGTATTAATTTTATATAATCCTATGGTAAGAATTAATTTACAGATTTCTCACATGTTCAATCATCATTGTCTTCATCTTTAAACTATTTTTTTTTTGTCTATTTATACTTTTGGGTCTAAGTGTGGACATGCAGTCAAGTTATCATGGTACATTTTCACACTTTTCTTGTTACAATGAATGATTCTCTCTTTTGTGTTTAGTTTATTTTTTATTTTTCCTTTGCAATTTTTAATATATAACTTTAAACTTTTGCATAAAAAATATATAATAATAATATATAAATAAATTTATTTACTAGAAGTTACTTCTCACCATTATTTATTTTTTCCTCAACATAATTTATTTTTTCCTCAACATATATGTAGAAGTAAAATTCTAAATGTGCAACTTACTAGTGGTTACTACTCACCAAAATATATGCAAGTATGTATGCATTTATCCACTTCACAAGTAATCAATTAATTTATCCACTTCACATCTAGATTTATTAGATCCTCCTAAAACAAGCTTATATGATTCTATTTTCCTATTAACCACCATTGATTTAGCTGACCAATGTAACTAAGAAATGTGAACGCATTTTTTTTAGTGATTTATTATATTTATATTGTTTAGTTATATTCGTGCTCATGTAATTGTTTATTGATTTGAAATTATATAATATGAAATGAATATTTTTTCAAATTGAAATTTTTGTTTTATACATGGTTGTTTATAATGTAAAATGAGGGGGATGGATGGAGAGAGGGGGATGGATGGAGAGGGGGGGGATGGATGGAGAGAGGGGGGAGGGATAGAGAGAGAGAGTGGGGGAAGAGGGATAGGGGGAGAGAGGGAGGGAGGGAGAGATGGGGGTGCAAGGGGACAGATGGAGAGAGAGGGAGGGAGGCAGGGGGATGGTGGGAAAGAGAAAGGGAGGGAGGAAGAGAGGGAGTGAAAGAGAGGGAAAGAGGGAAGGAGAGAGAGGGAGGGAGGGAGAAAGGGAGGGACGTAGGGAGAGGGAGAGGGAGAGGGAGTGGGAGGGAGGGAGAGAGAGAGAGAGAGAGAGAGAGAGAGAGAAATTGGAGAGAGGGCGAGGGAGGAAGGGGGAGAGGGAGGGAGAGAGGGAGTGTCAGGGAGGGGGAGAGAGACAGAGAGGTGGAGAGAGAGCTGGAGAGGGAGGTTGAGTGAGAGGGAGAGGGAGAGAGGAGGGAGTGAGGTAGGGAGAGAGATATATATAGGTGGAGAGAGAGGGAGAGAGAGAGATATGAGAGAGGGATAGATGGGGGGGACGGAGAGAGAGAGAGAGAGAGAGAGAGAGAGAGAAAGAGAGAGGGATAGGAAGGGATAGGGACAGGGAGGGGTAGGGACAAGGAGGGACGAGGAGAGAGGGAGGGAGAGGGAGGAACAGGGAGGGAGGGAGAGAGAGAGGGAGATTGGGAGGGAGGGAGAGAGAGAGGGGATGGAAAAGAGAGGCAAAGAGAGAGGGAGAGAGAGAGAGAGGGAGGTAGATAGAGAGAGAGAGAGAGAGGGAAAAGAGAGAGAGCGAGAGGGAGGTAGGGGGATAGATGGAGAGAGAGAGAGAGAGGAAGGGAGGGGGACAGAGGGAGAGAGAGAGTGGGAGGGGGTGAGGGGGATAGAGGGAGAGAGAGAGGGAGGGAAGGAAGGAGGGAGAGAGAGCGAGGCAGAGAGAGGGAGGGAAGGAGGGAGGGAGGGAGAGGGAAGGAGGGAGGGAGGAGGGAGGGAGGGAGGGGGAGGGAGGGAGAGGGAGAGAGAGGGAGGGGGAGAGGTGGAGAGGGAGGGAGGGCTAGAGTGAGATGGATGTAGAGAGAGGGGGGAGGGTCAGAGGGAGAGAAAGAAAGGTGGAGAAAGAGGGAGAGAGGGTGAGAGAGAGAGAGAGAGAGAAAGAGAGAGGGGGGAGAGAGAGAGAGGGATGGAGAGGGGGAGATAGAGTGGGGAAATGTGAGAAAGAGAGATGAAGGGAGAGAGAATAAAAGAGGGGGGGGAGAGAGAAATAGAGAGGGAGAGTGAGAAAGAAAGATAGAGAGAGATAGGAGGGAGAGGGTGGGAGAGAGAGAGGTAGAGGGGGGAGACAGGAATGGGAGGGGGAGAGAGAGAGGGAGGGAGGGGGAGAGAGAGAGGGAGGAGAGAGAGGGAGAGGGAGGAGAGGAGGGAGGAGGGGAGGAGAGGGAGGGGAGAGAGAGAGGGAGGGGGGAGAGAGAGAGAGGGGGGGAGAGGGAGAGAGAGAGGGGGAGAGAGAGGAGAGGGAGGGAGGGAGAGACAGGAGGGATGGGAGATGGAGGGAGAGAGGGAGGGGGAGAGAGAGGAGGGATGGGAGATGGAGGGAGAGAGGGGGGATGGTAGAGAGAGAGAGAGAGAGAGAGAGAGAGAGATGGTGAGAGACAAAGAGAGAGAGAGAGAGAGATGACGAGAGACAAAGAGAGAGAGAGTGAGAGAGAGAGAGAGGTGGAGGGAGGGAGGGAGAGAGAGGTGGAGGGAGGGAGAGAGAGGGAGAGGGAGAGTGAGAGAGTGAGAGAGATATGGGAGAGAGGGAGGGAGAGAGTGATAGAGAGGTGGAGAGAGAGAGAGAGAGAGAGAGATGGGAGAGGGAGGGTGGTGACGGGGGGTGGGGGAGGGAGGGTGGTGACGGGGGTGGGGAGGCGGGAAGAGAGATAAATGGATATAGAGGGAGAAGGAAGTTGAGAGAGGGGGTGGGAGAGAGAGGGGGGGTGGGAGAGAGAGAGAGAGAGAGAGAGAGTTGTAGTGGGGAGAGAGTGAGAGAGTTGTAGTGGTGTCAGGGGGAGAGAGAGAGGGAGAGGGAGATGAAATAGCTCCATAGGGATGTTTTGAAACCTCGGGAGATCAGGGGTAATGGTAGCTTCAAGAAGACTGATTTGATTCTCGCAAGAGGGATATCGAGAGGGAGAGGGAGAAAGGGAGGGAGGTAAGGAGATAGAGATAGAGTTGTAGTGGGGAGAGTGAAAGGGAGTAGTGGGGGGAGAGAGAGAGATGGAGAGCTAGCAAGGGAGGGAGGGTGATGAGAGAGAGAGAGGGAGAGAGAATGAGAGAGAAATGGAGAGGGAGAGGCAGAGGGAGAGGTGGGGAGGGAGCGAGGATGATGAGAGAGAGAGAAGGAGATATAAAGAGAGAGATAATGAGAGAGGAAGGAAGATCAAGAGAGTGGGAGAGAGAGAGAGAGAGAGATGAGAGAGAGGTAGAGAGAGAGAGAGAGGAAGAGATAGAGAGAGATAGATGGAGGGAGGGGGGGATAGAGAGAGGGATAGGGAGAGTGAGAGAGAGAGGGAGAGCAAGAGAAAGATATATAGAGAGAGAGAGATGTAGGGGGAGAGAGAGAGATAGAGGGAGGGAGGGAGAGAGAGAGAGGGATAGAGAGAGAGGGGGAGTGAGAGGGAGGGAGAGAGGGACGTAGAGAGGGGGGAGGAAGTTAGAGAAAGAGTAGGAAAGAGAGAGGGACGGGGGGATTTTAATGTCTCTTAATAATAAATAATGAATAATAATAATAAAAATTAATAAATAATATAATATAATATTAAAATACATGAAAATCTAAGTTGCACGAAACGGGGAAACGGAAACGAGTTTCCGAAACGAAACGCGACCCCCCCAAATTTTGGAAACGGGAAAACACGAATATATATATATTAAAAATATTTAAAAATTATTATTATATATATGTGCAATCATAAAGCATGAATGATACATTTACATTATGTGATTATAATTTATTACATTTAAACATTAAGATTAAATTTACATCACATTTACTCATGAGTCATGAATGATCACATAATGAAAATAAAAATATAGGAAAATCCAAAATCAGCCTTTATTTATATTAGTATATGAGGCTGCAAGTACAATAAAGACTATAAGGCTGCAAGAACTATAGAGACAAGTCACAAAAGACTAATCCTCATCATAACAATCCTCATCAAAAATAGAAGCAGCACAATGCTCAACAGTGGATGGTAGTGCTGAAGAAGATGATGCACCAATTCCACTATCAGATTCGGCCTCAATATTCAGGGCAGCAAGACAGAGATCCAAATCAGGATTTTCTGCATCCACATCCCATTCTTTAGAAGGACCACTGTTGTATTCTAGACCCCTACGAGATGCAAGGCGAAGGTTGGAGTGCACATAAACAAGATCCTCTGCTTTCTGTGAGCCCAACCTATTGCGCTTCACAGAATGAATAAAACCATAAGTGCTCCAATTCCTTTCTGCTGATGAAGAGCTTGCCACTTGTGAAAGAATATGAATGGCAAGGTTTTGCAAATGTACACCATTTTCTCCATGACAAATCCACCACCTAACTGGATTCATGGTGCTTCTCTCCTCCAAAGCTGATATATCTGCATAATCATCTATTCCTGCAGCAAAACTGGCAAATTCCTCCTTTACCTCCCTATGTAGATGAGAAGGAAACATTCTCATAAGGGCTTTTTTCACCCCAGTAGCCACCTCTCTATCCTTATTGGGTGCCTTCCTCTTCCCATTGCTTTTAGCAATAAGCTCCTCATCATAAAATTTGGGGTTCAAAACATGTGCTAAAGTGTGCAATGGTGTATTGAAATTGTTCCACCTATCAACAATGATTTTCTTGATCAAACCAGCAAAATGATCATCAACAAACAAAAGTTGTGGAGACTCCTGTGAAATGATTTCCATAGTTTTCTCAACCATGGAATCCATGCCATCATATACCTCTCCCAAGAAAGGTTGGTCAGTGTCAGCACTTCGGAGAAGCTCAAATGCAGGGGTTGTGAACTTTAGCAAGAAATCTACCTTGCTCCACCAATCCTCATCAAGGCACAATCTACGCACCATAGATCCCCGCTCTGATTCTGCTTGTCTCCACTCAATCCAAAGTTGACTCACCACCATAGAAACTAATGCATGCTTAACCTTAACAAGGCGGTGCAACATCACGAAGTTTGAGGCATATCTTGTCTCAGCAACTTTTAACAACTCCAATTTGGAGTACTCTCGAAATATGGCCTGAGACTGGTGGTGGTTGGTGATGAATTTGATAATCTCCCTTGCTTCCCCTGTGAGTTCCTTTATCCAGGAAACTTTGTTGTCGATCTCCTCTAAGATCAGATTTAGATTATGGACAATGCATGGTGTCCAAAAGATGTGGTCATACCTCCCCTCAATAATTAAACCTGCAGCGTTGCAAACCGGTGCATCATTTGTGATAACTTGCACCACCTTGTTAGGCCCTATTTGTTCAATAGCTTTTATAATAACATCAGCAATGTATTGTGCATCTTTCACCTCTCCTGAGCAGTCTTCTGCCTTGATAAACATTGCTCCTTTGGGGGAAGTGGCAATGATATTTATCAATGGTCTGCTGCCTTGATAAATCTCTTTCTCTTGCTGCTGAAATCTCTTTCTCCTGCTGCTGAAATCTACTTTGCTCACTGCTCAAAACACCCTAGCTGAAACAACTGCCAGTCTCCAAGAGAAATGACTTGCTGAATAGTGTGATGAGAGAATGAGACAAACTTTTCTTTTATAACTTTAGAATAGGTTTCTAGAGCATCCCGGAAACCTAAAAAAAAATTAAAAACAAATAAAAAAGAAAAAAAAAAATAACGACAACACATAAATTTGGGGAAACGTGGCTCGTACGGCCTGGAAACACGTTTCCGGCCATACTGCCACGTTTCCATTTCGGGAAACGTGGCAGTACGGCCGGAAACGCGTTTCCAGGCCGTATTGTACACGTTTCTAGGTTTCGTTTCGTTTCCCGGGAGGAAACGACCCCTAGGGCCACGTTTCCTGCAACTTAGATGAAAATAAATAATAAACAATAAATAAAAAAGTAATAATAGTAAATAAATAATAAGTAATAATAAAATAATAAATAACAATACTACTCTAAATAAATATAAATAGAAATAAAACAAGAAAGTAGTAAGAATCAGTGAAGCTATCAAAAAGTTAAAAAGAAAAGAAATAAAACAAGAAAGCAATAAAGTTGCATGTTGACACATGGAGTGTGTGCATGTGGTTCTCTTTCCAAGATTTGCTCTATTTAATAAATGGTGAGGAAGATGAGAGGTATTTCATCATTCCATGATTCCATCATCCATTCTCTTGGGAGAATAGTGTTGTGAGACAAGGGATTCCCTGGAAGTAATACGTTGATTGAAGGGTCGAGGGTGGCTAGTTGTAGCAATATCTTGTGCAATTGAGCCTATGGTTGGGTGGAGAGTCGTCCCCAAAACTTTGTTGCAGTTAGCACAATTCAACTAGTGTTCAATCTGAAATCACAAGTGAGAAACATCATCGCTACAGATAAGTGTCTCTACTCATATTTTTGAAATTTAATGTTAATTAGTTGATAAATTGCGTGTTGATTATAAATTGCATGATTAATCTAATAAATTACATGTTTTTATTTCTGGGTTGTTACATATGGTATCAAAGCCTAGGTACAACTCTTAGGGCCTAAAGACATTTTAATGTAGAAAACTTATGTTTTCTGCCTAAGGTCTTGGGCTTTATTGTAGAGATTCTGCTGGTTCTTTTTTTGTAGGTCTATTGTTCATTTTGTGGCTCTGTAATTCAAAACTTTTTAGCTGTGTTTATGGGTTTTATATTTTGGCACTATCACTATGTGAAGGTATGATCCTAGACTCAGTGGAGTCTGAACTATTATGACTCATGAGGTATCTTTGCATAATAGCCAATGAACAGCTAGTAGTTTTTGATGTTTTTTTGGTCTTTTCTGGGTTCAACCTGTAAACTTATTGGGTTCTCTAACACCTGAAGGATGCAATTTCATTTACATATTAATAAACATTTTTTTTTTCTTCATTTACATATTAATAAACATTTTTTTTTTTCTCTTGGACACCAAAACTATCAATGAAATGCGATAAAAATCTAATAATGTCTTAACATTACTTATGTATGTCTTGAATTTGAGTTTTCATGGTGCATCGAATGCTAAATTTACATAGTTAGCAGCCCTATATATCCTTTGATTTGCCAGTGAACCGTAAAGACAATACAAGTGGGTGCAGCACTTTTTGAAACGTGGCATGAGGAGGGTATACATTAAAATGTGTGAAAATTAAATAAAAGAAAACTGAAATTTATGTGAATCAACAATAGTTTAGAATAAACAAAAAAAAAAATTCATAGCTCTATGGTTTTTTTCTTGCTTTCATGGCATTTTGACGTAATTTGCAATCTAAGGTATACCATAAATTGCACCGTATCGCTAACACAAACCCAACGGCCTGCTACTATGGCTCATCTCACCGTGGGCTAAAACCAACCCAATGGCCTGCTACTATGACCATCTCCAAAACTCATTTTAAAGGTTGTATCAATCTTGGCCTTGAGCTTTCTTGACATGCATACGCTTTTCCATCTATACACCTCGGAATACGGGAGGAGTTTGTAAAGCGAACATTCATGATCGGTGGAGTTTGTACAGTGGACATTCACAATCTCGAGGGGTTTGTACAGGGGACATTCATGACCTGACAACAATACCGTTTCCTTACATTTTTTATTTATTCTTATTAGATAACTGAGCCAAAACATTCGGCGTAGATGAAAACGCGAAAGAAAGTGAAGGTTTCCAATGCTGCTGTGGTATCATGCAAAACTTGTGGAACATCCGTTGGCTTCAGCTCTCATGGCATCGCCTGACATGCAGTGGAACGAATTCATCACTGAATTCTAAAGCACCCACAAATATAATCGCCAGTTCCCAGCCTGAGCCTGAGCCCTGCTCTGTTGCAACTCAAAATTCAGGCGAACACATCATCATCAGTGTAAACAGTGAAGAAACAGGGTCTATGACCTGCAGTGCCCTACCGGAGCAGAAAAACCAATGTGACAGAAAGATGGAAGGATTGAAAGAATTGGAGCCCTCTTCCGATGTCGTCGGTTTTGATTCTTCAGAGGATTTTATTGCTCAACGTTGCAGAACCCAGGGCAACGGCAAAGATGGTGATAATTTAAAGTGAATATTGAGACACGGGAGGTATGTTTATAATGAAAGTTAAGATTTTGGCAAGTAGTTTTTTCATAAATGGTTAATTATTTTATATTTAAAAAAAATTTATTATATTACTTTTAATATAAGATATTTTTAAGGGGAATATTTATATATAGGGGATGTTTACAATGAAAGGTTAAGATAAATAAATATAAGATGGAATTATGGAGATTATTGGGCATATTGAAATAATATTGGGTCAAGATTTTTGTGTGAGTTATTTCATAGAGATAGGCAACTTTTCCTTACACATGGGCTGGTGTGGAAGATTTGAACCTCTAATCTCATGGTACTATGTATGAGGTTATGGTTTCAACTATTTTTGAAGTATAATGTTTTGATAACATGTGGTTAATGGTGTTATGTGTATGTGGTGTTAATTTGTTGTGATAATAACATTGTACACTCATAATGGATTTTCATGTTCTAACTCATACTTTTCAGCAACATTTTTCATCCAAACACCATTAAGAATCAAACAAAGCCTATAATGCTTGAATGACCTTTTAATGGATGCTAAAAATTGATTGGTTCAAGTGACTATGTTGTTTCCTTAAGGACTGCAACATCTAAGTCTAAGGAATAGAAAAAAGTCAAGGTCATATAGTTTATTCTCACAATCCTAGAGATGTTTTCATGTTGAACACACTTTTCACATATTAATATTGTGGATTGATGTAGATTTCATCTGGATGTCCTGCTTCCTGAGCCTGACGTCACCCACCAAATTTGCTTAGGCCTGCTGAATCACTGTCCGAGAGTTTTTTGTGAGTGATTTGGTTTTATTTGCGAATTATTAAAAGGGTAGTTGAGGTGCATGCTTTCCTACATCCTCATGGGCTATAAATTCTGAATTCTTGCTCTCTAGTTATGGTCACACTTAATAAACTTGTGGATGGTGATAATCTACCCATAATTGACGATGTATAATTCTCTGAAAGATCGGTATATTTTCTGTCTATCAGCTTATTTTCACATGAATTTTGCCTTGAGAATCCTGTGATACCATGCTATGATGTTAAACATATCTTGAATGATGGTCATTTCTGAACATTGTAAACAACTGAATTTCACATCCTAAACATTCATTTCTTGTGATTGAACAATACGCCAACTGACATGATTCGATCCACATTGGATGGCATTTTCCCTAAAAAAAATTAGCACTATTGATATGGTATACTGGCATGTTTTTGTGGAGGAACAAATCTTTAATGCTGGTGTATTTTCTTAACTACTCACCACCAGTTCATTTTACAACATAGTTTACATAGTGCTTGAAGTATTTGGATAATTGATGTTGACATTTGTAATATCGTCACCATTTGAAGTGCTCTAAAATAGTGAAATCTGTTCCAATTCACAATGGTATAAACTTTGATATCTTATTACCTTTAGATGATCATTGTTTATGTGGCAAAATTGCTGACTCTATCCACTTGCATCTATTCATTATTTTATGGTTTCAATCTGATCTAAAAACACAGAGATAACATTCCTTGAATTCTGATCATATTATTCACTATTTATTTGGGTTGGATTGCTATTCTCATTGACCTTTAGCGATAGCAGTTTGCTTGGAATTTCTCTGGTCTATTATTTCAAGAACGCAACTCTTTGAGTATGATCTTCTAACAATGATAACAAATCCTTGATGATTAAGATGTGTTGAACTAATTAGGAGTGCTTACTTAGCTAAGACCATACTTTTATGGAGCATTTAAATCATGTTTTATTGTTTAAACTTTATGATACATCTAAATCGTACACTATGATTTTAGTTTAGTTTAATTAACTGTTATGATGTTGAGTATAATGTTACATGACGTTTCGTGATATAATGGTAGGAGGATAATGATGCACATGTGGTTCTTATAGTGATGATGCATCCTTATGATAATGATGATATGCATAGGCATTATGATGTTATGTCGAGGTATATTGACATATTCATTTACTACGTGATGATAGGTATTTAATGTTGAATACTCATGATGGATATGATATGCATAATGTGGCATAGGAATTATGATGCTATAATATGAGGTTTATTGACATGTGGTTCATTTATTATGTGAAGTCATGATATGTCTTTGATGCAAATATGTTGATGTTATAACTTATGATGGTATTTCATGAGGTGAAGCATGTGATAGCTGCGTACAAATTTATGACATGCATGAGCATGTAGTTCATTATTATTCATAATGTTGCGATTAATAATGATGAATGTTCTCATGATGACATGCAAGACTTAGCATGTGGATTATTTTCTATGATACTATGCTGGTATAGCTAATGCATTGGTTGCATGTTGAGGTGTGATGGTTGAGAGGACTCCACAAATGGGCCAAGAGGATCGATTTATTTGATGATCTCGTGCGAGCCCATATGCACGAGGGAGAATAAAATAACACCATATGGGTTGGGGACAAACTCCATCAACACTACATATGCTAGTGGTTCCTTTGTCTTGTGTAGCTCTTGATGGATAGCTCTTGAAGGGCTATGGGACCATCTTGAGGAGGCCAAGTGCTTGATGTTCTAGGCTAGGTGCCTGTTATTGGATTGGGATGTCGAAGTCTAGTTGGGGTGTAAGAACTTCGATGCCTAGGGTTGTGCGCCTTAGTGAGTTGTGGAGGGAGTGGGACAACCTTGCGAGATGCCCGAAGTCATTGAGTACCATACCGGATGCCTGCCTTGGGGAAAATGAGGTCTGAGTCGGGTGCGAGCCTTGGGGCCAGCCTTGGACTAGGATATAGACTGGGGAGGCTTATGCCTAGTTCTGAAAGTGGGAAAAAGGACAGAGATTCTTTGGGATTTCCCGGTTGTTGTGAAACTTTCGATGCCTGCTAGTTATACTAGTTCAACAGAGGGTGTCGGTAACATGAAGTAGTAAATAACAAAATAAAATGTTAAATAATTCAACTTAACTTTGGGACGAAGTTCCTTAAAAAGGGGGAGTATGTAATGTCCCTTAATAATAAATAATAAATAATATAATATAATATTAAAATGAAACAAATGGAATAATAAACAATAAATAAAAAATAGTAATAGTAAATAAATAATAAGTAATAATAAAATAATAAATAACAATACTAAAGCTCTAAATAAATATAAATATAAATAAAACAAGAAAGAAATAAAGTTGCATGTTGACACATGGAGTGTGTGCATGTGGTTCTCCTTCCAAGGTTTGCTCTATTTAATAGATGGTGAGGAAGATGAGAGGCATTCCATCATTCCATGGTTCCATCATCCATTCTCTTGGGAGAATAGTGTTGTGAGACAACGGATTCCCTGGTAGTAGTACGTTGATTGATGTAGGTTTTAACCCTGTACAAAAATTACCTGCATACGAATTCTAAAACACAGAAAATAAACAATGCAAGAACATAACACATAAAACACATATACAGAGAGATTTTCCCCTGGATCCAAAAATCGGGACTACCAACTTGATTTTTTATTATGTTCCTTTCAATGTTATAATACACATTTATACATGCTGAAGCATTCAATACCATGGACCGAAAAGCATCACGTCCAATACCATGGACCGAAAACCATCGCATCCAAAAAACATGTGCAAAAAGCATGCACAAAAGCATAGGTGGGTCTGCCCAACCTAACATAGGATCCAAAACCAAAATTTTCCAGGGTGCTGCCCCAGACCCCATAATGTGGGGCTACGGGTATGCCTCAAACCCCCTGTGACCCCCCCCGCTACACAATCGGCACAACGAAGGGGGGCTCTGCCCCCCCTCTAACCCCATGGTTAACTACATGGGCTAGTCGTGGAAGGAATATAACACAACCCAACAATTGAGGGCTCGGGGGTGACCAGTTGTAGCAAGATTTTGTGCAACTGAGCCTACGGTTAGGTGGAGAGTCGTCCCAAAAACATTGTTGCAGTTAGCAAAATTCAACTAGCGTTCGACCTGAAATCACAAGTGAGAAACATCATCACCACAGATAAGTGTCTCTACTCATATTTTTGAAATTTGATGCTAATTAGTTGATAAATTGTGTGTTGATTATAAATCACATGACTAATCTAATAAATTACATGTTTTTATTTTGGGGCTATTACAGTGAGAGGGAGGGAGAGGGAGATGGAGAGAGAGAGGGGGGATGGTTAAGGGGGAGAGAGAGAGAGAGAGAGGGAGGGAGAGGGAGATGGAGAGAGAGAGATGGAGAGTGATAGTGAGAGAGAAAGAGAGAGAGAGAGGGATGGAGGGAGCGAGAGATGGGAGAGAGGAGGAGAGAGAGGGATAGAGAGAGGGGGAGAGAGACAGAGAGCGAGAGAGAGAGATGGGAGAGAGGGAGAGAGGGAGAGAGAGAGAGGGAGATAAAGACAGAGATATAGGAGAGAGGGGGAGAGAGAGAGTGAGAGAGAGTGTTAGACAGGAAAACGACATCCTCATCAGCTCAAAGGAGAAGAGCAGGATGACTGAAGGATTGACCAAGTTCATAAGCCCATTTTCCAAGCTAACGCAGTCTAGGAAATAACAACATGCTTTATAAATCTTCCTAGCAAGGCAAAGGATGTGTTAGAGCCTAGGGTAACTTTGTTTGTTACCTCGAGAAGGGAGTTCGTAAACCTAAATGAGTTTCTATGGGTCAAAGGAACAAGTTGACTGAGAAATATCCCAAGATTCTTTCCTATGTCAGCTCACAAAAGCAGGGAAACATCAAAACTCAACGTTTTTGGAGGAATTACTAATTCCTAATGCAGTCTACAAATGGGAAACAACATAAAGGCATGGAAAAATCACTGATTTTGCCTAATGGAGCTCATGAGGGTTTTGGCAAGGCTTATCCTCTCATGCTATATATGAGAGGCTAGGGCCATTGTGGAAGAGGTAGAAACATTTGAAAGAATTGCATATTTGACTGTTGAGCATAGTCTCTGACTAAGGCATAGAAAGAGGTTAAGAAGGGAGAGAGAGAGCGGAGATGGAGGAGTAAGGAAAGGATGACACAACCAATGTTGTAATCACTCTTTTCTACATCAATATAGAACTGCAATTGTGTTGTCCACTCCGTGACGTTGGTAGTGTAATTTGTTTACATATTTATGCAATATCCTTATTATGAGTGGCTTAGATACATGTAATTAAATATATTTATATGTTAATGCATTGTTTGTCAAATTTATATGTTGTGATATTACATTTGTCTTATCTATGTGCAAGTTTTGATCTAGAGCTAGCTAAGGGATCTTCTGCCTTGCTACTTTGTGCTCTCCAGTAACACCACACCAAGACTTGAGGTAATAATTCCTTCCTGATTTGATTCTCATTTGTTTAACATAGATATGCATGCATCTTTGTGACAACTACAGCTAATCTGAGAGTTTTCCAAGGATCCTGGGAAGATCCATGAGGGTTTCTACATCACCAAACACCCATGCAATAATCCCTATAGCAGAATCGGCGACTCCACTGGGGACTACACTTAGTTCCTGGTTTTCTCCCAAAGTTCCTAGATCTCTCTTTCTTCCAAGCCTCCCTGTACTTCTTGATCCGCTTTCTAACCACTCAGGACTATACAATACCCTTCTCTCAGTGCTCAGACCTAGATTTGATCCCCACAACCTTCTTTTTGAGCCTTTTTTCTTACTAACATTGTTTTCTAGTGTAAAAAGTGCTTTATAAAGCACTATTTCCTCACACATAGTGTGTTAATGTAGCAAGTAACTCTTTGTACCCTCTATTACATAGCGTTAGCCAACCATTTCTTTGATCAACAGACTGCTCTGTGACCTAATGGGTTGGGAATTCTTCTTGTAGATTGATTAGGGATCTGCAGCTGGCCTTGTTTGATTGATATGTCTCCTGAACAATTTTTTGTTTAATAAAATAGCTTTACTTAAAGTTTTTGTTTTCATAAAAGAAAAAATCCAAAATTTTTACTGTTTTCTGCTTAGTTGGTTAGATCTGCATTATTTGGTTTCAAAAATTGTTAGTGAGCATTGTTAGTTATGTTTGTGCTAGTGTTTTACTTAACTGGATGCATGGTATATATATTGATGTATAAATGACTCTCCCTTTGTAGAAGCAACTTCTTCATCAAAAATGAAATTTAAAAGCATTATTTTTGCATGATTTGAGTGAGAGTCCCACATAACTTCATACTTCAACACCCCTACTAAAGACTCTAACGAAGTACATTTAAAATTTACCTAATAAAATCAATCGACAACTATTTTTAAAGTAAACACACATTAGTTTAGGTTAGGATCTTGGGTTAGGCAGTTGTGATTCAACTGCCCAAGATCATACACTAAAACTAGTGTCATTAATGAGGGAAATCCTTCTGCACTCATACTATCCAAGACCACTCTAGTAAAAGTAGAGCTAAATACGAGACAACATCAGACTGTAAATGAAGGTAGCCCGCCTTCGCTTACATCTCCTTTGGGTATATTGTGTATTAGGGATACCTTCAGGGATATCGGAGCTGAGTCAGGGACTCAGGTATCCTGCCCACACAACGTATTGTCTGCGACTATGTCCCCCCCAGTATTGTTTGTGATTTGAGGTAACCATAGTGGCCATACTTTTAGGGATGAACACAAGGTGACTGGGGCAGGCTTCCCTAGTATCTAACACAAACGAACCTACTCTATCTTTGGTTTTTGGGAGGGTTCTTGTCTTCATGAGAGTACTTGGCCCCTTAATCTAGGATTCAGGCGAATATCAAGAGTAATTGTAACTGGACATTTGGTAAACTCTCCCTATTATCCATTGTGATATCGGGTTTCATCTCCAGCAAATGGTGGTTATCAAACAGGGTCATACCCTCTACTTGTTGATTGATTTCTTTAGTGTATTTTTTATTTTTTAAGTGCCACATTATTATCACGGAGACTTTAATAAATATCACTGTAAAATATATTGATAAAATTTATCAGCCACCATTGCTACATCCTACCCTCGTCATCAATCTAAACGGTTGTTAGGTCTTCCCCCACTCATTATGGAGGATCCATCGAGCCCTAGTGATCTAGATTACCTATCTTCGGGCAACCAGTCTCTGAGATCTAACACCAAATCAGTTTGGACATCCCACGATTCAAGATTACCAGAAGATTCCTTTACTAAAGGTTTTATTCCTCCATACAATCCTCCGATCATGAATCCATTGGGATCACTCTTGATTCTAGTTGCATTTGTGCCTCCTATATCTTTTGTTGGACCTACACCACCCATCCCATCGACGAATAATGGGTCGTGAGCTTTTGTGGAAACTTTTGGTCCACCACCACCTCCCCAGTTGGCAGTCAGTACCACACCTCTAATGGAAAACCATGCTATCCCACTTGTCCCAGGTTCAAACCCTATCATGACACCCAACACAAGAGGAACCTAGTACATGCCAGTTTCCACCCCTTTTGTGTCAGCTCCCGAACCTTCGACAAGTGCTACATATAGCTCTCCTTATAACATTTCATATAGCACAATTAGCACAAGTCCCTTTAACAACCCCTTTAATTGGAATCCATTGTTTAGTTCTAACCCCCAAGTTCAGATTCCCATGGGCAATGTTCCCAATATGCACATACCGGCCAAGAAAATTACTGTTCCCCCTCTATTTACAGGACAATAGGGACAGTCTTTGATTGACATGACACTCCTTGTGTCAGTCAAGGACCTATATTTAATTACGTGGCAAGTGGGATCCCTCAACAAGGTCCCACTCAATCCATATGGGTACACCACTCTCAACCTCAAATGAGTCAAGGGGGCATTCCTTATCCTGGGGGCACTTACAACCCCTAGTCTAACAATCCCTATGGACAACCACAATACACGACTGTACCCCAAGGAAATTACTATTCCACACGTCTTGTGTATAATATTGGGAACAACACGATGGGAGGACCATAAGGATCCTCAAGTCATATGTCATCGCCTTGGTCCAATTCAGGGGTATAAAACACCTTGCATTTCTTGGCAACGCTTGATATCCTCGACTTGTACAAACTCACCCATGAAGCCATCTGTCACAACTTAATTTTGCCTCCAATCCTAAACAAAATTTCCATAGACATTGCGAAGTTCGAAGGGAAACAAGGGGAGGATACGGGTATCCACATCACCACCTATCATTTATTGTGCATTTCTAACTCCACAGTGGATGATAGTATCTGGCTACGGCTCTTTCCTTGCACCCTTACTAGAAATGCAGCCAAGAGGTACATTGAGTTACCACGCACATCAGTCAATACCTTTGGCACTTTAGCGATGGAATTCTTAAAGCACTTTTAGCTACCCATCCTCTTTGACACTGGGACGAAAATCATCACTTCTTTATGTCAGGACGCCGCCACCCACATCTCTGATCATATCCATGAATGGAGACGTAGATGGAGACTAGTCAAAGCTCCCCTCCCAGACTATCTATTAGAAGATTGGTTATGCAAATCTCTTCTCCCTCAAATCACTAAAGATGTTGCCTTAGGTGGTGCAGTCACAGAAGACCAATCCATTCGTTGTGCCCAGCACTGAGATTTTTTTTTTCACAATCTGGCACATTATACGACGTCATTCCCCATGCCCCTAGAAGCTCCACAGGGTGGGAGCGATACCATAACACGTGGGTTCATATTGGGGGATATATATTCAGGAAAAAATGACATAATATATTGGGGGATATATAGGGGGTAAAATGTTTTTATATTGGCAAGTATAAAAAATGGAGTTCAAAGTTAATGAAAAATATAAAGAGGTATAAAAAATGTTAATGAAAAAATGAATACCTACAATATCTGGTGAAAATGAATAACTATTTCCTATGTTTCGGAATATCCTAACAGAATCTAAAAGTTTCCCTTAGGGACCAGAATTGACAGTGTCATAATCTGGCCAATTTTACACTCATTTTAATGAGAAATTCATGAGAATTTCAATGGTGGAGTCATATTTTGCATCTTAATAATGAATTTCATAAGTCGTGGAAGAAACCTACTTTATCCTTTAATTGTTGGGAATGAAGTTTGAGACAAAAATGCACCTTTTAGAAGTACGTCACGTTTACAATCAAAAGTCTCAGGAGGATGAGACAGACCTACTGGTGTTGTGACTCTGGATTTGAGACATCTATGGTTTATATCTTTTGACTTAGTTACTGGAGAATCCACAGTAAAAACCATTTTCCATCAACGTTTCAAAACACAACTAGGATCCATCATCAGGACTTTTTGAATGTTGATAGTAGAAGAGTTTGATTTAGGTATTTAAATAGTTATGAGAGTAGATTTTGAGAGATTAATGTCGGCTTGTTTTAATAATATTAATTGCAGATTTTTGAATAGTCTTTTGATTAATTACAGATGAGTTAACTATTAATTTAAATTATTGTTACAATCCTTAATTTTAATAATTAATATTAATAACTAAGGTAGTAATCATTATTATTAAAAAAAATTAGTAATTATTATACCAATAATTCTTATAAACATTTAATATTTAATAAATGTTAGTATAATATTATTGATTTTAAATTAGTATGTGAAATATTTTTTTTAATTAGTATTTAATGAATAGTAATATTAGTATATCTTATTAATATTAATATTAAATATATTAATATTCATAATAATTAATATATTAAAATTAATTAATATTAATTAATACTTAATAATTACCAAATAATTAATAATTAATAATTTACTAATATTAATAATAGTTGATGATTAATATCAAGACCTAAAAATTAAAACTAGGACATGTTTAATTTTTATTTAACTAATTAATAGATTTAATAATAGATTTTAAATTAATACTTATTAATAGTAGTATGTGAAATATTTATTAATTTTTATATATATTAGTATTTAGTGAATAGTAATATATTGCATTAATATTAAAATTATTACTATTATTATTATTTAAAATATATTAATATTAATAATAATTAATATATTAAAATTAATTAATATTAAAAATCAATATTAATAATTAATAATTAATAATTACTTTATAATTAGTGATATTTAATTAATTAATTAATATTAATAATTAAAATAGTAATCATTATTATGAAAAAAAATTTAAGACATGCTTAATATTTTATATAACTAGTTTAACTAATTAATAGATTCATTAATAGATTTTAATTAATACTTAATAATAACAATTTATAATAATAGCTAATGATAATTGTAATAGCTATTATCATAATTATTATTATAAATGTTATAATTAAATACTAGTTATTATTATTATTATTATTATACTTAAATTATTATAGCAATGTTACTAACTACTAATTATTAAACCAGGGGAGGGATACCTACCCACTGATTGCTATACCTGAGCTATATTGGTGATCTTAATTTCTCTGATTAAGGGAAGCTAGCTACCACTAATCTCCATACCATTGTCTTTATTGAGATTATGTGGATGCTTGATAATTTCAAGAGCTTCTCTAATCTTTTGCCTATGATGTTGTTCTTCCCTTGCGACAATTGAGGCGTTTTCCAAGTAGGCATGGTGCATAGTTTTTGAGGAGTGTTCCGACAAGGCTGAAGTACGGGACCTTTCATTCCTAATATCAGCTCCATGTTCCTTGAGTCTTGTCTGCAGGGAGCGACCTGTTTCATCGATGTAGCTTTTCCCACATTAACAATCTATTTTATAGACTCCCTTAAGTTGATGTCTATCAGTATTATCTTTGATAGACCTCATACCTTGCCTAATAGTTCCAGGTGCCGAGAATTGTGTGATTATGTTTTTCTTCCTTAGGATTTTAGAAATCTTATCTGTTACTCCGTGAATATAAGGTAGAAATACCTACCACACTGAGGTTGGTCTTGAGCCTTAGGATCATGAGATAACATCCTTCTTTCAGCTTTCTCTATTGCTCTTTTAATCTCTTTTTCTTTGTGGCCTATGCTATTAAAGGTTGAAACTAAATTCTTATTTTCTTCATTTAGATGTTCAGAGTCAGAAATTTGAAGGGCTCTGATAGCAAGAGTGTTTAGAACACCAAACTTCTGGGCTGGGTGATGGTGGGAATCAGCGTGGAGGTAGCTTTCTGTGTGGGTTGTCTTCCGGAAAACCTTATGCCCTAAAGGGCCATCCTCTTTTCTGACGATGAGTACGTCTAAAAATGGGATGCTCATGTTTTCTTCCAGCTCCATAGTAAATTTTATTTCTGGAGAGATAGAATTAAGGTGAATAAAGAACTTGTCAAGCTCTGTTCTACCATGTGTCCATTTTATATTGGTATCATCGATGAATTGCTTCCACCAGGCTGGCTTCAAAGGGTGTTGTGATTGTTGCCACTTGAGCAGTCAAATTTCAAGTCACTCCTAAAAATAGAGGTATAATAATGTGTTTTTCTAAGAACTTCAACTATTTGAAGAATTTCATAGGGAGGAAGAGGATTAAGATCATGAAGAAAAGGGTCCCAGTGAACTTGTGCAACAAGTCATTGTCAGTAAAAGTAGAAAGATACCTAATTTGTTGAATACTACTCTTCTAGATGTAGAAAAACTTGGAGAAGCCAAAGGTACATTCAAGGAAAGGAAGAAGCCTAAAAGTTATTTAGGGTATGCATCCTATATGAAAAATTTAATCAAAGTAGAACCATCAACCTTTGAAGATGTTGTCAAACATCAATAGTGGAAAGATACTATGAATGAAGAATATCAATCAATAATGAAGAATGGAGTTTGGAAATTGTTCCTAGGCTTGAAGGAAAATCCACAGTAACTTCTAAGTGGCTTTACATGATTAAACATGTAACAGATAGAAGTATTGGTAAATAAAAGGCAAGATCTATGGCTAGGGTTTTTTCCCAACCTACATCTAGGTGTACAATGATACAATTGTTTGTCTCTTTGGCAGCATGCATGGGATGGAACATTCATCAAATGGATGTCAAGACAACATCCAAGAATGGCATTATGAATGAAGAAGTATATATAGAACTGTTAGAAAATTAGATAGGTAGAAATATTTTCTTATTATTGATAATTACTTGTGATGTTGTTATTATGATTATTTATAGCCTGTTTCTTTTAGTTCATCATAAAACTGTTGGGTCCCTATAATACTAGTGATTACCCCATTACTATTGTAGTTATACCCCTTATTTATATTTTTGTGCCCCTATTACCCCCATATTGTTATTTCTGTGCCCCATAGAATCCCTTTATTGTTATTTTTGTGGCTTTATATTATTATTGTTAGGTCGGCTGGATTATATTGTGACTCCTTAGACTCCTATATATAGAAAGGAGGTTTTGTCATTTGAATCATCCAAGAATTGTTCATTTATGTAATGTAAATGAGGTTTCCCCCTCGAAGAGGCTGAATTCTAAGGCGTTGATCTATCTTTTCTATCTTTTCTTGAGCTGGTTTCATAACATTTGGTATCAGAGCTTTGGATTCTAGGGTTTCGCTGCTCCAAACAGGTCATCGTGGCATTTTCGCTATAACTTTTTTTTGTGATGTTTCAGAAGTCACAAAAAAACCCATATGAGAAGAAATCACGCTGAATCTTGGGTCCGAATTTCAGAGCTTTTCATGAAAAATTTTCGGAGATATGATCTGAGGAAGTTGGTCTTTTTGCAGACTCCTAAATTACATTCATAACAGGTGATCTGGGGAAAATCGTCATAACTTTCTCTCTGAGGATCGGATTGAAATTTCGTATGAAGGTACAGAAAGAGGACGGATTATAGTTTCTTGTATGCATTTTTCAGATCCATAGGTCGAAACAGTGACTCGTGGCACGTCGTACAAGTTTGTTCTACTGAACTAGTCTATAAGCAAGTCACTGTGGGAGATTTCACATAACTCTTCCTTGGAGAAACCAATTTGGGTCAGACTTGTGGCATTGGAAAGATGACTCAGAAGGCTACTACAGGTCAAAATTTTAGAACTGAATGATCCGAAATTACAGAGATACATCAGATTCAGTGTTAGGCTTCTACAAAGTGAAAAAGGTGTGTAGTTTTTTTTTTTAATTTTTGCATAAGCTTGGTTTGAAGGAATTCAAAGGGAATAGTAAAGCATTATTATCGGTAACTGATGCCCCGAGGAAAGAAAATGCAAACACCTAGTAAGGAACCTGAAATCTCTAGCATGACTCATGAAGAAGAGGAAGAAATGCTACATGATATATCAAAATTACAAGAACAAGTGCAACAAATGTCACACTCACAAAAGCTAACAGAAGCTAAGATAAATGGCATGGAATCTAAGATAAAGGGCATGGAAGCTAAGATGGATGATTCAAACACAGATTTGAAGAGAGACATGGCAGATTTGAAGACAGACATGGACGAATTGAAGATAAATATGAATAAGTTGCTACAAGAAATGGGCACTAAGGATGAAAGGGTACTAAAGGAAACTCATGATGAGAATAAAAGAAATGTTAATCATGATTCCATAGATGCTAATGTTGGATCGAAGATTCACCATATTCCAAAAATCGATATGAGGAAGTTTGATGGCAAGGATCCTGCCACATGGATATTACAGATGGAGCAATTCTTCGATCTCAATAATGTGCAAAACACACAAAAGGTACGTATGGCAACTACATATTTGGAACCAAATCAGTTTGTATGGTATCAATGGCTTTGCTCTCGTAAACAATTTATCACTTGGGCAATTTTTACGGAAGAATTGATAGCACATTATGAGGATACAAAAAGCAACACTTTTTTTAGCCAATTGATAAGTCTCAAACAAAAGGGTTCAGTAATGGAGCACATTGAGGAGTTCCAAAAATTGAACATAAGGGTAAAAGATATTCCAGAGGAGCATAGGGTTGATGTGTTCATAGGGTCTTTAAAGGATAATATCCAACATGATGTTTGCCTTTGGGAACATGATTAATTAGAGAAGGCATTCAGGTTAGCAAGAAAAATGGAAAGCAAAATTATGGCAACCAGGAAGCATACCACTCACAACTATAAAGATGGAAGTGTTGTTGCCTCTAGTATTCCACAACCTATAAGGTTGACACCACAACAATTGGAAGAAAAAAGAGCAAAAGGGCTTTGTTACAGTTGTGATAGCAAATACACTAAAGGTCATAAGTGTGCCAAGAAGAAATTATTCTACATAGATTGTGAAGAGGAAGAAGAAAAGGAGCAAGAAAGGTCAAAAGAAGAGGATATACTCCAGGAACAAAGCCTAGATGAAGAACAATTAAATCCGACCATATCTTGTAATGCATTGGTGGGAATTACCACTCCTCAAACCATAAAGATAGAAGGACAAATCAAGAAGAAAAAGGTAATAGTGTTGATTGATTCAGGAAGCACCCACAATTTTATTCATTGTAGGGTAGCAAAAGAATTGAATTGCTTCCTATATCCAGCACCAGAGTGTCAAGTGATGATTTCAAATGGAGGAACAATAAATTTCTCTGGAAGGTGCCATAATATCAAGCTATCCATGGGAGAATATGTATTGACTAGCCCAATGCTTTCCATTCCAATGGGAGGTGCTGATGTTGTACTAGGAGTCCAATGGCTACAATCCTTGGGTACAATAGCTTTTAATTTTCAAGAACTTTTCATCAAACTTTCTACAGAAGGAAAGGAAGTTGAATTAAGGGGTATTTCAGGGAAACTAGGAAAGATAATTAGCTCTAATGGTATGACAAAGCTTCTAAAAAAGGAGCAAAGAGGTGTAATTGCACAATTATGTTCGCTAGATGTTTCCACATTGGAGTCATCTATTTCTCCAGATCTCCAGAAAGTCCTAGAAAATCATTCCAGGGTATTTGAGACCCCCAAAGGTCTCCCACCTATGCATGATCATGATCATGCTATTCATCTGATTCCAGGAAGTGTTCCTCCAAACATCAGGCCGTACAGATATCCCTATGTCCAAAAAAGTGAAATTGAACGTATGGTTGCAGAAATGCTAGAGGTTGGTATAATTCAACTGAGTCAAAGTTCTTTCTCTGCTCCAATAGTATTGGTGCACAAGAAGGATGGATCATGGCGCATGTGTCCGGATTATAGGGAGCTCAACAAGCTCACTATTAAAGATAAGTTCCCCATTCCTGTCATTGATGAATTACTAGATGAATTGCATGGATCAATTTACTTCACCAAGTTTGATCTTCGTTCGGGATATCATCAAATCAGAATGAAGATTGAAGACATTATGAAAACAACATTTAGAACTCATGAGGGTCATTATGAATTTTTGGTCATGCCTTTTTTCCTTACCAATGCACCTTCAACATTTCAAGGTTTGATGAATTCAATTTTCAAACCATTCCTTAGAAAATTTGTGTTAGTATTTTTTGATGATATACTAATCTACAACAAGTCTTGGAAGGATCATGTTGAACATGTTGACAGGGTGCTACAACTATTGGAGGAGAAACAATTATATGCAAAAAGATCCAAATGTTTCTTTGGAGTCCAGGAGGTGGAATATTTGGGTCATATTGTATCTCATGAAGGAGTTAAGGTAGACCCTAGCAAAATTAAAGCCATTAGGGAATGGAAAATCCCCACATCCATAAAGCATCTGCGAGGATTTCTTGGGTTGACAGGGTATTATCACAAGTTTGTTAGGAATTATGGGAGAATAGCAGCACCTCTAACAACATTATTGAAGAAAGATGCATTTTCATGGACTTCGGAAGCAACAAAGGCCTTTGAACATCTTAAAGAGGCAATGTGCCAAGCACCAGTCTTAGCTACACCGAACTTCACAAAAACCTTTATTATGGAATGTGATGCTTCAGGAAATGGAATTGGTGCTGTTCTAATGCAAGATGAAATACCCATTGCTTTTGAAAGTCGTCCAATCAAGGGAAAGTTTTTAAGAAAAGCTATTTATGAGAAGGAAATGTTGGCAATACTCCATGCACTTAAGAAATGGTGACCCTACCTAATGGGAAGACCCTTCAAGGTAAAAACGAATCATGATAGCCTTAAATACTTTTTAGAACAAAGATTATCCTCTGAGGAGCAACAAAAGTGGGTCACAAAGATGTTGGGTTATGAATTTGAAATCATCTACAAAAAAGGGAAGCAAAATGTGGTGGCAGATGCACTCGGCAGATGCACTCTCAAGAAAGGATGAGGATGTGGAAGAATTGTTGTGCGCCATTTCTATTATCCAACCAAATTGGATAAATGAAGCAAGGGAGGAATGGAAGAATGACGAAGAAGTTTGGGCACTTATTTGAAAGCTACAACAAGATTCCAGTACGTCTGATACATTTAGCTGGAAAAATGATTCGTTATGTTACAAAGATCGCTTATATCTCTGTAAGAATTCCCAGCTAAAACAAAAAATTCTTATGGAATTGCACACTTCTCCCTTAGGAGGGCACTCAGGATTTTAAAAAACTTACCATAGGGTTAAGAAGGAATTTTTTTGGGATGGCCTTAAATCAGATATTCAAAATTTTGTGGTGGAATGTTTGGTTTGCTAACAAAATAAAGTTGAAACAATTAGGACACCGGGTCTACTACAACCTTTATCCATTCCAAGCCAACGTTGGGAGGAGGCTTCAATGGATTTTATCACAGGTTTACCCAAGTCTGTTATAGACATTTTTGTGCCTTACAGCATTGAGCATGAAATGTCCATAATCAAGGGATCCTAAGTCCCTAAACATGTTGTTCCTACCCCTAGAGGAACAAGGCCAACAAACCACAGCAATTCACAGAAGTTCTCCACCTGAAAACACTCAAAAACAAGCCAATTCTGGATCATGTCAACTGCTCCACTGAGCATCTGCGCTGAATGTCAACTGCTCCACTGTCTACCTGCGTTGAATGTCAACTGCAACAAAGGCTACCTGCGCTGAGCGTAACTGGACAAGTGGCAGGCTCATTTCTCAATGTGTCAATGCTCAGGAAGCTTCCAAAATGACACTTGCATCAAGGAATTCGAC
Source organism: Pinus tabuliformis (assembly GCA_031772625.1). Lineage (NCBI taxonomy): Eukaryota > Viridiplantae > Streptophyta > Pinopsida > Pinales > Pinaceae > Pinus > Pinus tabuliformis. The sequence continues at coordinate 777,389,835 of CM062818.1, forward strand.
TGGTGATGAGTAAGAGGTTCCAAATCTCCAAGTGGAAGAAACTCCAAGTGGACTCAAGAACTGAGAGAGGGAGAGGACACTAGTCAGATCTCAAGCTGACTCATCCTCTCTCCAAAACATCTATATATAGATCTCTCCTCCATGAGATCTAGAGGCTGGAATTTTGTTATTGCAAAGAATTGTTGTTGGTTTGAGACTAGAAACGTTGGGTGCTTAATGCTTTGAAGGGAGCTGAAGAAGGAATTCCATTCTGCTGGGAAGGAGATGCTGGATTGGAGCCCTATGGGTTGTATCTCTTCCTGAACCTTGTTATCAATCAATAAAGCTTCTTGGTTCTTTCCTATATGCTGGTGTATTTTTTATGATTTGCATTAGTATATTTGATTTACTTCTAATCCTGAATCATTTATGAATATGTATATTTGCCTTTGTGTTGTGTTCATATCTTGTCGCAAGTAGCTGTTCTCTTGTCACAGGTAGCTGTTCTCTTGTGATCTCGTGGAAATCAAGTAGTTGTTCTCTTGAGCAGGCGAGGAGGCAAGTAGCTGTGGACACCCGAAGAGAAGTGGATCTAGATTGAGGGACAACCGGAAGACAACGGTAAGTCTACCAATCTCCCCTCTTTCACATTTCATAAAGGAAGAAACCGAAGTAGCTGTATCTGTTTGTTGCTAAGGTACTGTCACACCTTAGGTGGATAGGATCGTCCTGCATAGGCATTTTTCCCCACAACAAATTGGCGACTCCACTAGGGACATTTGTTTTAGTCATTTCTTTTGTGTTTACATCATTGTTTGCTTCATAGACTCAACAGCAACAATCGAACTGCTTCGCAAAGTAGACTGTTGCTGCTTTGATCCTTCACTGGGTTTTTTTCTATGATCTGAACAATGGACTCACAAATGACTTGATGATCCTTTGTGATAGTCTTTAGTACCCTCTCAAAGCATCCCTCTATTTATACCTTGCTTGTGTTTCTGATTTGGCCTGAAACAGTTGATTTTTGAGCATTTTATGACTCGGAACCCAAGAGAAACGAGAGTTTCTCTTTCAGCGCAGACACTGTGAAGGCAGTCTGCATTTCAACGTAGGTCCCGTGAAGGCTACTTGCGCTGAATTTCAAACTGATAGTGTTAGACTTGCGCTGAACCAGTTTAGCCTTGTGCAGCTGGGGTTCTCTGCTGTCTTTTTCCCTGTTTTGATCTCTGTTTTTGCAGCCTTTAACCAGCAGAGGTACCAGTCTGATAACCCCTTTTCTTTGCTTGAATTCCGCCTCATTTTTGTACAAAAAGACTGTAAGTGTTTTTATGTGTTTGTGGCGTCATTTACAGTTTTCCTTTGCATGAGTGAAATAATCATCCTGTAGCCCTTGATTCAGATCTGATTGTTTGTGATCTTAGGAGAGAGTTCATTGGCTGTTTGCAGTTTGATTATACATTTACTTTTGCTTATTGGTTTGTATTTGTCACTTTTGAATGTCAAAACAAGTATTCATTTCGAAAATCGCAAAGTGATTGTGATCTCTTCTACCCTTGTTGATTTTGGAAAAAGTAAACTTGTTTATTTCAGTCATTTAAAAGCAAATTCAAAGTTGTACAAAAAGCTTTCTTTGTAGGCATTTATACTAAGAAAGTGGAAAACAAACACCTACATTGTGCATTTGCATTTTGATAAGTTTGCATGATTGATTTAGGAAGAGTGCATTAGAGTGTGCTGATTGCTCTTTGAGAAAAGATAGTCGCTCTCTTTTCCCTTAGTAGCTAGGATTTTCAAAGTTGAAAGATTATAAAACTTGCTTATCATCTTAGACTGCATTTAGGAATTGTACCATACATCTCGTGGTGATCCTGAAAGACAAACTTTAAAAAGATCAACTTAAAATAATCTGAATGAACCTAACAACGCTTTGCAACATAACGCACAACATAGAGGTCTAGGCTAGAGACGTGTTCCGGCGTCGTTAAGCCTAGTGACTGTCGATCTCGTGGAAGGTGGGTGATTCCTCCTGAGGAACGATAGCGCTAGTACAGATTGTGCTCCCACGTACCGTCGCGTATATATTGGGAGACCCCTATAGGCATATATCCTTTATCCTTAGGAAACCGTGTCGGCCGCCCTACTGATCGCAATGCAGTGAACACAGCATTCACGAAGATCGACCGCCCGTACCGTAAAAAGTATTCTGTGGTTTTGCGAAAAGTTTGGCACACCCTCTGCCTAGATCTCCAGAGCAGTTTCTTTTGGCCTTTTTCAGACTCTATAATAGAAAAAGTCCATCCGAGCATTTGTCACTTCGGGCTCGTTAAAACATCGTAGGAGACTAGAGTCATCTTTAGCTTTTTCTCGACTCTTTAAAACTGAAAAAGCAAGTTGTGTCTAAAAGCGTCGTTAACAATTTATTTTAAACGGAACAATCACCCATTATTCCCGCGTTGGTCTTTAGGTTGAAAAGATGGAGCACACCAACCAAGGAGTTCCCCTTGGTGGAAATCCTAGTCCCTTCTCCTCTTGGGGCCACATTGTCGCTTCCAGGACTGACAATTGGCCTACCAGTCTGGCTCTTTTCAACCAATGTCGTTCAGAATACCACCATTCCTGAACAGTCAAGTCAACAGTTAGATCAAACAAGAGTTGCCTCCCAGCCTTCTACTTCATCTTCCTCTCCTCCCTCCTCTTCGCTTGACGGAACTGGTAAATCAAAAAATCGAGTTCCTAAGGAGAAGAAGGAGAAGAAGAAGAAAGAAAGGAAGCAGAAGGAGCCTAAGGCGACTGGGGGCAAACAAGTGTCATCTAAAAAAAATCCACACACAGCACTCGTAAGGCCTAAATCGCCATGCGTCATATGCAGGGGAGACCACTTCCATAGAGATTTTCCATGTATCCCTCGGATACTAAGAGACTGGTCCCCCCATTTGCACAATTCGGTAGCATCGACCTCTGATAGCCATGTCGACTGCTCACCGTCAACTAGTGGGAGTGAAGCTCCAGGACAGAGTGGGAAAGCTAAATTTCCCTGCAGACTGTGTGAAGGCGATCACGCAATCCACCATTGTCCCTTCTTAGACGAGGCAAAAAGAGTTCTGGAAGATCGCCCGATATTACGAGCGCATCTTCCTCCTGGATATCAAAGACTCCTGCCAAGTCCCTCGCTAGTTGAGAATCCGATTGACCCGCCCAGGTGGTCAGCCGAAGCACCTGTCATTGAAGATGAACCGTCTGAATCCATACCAGACGAAAGTCTAAAGGTTGAAATGGCAGTTGACCCAGTTTTGCCTTCAGAGGCTCTATCTTCGGATGACACCATCACAGAGGAGAATAAAGACGACACCGTCCAAGTTCTCTTCATAAGCACTGACTCTGATGATCAAGGGGGCAATGCCACCATTCCTTTATCGCAGGAAGGAAGTTCATCAGAGCGCTATCCGGCCGTTTACTCGGTCCCACCACCAAGCAACCTAGTTGTGTCCTTTGACTGGAACCAACTAGGCAGACCCCGCTTGCCAGCTAGCATACCATTCAGAATTATTGTCCAAATATACAGAATGGTAATGGCTAGTACAGTTATTGATGAAGGGGCATCTGTGAGTATCCTTTCCTCTATTGCTTGGAAAGCGCTTGGTTCACCTGCGCTTTTGCCTGAAATGAGAAATCTATCAGGCTTTGATAAGGGAACCAGTCACCCTTTAGGGATCCTCCCCAATGTGCCAATAACATTGAAAGGGAAGACCGTTCAAATGAACGTGATGGTCGTTCAAGGACCCTTGGATTATAACCTACTCCTTGGACAAGACTATATATATTGCATGGGAGCCATCGTCTCCTCACTCTTTAGAGTAATGTGTTTTCCGCATGAAAGAAGAATGGTCAAGCTCGTGGACCAACTTTCATTCCCCGGATCACGCATCGCAAATAGTCATATACCATCCCTAAATGGTCAATTCACGCAAGAAGTGTCTCAACCCACAGTCCATCCTCCTGATGAGTGCGAGTAATCCGGGAGGATATGACTGGAACCCAGGGGGCATGCGTCCTGGTCTGCTTCGGCAGAGAACTTTGGGTATAGGGTAGGTTTCCGCAGGAGAATATGACTAGTCCGTACCCCGTCCGTAGAGGAAGAGGGGTTGTTCTGGAATAAGATTCTTTTGTCAAAGTTATGTGAGTGAAATAATCTGCTTTTCACTCACCTTTGTCTATTTCGATAGGCATTGCCGAGGAAGTGTTTTGTTTAATCTGCTAACGAGACAATCTTTGGGTAACCTGAAAGAGGTAAGCCTCTCTCGGTAAAACGAAAGTTTTGGCGGAAAAGAAGTAGAGGTAACCTTGAAACTCTGTCTTATGCCTGGGGGCATGCAAACCTTTTGGAATGTAAGCAAGGGGCGGCTATTTATTTTTTAAATTTTTAGGACCTCTAACCCTTTAAACTCGTAGGATTAGTCGTTTCTGAACTTACATAAAGAAAGGATGTGGAGCAAAGCGTGGTGAGATGAAGCTCCATAAAAAATAGCGATCTCCAATGAGACACTCTTATCATATGACTGGTATAAACGAGCAGTTTTAGCATAAAGTTCATGCTCGTTAAAAAATAAACGCAAGATCCGAGCAGTTTTAGCACATAGTTCATGCTTGTTAAAAAATAAACATAAGTCCGAGCAGTGTTTTGGCGCATTCAAGCTCGTTAAAAAATGAACCTATCCCGGTAAATAACCATTGTGTATGTAACCTGATCAACCATAAAAGCCTTGGTCGTGTTTTGTGCACCGTCACCTCCACTGTTCATTTGGCCGATCGTTTACCTCCATTTGATTGTTTATCCATTTTGAGGAACAGCTACGAAGAGTGATTTCACCTAGCCATCCTTGTGACACTGCCGTGATTGGAAAATTCCAACCTGTACCTGGAATCAGCTGCTAACCCTGTTCATCACTCGTTCCTCAGAAGACGAGTCTTCTTTAAGCTCTTTTCAACTGACTCATAAAATATGAAAACATTGCCGAGTTTTGGCCTTCCAGCTCGTTAAAGCGACTGGAAGTGCTATCCCTCCTCTAGATTTTAATCTTTTTGGACCTGAGGGATTATTGCACAAAAATATCGAGCGCTTGTTTTGTTCGGCTCGTTAAAACTATCGAAAAACTCATCCCTTCTGTATTGTTTTATACTTTTTCAGACTTAAGGGATTAGATGACGAAAAAGGAATTTTGGAGTTAACTTTATGTACCTTTTCAGACTCCCTAAAAATGAAAAGGGCCGAGTTTTCCTTGTCGTTAGACTCGTTAAAATCACTAAATAGCGACAAACTTGTCTTTAGACGAGAACGAGTTTCACTATCGCTAGGCTCGTTAAAACATAGCGATGGGCTTGCCCGAAGGGCAGGTTGTAGAACAAGCATATGTTATCCTCCTCAAGCTTGACAAAAATAAAGAGGTACTGGTCAGCAATGACTGGGGAAAAATTGGGAAAAAATCAAGAAAACTTTGATGGTAGCAGGTCGCTCTTGAACATGACACTTTTCCTCCGTACCACAATCGGGTTGGGTTGTTTCATTCACCGGTCACATCACCATGGTCTCGCCATACGATCCATACTTGGGGTAATGCTACCAATCCATCGCATCAGTGTCGCCATATGTTCAAGAGAAGTCGTTCAGAAAGAGTCAACTGAGTCCCATCCACTGCCATACATTATCCTTCATCCATTCATGACCGCCACCCTGAATCATATGTCACAGATCGTTTTCACCTCCATTAAAGTCATTAGCTCCATTCCGTGTCACTGATGTGGGATTCATTAAGGCCCTCCTTTGACGGATCGCTTCTTGTCGACATCAGCTCATTATCCAAGAAGTTGATCTAGGAACACCCCCTTCAGTACTTTGAAGCTTGCATGCCTCAATGGCAAGTTTCTCACTTCCGGCGACAGGTATACATCAATGACCTTCGACCAGAAGATTTTGCGTGGTGTTCGACGCCAAGTCCTTTATTCACACCACGTGAATTGTACTGTAGTACCTTGAGGGTCATTATCATTATCGGTGATTCCTCTCGCGCTTGTTAATGGTTTACATCATTGACCGGTAATCAAGCGATGTCTTTCCATGTTCGACTTCAGCGCAATTCTCACATGGATCGACTTGTACTTAGAGTGAAGATCGAACGAGTTTGAAGACCCCGGATCTAGTTTCATCCATCCGGGCTGCGATATATATTCAGGAAAAATAAAGACATTTGACATGTACATCATTGCAGCAGATGATCATCCTACTCAAAGGATGATAATTTCGCCAAAATTATCAGTCTACCATCAGACGATCGTCTGTTCTATGTACAAAAATGAATTTATAAAGCTGAGCATGGGAATGCCCGCCTCAGCTAGATCATGAAAGCAGTATGAATCATAATGTATTGTATTTTATTTTATTACAGGTCTCCTCCCAGCAAATGGATGAACTTCGGACCCTCCTGGATAAAGCATTTCACCCGATAAACGGCCTCATACTTTAGGGGGCAACTGTTATAGACATTTTTTTGCCTTACAACATTGAGCATGAAATGTCCATAATCAAGGGATCCTAAGTCCCTAAACATGTTGTTCCTACCCCTAGAGGAACAAGGCCAACAAACCACAGCAATTCACAGAAGTTCTCCACCTGAAAACACTCAAAAACAAGCCAATTTTGGATCATGTCAACTGCTCCACTGAGCATCTGCACTGAATGTCAACTGCTCCACTGTCTACCTGCATTGAATGTCAACTGCAACAAAGGCTACCTGCGCTGAGCGTAACTGGACAAGTGGCAGGCTCGTTTCTCAATGTGTCAATGCTCAGGAAGCTTCCAAAGTGACACTTGCATCAAGGAATTTGACTGGTGATGAGTAAGAGGTTCCAAATCTCCAAGTGGAAGCAAGAACCTCCAAGTGGACTCAAGAACTGAGAGAGGGAGAGGACACTAGTCAGATCTCAAGCTGACTCATCCTCTCTCCAAAACATCTATATATAGATCTCTCCTCCATGAGATCTAGAGGCTGGAATTTTGTTATTGCAAAGAATTGTTGTTGGTTTGAGACTAGAAACATTGGGTGCTTAATGCTTTGAAGGGAGCTGAAGAAGGAATTCCATTCTGCTGGGAAGGAGATGGTGGATTGGAGCCCTATGGGTTGTATCTCTTCCTGAACCTTGTTATCAATCAATAAAGCTTCTTGGTTCTTTCCTATATGCTGGTGTATTTTGTATGATTTGCATTAGTATATTTGATTTACTTCTAATCCTGAATCATTTATGAATATGTATATTTGCCTTTGTGTTGTGTTCTTCTCTTGTCGCAAGTAGCTGTTCTCTTGTCACAGGTAGTTGTTCTCTTGTGATCTCGTGGAAATCAAGTAGCTGTTCTCTTGAGCAAGCGAGGAGGCAAGTAGCTGTGGACACCCGAAGAGAAGAGGATCTAGATTGAGAGACAACCGGAAGACAACGGTAAGTCTACCAATCTCCCCTCTTTCACATTTCATAAAGGAAGAAACCGAAGTAGCTGTATCTGTTTGTTGCTAAGGTACTGTCACACCTTAGGTGGATAGGATCGTCCTGCATAGGCATTTTTCACCATAACAAAGTCTGAGGGAAAAAGTGTCATCATGGTGGTAGTTGATAGACTTACCAAGTATGCACACTTTTGTGCATTATCACATCCATTTAAAGCCAATACAGTTTCTACTGCATTTATGGAAACAATTCAAAAGCTACATGGAAACCCAAAGATTATTGTAAGTGACAGAGATCCCATTTTCACTGGAAATTTTTGGACAGAATTATTTTCTTGTCTTGGTACTCAGTTAGCTCATAGCTCATCTTATCAATCTCAATCTGATGGGCAAACTGATATAGTAAACAAATGTTTGGAAGGATATCTTCGTTGCTTTGTATCTGATAAACAGACACAATGGGTCAAATGGTTGCCTCTGGCTGAATGGTGGTATAACACTTCCTTCCATATAGAAACAAAAATGACCCCATTTATGGCACTTTATGGGTATCAACCACCATCCATCACATCATATTTAAGAGAAAATTGTAAGGTTCAGGCAGTGGAACATCACATCGAACATCAACAACAAGTCCTCCAACTCTTAAAGGATAACCTCGTGTTGGCACAAAATAGAATGAAACAACAGGCAGATCAACATCGCAGTGAAAGAAGTTTTGATGTAGGTGATTTGGTATTCCTACGGCTACAACCATATAAGCAAATGTCCCTAAAGCAAGCTAAGAAGGATAATAAATTATCACCAAATTATTATGGTTTGTACAAGGTGTTGCAAAAGATTGGTACTATGGCATACAAATTGGAGCTTCCTGTAGCTTCTCAATTGCACCCAGTTTTCCATGTTTCATGTTTAAAGAAGGTTATAGGCGACAAGCTTCCAGTTCAAACAATATTGCCAAAACTTGACAATGAAGGAAAAATTATATTGGAACCGAAAGCAGTCACAGAAACAAGAACTCGACAGCTACAAAATCGATCAATTTCAGAGTATCTTATCAAGTGGAAGAACTTATCCGCTGAAGATTCCACATGGGAGGATGAGAATTTTATGCAGAAGTATCCAGAACTACTCAAGCATTGAGGACAACACTTTTTTGAAGGAGAGGGGCATGTTGGGTCCCTATAATACTACTGATAACCCCATTACTATTGTAGTTATACCCCTTATTTATATTGTTGTGCCCCTATTACCCCCATATTGTTATTTCTGTGCCCCATAGAATCCCTCTATTTTTATTTTTGTGGCTTTATATTATTATTGTTAGGTCGGCTGGATTATATTGTGACTCCTTAGACTCCTATATATAGAAAGGAGGTTTTTTCATTTGAATCATCCAAGAATTGTTCATTTATGTAATGTAAAGGAGGTTGCCCCCTCAAAGAGGCTGAATTCTAAGGCATTGATCTATCTTTTCTATCTTTTCTTGAGTTGGTTTCATAACAAAAACTACCAAAGAAGAAACACAAAAAACAATAGACACTAGATGTAGGCACTATATCGGTGTAAAACCCCCCTAGAGGGGGAACCCCAGTCAAGAAATTATTCCTTTTAATAGTATTCTTTGATACTCTTCACCCTATATCAAGACCATATCTTCCCTCCGTACCAAGTCAGTCTCTCAGAATTTCGATCCCTTTCCAGCAACTTCAACTAGGAAACAACTTTATGTAACTAGTAGCTTCTAAAAACAATGAAACCTGGAAGACTTTGATATCCCAATCTAGGACATGAAATAGAGAGAGAGAGGTAGAAAATTTTTGATTTTCTTCTTCTCCTTAGACTCCACCCAACTCGCACTTCCTTTGTCTTCCCAACAACAAACTTTTAACTTTTCCCAACTACACAAGATATCAAACTTCTTGTGAGTGTGTTCCAAATGAATTCAATGTGTTTGTATTTATAGGCTCCATGTGAGGTCGAATTAGGTTCCTTAGGCTGACTTGATCTCTTCTAGGCCGACTTGATGTGAAGGATACATAAATCATATTTGACTCAATACTTTACCTTTTTACATGATTCAAAAGCCTAAGAGGGGTCCCTTTAAAATTACAATGACTCTATTGACTCACAACAAATTCTAGAAGTCCTCAATGGGGACATTGACCTAAAACATGGTGACCCAAGCATGAAACCCACGATTTAATAAGTCACAATAATAATAATAATAATAATAATAATAATAATAATTCTCTTTATTCTTTTGAAAAGTACATTACAAGATGACTCAAATACAATAAAATGAAGACTGAAATTAGTTACATTTTCCAACACTCCCCCTTAACTAGGGAGGTATTCATCATATAAAAGTACAATGGAAGATATCAAACTGTATGAACAATGAGTAACTTTAGCACCACAATGCCATGTACTAGATTCTAGACTAGGGAAATATATCTAGGTGGGACTAAGATGGACTAAATATTTCAACCCTTTTAGGTATTATCATGCTTACTTTCTAACCATCAACCCAAAAAATCTATGTGTCTATCTAGGACATATCTCTCTAATCAACACCACCTTTTTCAACTTTGAGACGTACACATCAACACAAATTTCCATCTAGATGTCCACCCAGAAATGATTCACTCACAAATCCTAACCAATATCTCCCAATAAAACTAATTGGTAACCAAGATGCTTTCAAAACCTTTGAGAGATTCACCTGTACAAACACAACCCCATTCAATAATATACTTTCACATGTACATACATAAATAAAAACCTCTAAGGTTTTTCCAACAAATTAATGTTTCTTCTTAACTTTACATAGTAGGACTATCAAGAAAATCTCTTTAAAAAGATTCCTCAATCATACATCCTTTCCTACTTCTCATGCAGCAACAAATCCTCTGAAATTAATTCTTCAATAAAACTAAGTTACGCCATCCCTCTCAACTAGGGAGCATCTTTTTAACCAGAATCCCTCTTAATCTTAGGGAGATCACTTCCATTAAGGATTTGTTAGGGAGATTAGCTTCTTCTTTTCATCATCAAATAATCTTTCATGGCATCCAATCATTTCATCAAAGTTGTCCTCATCCTCATCATGCTTATCACATGAACGAACATCTTCACCAAATTGAATATTGTGTACCTACACAACTTAGATAGAAAATACAACCAAATCTATAGAAGCATTAATTTATCCATATTAGAATCACGTAAGCATTTCAACTTTACATATATCAGATACCAAAACACGAGATAAATACTCTTCAACATCTTGCTAGGGACTTTATCATAAGCCCTAGATTATTTTATAACAACTATCATTACATCTAGGGTTTCAATGTTTCTTTGAAAGGTATGACTTACCCTGCTACAACATATAGAAAACCCTAGATATCATACAAGATAATTAATCAAAGTCAATCATAGCTATTAACATCACCATCTTTCACTAGGGTTAGTTGTGAACCCTATATTTTCCTTCAATCACAACCAAAACTCAGATTTCAACAATCTTATACAAATCTCAAATCATAGAATTGTCATCATACATAAGAGATTTTTACTTCTACTAAGGTTTAACTCCAAAAACCTAGAATTTCATTTACACATCTCAATAATCATAAATAGACCTCAGATTGTTATATCACACATACTAGATAATTTAACTACTAGGATTTGCCTACAAAACCCTAGATTTCCCAAACAATATCATCTTGGAACATCAAATTCATACAAGGACTTAGATTAAATCCTAAGACATATGATAAATAATAATTAGGTCAAGACACATATTTAGGAATTCGTCAGTAATCATATCATGTGTCAGGCAACATATTAGAGATATACCAACCTAGACCAAGCCAGGAATTCAACCACATGGACACATACATAACTAGGGCTTCATTCCTAGGATCACAACAATGGTTTTTCTTATAGGCCCAATAGAACCCTAAAGTTCTAGTATTTTAAAGAAAATAAAACCCTACTATATCAACATTTTAAAGGTTTGATATTTAAAAAATCATTTCAACCCTAATAAGTTAGGGCTTTCATGAACAGATCAAAACCCCAAACATGACATAAATAACAAAATAACATTTCACAATAAACCTAAGTAGTTTTAGGGTTTTAAATATTAAAATTAACATTAGAATACCCTTAGGTTAGGGTTTTCCAGAGAACCTGTCTAGGGTTCTATAAGATCATTTAATAATATGAGGAGGGTAGATTTATTGAGTGATGGATCACCTGAAACAAGAATCATTGTGATTCAATACATCTAGACATAATGATGTTAGTAATAAATGTCAAATGAATAAATATTTATTATGAAGAAATCAATGTTTTAAAGCATACCTTTGTTCCTTGAAAAACCTTTTCTTGATAGGTCCTCCTTCATGCTTCTTGCACTTGTTTTCTAAATCAAGACAATAGAGGGAGAATGGTGTTTAATATTTAATATAATGAAAATTAAATGTGTATATGAAACTAAAAACTGAAAGGAAATGGGATACTTATATTTGGGAGTTGTTGGGTGCTCCCTCCAAATCTTGAGGGATACCTATAAACTTATAAAAAAAAATAAGAAAATGTCTTTACCAAAATTATGTTAAAAACCTATAAATTCTAAAACATAAAAAATAAAAAACAAGATATCTAAAGCTATAAGAAAAGGAATTAGTAGTGTAAATCCCTAATGTCAGATTCTTAGGGCTTGAATTTCTTTGAGTCTCCTTCTTAGGCAATGTTGGCTTGATCTCTTTCTCTCTTCTTATTTCCTAGATTGTCAGGACAATCACTCCTATCGTGACCCTTCTTATGCCATTAATAGCATTCAACCTTAGACATGTCAACTTTCTTCCTTGGTCTTTTCGATTTATTTTGTTTATGTTGAGTAATGTAGGAATTTTATACTCCTTGAATATTGGCAGCTAATGAGATCCTTAATTATCCTTGATTGTAGGAAGTCCATTGTTCTTCAAAGGTTGGAGCTACCTTCCAACTGTTAAGTCCTGTAGTAAATGCACTCCAAGTAGGTGGCAACCATAATAGGGCAGTGATCATGAGTTTTTTGTCTGGAACAATTTCATCAATGGCCAAAATTTCATCCCTGATTCTCATTTTCTTCACAAAGAAGGATGTCATTGTGTATTCTTGACTCATCTTTGTGGTCCTTATCTCATCCTTCAAACTAGCTACTTCACCAATGTTCTTAATAGTAAATAAATTTGACAAGGATTCATACATTTATTGAGCATGATCGATGTTATCTATGAATGGGACAAGGTTTTCATTTATCCCTTATACCATTAGAGTCATGACCACCAATTCTAGTTACATAAATTTTACTTTGGCGGCATCACTAGAATCCTCTATAGGCTTCTTTACTTTTCCTTTGTCCAAGTCTAGTACCTTATTCTTTTCAAGGATGAGTTCAATCCTCTTCTTCCATAATTTTAGGCTCCTTCAAGTTTTTTATCTGCATTGATTATGTTAGACATATTCATTGAATATAGTAGATTCATTCCTTGAGATAATCCTTTTGAATGGTTACTTGATCAAGTTCTTGAGATTGCCTTTTTCTTCACCAAATCTTTTATACCATGTTAGAAAATCATAAAGGTAAAAATATTTTCTTATTCTTGATAGTTACTTGTGATGTTTCTTCTTATTATGATTCTTTATATCTTCTTTCTTTTAGTTCATCAAGAAATTACCAAAGAAGTAGCACATAAAAAAATAGATACTAGATGTAGGCACTATTGCAGGGGAAAACCCCCCTCGAGGAGAAAAGCTAGTCAAGAAACTCTTCCTTTCAATAATATTCTTTGAGACTCCTCACCCTAGACCAAGACCAAACCTTCCCTCCACACCATGTTAGCCTCGCATTCGACCCCTTTCCACCAACTTTGACTAGGCAACAGCTTCCGAAAACTGGTAACTTTTGACAATAATGAAACTTGGAATAATTTGATATCCCAATCTAGGACACAAAACAAAGAGAGAGAGGCACACCAAAATTTTAGTTTTCTTCTTCTCCATAGACTTCACCCAAATCGCACTTCCTTTGGCTTCCTGGAAACAGACTTCGCACTTTTCCCATATACAAGAGATATCTAACTTCTTGTGAGAGAGTGTGTTCAAAAGGAATTTGATGTGCTTGTATTTATAGGCTCCATGTGAGATCGAATCAGGGTCCTTAGGCCGACTTGAACTCTTTTAGGCAAAATTGATGTGGAGGATACATAAATCATATTTGACTGAATACTTAACTTTTTTACACGATTCAAAAGCCCAAGAAGGGTCTCTTTAAAAGTACAATAACTCTATTGACTTAGAATAACTCCTAGAATTACTCAATGGTGACTTAGACCTAAAAAACGGTTACCCAAGCATGAAACCCATGCTTTAATAAGTCATAATAATAATAATTTTCTTTATTCTTTTGACAAGTACATTACAAGATGAGTTAAATACATTAAAATGAAGACTGGACCTAGTTACATTTTCCAACAAGGAAAACCCTTGCGATTTGAAGTGAAAAGTAGAAAGAGTCATGTCTGTAGGATAATGAAGGAACTTTATGGCCTTAAGCAGGTGCCAAGGGCTTGGTATGCTAGAATGGACACATATTTCCAAAGATTGGGATTTTGGAAGGGTTTTGTTGATCCAAATCTCTGCACTAGGGTTGCTAAGGATGAGATAATAATAATTATTATATATATGGATGATATTCTCATGACAGGTGTGGAAGGCCGCATTCAAGATTGCAAGAAACAATTGAAAACAAAATTGAATATGAAGGAACTAGGGTTGATCCACCATTATTTTGGGTTGAAAGTTTTGCAAGGACCTAAAGATATTTATCTAGGTCAAGGAAAATATGTCATTAGGATGATGAAAATGTTTGACCTGATGGATTACAAACCTATGACAACCCCTATGATCACAAATTTGAGGAGGGTAAGAATTTCTTATTCAAGTCTTGTGTATCCGATAACGTAAATAAAATTGGTTGCCTCTCTAATATATTTGGTGAATACTCGACCAAACATTCTTTTTTGCAATAAATATTCTTAGTCAGTTCCAAGTAGAGCTCAAGCATGACCATTGGACAAAGGCCAAGCATACACTATGATGTCTATGTGGAAAAATCCACTACTTGATGATGTATGATAGAAGGAATGATGTCCACATGATTGGATATACAAATTATGATGGGGGAGGTAGTCATATCGATGGGAGAAGCACTACTGGAGGAATTTTTAGTTTGGGATCCACTATGATATCATGGATAAGTAGAAAGAAAGAATCAATTCCCTTTAGTAGTGTTGAGGTTGAATACATTAGACCCTATGAAGTAAGCATAGAAGCTATCTAATGAGGAATTTGTTGTTCGACTTGTTTGAAGGATTGATGGACCCTACAGTGATACATTGTGGCAACACTAGTTGTATAAGGTTATTTGAAGACACAACATTCAATTGAAATAAAAAGCACATAAATAAAAATTATCATTACATACAAAAGCTAGTGCAATATGGAGTGTTGTAGCAACAATATATCTCCACTGATGAGAAAGTAGTTGACATTTTGACAAAATATCTTCCTAATAAGAAGCTTGTGTATTTGACAGACAAGCTTAAATTGGATAATATATCCTCCCTACTTGAGAGGGATAGTGTTGACGGTGTTGGACCTACCAACTTTCAGGGTATCTCCCTGATATGGTCCCAATCAGACCACACACCGTTTGGTGTAGGAGTCCCATTCGGTAGAAAGGTTTCATTGCCAAATCCTTAAAGATTTTCCTTGGCTCTAGTTGTCAGCATAATAGAGTGATGCAATGGTATCCTTCAAAATAAAGGTGAGTGTGCAATGCAACTGTGTCTAGGTTCTATTACCGCAAAAGGGGGGAGAAAAGTGAGCCTCTAAGTGAGAGGTAATAGTACCACCAAACAAGAGACACACATGAATTAGAAGGACCTATCTAACATCCAGCGGAATAGTCCATAGTGGATGCGGCGGTCGTTATAATCAATGAACAAGAGAATATATGTCTAACATCTAGAGTGTCCACAACGGATGTAATGGTCATTATAACTGATAAGCAAGGAAAGGTTTGTCTAGTATCCTAAAAACCAGCTACATTAAGTTTTAATCTTATCATATATATTTAAACATAAAAGAATTCTCTTTATACCATATAAATTCAAACATTTATTCATTATACAAACAAATATATTATATTACATTATACTATCAATAAGTGTAAAACTTAATAGAATATTAATTATTTTAATTTTAAAGTGACTTTAAAAATTTACACTAAATAATATTACTTAAAAAAATCATCTAAAAACATATTAAATCTAAATACTAAATATTATTAATAAAAGGTGAAATATAACCCATACAGATATCTATATAATTTAACAGTGAAAATAAACTTAATGTAAAAACAAAAATTACCCTACATAATAAAAGGAAAAGCATATTATATTAAATTTTTAAACTAAGTCTTCAAAGGCAGAAAATTGATTTTAAAACCACAGGTTATGCCAATGAATAGAGATGATTGAGAGAGTGCTGAACTACAGAGGTAAGGTAAACAACTAATTTAAATAAAAAGACCGGCAATATAAATGAACCAGATGTGTAGTTGAAACAAGATGAAAAAATTGGAGTAGAAACTTAGTTAAGACAAGTGGTATTGAACAAACATTCCCATAAATATATAACATAAAAGTTCAAGTTCTATGTCGTGATTCCTTTATCAATGCTATCGGGATGAGGGCCCTTCGACTTGGACAGGCTAAGCCAGCAACAATGTTGCATGAACCAGGATCCAGAAATGATTTTGGTGGACATTGGACCGTTCGCTGAAGATTTCAAATTTCATATACATTTTCATAAACTAGTTCTTGATTTTGATATCCATTGCAATCTTTGATTCTCCTGTAAACTTATATCATTTCAGGCTAATAACAAACTCTATCTCTGTTTCAACATGGGGTCACAAAATATGGGAATAAAACTATTTTGAAGTGATAAATTTAGAGCAAACGTTTCACACCTATGCCAGATATTCCAAATAATGAATGTTTGATATGTGAAGGTTAAATATATTTTTTCAATTATGCAGCCCCCGTTGGTCAAAGAAATGAATTAAGCAAACACGTCACTGTTTAAAATGAAGTTCAGAATCAAGAAAACACGTCACTGTTTAAAATTAATAAAATTAAAGCGACTTAAAATAATAAAAGATTTATTATCATAGATAAAGTACTGACCTTTAAAGTAAAGAAATTGTAAATTCAAGAATGAGTGAAGAGTAGAAATAAAAGACAACCTAAATTAAGGATAAGTTAGTAATATAGATATGAATCAACCTGTACTAGAGCACTTACAAACACAGATGAAAACTCTACTAGATAGCGGAGGACAATATTAAAATAGGGTATCATTTTCCACGTTCTATAATTGAATCACATCACAACGATACAATATAAAAGAATGGAGTTGTCTATAATGCAATTTTTTGGAGATTCCGGTGACGGAATCGGGCGGAAGAAATTGAGGTTAAATCTTAATTTGTTGCAGTTAAAATGGTTTTTTAACTGCATATTTAGATTCAGCACCCTGAAAAACCCCTGGACGCTTTCATTGTGCAGAAACTAGCTATCAAACTTAAAATTCCAATAAATTCCTGCCGGTCGGAAAGGCTTTCAAAAAGTCGCGTTATAGACAACTGCTAAAAGAATGGAAATGATCCAGCACATATTCAATAGCAGCAAAAGTTTTCATAATGGTTTTTTTGTACCAACCATATTTCCGGTTCAGAGGATATCGTTCAAGAACTTGACATAATCTAACAGATTTATGTGAAAGTAATATTTTTGTGTACACCATGGAAGTATTAGAAACATCCATGCGAATTATATGTCATTCTCTAAACTAATTCTTGGCTACCTAAATTTATTTTAAAGCGTTTTTGAGTCTATCATAAGGCAATTGCAAAGAGTTTTCATACCTTTAGTAAGGAGATAGTTTTCAAAAAAATATAATTGAACAGCCTTCCAGCATTTCAAATCCTTGCGAAGGGATAAAATATCGAACTCTTTACAAGAAATAAAATGCAAACTACAGATCTGTCTGAGCAGTAAATTCGTCTGACCATATTCACCCTTCTTTCCGTAGATATCCACAGGCAATAATGAGGACAGCCTTAGAGATCCATCGAATAAGATGAGAAAGTCTCGGTGAAGAACAGCAATTAAACGGTGCAGGGCAATTACGTAGACTCAATAATAATAAACTGATGCAAAACGCTTATGAGAATATTGCTCCACAAAATAATTTGGAGAGATCAATGAATTAATTCATCGCATGACCAAATAAACACCGCTGCACAAAACGGAGAGTCAGAAGAATGGTTTCATCAGCATTTATAATGGCTTGAAGGCTAGCCGTGAGGCCCGAATAGACAGATTCATAGGCGTCATAGCATTTAAAAATGTATTCAATACATACAACCAATTTTAATGTACTCAGTTTCTCTCAGAAACTTTTTTAGCTTTTTTTTTCTAAAGCTTGGTTAACCGGTTTTTATAACGGCTAGCTAAGAACTTTTCTGCTTTTATTGATTTTGCAGTTTTCTCGATTTATGGGTAAATTATAACGGTCAGCCTTGCATTTTGTGTCAGATAGTATTTCTTTTGTTTTTAGTTGTTTTTAATGTGATATTTTTGGATTTTTTTGGTTAAAGAATTTGGTGGAAAATATTTTACCATGAAATTTTGATTTGTGTTATTTAAATTTGTTTTTGTACATATAGATTCGCCGTAGTCTAACTAGTAGAGGAATTGCCCGGAAAGTTATGGAAATTCCGGTCATATATGGAGAAAATCTAGCAAAGATTTTTGTAAATCGAAGTTATAGTTGTTAAACTTCAAAATTTTAGGTGTCCTAGACGTTTTTGATGGTGCTGAATCCATTTTCACCATCAAAAACACGATTCAAACACTGTCTCTACAAGATTTTTTGAATTTTTTTTACCCGAATTCTAGCCACTTTTGGCCGTCCGGACAATTCCTCCACCTCGTTAGACGACTCCTATAGATTCAGCGCAGTCAAAAACCCTAAAAGCATTTCTATTGTACCATCAAGCTTGTGATTTCAATAAATTCCTACAAGATTTTAGAGAAATTAGACAAAAAAACCACCGGAAAAACTTCCAAAAAAACCACCAGAGATAGAGATATAGATGAAGGGGGTAGAGAGAGAGAGAGAGAGAGAGAGAGAGAAGGGGAAGAGATAGAGAGGGAAAGGAAGAGGGAGAAATATATATATATATATATATATATATGAGAAGAGAGAGTGTGTGTGTGAGACATATGTTTAGGGGTTGAGATAGACAGACAAATAAGGAGAGATGGACAGGGGGAGAGAGGAAAGAAGAAAAGATAGAGAAAGTTACGGAGAGGCAGATAGAGTGAGACAGGGGAGAGTGGGAGGGGAAGAAAGAGAAGGAGAGGGTGAGGGAGATAGACACAAAATGGAAGGTGGAGACAGAGGGAAGAAGAAAGAGTCTCATAAAGACAAATACAGACATAGAAGTTAGATCTAGAAAGTCATAAAGATTTTAGATTTTCAATGTGGTTATTGATTTCTAATCCTATTTGATCAAATGCACTATATGCATTGATCTTAGTGTAGATGTCGATTTATAATTCTATTTAATACTTTACACTAGATGCATTGATTTTAGTGTCGATGTTGATTTCTACTCCTATTTGATTTCTTGCACAAGATGCATTGGTTTTAGTGTAGATATTGATTTCTAATCCTATTTGATCACATGCGTTAGATGCATTGATTTCAGTTTAGATGTCGATTTCTAATCATATTTAATACCTTACACTAGATGCATTGATTTTAGCGTAGATGTTGATTTCTACTCATATTTGATTGCTTGCATTAGATGCATCAGTTTTAGTGTAGATATTGATTTCTAATTCTATTTGATTGCTTGCACTAGATGCGTTGATTTCGGTATAGATGTTGATTTCTAATCCTATTTAATTGTTTGCACTAGATGCATTGATTTTAGTGTAGATATTTATTTCTGATTTGATGCAACAAGATGTATGATGTAGATTAATTTCAAAGTAATTAGATTAATAGTGTGCATTGATTTCAGTGTAAGCACATCTCTACCTCCTCCATCTATATCTCTATTTCACATTGTCTCTCTTTCTTTATCTCTCTATCTCAACCCCTAAACATACACACTCTCTCTCCATAGCTATCTATCTCTATCTCCCTCACTCCCTTTCCCCTCCCTCTCTCTCTCTTCCCCTTCTCTCTCTCTAACGTTTCTCTCTCCATATATATATCTCTTCCTCCCTCCATGTCTTTTCATGTCTCTTCTTCCCTCTCCCCCCATCTATATTTCTATCTCCCTTTGTCTCCCCTTGTCACCCCCAAAAAATACACACTCACTCTCAGTGTAAGGACATAAAAATTATTCAACCATAAGAACAATACCTGAATTTTCATCCTAAATAAAATGTTTGCTTGAACTATTTATAAATGGGTACATTCTTATTATTCTCATTTTCCATCATTCAACATTGTTAATTACTTTGCATTCAAAAGCGGTAATAGAAAATAACTACCATTGAAAATTATTTGGGGTTTAACACTCCATAAGTCACAAAGATTGAATTTCGAGAAAACTACTATTAATATTTGAGAGCAACAAAGACAAGGTATGTTGTTTACTATAGTAGATCGAGTTAAATTTTTGAATGGTCTATGATTCCGACTACTCTTTATGTTGTTGAATTTTGAGAAAACTACTATTAATATTGGAGAGCAACAAAGACAAAGTATGTTGTTTACTACAATATATTGAGCTAAATATTTGAATGGTCTATGATTCCAACTGCTCTTTATGTTGTTTACTACAGTAGCTGGAGTTAAATATTTGAATGATCTATGATTCCAATTACTCTTTTCATATTATTGATATGAGGAAATCGAAAAACTAATAGGTGTGACAATAGAATAAAATAGTTTCACATTGGTATTCACATTTTCTATCTATCAAAATTGTTACATTGACACTTTTCACTCAAAATTTGTATTTCATCATTTTTCATCATAAGTTACTAGCAGTCTCTCTCATCTCAACAAACTAAAGTAACTAAGAAAATTTTAAATTAAATTGACCAAATTAATCTTAGACATATTTAACATATTTAAAATGATCAAAATAATTAGATCTTTAGCAACAAACTGAGGTAACTAAGCAAATTTTAAATTAAATTGACCAAATTAATCTTAGACATATTTGGAATATTTAAAATGATCAAAATAATTAGATGTTCAACAAATTTTGTATGGCCGCACATGATTGAAACCAACCTAGATCCATATTAACACCGGATCTATCAAGCACCGAGAGGGATCAAATCTCTCGATTGCAAACCATTCCTCAAGTTTTGCATTCAAAAAATAGGTTTGCACCTCGAGAGATTTGATCCCTTTCGGCGCTTGATAGATCCAGTGTTAAGATGGATCTAGGCTGGTATTTAATTATATTTTTAAGATATATATAATTCACATTAGT
Source organism: Pinus tabuliformis (assembly GCA_031772625.1). Lineage (NCBI taxonomy): Eukaryota > Viridiplantae > Streptophyta > Pinopsida > Pinales > Pinaceae > Pinus > Pinus tabuliformis. Next base: position 777,410,955 of record CM062818.1, read on the forward strand.
TGAGAATTTAAAAAGAAATTACTTTTAAAATGCAAAAATTATAAATAATTCATGATTCTAATTATGTGATAAAAATTTTGATGTTAAATTTTACTTCTAAAAGTTTAATTATTTGAAAAATATTTTAATTTAGTTATTCAAAAATATTTAAAACCATTAAAAGTTAAATATAAATCAATTTTCCAATATTAAATGTTTACTTATATATTTTATTTTGTATTAAGTGTGTATTAATTTATCTTTGGCCTTCTATTTCTATTAATTACTATTTTTTTTTTTTTTTAATTTCATTTTCCTTTTTCTATTATTTCCTTTTTCATGAATTATAGTTTTTTTGTCCATGTTCAATTTAGGATGACTTATTATTATATTACAAACATATTTTAATAAATTTAATTATAAAAAAGTATATATATTACTAAAAAATAAACATACACACATATAAGAATATATATTAAAGTGTATGTATTTTCTGTATTCAAACTTTTGTGATCCATAATGAATTAAGCAAAGTCTTTTGGTAGAAATCACAGAAGAGAAATTTTTGGCCAATAAGTGTGGTTGATCATGAGGACTAGATGTTAATATAAACAATATTAATTAATTAGATTTCATAATTTTGGGTGATGACATTCAACAATACAATATTTTATTGGTTGTTTTATTTTTGTGATGAAATCTTTGTCTCTATTATTTTTTAGTTTAATTAAGCTATATTTAAGCTAGGTGGCACGTACTAGCTACTATGTAGCCCTTGTTTATTAATATTTCAATATCTTTTCAATATTTTTAGAATTGTAAATAAATTCAATATATATATATATATATATATATATATATATATATATATATATATATATATATATCCAATTTTAAGGTCACAACCAAACCAAACACCAAAAAACACTAAATTGGTCTATGAGACCCCCTTCTTTGTGGGACAAGGTGTTACAGGGAAAAGTGTCTACACAGAACTGCTTATCCCACTAAGGTGTGATAGCTACCTTAGAAACAAACAAAGTAAAGCTACTTTCGTTTTTCCTTTATGAAATATAGATGAGAGAAGAACAAAGAAGACCAACCTCTGTCTTGCGCTAATCTCCTAGTTCGATTCTTCTCTCTCTTGATAGTCTTTCGCCACTTGCTCCCTTGTACGCCTAGCTTCACAGAGTACCTGTAAGATCACAGTAGCATAGCACTATACAAGAACATGGATCTATAATCATAAACAATCTAGGATCATATGTAAATTGACCATACAAATGCATAAAACATAAATGACACAAGAGCATGGAGGAAAACTTGAATAGCTTTTATTGATAAACAAGAAAGAGCCAAGGGAGTTACAACCAGTTGTTCTGACCCAGCATCATCCTCTCAGCAAGGAATCCCCTCTTCACCTCATACAAAGCTTAGATCACCCAACAATCTGATGTTGTCTCAAGAAACCAACAGTAATTCCTTACAATATGCAAAATTCCAGCCTCTGGATCTCTAGGATGAGGGATCCATATATAGATATCTGTAAGGGAGATGAGTCAGCTTGTGATTTGATTAGTGTCTTCCCTCTGATAGTTCTTGCTTCCACTTGGAGATTGATGATCTCTTACTCATCCTTGATCGAATTCAGAGAGGCAAGTGTCACAGGAGAAGTTTCTGGAAGATTCCATGCCTCTCCACCTCGTGGAATGACACTGTCATTTGTCACTTCTCGCCCATCGCACCCCATAGCAGGGCTTTTTGAAATACAATGCACCCACACAGTGTATTTAGGTGAGATGCAACACACTTTGCCTATGGAGCAGCTGAAATGATCTTGTTTTGACCAGTTCTGAGCAGTTTTTCATGGAGAACTTCTGGGAGAAGTTGTAATCAGTTGACCTTGTTCCTTTAGGGGTTAGAACAACACTTTTAGGGACTTAGGAGCCCTTGGTTTATGGACATTTCATGCTTGGGGTTGTAGTGCCCAAAAATGTCTATAACAGTTGCCCCCTAAAGCATGAGGTCGTTAATCTTTTGATGTCGGGTGAAATGCTTTATTATGAGGATCCGAAGTTCTTTCAAACTGAGGGGAGACCTGTGATAAGATACAATACAATACATTATCTTCATAATTTTTTCATGATCTAGCTGAGGCGGGCATTCCCATGCTCAGCTTTATAAATTCATTTTCATGTACATAGGACAGACAATCGTCTGAGTGTAGACTGATGATTCCAGTAGAGTCATCATCCCTTTGATTGGATGATTATCTATGTAGCAATAATGTACATTTGATGTCTTTATTTCCCTGAATATATATCGCAGCCCGGATGGATGAAACTAGATCCGAGGTCTTCAATCTCGTTCGATCTTCACTCGAAGTACAAGTCTATCCATGTGAGAGATGTTCTGGAGTCGAACATGGAAAGACATCGCCTAATTACCAGCCAATGATGTAAGTTGTTAACAGGCGCGAGAGGAATCACCGATAATGATAATGACCCTCAAGGTACTGCAGTACAATTCACGTGGTGTGAATAAAGGACTTGGCGTCGAACACCACGCAAAATCTTTCGGTCGAAGGCCATTTATGTAAACCTATCGCCGGAAGTGAGAAACTTGCCATTGAGGCATGTAAGCTTCAAAGTACTGAACGGGGTGTTCCTAGATCGACTTCCTGGATAATGAGCTGATGTCGACAAGAAGCGATCCGTCATAGGAGGGCCTTAATGAATCCCACATCAATGACACAGAACAGAGCAAATGATTTTAATGGAGGTGAAAAGAATATGATGACATAAGGTTCAGGGTGGCGGTCATGAAAGAATGGAGTGTAAATGTATTGTAGCGAGTGAGACACAGGTGAATTCTCTGAATGACTTCTCTTGAACATATCGGCGACACTGACGTGATGGATTGGTAGCATTAACCCCAAATGTGGATGGTGTGATGGGACCATGGTGATGTGATCGGTGAACGAAACAACCCAACCCGACTTGGATGCAGAGTGAAAGTGTCATGTTCAAGAGCGACTTGCTACCAACAAAGTTTCTTCAAGTTTTCTTCCCAATTTTCGCCAGTCATTGCTGACCAGTACCTCTTTATTTTTTTCAAGCTTGAGGAGGATAACATACGCTTGTTCTATAATTTTCCCTTCGGGCAAACCCATCGCTATGTTTTAACGAGCCTAGCGATAGTGAAACTCGTTCTTGTCTGCTATGGACAAGTTTGTCGCTATTAAGTTTTAACGAGTTTAACGACAAAGATAACTCGGTCCTTTTCAATTTTAGAGATTCTGAAAAGGAACGTAAAGGAAACTCCAAAATTCCTTTTTTGTCATCTAATCCCTTAAGTCCAAACAAGTATAAAACAATACAGAAGGGATGAATTTTCGATACTTTTAACAAACCGAACAAAACAAGCGCTCGATCTTTTTGTGTAATAATCCCTCAGGTCCAAAAAGATTAAAATTTAGAGGAGGGATAGCACTTCCGATCCCTTTAACGAGCTGGAGAGGCCAATGGCCCGGCAATATTTTCATATTTTACGAGTAAGTTGAAAAGAGCTTAAAGGAGACTCGTCTTTTGAGGAACGAGTGATAAAATTAGGTAGCAGCTGATTCCAGGTAAGGTTTGAAATTTTCCAATCATGGCAGTGTTACAAGGATGGCTAGTGAGATCACTCTACGCAGCTGTTCCTCAAAAAGGGGTAAAAAATCAAATGAAGGTGAATGATCGGCCAATACAGGGTGGAGGTGATGATGAGAACACGACCAAGGCTTTAAAGGTTGAAGTACTACATTCACTATGGTTATTTACCAGGAATTGGTTCATTTTTTTTTATTGAGCTTAAACATTGGGGGAAACATTTTCTCATGGCTTATGTTTATTTTTTAACGAGCTTGAACTATGTGCTAAAACTGCTCGATGCGGGTTTATTTTTTAACGAGCTTGAACCTTGCGGTAACACTGCTCGATTAATCCAGTCGTATAATAAGAATGTCCCATTTAAACGGAATTTTTAGAGTTTTGCCCCACATCCTTTCTTTATGCAAGTTAGGAAACGACCAATCCAAAAAAAAAGATAAATGATCGCTCTTTGCTTGCATGCCAAAAGGTTTGCATGCCTCCAGGTATAAAACAGAGTTTCAAGGTCACCTTTCAAACCTCCAACAAAACATTTGTTTTATCAGGAAAGGTCTACCTCTTTCAGGTTACCAAAGATTGTTCTATTCACAGCGCAAACAAAACACTTCTCCGGCGATGTCTACTGAAATAGACAAAGGTGAGACAATCCACTCACATAACTTTGACAAGAGAATCTTATTCCAGTCTAACCCCCTCTTCCAATCACGAACGAGAGTACAGTCCAGTCATATATCTCTCGCGGAAACCTACCCTATACCCGAAGTTTTCCTGCCGAAGCAGCCCAGGGTGCATGCCCCCTGGGTTTCAGTCATGTCCCCCGAATCACTCGCGCTCATCAGGTGGACGGACTGGAGATTGATGAGACATTCCTTGTGTGAAAAGACCATTCAGGGATGGCATATGACTATTTGCTCTGTGTGATCCGGGAAATGAAAGCTGGTCTACAAGCTTGACCACTCTTCCTTCGTGCGGAAAACACATTACTCTAAAGAGTGATGAGATAATTGCTCCCATGCAATAAATATAGTCTCGTCCAAGGAGTAGATTATAATCCAGGGGTCCTTGAACTACCATTACGTTCATGTGAACGGTTTTCCCTCTCAATGTTATGGGCACATTGGGAAGGATCCCTAATGGTCAACCGGTTCCTTTGTCCAAGCCTGTTAGATTTCTCATCTCAGGCAAAAACGATGGCGAACCAAGCGCTTTCCAAGCAGTTGAGGAAAGGATACTCACAGAAGCCCCTTCATCTATGATGGTACCATACATAACCATTCTATATATTTGAGCAATGATTCTGAATGGTACACTAGCCGGTAAGCGAGGTCTGCCTAGTCGATTCCAGTCGAAGGAAACAACCAGGTTGCTTGGAGGTGGGACCGAATAGACGGCCGGGTACGACTCTGACGAACTTCCTTCCTGCGGTAAAGGAATGGGTAAATTTCCCCCATGTTCATCGGAGTCTGTGCTTACGAAAAGAATTTGGACGGTGTCATCCTTACTCTCTTTTGTGACTATATCATCTGAAGATGGAACCTCTGAAGGCAAGACCAGTTCAACTGCCGCCTCGACCTTTTGACTTTCATCTGGTATGGGTTCAGATGGTTTGTCTTCGATGATAGACACTTCGGCCGACCACCTAGGTGGGTCAGCCAGATTTTCAACTAGTGACGGACTCGGCAAGAGTTTTTTATATCCAGGAGGAAGACGTAACGGTGAAACCGGACGATCGTCAAAAACTCTTTTAGCTTGGTCTAAGAAGGGACAACGGTGGACGGCATGATCACCTTCACACAGTTTACAACGAAATCTGTACTTTCGTTTTTGTCCTGGGGCTTCACTTTCACTAGTCAACGGTATGTTTTCAACATGATCATCAGAGGTTGATGACACCGGGTTGTGCAAACGAGGAGACCAGTCCCTTAAGATCTGAGGAATGCAAGGACAATCTCTATGATAGTGGTCTCCTTTGCAAATGACACATGGCGATTTAGGCCTGGTCAGTGCAGTGTGTGGATTTTCACTAGACGACGCTTGTTTGCCCCCTTTCGCTTTTGGCTCCTTCTTCTTCTTCTCTTTCTTCTTCTTTTCCTTCTTCTTCTCAGGTACTTGATTTTTGGCTTTACCGACCCCATCAAGCGAAGAAGGAGAGGAAGAATTGGAGGAAGTAGAAGGTTGGTGGGTAACTCTGGACTCGTCTAATTGCTGACTTGATTGTTCAGGAATTGTGGTGTTCTGAACGACAGAGGTTGAGAAGAGCCATACAGGTAAGCCGATCGTCAATCCTGGAAGCGACAATGTGGCCATATGGGGTGCACCAACATCTCCCCAAGAGGAGAAGGGACTAGGATTTCCTCCAAGGGGAATTCCTTGGTTGGTGGGTTCCATTTTCTCAACCTAAGATCAACGTAGGAAAGGGTGATGATTATTTCATTTAAAATAAATTTTAGACGCTTTGACACAACTTGTTTTTTCAATTTTTAAGAGTCGAGAAAAAACAAAATATGACTCTAGTCGCCTTCGATTTTTAATGAGCCTGAAGTGACAAGTGCTCAGATGGACCTTTTCCGTTAAGGAGTCTGAAAAGGAACGAAAGGGACCGCTCTGGAAATCTAGGTAGAGGGATTACCAAACCAATCGCAAAACTGCAGAATACTTTTTACTGTACGGCAGTCAATCTTCCCGAATGTTGTGTTCAATGCATTGCAATCGATAGGGCGGCAGACACGGCTTCCTATGGATAAAGGATTAAGCCTATTATGGTCTCCCAAAATATACTCGAAGGTACATGGGAGCACAAGTCTGTACTGGCACTTATCATCTCAAAGTGGAGGAATCACCCAACCATCAGTGAGAACAACAGTTACCAGGCTTTACGACGCCGGAATACGTCTCTAGCCTAGACTTCTAAATGTTGTGCGTTAGGTTCCAAAGCGTTGTTAGATTCATTGAATTTATTTTATAGTTGATCTTGTTTAAGAAATTTGCCTTTCAGGTTCACCGCGAGATGTAGATGTATAATTCCTAAAATGCAATCTAAGATGATAAACAGTCTTTTATCTTCTTTGTGCAATGAAAATCCTAGCTACTAAGGAAAGAGAGACAATATTCTTTCACAAAGAGCAAAGAGCACACTCTAAATGCATTGTCCTGAATCAAACCAAACAAACAGTCTAAATGCAAATGCACATGCATGTATTTGTTTTCGTCTTTCTTAGTATGTGTTGGATAGGTAAATCCCCTCTGCGGACAGAGGCGATCCCTCTAGCCTAAAACAGAACTAGCCACAATCAAATCACGCTGCCACGCAAGTTCCTAGTTGGACATTAAAGGTGAATTAAGAAGACCAACCTGGAATCCAACGCTATAGTTGAAGCAGAGTCCCGCTTCCTCGCTTCGGCAGGTCACAATCCTTGCTATCCTTGCAAACGGACACCTGCACATGCAAAGGAAGAAACAAAGACAAGCATAAAATCCACCAAGGCACAACTATATTTCAGTCAGAAAGGAAATAAATCAAACATCACTATAATAGACAATGAGATTGGAACTATAACAGCAGTCGTTCATTAATAAATAATAGACAGGAAAAGTTACAACCAAGGTTCTGACGTTGAACCTCTCCTCTCGCTGGGCGAGCAACTATATGTGTCATGCAATGTACCTCCTCTTCGGCAGCATAACCTCTCTATGCTTCACTATCACTCACGACAAGCATAATCACAACTAGCATTCCTCCAAGAATTAAAAACTAGCTTGTCTAATGCATGAGGACAGATATTTATAGATGGAGAAAGGAGAAAGATTCGATGAACCAGGACACCCATTGTGGATTGGCATTATCCCTAAAAACCCACTGTGGATAGATGTCGAGGATAGATGATGACTCTCGACCTCTATTAGATGGATTTTTCCCTCAAAAGACTTCGTGATCTGAAAGGAAAAAAACAGACGGGCGTGCTTTTAGCAAAAATCATTACCAAACTGGGCTGGCGCGAGTATTGTTCTGTGACAGAGCGCCAATGGTCATGCCCTCTTTTGAGGATCTTAGCTATTGGCACGGGTAAGATACTTGTGGACCTGCGCCAATGGAAAAAGAGTACTTTTCAGGGAGAATTTGCAGAAGGTGTCTTCAGGGAACATGAAGTACATACTCAGGGGAACTTAATGCAAGTGTTTCTGGGTTATGTCACTGCTCACAGGTCCCGAAATTCGTCCTCCAATTTACAAGAACGGGGCGATAGGGACGGTGACCAATGGTGACAATTACTATGTAACAGATGCCCCCTAAAGCATGAAGTCCGAGAGGGAAAGAGAGGGGTGAAATGCTTTATAGGAACACACAAGAACACATATAGCTGCCGCTGAGGATCTGCATTGAGAGACACGACTGATAGTTCAATTACATGATGTACGTGGTATGGTCGCAGCCATCCATAAGAGAGTACATAAATAATCTAGATCCATAGTATGGATGCAGCCATCTGGTTAGGATCAATGAATTGACTCAGGTATGGTCGCAGCCATCCAGTGAATGAGTCATGTATCAAGAATCACGCCTGGATTACAACAAACACAATCCAGGGTCTTGCGCTCCATCTCGACCCGAACAAGAGTACAGGTTCAAGCATGCGAATATATGAGCTGAAGTCGAGCATGCATGAACATTGTCTGATTACCAGTCAATAATGGAAACTGTTAACAGATGCGAGAGGTACCACCAATAATGACAATGGTCCTCAAGGTACTATAGGTACAATCTACGGTGTGCGAATTAATGAGCTGGTGTCGAACACCTGTAGAATCATTCGATCGGAGGCCAATGATGAAAACCTCACGTTGAACACAAAGAACCTGCCATTGAGGCATGCAGGCTCCAAGGCACCGGAAGGGAGTCTCTAGATCAGCTTCCTGGATAATGAGCTGAAGTCGACAGGAAGTGACCTTGATCGAAGGTGAGCCATAATGTTTCTCACATCATCGACACGAGACAGAGAGATAATATTGTGAATCAAGATCATGTGAACTATCAGATAGAGGTTGTTTCTTTTCAGAGGTCAACTTCTCTTGAACATATCGGCGGCACGATAGTGGAATTGGCAGTATTTGACATCGATGGATCAAAGGTCATGATGACGAGGCAATGAGTAGATGAGAGGTCAAATAGGGTACCCAAGTCCATGGAAGCAAGTGAAAAATATGAGATGAGATATCCCCACCCTGGACACGAAAGCAGAGAAGTGCCATGTTCAAGAGCGACATACTGCCGACACGATGGTAACTATGGTTCCTTTTTCCCCCGCCATTTCTGGCGAGTACCCCAATTATTTTTAACAACCTTGATGGGGATAGCATATGCTTGTGGTACGTCATTTCGACAAAATCCGATGTCATCAGGTTTTAACAAGTCTGACAAAGGAAGAACTCGGCGTCTTTTCATGTTTAGAGAGTTTGAAAAGACAGCAGAAAAGGAAACTCCAGGGGTATCCTTTTTCGTAAAGTTGTGTCTCTCGGGACCGAAAAAGTATAAAATAATTCCCGAAAGAACCGCTCGACCATTACGATCGAGGAGTACTTTTCATAAATAGTGATTCCGACCTGAAAAAGTAAAAAAGCAATTGAAATCACGTCGTTTCATGACCATTAACGAATTTGAAACGACAAAACCCGGTAATCTTTTTATGTTTTAACGGTCGATAAAAAGAACTTAAAACGACCGCCCCTTATTAACGTTTAACGAGTCAAGAGGAGTAACTTGGCAATCTTTTCCTTTTTAAATGGTCAGAAAAAGAGCTGAAAGCAGACCTCCATTTTTATTCTCTTTAACGAGTCAAAAAGGAAAAATACTCGGCAATCTTTTCATATTTTACGAGTCAGAAAAGAGCGTAAAGGCGACTCGTCTTGAAGGAACGAGTGGTATAAAGGGTAGCAACTGGTTCCAGCAATGGTGGAACTGCTCAAAACATGTAATGGTCAAGAGGCTGGCTAATACAAACCACTCATCACTGCGGTTCCTCAGGAAAGGATAAACAACCAAGTGAAAGTGTATGGTCGGCCAAAGAGATGGTGGTGATGGAATGAAACAACCAAGGCTCATCTAGCTGAATTTAGCAGATAAAAGGCAATCACGGGATGTAAATCAGGTATGGGTTCATTTTTACGCAAGCTTGAGCCATATAGAACTTTGCTTGAATCGGTTTCATGTTTACACAAGCTTGAAACGAAAAACTATGCTTGTTATAAATTTGCATGCCCCCAGCATGATAATGCAAATCGAGGTACAGGCCCCCCAAGCTTCATGGCATTCACGGAGTGGATGGAATGAAGGTTTTTTTGGAAAGACTCGATTTTAAAAAGGAGGATGCATGCCCCCCGGGCTTCAGTCACGCGCCCGGGTCAGCTGCCGTCATCAAGATGACGGACTGGATGTTGAGGCATTTCCTGTGGAAATAAGACCATTTAGGAATGGTAGATGACTATACGTGAAGTGTGAACCGGGAAACGAAAGTTGGTCTACGACCTTGATCGTTCTTCCCTCGTGCGGAAAACACATCACTCTGAAGAGTGAGGACACAATTGCGCGTATGCGATAAATATAGTCTCGTCCAAGGAGTAAATTGTAATCTAACGGACCTTGGACTACCATGATGCCCATTTGAACGGTCTTCCCTTCTAATGTGATAGGTACATTGGGAAGAATTCCTAAAGGTCGAATGGTTTCTCGATGAAAACCTGTAAGGTTTCTCATCTCAGGTAGAAGCAGTGGCGAACCAAGTGCTTCCCAAGCTGTTGAAGAAAGGATGCTCACAGGAGATCCCTCATCAATAATGGTACCGGCCATAACCATTCGGTAGACTTGAACTATAATTCGAAATCGCATGGAAGCTGGTAACCGGGGATTGACTAGTTAATCCCAATTAAAGGAAACAACTAGGTTGCTTGGAGATGGGACCGGATAAACGGCCAGATATGACTCTGCTAAACTTCCTTCCTGCTGCGAAGGAATGAGAGGGATGTTCACTTGATCATAAGAGTCTGTGTTTATGAATAGAGTTTGGACAGTGTGGTCTTCATTCTTTATAGTGATAATATCATCTGAGGATGGAACCTCTGAAGGCAAAACCGGGTCACTTGTCATCTGGACCTCTTGAAAGACCGAGTCACTTGTCATCTGGACCGTTGGGCTTTCGTCTGGTTTGGATTCAGATTCTGAAGGCAAAACCGGGTCACTTGTCATCTGGACCTCTTGAAAGACCGGGTCACTTGTGATCTGGACCTTTGGGCTTTCGTCTGGTTTGGATTCAGATTGTTCATCTTTGATGATAAACACTCCCGGAACAAAGTGGTGCATAGATGATGAACGTAAATCAACACTTTTTCCGACCAGGGACTGGTCTGGAACAGGCTGAGCACAGCCAGGTTCGGGAAGAGGAGACTGGACAAGAGAAGGGTGGACAAATGAGGAATGTTGGTTGATTTCTTTGTCAGCAGGGGAACGTTCTGCAATTGCAGCAAGACGTTGATAACCAGTAGGAAGTTGAGGTAAGGGAGCTGACAGACTTTCCAAAAGATGGGAGGCTTCATCCATAAGTGGACAAAGGCGAAGGAGATGATTACCTTCATAAAGTCGACAAGGGAAACGAACCTTCCCTTTTTCCTTACTAGCTGATAAGGTATCGTCAATCTGTGACGACGAGGGGCGAGTCGGGTCACGGGACCATATATCTAGGATCCTGGGAATACCAGGACAATCAGTAAGAAAATGGTCCTCCTTGCATAATCGACAAGGAAACTTAGCCTTCCGCGGAGGAGCAGGAGGTGGTTTTACTTGAGGTATACTCGGGGTAGATGCGACCTTTCCCTTGGGAGACTTCTTCTTTTTGGTCTTCTTCTTCTTCTTCTTAGCCACCTGGTTACCTAAATCCAGAGTTTCACCAGGCGAAGTAGAAGATGAGGACGCAGCAATAGGCGAAGAAGGGAAGGGGTCCACCTTGGGATCAACATGATGTTGTTCGGGTGGAGGAGGTGGTGGTGGAACAGGAGTTATCACACTCGAGACCACCGAGTTTGAAAACAACCACACGGGCAAACCGATGGTTAACCCAGGCAAAGACAAAGTTGCGATATACTGAACACCGACATTTCCAACAACAGGAAATGGACGAGGGTTTCCATCGGGGGGAACACCTTGGCCGGTGGGCTCAGGGAAGGATGTCATTGAACGAGAAACAATCCTACTCAAGCTAACGCAAACAAAATCTAATTGGGTAATGTTATCGTGGCCAATAAATTTTAAGACGCAAAGACACGACCTGACCTTTTCATGTTTTAAGAGTCGAGAAAAGGACAAAAGATGACTCTAGTCTCCTTCGAATATTTAATGAGCACGAAGTGACAAGACGCTCACAGGCACCTTTTCTTTTAGGGAGTCCGAAAAGGATCAAAAGTGACTTCTCTGGAAAACTAGGCAAGAGGTTTACCAAACAATCCGTAAAACTGCTTATACACCTTGGTAATCAGATGAAAACCAAGGACTTCCCTTACTGCAGTCAATCTTCCCGAATGCTGTGTTCAGTGCATTACGGATTGTAAGGCGGCAGACTCGGCTTCCTATGGATAAAAGGTTTTAATCCTATATGGGTCCCCCAATATATACGCGACGGTACGTGGGGGCACAGTCTGTATTGGCACCTATCGTTTCACCGTGGAGGAATCACCCAACCACTCAACGGTAAGCTACCAAGTTTAAAGATGCCGGAACACGTCTCTAACCTAGACCTCTAGAATGTTTGCGTTAGGTTCCAATGCATTGTTATGTTCATTGAGTTTATTTTAAAGTTTATCTTCAATTATGTTTCAGTTTTTTAGTCCTACCGCATGTGATATCTCAAAAGCTTCTTAGATGCAAACTACATGCCAAAACTATACCATTTCATTCGATGAATTCTATCTACAGAAGGGTTGAGATCTTTACACAAACAAAATGATCACTCTGCAAACAAAAAAGATCCTGATGCAGCTAATAACAAGAAATGAAAATTTTTCTTTTCCTTTTTAATAGCGACAAATAACAATAAACGCTAACTAATATGATGCAAAAGATTTTTTGTTTTTCTTTCCTTTAAGATGGCATGATGCATGTAAACAAATCTTAAGAGATATTCACAAGTATACACAATCCAAGTTCAATCAATGAAATAGAACCAATCCTGAAACACCAAAATGAACTATCCAAGCAAGGAAAAACACAAAGACTTTCAATGAACCATGTAATCTAAGTTCAAATGAAGTCGAGCAAAATCCAAAGAAGCTAGAAGTGAATCACCCAAAGCATAGAAGACCAAGCTTTAACAATCACTAGATAGGTGCAGAACACAACCAACAAGTTGACTGGAAAATCAAAAGACCGAAACTTCCCACAGAAGGCTAGACATGCGAAACCACTAGATGTTCTAGAGGTGAGACGAAAATCAATAGAAATCAGCAAACAACTGAAGGATAAAGGCCAGAACCAGTCAAACAGAGGTTCAACACACTTCCAGAGGCTGTAAAAGATATAAAAAGATAAAAATCTGGGTCGAAAGAGTTTCCAACCGACACACAGGCAAAATTCATAGGGCTGGCGCGACTGTCAGCCTGCAACTTGCGCTACCAAAAGATTGGCACGAGTTGCTGTTGGGCAACATGCGCCAACTAGCGCGACTGTCAGAACAAAAACCGCGCCAACTAAGCTTGCCGGCTAAAAAAATAAATAACACGACCCCAGGTCTGGCCGACAGTGCTCAGATGGATCAAACAGTAAATAACAATCTCAAAACTGACCCAGGAAGCTCATGCACTCAAGCAAGCAAGAGAAAATTAACATGCAAGACAAATTCCAAATAGCTTCTCCCCAGCGGAGTCGCCAAATTGTTGGATAGGTAAATCCCCTCTGCGGACAGAGGCGATCCCTCTAGCCTAAAACAGAACTAGCCACAATCAAATCACGTTGCCACGCAAGTTCCTAGTTGTACATTAAAGGTGAATTAAGAAGACCAACCTGGAATCCAACGCTATAGTTGAAGCAGAGTCCCGCTTCCTCGCTTCGGCAGGTCACAATCCTTGCGATCCTTGCAAACGGACACCTGCACAAGCAAAGGAAGAAACAAAGACAAGCATAAAATCCACCAAGGCACAACTATATTTCAGTCAGAAAGGAAATAAATCAAACATCACTATAATAGACAATGAGATTGGAACTATAACAGCAGTCGTTCATTAATAAATAATAGACAGGAAAAGTTACAACCAAGGTTCTGACGTTGAACCTCTCCTCTGGCTGGGCGAGCAACTATATGTGTCTTGCAATGTACCTCCTCTTCGGCAGCATAACCTCTCTATGCTTCACTATCACTCACGACAAGCATAATCACAACTAGCATTCCTCCAAGAATTAAAAACTAGCTTGTCTAATGCATGAGGACAGATATTTATAGATGGAGAAAGGAGAAAGATTCGATGAACCAGGACACCCATTGTGGATTGGCATTATCCCTAAAAACCCACTGTGGATAGATGTCGAGGATAGATGATGACTCTCGACCTCTATTAGATGGATTTTTCCCTCAAAAGACTTCGTGATCTGAAAGGAAAAAAACAGACGGGTGTGCTTTTAGCAAAAATCATTACCAAACTGGGCTGGCGCGGGTATTGTTTTGTGACAGAGCGCCAATGGTCGCGCCCTCTTTTGAGGATCTCAGCTATTGGCGCGGGTAAGATACTTGTGGACCTGCGCCAATGGAAAAAGAGTACTTTTCAGGGAGAATTTGCAGAAGGTGTCTTCAGGGAACATGAAGTACATACTCAGGGGAACTTAATGCAAGTGTTTCTGGGTTATGTCACTGCTCACAGGTCCCGGAATTCGTCCTCCGATGTACGGGAATGGGGCGAAGGGACGCTGACCAATGGTGAAAAATTACTATTTAACAGTATGTGAATGGTAAAAAGAAAGCTAATGCACAAATCTGAATTATTTTCCAAGTGACAATTACTAACAATTTTCTTTTCGAAATAAAAAATGGAGACAATCACAACACTTTATGACTTGGAAATGAATACTTGCTTTCGACACTAGAAAAATTACAAATTCAGACCAAATACAATAGTAATAGGATAATCGACTATCAATAGCAATCAAACTCTTTCCTATGACTGAAAACGACACTTGCGACACTTTCAAATCAAAGGACGACAGTACGATTACGTTACTTTTTGCAAAGGAGAACTGAAAATGACTCAACAAATACACAAAAACATTTACAGTTCTTTTGCACAAAGGAGGTAGAATAACAGCAAGGAAAAGGGGTTTCAAACAGAGATATACTGATTACAGGCAGCAAAATTCATGAATAGAACTGAAAAGAATGAATCACAAAAACCAAAACTGAACAATGTCTAGTCTGATCAGCGCACTTGTAACACAGGGAATTTGAAATGCAGCGCACCTACTACACTCGTGAAGTGTGCTAAATTTCAGATTCACAAAACAGTACCTGCGCTGGGCCAGAGACGAGACTTTGCTTGGGTTTTGGGTTGAAATTTGCAGTTCAGTTCATGGGTTTCGGCCGGGCAAATGGTAATTAGTAATGCAACAATTAGGGGTAGATCTAAGGAGGTTCTAAGAGCTACCACAAGGGGAAATCAGAGAGTTTGTGAATCAGT
This sequence comes from Pinus tabuliformis, assembly GCA_031772625.1. NCBI lineage: Eukaryota > Viridiplantae > Streptophyta > Pinopsida > Pinales > Pinaceae > Pinus > Pinus tabuliformis. The sequence continues at coordinate 777,426,284 of CM062818.1, forward strand.
TGTTTAAGTTATAAACAAATCCTGAAGATTGACTGAAGCGGCATTTATCTACTTTGCATTTGCATAGCAAATGCAGTTCGAAAGTTACCTGGCTCGACTTCAGGCTCCGTCTGTAAGTTTATAAAATAAACAATCAAGGAAGATAAACAAACAAACTAATTCGTCCCCAGCAAAGTCGCCATTTTGTTACATGGAAAAGTGTCTACACAGAACTTCTTATCCCACTAAGGTGTGATAGCTACCTTAGAAACAAACAAAGTAAAGCTACTTTCGTTTTTCCTTTATGAAATATAGATGAGAGAAGAACAAAGAAGACCAACCTCTGTCTTGCGCTAATCTCCTAGTTCAATTCCTCTCTCTCTTGATAGTCTTTCACCACTTGCTCCCTTGTACACCTAGCTTCACAGAGTACCTGTAAGATCACAATAGCATGGCACTATACAAGAACATGGATCTATAATCATAAACAATCTAGGATCAGATGTAAATTGACCATACAAATGCATAAAACATAAATGACACAAGAGTATGGAGGAAAACTTGAATAGCTTTTATTGATAAAAAAGAAAGAGCCAAGGGAGTTACAACCAGTTGTTCTGACCCAGCATCATCCTCTCAGCAAGGAAGCCCCTCTTCACCTCATACAAAGCTTAGATCACCTAACAATCTGATGTTGTCTCAAGAAACCAACAACAATTCCTTACAATATGCAAAATTCCAGCCTCTGGATCTCTGGGATGAGGGATCGATATATAGATATTTCTAAGGGAGATGAGTCAGCTTGTGATTTGATTAGTGTCTTCCCTCTAATAGTTCTTGCTTCCACTTGGAGATTTATGATCTCTTACTCATCCTTGGTCGAATTCAGAGAGGCAAGTGTCACAGGAGAAGTTTCTGGAAGATTCCATGCCTCTCCACCTCGTGGAATGACACTGCCATTTGTCACTTCTCACCCACCGCACCCCATAGAAGGGCTTTTTGAAATGCAACGCACCCACGCAGTTTATTTAGGTGAGATGCAACACACTTTGCCTATGGAGCAACTGAAATGATCTTGTTTTGAGCAGTTCCGAGTAGTTTTTCATGGAGAACTTCTGGGAGAAGCTGTAATTAGTTGACCTTGTTCCTTTAGGGGTTAGAACAACACTTTTAGGGACTTAGGAGCCCTTGGTTTATGGACATTTCTACTTGGGGTTGTAGTGCCCAAAAATGTCTATAACACAAGGGACCCACCTCTGCAAAGTGATTTGACTGCTAAATCTACAAAGGCATACATACTCTACCCCCGTTTGGTTTTGAACCTATGACCTCTTAGAAGGAAACACATGCTCTTAACCATTAGGCCCACTCAAGTTGTTTAAATAAAATATAATCACATTTAATGTTTAAATATAAATATAAGGTATAAAAATATTTATCGAGCAAGCATAAGTAAAAGATGTTTCTTTGTGGTTTAATTTTTTAAATCCAAATTTCTCATTTCGATAACACATATGACTTTTATAATTAATGCTTATTGTCTAAATAATTAAAGATGCTAGAATTCATAAATTTTATGAATGAAATGAAACCATATTAAATACCATTTAAAATATATTTATAATTTAACATGATATAAATGGAAGTATTAAATGTATTGTGATACTTATAATGAAAAGAAGAAGAAGAAGCTTAGAAATTAGATCATTCTAAAGAAAAAGAGCATTCTTCCAAGAGGTTTGTATGCATCAAGAACAACTTCTTCTTGATATGTGGATCAATCTGATGACTTCGAGAATAGTGGCTTTTCAAGTGAATAGGAGCAAGATCCACCTCTTATTGCATTATAGTGGTTTTTCTTTTTACGATGGGTTCTCTTTTATCAGATCCTAACCCAAGTAAAGCTTCAAGCTTGTATTTGGATAAAAGTTAGATTGGATTGATGAGGCCTGAATCAAATATGTTCCAGATCTAGTTTTTGGGTTTTTTGTTGGATACCTACATGCATCAAGTATCCAAATCATCTTGCACAACAAAGACCCCCCTCCCCTCATAAAAAAATACAGATCTATCACTTAGATCCAGATCCAAATGAGAGACAAGTAGAAGGGAGATCACAGGGCGCAGATCTAGATGTTGAGGAGTTGTATCAAATTTTTATGAACCATTACCTAGAAATCTATCCTACTAAGGGTTCGGGGAAAGAATCTAGTGACAAATATGAAGTAGAGTGCCCAAAATATCACAAGTACTCCTACTTTATTACAAAGTCTAATTTTTTCAAGAAATGTGTTGTAGGATGTGGTCCATTTTAAAGACTATGGCATTCAAAGGATTTCTACCATTAAGATTGCAAGGCGGTGCTCTAGAAGAAAGATTTCCACCTGGATGATCTTCAGTAGGCAATGGTCTGGCCTCGTTCAAGGATGCATTGAGAGGGAATGTTGCCACATAGGACAAACAAAACCCAAATATGACAATCCTAGATCTCTACATTGTAGAGAAGATGGAGAAAGCCCCATATATGTCCATAGAATTACCAAAAGTAAGTTGGCTTTTCCCTAATTTGCAGGCAAAATATATCATATATTGATTTAATGGTTTTTGACCCAAATATGAAGATCTAAATGAATGGATCTACCTCAATTGGACTACATATTGTGAAATTTATCTATGTCCAAAAGGTTTTTTATAGTTCAGTCTTATAACCAGAAATACTTTGATTATGTCATAAATGAAGGACCATGGTTTTTGGGAAGGGAATGTCTCGTTATAACCCCAGGGTTTCCTGGTTTTGATGGAAACTCAATGGTGGTTACAAAAATGTCGATTTAGGTAAGGTTGCATAATATTTTGCTCCTCTTTTGGCACCACCGGGTTCTAGAAGGCATTAGGAACTTTTGGGAAGGTTCCTAATGATGGATCAAGAAAGAATGGACAAAGTCATCTTCACATTTGCATGAATATGTGTGTAAATGGGTTTAAGAAAAGGAATTCCTGGTTTTATTCACCTGACACATCAAGACTTCAAATGGACACAATGGTTAGATTTTGAAAATATCGGAAGCCATATTTTCCATCAAACAGGGCACTTGCAGAACACACACAAACAAGAAAATAAAAGGATAAGTGAAAGACCGCAAAATAAAAAAGGATGGACATTCCTAGATCCCCCTTCTTTAGATGATGAGGATGAAGAAATGGATGAGACCCAACAACATCAAGAGACACAAGATCAACAAGGTTCTCAAAAGGAGGGAGAAGAGAAGTAGAAGGATCAAAACAAACAGGAAGAGATTCCCAATAACTCAATAGTGGTTTCCATCCATGAGAACCAACACGAATACAAGAGCAACAATCAAGGTTCAGGTGAAGAAAAAGTGATCACATGTTTCTGAGAGCTCATATTTAGATAAAGAAGCCCCAAACACTTCAAGAAGTAATGAGTTGGAAATTATTTCAACTACTCCATCTCTTGGGGTTTGGCAAAAATTCCAAAAGAAGAAAGGCAAAAAAGAAAAAACCATTTTATCTCACCAAATGAAATTTTATTTTTAATTTCTTTGTATCCTAGCTACTATGAGTGCTTAAATCACATACATTGGTCACTTGGGACAATATCTGAATGCACTTGTGCATCTGATCAATGAAACTTTTTATTTTTATTAATGGAAAGTTATTGATTTTTCCTTAGAATAAAAAAAAATAAAAAAAAAAAAAAAAAAAAAAATAAGGAGAAAAATAATTAGAAGGTAGAAAATGTATGGAGTATCTAGTTTAATCCCAAAGAAGAATTCCATAAATATTATGCATTGGTTAGGAATTATTCCAATAACAATTTTGAAATTCCATTGGTATATCATGGTATTTAAATTTAAACAAAAAGAAAGGTCAATCATATAAAAACATGGTTAAGCATTCTAAAAAATTGAATATTTTTAGCTTTCCATTGGTAAAACAATTTCCACCAAAATTGCAAATTTCATTGCTAAAGCTACAATTTGTATTGTAAAAATAGATCTATTTTGCAAGAATACGGCTACTACAACCAAATTGTCCTATAGCAACATTTGATGTATACATTTTCATGAATTGAAAATGTTTCTTCCTACATTTCAAGCAAGATTTTGGTTTCTCTTTCTATTATTTTGAATACCCAAAAAAAGTCATATTTGTAGAACTTTTGTACTGAGACACCATATAATAGATGTCAAAGAGTGTTCATTATTTGATATCTCTATTTGAACTCTACTCCCAAACTGGAATTCAAAAATACTAATTGAAATATTTAAGGATTTGGTAGGAAAATTTGAATGCACCTCCCGTTCTTCATGTCTTAAGGACACATAAGCTGATGGTGGATTGTTTGCCCAACCTAGGAGCACACATGAAGGAAAATTCGATAAATATGAAATGGGGGAGGCAACTATCCATGTGCCCACCCCTTGAAATCAATGAGTAATTAGTTTATCCCTATAATAATCGACTACTGGATTTATGCCAATGGAAGGAAAGATAAGGACTTAAAACTAACAAACGCATAGGCATTTTGGTCTCCTTCACTGAAATTTGATTATAAAATTTTGGGTGAGATTGTGATAGGTTGTTTAAAATTCATTTTTAAATCCATAAAATCGATGAGAAACTCAATTCGTATAGATTACACAACTCAAACATATAAGTATGAAAAATATGTACTCCATTTAAGGAAAAATTGACAATGAAACTTTGCTAGAAATGGGCCAAAACATCTATTAGAGTACACTCTTAAATTTTGGCTACTATTTCTAATGTTTCTATGACAATATGATGATGGAGTCGTCACTAGGTAGTGGCTATGAGGAATCCCAACTTAGTGTGAGATGTTTTGGTCTTTATTGTCCCTTTCCTTTCTCTTTAAAGCTTTCATACCTTAATATTAGTTCAAGTCTCGTTGAACCTATACATCAGACAGTGGCTTGAATGTGATCAAGAATGTCAAGGTGAACCCATATCAAGTGTTTTCCATGGACAGATCTGGAAATCAACATGGTGTAATACACAAATTGGTAGATATTACACAACATATGTAGATGATAATATGAGAAGAATCTTGTAAAATACTAATGAGAGGTGACCACAGTGACATGTATATCTAAGTAACTAGCATGAAATGATGGAGAACAACATATAATTGGAAGAACAAGAATAGAACAGACGCATGGTACATCTACTCACCTTGGATACATCTTTCTTCCATTGAGAAAGGTCTTGGGAATTTACTGAGTAAAAATGAGCGACACAAGCCATTCCACACAAGTTAATTACATCCAATTTGTCTGTTGATTTTGAAATTCAATTTTTCTCAATTCAATCAAGGCAAAATCAAATTGAGAATTTCTTGTTGTATTTTTCAACACCTTCTATGTTGGAATCTGAGAAGGACATTGTTGATGATCCCATGGAGCCTACGAATTCCTTGGATCCTCTTTCCAAGAAGAGACCACTATGGCTTCATGATAATTTACAAGATGTTGAGAGATATGCTCCTACAAAAAGGACCTTTAGAGAGAGTAATAAGCCATGCTGATATCAAGGATATGTTGCATCTATCTACACTATGATCCATGTTGAACCTTCTAATTTTGAAGAAGCTATGAAATAATAGGTTTGGAAGGATTCCATAGCTGACAAATATCAATTGATTATGAATAATGATGTATGGGATGTTGTGTCAAGACCTAAGGGAAAGTTTTTTGTAACTTCAAAATGCTATATAAGATCAAATATGGAGCTAATGGACGTATTGATAAGTACAAATCAGGATTAGAAGCCCAAGGTTTCTTCTAGAATGAGGGAGAAGAAAAGTATTATATATTTTCTCCCATTTCTTGTTGTACTACTATTAGATGATCGTTTCCCTTGTCGCTAGCCAAGGATGGACAGTTCACTAAATGGACATAAAGACAACATTTCTTCATGGCATACCACAGGAAGAAGGATATGTTGAGAAACCCCAGGGATTTGAACTAAAGGAAAAGAAGGATCATGTTTTCAAGTTGTAGAAAGAATTATATGGTTTCAAGCAAGCTCCCCGAGCCTAGTATGCTTGTATTGACAATTACCTAGTGAAGCTTAAATTCATAAGAAGTAGTGTTGACCCCAACCTATAATTCAAGGCAGTCCAATGTGTACCTTTGATTTTGGTTTTATATGTTGATGATATATTCTTGATAGGTAGTGAGCCTTTGATGATCAATTATAATAGGGAGCTATCATTTGAATTCAAAATGAAGGATCTTGTTATGATGCATTACTTCCCGCTACTAGAAATTTGGCAGAGACCCAGAGGGATTTTCCTTTATCAAGGAAATTATGTTGTAAATCTATTAGAAAGATTTGGAATGATTGAATTCAAGTCCCCAACCACACCAATGGAGATGAAATTCAAAAATTTATGTGTCGATTTTGCTTGACCCAACTTGGCTAACCCTTCTAAATATTGTCAATTGATTGGAGCATTGGTGTTTCTTGTGAACACCCATCCAGACATATGTTTTGCAGTGAAAACCTTGAGTCAATTCATGACCGAGTCACTTTATGAACATTGGGTTGTTGCCAACCACATTCTGAGATATTTGCATAGGACAATCAATCTTGGTTTGAGATATAATACCAAAGATGTACGAATACATGGTGTTACATAGCAATTTGTCACCGTTTGTCACCGTCCCTGTTATCCCTCACCCGCATACTGGAGGACCCATTCCGGGACCTGTGAGAAGTGACATGACCTGAAACCACTTGCATCATATTCCTCTAAGCATGAGCTTCATTTGCCCTGAAGACATCTCCTGCAAAATCCTCATGAAAACAACTCTTTTTGCATTAGCGCGGGTTCACAGTTCACTGCCCGCGCCAATGAGGGAAATCCTCTATAAAGGGCATGCCATTGGTGCTCTGTCCCAGAGTCGCACTCGTGCCAACTGAATTGAGTAAAGTTTTCAACGACCAAACTCCCAAAGGTTCTCTTCAACCCATTCACCAACTGAATCTATGTTGGGCTAGGATGGTTTGGCTTCGAATATCCATAGAAGGGAAAGTGGTTTGCCACCTTTCATGGAAGTTTCCAAGTGATAAGGCCAATCCCATGAATAATGTGGTTGATCCTATTTCTTTCCCTCTCTATCTATAAAAGCTTGCCTTTATGCCTTGAGCAAGCTAGTTACAATAGTTACAGTCATAATACTCATAGTTCCAGGAGTTCAAGAGTTTGAAGTTGCAAGAGCCTTCTTTGCACCCATAAGGCCAAATCTAAGTAAGGAGATTCTTGTCACCCAAAGAGAGAGAGGCTTGTTCCTCATCCCAACAAGCTTTGCAAGACTTGTGTAGCTGATTACCCAGCCAAAGGAGGATTTGACGTCAGAACAATGGTTGTATTCTTCTTTGTTATTCATTAATAATAGATGACTATCATTATGGTTCCACTCGCATTGTCTTATGTTCGATGTTGAGTTATATATTTTCTGACTGGTATATAATTGCATCTACTGGATTTTACACTTGTCTTCGTGTTTTTCTTTGCGTGTGCAGGTATCCTATCATGGGGATCGTGTGGATCATGATCGGCCAAGGCAAAGGAACGAAGGCAACATCTCTTCGACAAACACTAGTGTTGCAATCCAAGTAGGTTCTCACCATCTACTTTGTATTTGCAGTTAGGAACTTGCGTGATAGCATTGTGTGATTGTTGCTAGACCCGGTCTGGGCTAGTAGGGATCGTCTCTACCCGCAGAGAGGATTTACCTCCACAACAATTTGGCGACTCCGCTGGGGAGATCTTGTTGTTTGATTTGTAAACTTTAGACGGAGCCTGAAGCACGGCCAGGTAGCCTTCGAAACGCTATTGCTTTGCATTAGCGAAGTATATCAACGCCACTTCAGTCAATCTTCGGTTTGGTTTACGAACTAAACAACTTGGAGTTTGTCTTGTCTCTTTGGTTTTTCTTGTTTTGATTGCTTAGATAGCTTTCTGGGTCAAATTTCTTGTTGTTTCTTGCTTCCTGGTTTTCCTAGATACTGTTCTCAAGCCCTGGGTCACCTGCTTTTGTTTTGATTTAAGTTAACTTGATTAGCGCGCTTTTTAGCCTAACAGTTGCGCTATTGGCGCAAGTTGCTCAAAGACAACCCGCGCCAATCCTATAAAGGCGCGAGTTGCAGCCTGACAGTCGCGCCAGGCCTGTCAACTTTTCAAGTTCGCTTGTCCTTAAGCCCTCTGAGCTTGGATTTGTGTCTAGCTGTCTCTTTTTCAATTACTGGAGTGTGTTTGATCCTGATTTGACTGGTTTTAGACCTTCATCATTCGGGTGTTTGCTTTTTTCTATCGGTTTCACATCTTAGCCCTAGGGCATCTAGTTGCTTTCTGCGTCGAGCCTCCCGGAGGTGTTTTGTGTTCTTTGATCATCCGGTCAACATTGTGGTTATTCCTTTGCATTCGCTCAGTAGTTGTCAAAGTTTTTTCCTTGTTATTCAAGTGATTTGTTTCTTTATCGCTTGGGTTTCACTTGGCTTCGTTTGAGCTTGGATCACATAGCTCATAAGAGGTCTTTGTATTTTCTTTTTGGTTTGAAGGACTGTTTTGGTGTTTTTGGGATCCGTTTGTGTTCTCATTGAGTGAAATTGGTCTTTTGCTCGGTGTTACTATCTCTCAAAATTCATTTTGTGCACTTTGCCATTGAAAAAGAAAGCGAATAATCTTTGTTGCGTTACATTAGTTAATTGAAATTAGAAGCTTTTCATTGATTAAGTGATTTAAAACAAAAGAAAAGTTTCGTTTATTTGTCATTAGCTGCATCAAAGTGATTCGTGCTTGTTTGTGGTCATTTTGTTTGAAAAATCCTTAACTCTCTTGTAGTTAGCATTCATCGAACGAAATGATATTCTTTGGCATATAGTTTGCATTTAGGAAATTGTGAGAGATTACATACGGTAGGACCTGAAACTGAAACTTAATCAAAGATCAACCATAAAATGAACTAAATGAACTTAAAAACGCATTGGAACATAACGCTCACTGAGTAGAGGTCTAGGCTAGAGACGTGCTCCGGCGTTGTTAAACCTAGTCACAGTTGTTTCACACTATGGTTCGGTGATTCCTCCTTTTGTGACTCGATAGTGGTCTAGCACGGACTTGAGCTCCCACGTACTGTCCGTATATAGGGGAGACCCCACTAGGTTATCATCCTTTATCCACAGGAAGCCGTGTCTTCCGCCTTACAAGCTGTAATGCACCGAACACAACATTCGGGAAGATTGACTGTCGTACGGGAAGTCCTTGGTTTTCATATGACTGCCAAGGTGTATATGCAGTTTTACGGATTTGTTTGGTAAACCCTTTGCCTAGTCTCTCCAGAGTAGTCACTTTTGATCCTTTTCTGACTCCCTAAATGAAAAAGCTCACTTGAGCAGTTTGTCACTTCGTGCTCACAAAACATTCGAAGGCGACTAGAGTCACCTTTTTGTCCTTTTCTCGACTCTTAAAACATGAAAAGGTCAAGTTGTGTCTTTGCATCTTAAAATTCATTTGGCCACGATAAACATTACCTAGTTAGATCTTTTGTGCGTTAGTTTGAGTAGGGTCTTTTATCGTTAGACTCCCTTAGGTTTGTTTGAAGTTTGTCATCCTAGTTGAACCGTCGACTCCCATTCCAAGTGATCAAAGCTCTCCATCTTCCGCTACTCTTGAGGTACCGGTTGTGAGTGATACTCTTCCTGTTATCCTGAGTATCCAACCGATCAACTCTCGCGCTCTAGAAGACAAAGGTTACGAAGTTCATTGGAACCCCATCTGGGAGCCTGACGAGGACGATATTCCTGTTACCCCCCCTGGTGTTTCGTCTCCAATGTCTACCTCCCACATGGATGAGACATCTCCCAGCATGAGTGAGACACCTGTGGTGTCGAATATCGACACTCCCATCCCAGCTACTTCTCCACTCCCCCCACGCTATCAGTCGTTGAGGGATAGGGTAGCTGCCAGGACTCCTGCTTCGACCATGTGGGATCCTCATATCACTCCCACCACAGGACCTTTTGTTTCACAACCCCATACTACACCTGTTACTTCAGTTCCGACGAATCCAACTGTTTGTGTAGCACATTCAACTCCAGTCGTTAGTGCCATAACAACGTCCTCATCTTTGAACACTGGTGCTAGTCCCCCTCACGGTCAAGTGAGTAGTGGCCAGCCGGAACTCTCGCCTAGAGTTGTCCACCCTGCACAAAGTGCTCCACCCTCTTCTGGTCCCGTTCCAGGAGGAGGGCCGTATGATGCGTCTGGACAAGCTGTTCAGGACCCGAATGCGCAGGGTCCATTATTTTACTATGATCCTACCGGCCAATACCTTCAACTATCTCAACCCTTGCCTACTCAACCCATGGTTTAGGTTTCGATACCGTTATCCATTACTTGGGACCCTGGTACTCACTCTTTCCATGGGGGCCAAGCAATGCATGGACAGCTTCAGGGACCACCTAACCAAGGCTAGCCATCTTATCTGCAAACCCCCCAGGGGAAGCAATATTATGGCCAGTCTTACCGAGGACAATCTGGGGGCCTACAAGGACAACCCTATCAGGGACAACCTTTGGCCGTTGGCGGTCCGTCCTTTACCTATCTGACTCAACCTTCGGGTTATCCGGGGCAACCCGGTACCCAGCAAGGTTACTCGTCTAGACAACCAGGACAACCTTATATTCAGCAAGGCCAACCTGGTATTCAGCAGGGTTATCCCTCTGGACAAACCGGACAAACTTACATTCCACAAGGTCAACCGGCAGTCCAATAGGGGTATCCTTCTGGGCAAGGGAGGCAGCCTTATATATAGCAGGGCCAATCCACTGCCTAGCCTGGTCATCCATCTGGGCAAACGGGCCAGCTCTCTACACAGCAAGGCCAACCCGCTGCCCAGCTTAGTCATCCTTCTAGACAGGCTGGCCAACCTCAAGGTCAACCGGCCGTCCAGTCCGCTCAACCATCTGTCCCGCAAGGACAATCCTTGGTTGTTCAAGGACAATCTGGTACCCAGCAGACATATCCCCCTGGGAAACCAGGCCCATCCCAAACCCAACCAGGCCAACCTTCCGGCCAGATGGTTCAAGCCCAGTCTGTTCAAGGACATTCTTCTAGGATCCAGACTCAACTTGGTTATCAAATGCAAGGTGGGCCATGACCCCAACCTTGGTACCAAGCGTAGCCTTCTTATCAGGCTCATTATGGAGCTCAGCAAATGTATGGCTACCAGTGACCCCAGGGGCAAACTCAATTTACCCCTTACCAAAATTATCAACAAATGCAGGTTACTCCTTATCAAAATTATCAGCAACAGTACGTTCCACTTGCAGGTCAAGTTGCTAATCCATGGGGTGCTGGGGGGCAGACCCAGGGTCAACTGTCTGCATATGGAAAGAACCCCTATGGGAAAAATCCCTATGGGCAAAGCCCCTTCGGGCCAGGCCCATCCGGACAAAGTCCATGGGGGCAACCACCACCTGGTTGGAACCCTGGTACTACCTCTCTCCCACAGCCACAAATTTCCTTTAACCCTCAGTTGCCTTTCTTAGCGACGTTGGAACTTCCGGATGTGTCCAAGTTGACGAATGATCCCATTCTTCATAATCCATATTGGCCACCAATTCCGACTAAAATAACCGGTGATTGCCCAAAATTCGATGGCAAAGCTGGTGAAGAACCTCAAGCCCATGTCATGACCTATCACCTTTGGTGCTCATCGAACTCATGGCTTGATGACTCCATCCGGCTCCGCCTTTTTCAAAGAACTCTCACCGGCTCAGCCGCTAAGTGGTATATTGAGATGAATCGCGGAACATTTCAAGATTTCAACTCGCTGGCTATGGCATTCCTAACTCATTTTCAGTTACCCATTCGGTATGAGACAGGGACACATCTCCTTACGTCTCTCAAACAGGACATGGCTACGCATATATCCGATCATATACATGAATGGAGATGGCGTCATCGTTTGATCAAATTTTGGATTCCTGATCAACTCCTGACCGATTGGTTCACGACTTCCTTTGTCCCTGCGATTGCGCGAGACATCGCCATGGGAGCTTGTGTAACTGAAGAGCAAGCTATCACGCGTGCTCAGTACCTTGATTTAGTATACTCTCAGTCAGGTACTTTATATGATTATTTGCCAGACGCCCCGAGGCCCGGACAATCCAAAGCTCCGCCAAAACCATCTGTTGACGGAGTTATTGGCTCTGTAAACTCGTCATCAAAGAAATCGGCCGCGAACCCTGGGAAGAAAAAACAGAATGCTTCTAATGGAAATACTTCTCAAGGCCAATCTAATTCTGGAAGTACCTCTGAGGTTAACGCCGTCCAGTCCACCGCGGCGGATAAATCCTCAAAAGGAAAGAAGAAAGGGAAAGCTAAGAATAAGACCGAACAGCCCAAACAGGACTCCCCTAGAAATCCAACTGAGGAAGGAGCCAAACGAAAACCTAAGTATCCTTGTCTTATCTGTGATGAGGATCACTACACTAAAGACTACCCTAGGCAGTCCGAAGTTAGTCGGTTATTGAAAGGTGCTCCTAGGACTCCTGTTGTGCTTAAGGAACCTTTCCCTTCTCAGCAAACTCAAATGGTGGCAGGCCCATCTCAACCCTCTTCCTCATTTGGCTCTCAAGTATTTATGGCTGGGACAATTCCCATCCATGTCACTGCTCGAGCAAAAGAATATCCCTCTCCTGCCGGGAAAGAGCCGAAGGTCCCCTCCAGCGCTCCTCCGTCCAGTTCTGGTCCTCTCCATATCGAAAGACCCAGCACTGAGACGATCCCCTGACCCCCTCCGAAAGGTGTACTCCAGAAGTCTTCTTACAACCCTAATGCTCGTGCTCCCCAACACTATAGCATTGTTGAGGACTTAGCTCAAGCTCCATCTGCTATGTCCGCTCTAGAAGTCCTCCAAAGCTGCCCCTCCCAGAGGAAGTCCTTGCTGTCGGCCATCGGTGGCATAGACCCGGCTGATTCAAATTTGATTTCTTTCGATCTCGAGGGCTATACGCCGAAACTGCCCCACCAAATCTCTTTCCTTATATAGGTCATCATCAATGGCAAAACAATTCATCGTACAGTCATTGATGAAGGGGCCTCAACTTGCATCATGTTTGTTGCTTGCTGGAAGGCTATTGGTTCTCCTACGTTAAGCCAGTCTCCTACGACATTAGAAGCCTTTGATGGAAGAGAGTCTCATCCTTATGGTATCCTCCAATGCTTGCCCATCTCCCTGGAAGGAAAGACGGTAGAAGTGGAGGTAGAAGTCGTTGACGCTAATCTCACCTATAATCTCCTCCTCGGACGTAGCTGGACATATGCCATGCAAGCCATGGCTTCCTCCCTTTTCCATGTCATTCGTTTCCCTCATCAGGGAAAGATTGTCACAGTGGACCAGCTCTCCTTCTTCACCTCTTCTTCTGAAGGTAATGTGCCATTCGTGGAGCATGCCTCTAAATCATTCGAGAGTGTGGGAGCCGGACTCTTTAAAGATCCTGCTTTAATGGGTGTCTTTCCCCTTCCACCTCCGAATCTCGCCCCTATTAACATGATCTCTGTACACTCTGATCTGTGGGTCCTTCCTCCTGCTAATCAGGAAGAATCCTGGGGCGATATGATGGCGTTGAGTCCGGCCGAGCTCAACTACGTCGAAATCGTCACTGCATCGACTCCCCCTGCTGAACCTGCTCTTCCAGGTAGTGTTCCCGACTCATATGTTCATTTCCCTTGGCTTGGAGATGATGCTACTTCGGATCCATTAAAGGAAATATTTCCTTCCGATGAAGTCATCATAGAGACCATGTCTCTTGAAGAGATCCCTTGGTCAGATCATCACCACCGCTCTTCGTTTCTCCCTCCCCATCAGGAAATGATCGCATGTCTCGAACGGTTTGCTTCGTGTATCCCATCCTTGCCCCTTCAAACACCTATTCAGCTTTACCAAGTATCTTCTGAGGGAAATATAGGAAACATCACGCAAACCCAACCCATCGACATCTTTGTGAAATCAGGGATTGTTGAGTACATTTACATAGGAGTCACTTGCACTCCAGAGGAAGTTCAACTCTACACCGCTCTATTTCACGAATTTCGTGATGTCTTCGCTTCGTCCTATGACGAAATGCCCGGCATCGACCGTAGTATCGTGGTGCACGAGATACCTACATATCCAGGTGCTAAGCCTGTCCGTCAACGCCTACGCCCTGTGCACCCCCGAAAGGCCGCAGCCATCAAAGCAGAAGTCAAAATGCTTCTCAAGGCTGGTTTCATTTACCCCATTCCACTGACGGATTGGGTCTCTAATATAGTTCCTGTGAACAAAAAGAAGGGCACTATTCGAGTCTGTGTTGATTACCGTGATATCAATCGTGCGTGTCCTAAGGATAACTTCCCTACACCCTTCATCGATCAGCTTATTGATGAGTGTGCATGAAGCGAAATTTACTCGTTCATGGACGGTTTTTCTGGATATAACCAGATCAACATCGCGCCTGCTGATCAACATAAGACCGCTTTTATCTATCCTTGGGGCACTTTTGCCTATAAGAAGCTCCCTTTCGGTTTAAAAAATGCCGGTGCTACCTTCCAACGTGCGATGTCCTATGCCTTTCATGATATTCGACACATTGTGCAACCATATCTGGATGACCTTCCGGCTCATTCAGCCAAGCGTCAAGACCATCCCTCCCATCTTCGCGAAATTTTTCTCCACTGTCGACACTATCGTATTAGGCTCAATCCTCATAAATGTGTCTTCTGCGTGGAATCTGGCCGACTACTCGGGTTTATCGTCTCCCGAGAAGGCATCCGTCTGGATCCCCTCAAAGTCGAGGCCATCCTAAATCTTCCTCCCCCTGCTTCTTTGCAGCAGTTGCAGAGCTTGCAGGGCAAAGCAAATTTCCTTAGACGTTTCATCCTGAATTATGCCGAAGTGGCTCAAGGTTTCACACAGTTGTTGAAGCAAGACACACCCTTCCATTGGCATACTATCGCTCAGGAGTCTTTCGAGCGACTCAAGGGTCTCCTTGTCTCTACTCCATTATTGCATCCTCCGAACTACCACCGTGATTACACTCTATATCTGGCCACTGCCGATACCACTATCGGCATGGTTCTAGTGCAAGATGACAATGATGGCAATGAGCACGTTATTTATTACCTCAGCCGCAACCTCCTGGATACGGAAACTCGCTACGCTTACGTTGAGAAGTTGGCATTGGCCGCTATGTGCGCCGTCCAATGTTTCCGGCACTATATCCTGTTGCGCTCCACGATCGTGATTTCTGACTGCAACTCGATGACGTACATATTGTCACGTCAGTCGTTAGGGGGCAAATACTCTAAATGGATCGTAATCCTCCAAGAGTTTGACTTGGAATTCACTGTTTCCAAGTCTAAGAAGCATCTGGTCTTCGCTGAATTGCTCTGTTCTTTGCCATCTCCTTCTGCACCTTCTCTTTCAGAAGATCATATCCCGGATGAAACTCTTTTTCTAATCAGCACCCTCGATCCTTGGTACGGGGATATTATTGTGTATTTACAAACCTCCTCGTTCTGCCCCGCTTTATCCAAGGATGCTCGGTGGCGGATCCACCATCAATCTCAACCCTATCGGATCATAGGAGACACCCTGTACCGCCTCGGCGTTGACTCTGTTCTCCGACGATGTCTTACCCTCGAGGAAGCTGAGAGAGTCTTGAATGACTGCAACTCTAGCGCCTGTGGTGGTCACATGTCCGGATATGCCACAGCTCAAAAAATCCTTCGTGCTGGTTATATCTGGCCCTCCATTTTTAAAGATTGCATTCTTGTTGTCCGCTCGTGTCATGCATGCCAGATATACCAGCGGAAGATGCGTGCGCCACCGGCCCCGCTGCACCCTGTCGTGACCGTAGGCCCTTTTGCAAAATGGGGCATTGATTATACAACCTGTAAGCCTCGCTCGGCCGGGGGGCATGGGTTTATTAGCGTTGCCATCGATTACTTCACAAAATGGGCCGAGGTGATGCCCACATTAAATGTAGACGGTCATACAGTGGCGCAGTTTTTGTTCAATCATGTTATTATGCAGTTCGGAGTTCCACAAACCATCGTCACAGATCACGGAAAGCATTTCCGTAATCACATGATGACCGAGTTGACAACCCAACTAGGCTTACGGCACGATAGTTCAACCCCATACTATCCTCAGTCTAACGGTTAGGTTGAAGCTGTTAACAAGATTTTGGTAACAATGCTTCAACACACTGTTGACATGCATAAGTCTAATTGGCATCTGATGTTGTTTCCTGCCTTGTGGGCCTACCGAACCTCTGTGAAGGATGCCACCGTGTTCACTCCATTTCAGTTAGTTTATGGACTAGAGGCTACCCTTCCTATAGAATGTGAAATTCCTTCGTTGAAAGCAGCCGTCGAGTTGCTTCCCAACACCACTTCGGTGGAGGAATGGCTCCTTTATCTAGAGCGGTTAGACGAGACCCATTGTTTAGCCTCTCTAGCTATCGAAGCTCAAAAGAAGAGAGTCAAAACTCATTTTGACCATACCATTTGTCCTCGTTCCTTTGTTGCGGGATACCTTGTCCTGCTATACGACCAAGCCAATGATAAGCTGGGGGCAGGCAAACTCGAGCCCATGTGGCTAGGCCCTTACATTGTAAAGAGGGTGTTGCAAAAAGGGGCCTACGAACTAATTGACTACGAAGGTAATCCTCTTGATAAGCCCCGTAATGGGCTGTACTTGAAAAAGTACTATGCATAATTCATGCGCTTCGATTTGGATATGTGTGTGTGTGTGTGTGTGAGTTTTCATGTTTTCGGTTTGGTGTGAAAGCGTGATTGCCCCTTATTGTGTCTTTTTGCTTCTTGTGCAGATGTTGAGTGCACCTTACATTGGTTTCGCTGATGGTGCCTGCCGCAGTACTCGTAATTTGTCCTCTGCGGCGTGGGTGATCTACGATCCTCACTGTGAGTTGATAGACCTTCAAGGTGTCTGTTTAGGTTGTACTACAAACAATGTCGCTGAATATAGCGCTGTTATTGAATTATTAGCCGATGCAATTAATCTCGGTATTCGTACATTGCTTGTTAACCTAGACTCTCAGCTTGTCGTCCACCAGCTCAATGGGCGATATTCCGTCAAAGACCGTCACATTTTAAGGTTGTACTTACGTGTTAAATTGTTAGAAAGAAATTTTGATTTTATCACATATCAACATATTCCACGACGATTAAACACGTTATATGATGCATTGGCCAACCATGTATTAGATAGACATTTGCGTAATTTATAATCAAAACATCACACAAGCAAGCACATAAAAGCACAATAATAAACCATAGGCATATATATATATATGTGTGTGTGTGTGTGTGTGTGTGTCATAATGTTTGCACCATGTGCGTTACAAAACCCAAAAAATAATACGTATATCCTCAGACAACATGTCCCTCAAAAAATATGCATGAAAGAAACCTAGGAGTCTACTCATGGTGGTGCTCATGGTAGCACGTCACCGCGCACACCAAGCGTCTCAACAGATGATGGATGTGGGACGGCACCCCCACCGTGTGCCTCTGATATGCGAACAGCACATCCGCCAATCTAGCATAGCCTGGAATCCCTTGGGTAAGTCCCTCGAGATTCTGCACCAGCTCTTCCCCCACGGCGCCTCTTGCCTGAGGGTCAGCTGCAGGTTGGTCCCTCCTCGCTATAGGAGACAAACCAGCTGGACGCTCTGGGCCCACATCTGCATATATATATCACTGTCATCAGAACATGCATGTATTGACAAAAAAAAACATAAAAAATACATAAAAAACATCAAAAAGAGAAGATCATACCTAGCTCCTCTTCCCATTCCTCCCCCTCTGGCAGTGGGAGGTCTGGGTCCCCCATGAAGTTGGTTCCCGCATATGGCCAGTCTTCCGCCACGATCAACTGGCGGCGAAGCCATATGAAGAACTCGGGCCGCGAGGACATTTGCTGGCCCCCTCCTCCTCTAGGCATCAATGCTGCCCGGCAAGCCATCCTAGGCTCTCGTGGTAATGGGTCTGCTACTACAGCTCCCTGGTACTGGAATAAAGGTAATCGTTCCAAGAAGAATGATACCACAATCGAACCATATCCGAACGGTTTCACCCCCCCGCGCTTACACTTTGTAAGCTGCCTCTTGATATTTGTAGTCACTGTTGTAGCCGAGTCAAAAATGGTGGGGCTAAGACATTCTGTCGCCAGTAACAGATGGTTCTTGCTGGCCTCATGGGGCGCCTGTGCCCCAGCTGCATGTGTGATGGTGAACAGTATCACCTTAAGAACCAAATCATGGATGGTGGCGATATCCACCTTGGCGCTATTATTCCCAAATTGTGCCTCTGGGTACACACGAGCCTTTACTTCACCTATTTTCTCTGCGGAAGGCCTGCTTCCGGTCAAAATGGGGATTGCCCCTCTCCGTGACAGCCCAGTAATGAAGTACACATCAGATACATCCAGCTCTAAGGTCTGATCCCGTAGTCGAAATACTTGGTCATCGACGTCCCAAGCATCCACTATGAACTGTAATAGCTCTGGTTGAGCTCGCAAATACGAGGTGAGAAAGAATTTCTTGAGACCACAGTCTCTCAAGGCATTCATGCATCCCTCATCTGCGATGGCTAAGGCATCTATGGCATCGTGCTCTCGTTCTTTCCATTCCACCGGCATTTTTGCGTGTTTCCTGCACCCACAAGGATGAATAAATCATTAATGAAACCCTGGTAAGAATATACACCGGACAAATTTCAAAATTGATGGGAAAATTTAAGTAAAAACCTAGGTCACGCAGTTGGCGCGACTGTTTCTAAAACAGTCGTGCCAATGGCGCGGCACCTTTGGGTAAATCACCCCATTGGCGCGGACCTGTGCCGGATACCCCTGCCAATGGGGCGCAACCCTAAATTTTGAAATCCCCTTTGCAGAGGCTCAAATCAGGAACAAAATGCATAAAAGCAGGAATGAAAATGAAGCTTAAGAGAGCGCCTCTTACCTGGAACTGGCGGAATCTCAAATGGTTGCCCTGATTGGTGGTAATCGCTGCTCGAAGTTTGCACTCCAAATGGACCACTACCACTATGCACAAGGTAAAAAGGTAAAAGTAATTTTGTTTTTACATTTTCACCACATTTATAGACTTTTTGACTTGTAATAGGGTTTAAAAAGTTGATTTTTGAATATTTTAATGTACTTTTGGTCGAAAACAGGTTTTACGCTTGTTTCTGGTGCTATGACAGGTCCTTTTTGCAACTTCGATGGTGAAGTGAGTTGTGTTTTATGCTTTTTCGGACTCGGTAAATACACGAAAAAGTCATGATGGAGTTATCTTTCAGCTCTTTTCTAACTCGTTAAAAGTGAAAAGATTGCCGAGTTGCCCCTCTTGACTCGTTAAAAGTAAATAAGAGGCGGTCGTCTTTAAACCCTTTTCCGACCGTGTAAAAATGAAAATATCATCGGACCCTTGTCGTTTCTGGTTCGTAAATGGTTACGAAACGACGTGATGTTGATCGCTTTTCTACCTTTTCGGATCGATGTCATTATAATTGAAAAGTACTCCTCGATCATAACGGTCGGGCGGTTCTTTCGAGCATTGTTTTATACTTTTTCAGGCTCGAGAGACACAACTTTACGAAAAAGGACCCCCCTGGAGTTTTTCTTTTTGCTGTCTTTTCAGACTCTCTAAATAGGAAAAGACGCCGAGTTTTTCCTTTGTCAGGCTCGTTAAAACTTAATGACATCGGATTCCGTCGTAATGACGCTCACAAGCATATGCTATCCCCGTCAAGCTTGATAAAAATAACTGGGGTACTCGCCAGAAATGGTGGGGAAATTGGATCCATGATTATCGTCGTGTCGACAGTATGTCGCTCTTGAACATGGCACTCGTCTGCATTCATGTCGGGGTGGGGACATCTCATCTTGTTTTACACTAGCCTCCATGGGTTTGGGTTATCCTATTCGACCTCTCATCTGCTCATTGTTTTGTCACCATGACCTCTGCTCATTTGATGTCAAATACTGCCAAATCCACTGTCGTGCCGCCGATATGTTCAAGAGAAGTTGACCTCTGCATTAATACCACCTCCTCTGATACCTCACATAATTTTTCATCACCACAACATCTCTCCTCTGTCTCGTGTCAATGATGTGGGAGACATTATGGCCCACCTTTGATCAAGATCACTTCCTGTCGACTTCAGCTTATTATCCAAGAAGCTGATCTAGAGACTCCCTTTGGTGCCTTGGAGCTTGCATGCCTCAATGGCAGGTTCTTCGTGTTCGACCAGAGGTTTTCATCATTGGCCTCCGATCGAATGATTCTATGGGTGTTCGACGCCAGCTCATTGATTCACACGCCGTAGATTGTACCTATAGTACCTTGAGGGCCATTGTCATTATTGATGGTACCTCTTGCGTCTGTTAACAGTTTTCATTATTGGCTGGTAATCAGACGATGTTCATGTATGTTCGACTTCAACTCATACATTCGCATGCTTGAACTTGTACTCTGTACGGATCGAGATGGGACGCAAGACCCTGGATTTTGTCTATTGAGATCCAGGTTGCGATTTGTGGATTATTATGATTACATGACTCATTTACTGGATGGCTGCAACCATGCTTAAGTCCATTTATCGATCCTCTCTGGATGGCTGCATCCATACCTTGGATCTAGATTATTATGTACTCTGTTACGGATGGCTACGCCCATACCACACATATATCATGTACTTGAGATATCAGTTGTACTTCTTTACGCAGGTTCTCCGGCGGCCGTGTTTTCAGTCACGCATGTTCTTGTAAAGCATTTCACCCCTCTCTCTCTCGGGCCTCATGCTTTAGGGGGCATCTGTTACACAGCAATTTGTCACCATTTGTCACCGTCCCTGTTATCCCTCACCCACATACTGGAGGACCCATTCCGGGACCTGTGAGAAGTGACATGAGCTTCATTTGCCCTGAAGACATCTCCTGCAAAATCCTCATGAAAGCAGCTCTTTTTGCATTAGCACGGGTTCACAGTTCACTGCCCGCGCCAATGAGGGAAATCCTCTATAAAGGGCGCGCCATTGGCGCTCTGTCCCAGAGTCGCACTCGCGCCAACCGAATTGAGTAAAGTTTTCAACGACCAAACTCCCGAAGGTTCTCTTCAACCCATTCACCAACTGATTCTATGTTGGGCTAGGATAGTTTGGCTTCGAATCTCCATAGAAGGGAAAGTGGTTTGCCACCTTTCATGGAAGTTTCCAAGTGATAAAGCCAATCCCATGAATAATGTGGTTGATCCTATCTCTTTCCCTCTCTATCTATAAAAGCTTGCCTCTGTGCCTTGAGCAAGCTAGTTACAATAGTTACAGTCATAATACTCATAGTTCCAGGAGTTCAAGAGTTTGAAGTTGCAAGAGCCTTCTTTGCACCCATAAGGCCAAATCTAAGTAAGGAGATTCTTGTCACCCAAAGAGAGAGAGGCTTGTTCCTCATCCCAACAAGGTTTGCAAGACTTGTGTAGCTGATTACCCAGCCAAAGGAGGATTTGACATCAGAACAATGGTTGTATTCTTCTTTGTTATTCATTAATAATAGATGACTATCATTATGGTTCCACTCGCATTGTCTTATGTTCGATGTTGAGTTATATCTTTTCTGACTGGTATATAATTGCATCTACTGGATTTTATGCTTGTCTTCGTGTTGTTCTTTGTGTGTGCAGGTATCCTATCATGGGGATTGTGCGGATCATGACCCTCCAAGGCAAAGGAACGAAGGCGACATCTCTTTGACGAACACTAGCGTTGGAATCCAAGTAGGTTCTCACCATCTACTTTGTATTTGCAGTTAGGAACTTGCATGATAGCATTGTGTGATTGTTGCTAGACCCGGTCTGGGCTAGTAGGGATCGTCTCTGTCCGCAGAGAGGATTTACCTCCACAACACATGGATACACCAATGTTGACTTGGATGGAAAAATTATTGACAGGAAGAGCACATCTAGTTGCTGCTTTAGTTTGGGATTTTCCATGATATATTGGATGAGCAGGAAACAAAAGTCTGTAGATTTGAGTATGACAGAGGCAGAGTATATTGTTGCTAGCATGGTTAGCTATGAGGTAGTGTGGTTGAGGAAGCTCATTGGAGAGTTGTTTGAGTAGGTATGGAAATGGTATATTGTGAAAACAAGAGTGGGATTCAATTGGTAGAGAATCCCATGTTTCATGACAAGTCCAAGCACATTGAGATCATATATAATTACATATGTGACATGGTGTAGAGAGGAGTTGTGAGAGTCCATCGTATTTCGACTAATGAGCGAATGGAAGATGTACTTACCAAAGTTTTTTCAAAAGTGAAGTTGTTGGTCTTCAAAGAGAAGCTTGGACTAATGGATGTGACCCTTTTAAGTAAGGATCTCAGTTGACTGAGGACACTAAACAATGCTCTTGCCCCTTGTCTAAGCTACCAAGGTGAGGAATTGAGCCGAAGAGCTCTAGTGGTTAAGGGAACTCATGGACAATAGGTGTGTCTAATCCTTACCTCATGGTAAGTGTGTATCTCCCCTATTGTCATCTTAGGGCATGTCTGATCCTTACCTCACGGTAAGTGTGTATCTCCCCTTACCAATTATACCGAACATGAATCCTACCAACAAGATGAGCTTGTTGGGATTGTTCCTCCCCATCTAGCAAATGGGTTGAGAAGATGACTTGGGCATGTCTAATCCTTACCTGGCAAGGTAAGTATGTATCTCCACCAAGTACCTTGGGTTCTATCTTATCCTTACCTTGTGGGGTAAGTGTATATCTCCTCCTAAGGACACTTAACTCTTTAGGGTCATGATGGGAAGATCAATAGACAATAGGATAGTTGTGATCCTTACCTTTCATGGTAAGTCGTATCTTTCCTATTGTACTATTTTAGAGGGTTGAGTTGGGCTCCCCTATGATCTAGGTTGAATTGGAACTCCCCTATGATGATTATTAGTTAGAGAGTGGTAGCTTGATCTCCCCTCCGATGTTAAATTTTTCTTCTTTTAGATTTCAGAGTGTTCAACGGATGAGTAAATATGAGCAAGATGACATTTGATTTGATATTTGAGATGGGACACATGTTGTAGTCGATAATTTCTCCCTAGCTGAGAGGGAGTGTTAATTTGGAATCTCAAGGACAAATTCTCTCCTTTCGACAACCTTCCTCATTAAAAAATACCCCTCCTAGCGATTAAGAAGAAATGTATTTTTAATATGGAAAACCAAATGTGCACAAAATTATAGGTTGGATTTAAATAGAAATTGGACACCTATGGAAGCATGTAAATACAAGTCAAGTGAACCTCATTTGGATATCATCAACAAGCATCTTCTTATCTGTCTTCTTTTGATTGGCTCGCATAGGTCTGAGATTAGTTCACGAAATTGGTTTATTCAAGTCTGAAATTGCAGGGTATGAGATCAAATGTGTGAAAATAAGAAATTGAGTTGGAGCCACAATGTTGGAACAAGGATTCTCTGATGTAGCTACTTAATTGATAGGGTGCTCCCTGCGGCTAGAGATTTATAGCCGCACGCATGGTCACTACCTCCCTACTGCTATGACCTAAGATATTTTGACAGTCGACCACAGGCTTGGGAACTTTAATTGTGATCATTCTTATTTATTGGGCCCATCTCTTGATATTGTTTGGCTAGTTTTGATTGATAGTCTTGCAGTTGGTGAATTGGAACATTGTACTATCTCTTTGCTGAAAATTTTATGACAATCTAATAAGAAGAAGAATTTGAAACGGTTTTCCCCCTTGTGGGGTTTTTCTTGGTTTTTGACCAAATCCTTGTGTCTCTTGTTATTTCTCTTCATTGTCTACTATATATTGAATTTACTGTTCTATCTACAATTTCCATTAATCATCGAAAGATTAAATTGTTTTGAAATATTGCTAATTAAAGAAAAGAACTAGGCTAAATTAATTATAAAAACATATAACAATGGAAAATTAACACTTGTCCCTTGTGACCATGACCTCTTATGGAATGACAACTAATTTTCCTTCCTAGTCCAATGGTGGTAGCTCTATTATGACCTCGATTTTTTGTCCAGGTGCATTTTTGAGGCACGACATTTGGAAAACATTTTCGATCTTGCTGTCAAAATTATAACTCATAAGAAACCTCCCAGATCTTCCAAATCACCTTATAGGGTGCACCGAATCATGGATTCAATTTCCTGAAACAACTCTTCTTCAAGGACTATTTCTTATATGGACAAATTCTCATGAAAATAAGAACCCCCTCCTCGAAACTGTGCTTCAACCTAAAGAGGTCCACGTAAATATTTTGTTGATTTTGGGCTACATGTAGATTTTCTTTGGGGAGTCTAAGAATATATTGGCTCTCTTGCAACTAATCCTTGGCCATATGTTCCCTATTGTCTCATAGATCCATATCTAAGAATGTAGAAGCATAGTATCCATACAATTCCTTGAATGGTGTCATCCTGTAGACCTGTGGTTGGTGGGGTTATAATAATACTCCCCCAAGTGCAGCCACCTGATCCAAGTCTTTTGTTGCCCTGCCACATAATTCCTTAATTATACTTCCACCCATTTGTTAACAATTTCTCTCTGGCCATTTGTTTTTGGGTGATAGTTACTGCTTGGGGTTAATTTTGTGCCAATAAATTCAAAGAGCTCATGCCAAAATGCATTGAGAAATCTATTATCTTGATCACTGACAATGTGCTTGAGAACCCCATACAATTTTGAAAACCTTCCGAAAGAATACCTTTGTCACTTGTGCTGCTAAATAATTAGAAGATATGGCCATGAAATGGGAAAATTTTGCTAATATATCCACCACCATAAAGATGCAATCCTTCCCTCGCACCTTCAGAAGCCTTGGATATTCATAGAGATGCTTTCCCATTTTTGATCTGGGATTGGTATACATTGTATAAGGCCTACTGGATGGGTCTTCTCCATTGCATTCTATTGATGGATGGTGCACTTGGTTACATGCCTCCAAATATCCCCTTTCAGGCCCTTCCACACAAGTCTCTCTCATGCCCACTTGTACATGTTGAAGAACCCCTGGTTTCTAGCAAGGGGTGAGTCATGCATGATCCTCATGGTCCTCTCCTTGAGAAATGATTTAGGGACCAAAAATATTCTTCCCTTCTAAAAAATAATGTCATTGAAAACCCCGTATCTATCCTTCTAAATTATTCCATCCATTAGCTCACATGAAAACCTTTTTCTTAAGTATTCAACTAGTAGAAGTGCCCTCCAATCACTATTGATCTTAATGAGAGAGTAGGCTACTCACATCTTAGCGAGAGCATCAACCAGTACATTCTTCTTCCCTTTACATACTTTATGTCGAAATCATAGGCTTGAATTCTGCTGACCCACTTTTTCTACCTCTCATCAGAATGCTTTTTCCCTAGAAAGTATCTCAAGCTATTGTGGTTTGTCTTGACTGTCGAATTTCCTCTGACCATGTATTTCCTAAAATTTGCAAGTGCATGCATTGTGGTCAACATCTCCTTTTCATATATAGAATAAGCCTCTCTGGCTCCCCTAACTTCTATCTCTTGAAAGCGATTGGATTCTCATCCTACATGAATGCTACTCCTATGCCTTCCCTTGATGCACATTCTAGAAGAAAAGGTCATGAAAAATATAGAAGTGCATGAACGAGACAAGAGCTCATTACCACGGTGCACCTCTCAAAACCGCGTTGTGCCTCTTCTATCCATTTGAAAGGTCCTTCTTCATTAGATCTATTAATGGTGCCACCATTTGAGAATAACCCTTAAAAAATTACTAGTAAAAATTGCATATCCCCATGAATCCTCTCAATTCCATGAGGTTCTTGGGTGTCAATCATTTAATTACAGCTTAAATATTCCCCTGGTGGACTTTTACGCCTCCCACACTGATGATGTTACCAAGGTATAAAATCTTTGTCATTCCAAATTCACATTTGGACTCCTTAGCAAAGAGTGATTGCTCCTCAACTATGCTCAACACCTTGTCTAGGTGCCTCAAGTGATCCTCCCAAGTTTTGTTGTAAATAAGAAGATCATAAAATAAGACTAATAAAAACTTCTATAACTACCTACTAAATATATGATTCATACATGATTGGAAGGTGGTTAATGCATTCTCCAACCCAAATGGCATGACGAGAAACTCGTAATTTCCATAGTGGCATCTTAAAGTTATCTTTTGTATGTCCTACTCACAAACCTTGATATGATGATAACCCATCCTTAAATCGATATTGGATAAGTATGCAACTCCATGTATTTTGTCCAAAATCTCATTGATTCATGGTATTGGGTACTTGTTCTTAATTATCTTCTTGTTGAGTGCTTTGTAGTCTATGCACATCCTCATTATCCCATATTTCTTCTTTACTAGTACCACATATGATGCAAATGGACTAGTGTTAGGCCTATGTGCCCCATATCCAATAGCTCTTTGATGGTACTCTTAATATCCTCCTAAAATCTCTTGGGATGCTAATATGGTGTGGTGATGACCATCTTTGACCCTCCATCCAGTTCTACAGTGTGCTTGAAGCCCTTGTTTGGTGGTCTTCCAAGAATGATAACCTCACAAACCCTTTGGTGTTTATCCAACAAGGACTAGATATTTGTTGAAGAATGCCAATTTCCTTCTCATGTGCTTTGTTGTGTTACCATAAACTGTGCAGCCTAGGATATGTCTCCATGGTGAAATATACTTTTCATAACTTTGGTTGTAACCACTTTCGAAGCATCCATAGTGATTCCCCTAAGAAACACTCTTTTTCCTTTTGGTGTGACCCACTCCATCTCCATGGTATGATAGTCATTCCAGTTCCTCCCAATAGTGATGAGACACTACACTACTAATACCACATTAGTGTCATCTAATTCTACTACATAGAAATCATCTATCGAGGTGTAGTTTCCCATATTTAATTCCATATAACCCTTTCCTTAAAATTTCCATCCTTCGACCTCTTGCTACTTCTACGTCAAATGTTTCAAATTCCTATGAATCTAAGTGCCTTATTTTCACTAGGGCTGCATCGATGAAGTTACAGGTGGAACCCCTATCCATGAGGATTATCGCCCGTTTCCCATTTATGACTTCCTTTACTCTAAAGGTGTCATATCTAGGAACACATGAGAATCTGGATATAGTGGCTCCAGATAGTCTCCTATTTTGTGGAACCTCATAACTGTTACTGGTGTTATGCTCCTCTTCTTGAGCACCTGTTCTTCCTCCTCTTTAGACCACTTTGGTCTAGTTATGATAACATTGATCTGGATACGTTGGGACTCACACCCCTTTTTCTTCTAAGGTTCATAAAGGGACATCACACTTTCGCATCATATTACTCAAACCCTAGGCTATAAGTGCTCTTGGTAGATTCCCTTGGATGGCATGATTTTCCTTATTTCATTAGATTGAGTCTTGCTATTAGTCTGAGTGCCTTACTTGAGCCTAAAAAAGTTGTTACCTTTGAGCTATTTCTTTACAATATCTATTAGGTGACCAATACTAGGAATCCTCAGGCTTACAGTGAAACTCCACTAAAGAATAAGAGGTGGAGTGTGGAGGTGATATTGACTTGCACTACATTGTTGCATATTGGTCTAGCCCTTGTCTTGTGAGACCTCTCACAAAACCTGCTAGATTTTGAGGTAACATTGTTCTCTAGAATATTCAACAAAAAAAATATATTCTTAAGAAGAGCTAGAAGCTTGAAAATATTGTTTCTCTTGTGCATATAATCATAGACAATACATCATTCATAAATTTTGTTATACTACACAAATATGATGGGCTTGTGCAAGCACCAATAAGCCGAACCACACTCTTATGCTAAATTTTCCTCATAATAAACACTTCTTGGGTAAATTCATGTTGCAAATATGCATCTAAATGTTCATATTTAAGGACTTTAATAACATCATCTTGTTTTTGTTTAACATGTGCAACCTCTTCAAATTTGTCCTTTGTAATTTGACCACAATTTTCATCTTCTGCCTTTGAAACAACCAGAGTCGTCTCCCTTGTAACTACAATATGGAAAAATACTTTGTTGCTCAATGTTGCATCATTATTGGACATGGAATTTTGAACATTATTATTTCATGCACCCCACTTGTTTTTCACGGGTTGGCTTCTTCATGGCTAGGATTATGTTCGACAATTGTGTTGGTGATATTTCTTTCTTGATATTCAACTTCTACATTATCATCTTCATATATGCAATATTCTTTCCCCTTCACTCGTTTTTAGCCTTCATGATTTCCTGCATTGTAATAATTATTTTTCTTGGTATGAACTAATAATTGGATTGACAATGCTCCAACCTAATCTAGCATTTTTGTTAGGTTCTTGTTATAGTCTTCAAATTTTTGCAACAATTCTAACCAATGCTCCTATATGATAATTGTGTTCATATTTTTTCTCTAAAGACTAATTCTCGTTTCAATTAATTAGGATCACGTCTCAAATAAAAAACCCTTGAGGATGATAGGATGCATGAATTTGATACCACTATAATGTCCCCAACTAGAATATACTCACTCACTTGCAAAACAATCTGTAATTTTTTCAATTAAGCTTTTTTACAAATAGTTTGCGAGCAATTATTTTTTTTTAACATTTGGCATAAAAAATGGGAATCCTTACTCCATGAAATTTTAATAAATGAGATTCATCAAAATAAACACCAATTTTATCAGCTAATTTTTATTTAACCAAATTAAGAAATTATAAGAAAAAATTATTTCTAGAACCTAGAAATTGCTTCGGAAATCAATAAACTCAACCCGCACAAGGAAGAATGTGACCTCCTTAGCACTGATTCAACCCTCCAAGAAATAATTTAGCTTCCAAAGAAAGGGCTCATCTTCCCTTTAATTATTTTTTCCTCCACAATTAACTCAACCCCCAAGAAGGAAGAATTTTTCCTTCACACTCTATTCAACTGTTGCCATGAGATTTGATCTCCACAAGATGGAATCACCCCCTAAAATTAATTTAGCATCCTCAACTCATTGAACTCTTCCTTAAATAATTCAACCTCAAAAAATTTGCTTGACCACTGCCAGGAAGTCAACCTCTAGAATGAACTCAGTCTGCTCTAATTAATTTGACCTAAAAAATACGAGTTGTTGCAACTAGATGAATCACTGCTCCCTCCATATCCCACAATGTATGGCAATGCAATTCTTTGATTGATTCCTTTTTTAATGTGCTAGCATGGATATATAACACCACCAAAACCAATCTTAACCAACTAGGGTGGATTAGTCTTACCACCAAAATCGATTCTCATCACACCCTTTATTGAAAGCTCCATGAGCTCACCAAAATCAATTTAGAAGAATAACCAATGTATGCTCAAAAGCGAGCTCCAATTCTCTTTTCCTAATGCGTTCCTACTGATATTATTGATCTAAGTTGCAAATTTTTCAAATTTTATTTCAGATTTTTGTCAAACACTTTACAAGTAATTATTTATTCAAAAAGGTTGCATGCGATACATTACATAATAAAATTAATAAACCACTGCTAATTATTTTTAGCGTAACAAATTCACTTAGATAGATACCAAATGCTCTAGCCAAATTTTATTAAATTAAACCAAGATTTTACATACAAAATAAATTATTTTCTCGAACTTGGAAGTTGCTTTAGAAAATGGCATAGTAATGAGGAACAAAGGAAGATGTGTCCTCAAAGTAAGATGTGATCTCTAAACTTTTAAGAAGAATGAAATGTCCTCTAAATCAATTTGGCCCCTCAATAAATTGACCTGCCCAGTGAAATACACCCTCCTAGAAATTAACTCAGCCTCATCAAATAATTTAGCTTTCTTTAGATGTGTTTAGCTACTACAATGGAATTCAGACTCCCTAAATAAAATTAGCCTCCACAAGGAAAATTGTAACCCCAATTAATTTTGGGCTTGCTGATTTAATTAAATCTCCATTGAAATGCTTAGCTCCCACAAATAGATTTCAACCCTTACAAAATTTACTTTGTTGTTGCAAAGAATTTGGCCTTCTCCATTTAATTCAGCTTATCCTGATAATTTCGGCTTGCCACATGTAGAATCAGCCTGCACAAAATATTCAATTGCCCATATAGAATTTGGCCCGCCCAAAAAACCTTTGAAACGTTGCAATGGATAAATTTTCTCTATCTCCAAGATCCCATGATCTCTGGTAAATTCAGCTATCTTCTTCTCATTAAATCCGCATGAATAATATGAATGATTCTTCCCTTGGATTAGTTAGGGTGGATATGTCTCACAATTGAAACCAATATTAACCAGTTAGGCTGGATTAGTCTCACCACTGAAACTATATATCATGAGGGTTTCCCACCCTTTACTCAAATATCCAAGAGATCACCAAAAACAATTTAGGAAAATAACCAATGCATGCTCAAAAGTGAGTTCCAATTCTCTTTTTATAGCTTTCCTAATTATAATACCATGGGTCTATACCATGGATCAATAGAATACCATGGGTCCCTCCTTTATATTAAATATAAAGTGACTTTATAAAGTTCTCCTTATTTTTCCATATTCACCTAATAACACCTTTTTAATTTAATTATTCAATCCACCATTATAATGTTTCTTTTTTCTCCCAAGTGACATCAAATAATTAAATCACTCAATCCTATTTTTACCAACTATAGCCTATGGAAATAAAATAGGCTACTAAGTTGATTCCATGAAATAATCACTCAGAATGGGACATTACAACCTTGAAAGGTTTTTTTGGTTGGAAGGTATCTGACCATCCTTTGAGGATTGATTTGGACCAATGTTGAGACATATCTTGCCTTGGAAGCCTTCCAAATTAAGTTTAAGTCACCTCAAGTCAAATTTCTAGCTAGTTGTTGTGCCTTTGTCAATCATGTAGAGAAAATCATGGTGATTGTTAGAGTTTCCTTCATCATGTTATTTTGCACCTTCAAGCTAGGTGTGGGCATCTTGGACCATTAATCACTCCTTGGGTAGATTGACCCCTCTTTTTGAGACATTTTCTCATCAAATCGTTGTATATATGTCTTGACCACTTTATTTTTATGTTGTGATAATTTACTTGATTTTAGGAGTGAGTTAGATTTAGTTTTCTTAGGCTAGATCTACGGAATTAAATCAAATATTCTTATTTTATTGGAGAGAGAGAAGATTTCACTATATAAATATAGGAAAACTTCCTCATTTTTACTCATGTTTGGATTATGAGAACACTCCTCTCCTTGGAGCTTAATGAAAATATCTTTACTAGAGGAATTTTGGTGTTAAAGGCCTATCTATGTGGTGAATGTTTTTTACTTGGAATTTTTTTTCCCCTTGGTTATTCTTCTACTTTTTTAAAGGCATTATTTTGATTTTTCAAGACTATGGTATGGCTGCAAAAATCATTCCATTTGAAGGGAAACTTTGTCACTTCGAGGGACAATGCCTAGAGGCTCTTCTCACATGCTCTTCTTTATTGTTTTGTGGTAAGTTTTAACTCTCATTGCTAGGCCACACTCTCAAGTTCCTTAGTAAGGATTTTGATTCCATTTCATGCCATAGTTTATTTTATGGTTGAAGGATTTCTCCTTGGAGGGATCCTTTCTAGTAGTCATGAATTCATAATTCTCCTTGATTATCAAAGGACTTAATTTCTATTGGGTTCTAACCTCTTGCCCTAATTTGAAAACATTGAGTGATTGACTTCTAAGAGGTTTTTTTATTAAACTCATCTTGCCACTTGATTCCTCAGGACTCCATGCCTTAATAGAATATTGGCAATGGTCTTCATATCCTTTCATCACCCTTTTTCCTTTTCTTACAAAAAACCCTAAATTTTCCAAAAAATATGTTTCATTAAGGCTACAATTTACATTACCTTGTGCCTATTTGATTAAACCTTAGTGATCCTAATAAGGGATACCCCCCTTGAGTCGTAAGAGAGTCAACCTAAAGTGAGAGTAGATGTTGCTAAGGTCATAGTGGCTGACCTTCTTGAAGGTTCCTATCAAATTGTGTATTGTGGATTGGAGCTTTTATCAGGAATGTACAATTTGGGTGGTAGCAGTAGTCAAATCCAAGGGATTCCTAATTTGATGAAATATTCCATGTTTTTCACATTTTTGTTTCTATATGGTTCTTAATTGTGGTCCATAACATTTGTAGAATACCCAAGTGGTCTTATTTAAGTGTGTCCAAGTCTTCTTTGTTGATAAGGCACTTGAGTTGCATTGCTAGGTTTAAGTGGAATTCTCTAATGTACCCATCCAAGAGTGGCCCTTTTGGATCGTTTGGGCAAACCCGTTTTTTATTTTATGTCACAAGTCCCAAATGATGTCTTGGTTTAACCCAAGGCCCCATAAATGTATTGTTGTTAGGGCCAACTTTATTAAATTCCTAAAGGATCATGTGATTATCCAAATCTCCAATAGGAGCTTGTCTTAATTGGTTTAGCCCCTAAATATATATTCCCAACATCAAATTCATAATTATATGATTAAATACCATCCATTATCACTTCTCTAGCTCAAGCTTAAGCCAAAATCCCTATCCTTTCTTGCTTTGCAAAATTTTGAAGCTATTGTGAAGAAGGACGATAACCAGATTGTGGTGGGAAACAAACATGACTAACCCAACTGGGAACACCAGGCTCAAATACACAATACTTTGCCAACCCAAGGAAGCAGTGAAACCATAAAATTATAAATTTCTTTTTGTCCTTAAAACTGATAAGCAAACCCAGGGAATCTACCTCAAAACAAAAATGCAAGGAAAACAAGTTCACCACTGCCATTATGGAATTTTTATAGAGAATGTTGAGTAGCGGATCTCCCCATAGCAGGTTTTTAGGGCTTGAAGCCCGAAGTTTGGTCAAGTGTAATGAAAAGACCCCACAAAATGCAGGCGTGGAGTGCAAGAGTCTAGGGTTGTCCACCCTAAGATAATGTAATTTAATGTAAAGTCTGTCGGCCTACCCATGGTCCGCGGACCATGGGATTGTATAAATAGAGCAAGGCTCTAAGGGTAAAGGGAGTCATAGGGTTTTTGGATGATGAATTAGGTATGAGTCTGTAAGTCCAAGTCTTGGGTTGTAGTAGTAATAAGAGGCTCTACATCTAAGTGCACAAAGGCTTGGTAGAGTCCGAAGCTGTGTGCGCGGATCCCTGTAACTGAGTGCGCAGGGCAGAGTTGGTATTGTACTTGGACAGAGAATTAATCAAAGATAAGTTGATTTTATAATATGGTGTGTCTATGCTTCTGCTATATTTATGCATCTCTTTATAGCTTTATGATTGCGTGCAATTGTTATAAATTTTGAATGATTAATGAGAATATTGGGCCCACAAAATTAAGTAAGATCTATAATAAAAACACAGTAAGGATAAAGGATCTAGACAACACCTCTTCACACTCTTTACAGAGCTGCGCGGAAGTAGTTTCACAAGTTGTGAAGGGCAGACGGCTATGCAGAGTAGCACATGCATGCAGGTTCGATTCACGAACTTTCTAGACTTCATCAAGACATCCCTAGAGTGTGGAAACCTGGTTCCAACACCCTCCCATACTACCTCGGGTGAGACCATAGTCTGCGCACCGCAGATTTTTGCCGAAAGGGCTGGTAGTTTTAGGATTTGTTTGGCTAAATTACTTTTGAACCTGGGTCAAGCACTAACAAGCCAACAAATGGTTCCGTTTCCGGGACTAGGATTTGCCTAAGGGATGTCTGATGTCGTGCCATTGGAACCCAACAAAGAAGTAAATTGAAGAGTGGTTGGACAAGAATTCATGGGTTCATGACATAGGAAAACAGAACTCCGCAGGTATCTGAGAAAAAGTGGTTGGATCACTATGTGTATACGGAAATCCATGAAATCTTCTTCGCATCCTTTCCTTCTGAACTGTATGAGTGGATCGCGAGGTTAGCCAACAGCCAGTGAAGGTGTGAGCTCGACCAACCGATAGTGTGGACTCTGGAATTAGTGTGAGGCATCAGAAGATAAGATCACGCAAGCTGTGGACCATTTGCTCAACCAGATAATAGGGGGATTTATCATTGAGTTCACGATAGACACGACCGAGAGCTACAGTGAAGCAGAACAACATATTCTCAAGGGACCGTGAGGTAAGTACATTAAATCTTTGGATTCCTAGATTAATATGTTGTTATGTGAAAAGCGGGTTATGCAAATACATTAATGTTTAGAACGATGCGAAGCGAAAAGATCTACAAAGGTAGCGAGGAATTAAGAAAAAATCCCTTAATCTCAGCTTTGCAAGAGAGCGAGGAAGAGCTCGCTTAGGTCTCTCCAAGAAGTGCAGCCAGTTTGATAAGGCAATGCATTCTGCAATTACCAACCCCATCCATGCCACCACCCACTTCACCTCCCTCACCTCCATCTCCACCCACTCCACCTCCACCATCCCAGCAGTTCAGCATGGCAAGCGCGATCAAGCTACCCGTGTTCAGAGGAGTACGGAATGAGGATCTGAATCAGTTCTGGTGCGTGGCAAGAGCAGTGTGGGAAGCGCAAGGGGTCATGGATGACAACATTAAGAAAGCTACATTGGTGAGCATGTTGTAGGATCACGCATTGACATGATATATCGAGCACTCTAATGATCACCCAAATGCAGGAATAACAGAGATCTAGAATGTGCTGAATAGAGAATTTAGCCGGCCAAAATTTGAGACACAGTTAATCATCGGGTTTAAAGAGATCGTGATGCTTCTAGGCAAGACCCCGTAGGATCTGGATCAGTGACTGAAGAGTACAATTTGCGAGGCTAATATGGCACTCACGGATGCACAACATCACACATGGTTTGTGGCATCTCTGACACCACACCTGAGGACGACGTTATTGCAACAGAAACTTTCTACACATGCCGAAGCATTGGAAATGGTGATGAGGTTGCATGATACACCGATACAAGATCCGAGGCTGGGAGTTCAACAAATCCATGTGCAAATATAGAATCTCTTCCTAGAAATGCAGAGCTTGAAGCAGGATAGGGCACCATGGCCAGAAGTATGCGAGGAACTATGGTGCATAAAATGCAAGGGCCAGGGTCATGAAAAGGACCACTATCCAGTATTCGTGAACTACTTGGCAGGAGGGGGGCCAACGCCGTTGAGACCAGAGGCACAGGCAGGGCCGAGTGTGACACCCGTGCTATGATGTGGGATCTGTAAGATAGAAAGAAAGCACACAATGAATAATTGTCATTTGTTGCAGAAGTATACGCAGACTCCCCAGCAGTTGTTTTGTAATTTCTATAGGTCAGTAGGCCACGACGAGCGTACTTATCGCAACTACGAGTTAATGATGGATCAGACCCATCCTATCGGATGCAGATAGAAACACGAGCCCTTGACCCAGTGGCATGGATGGATTGCACGGGATTTCAATGGTGAGGTCGAGGACGAGGAGGAATGGGGCTAGGAAGGGGCCGCGAACAGTTAATTTGTTACAATTGCAGAGGACCGGGGCACTACACCAGCAATTGTACCAACCCGATGAGAATATCCTATTCATACTGTGCTGAGTGCGATCATGAAGTAGTAGATTGTCCTACGTTGATCACACAGATGCACGAGAAAGGAGTACTTCAGCCTCAAAATATTCAAATGATGAGATCTGAACCACGCATAGAAGATCCAAATGTGAATATGGTGCTCAAAAGCGGTGCGACCATAGGGGAGGATAAGGGGAAGCAACCTGAGGAAGATACATGGGTTCGCAAGGCTCCTACAAAGGAACCTGAGTTTGACTTGGAATGCACAAAGGAGACATTCATGGAAGATACTAAGAGCTTAGTGGAGGCCGCTACTTTAGGTAGTAAGGATCAACCAGAGCCAGGGATGGATCCTTCTATGCTTACCACCTTTTTGGAGACATGCATGAAACTGTTGCGTGACAATAAGACAGATAAGGGACTACAGGAGTTGATCACTAGGTGCATAGGATTAGGGGAACCACATGTAGTATGTAAATTGAGAAAGTATGCATTGCGCATCGGGAGGGAAACGAGATTGACGATGCATATTTGCGAGTATGAAATGGATCAGGTAATCCTAGACCTGGGTTCGAACGTGAATGTGTTACCAAAGTAGACATGGGAACACATGGTCAGGCCTGTGTTATAGTGGTCCCCTATTCAATTGCGAATGGCAAACCAACAGAAGATTTTGCCCATGGGGAGGTTGCAAGGGGTAACAGTTGATATCGAAGGTGCAAGGACACAAATAGACTTTGAAGTAAAAGAGATTGTCCATGACAGTAATCCTTATTCCATGTTGCTAGAAATAGACTGCGCCTTTGATATGGATGAAGTCATTAACCTGAAGAAGCGGAAGATGATATTCGAGAAAAAGTCCCTTCGCGTAGTCGTTCCGCTGGACCCAACCAAAGGAGCGCGCTACACCGAACCAGTGTGCGACGATGAGATGGATTGTATTTACTAGATAATGGCACAAGACTAGGATTGGGTGAACCTAAGTGCAAGTGGGAGAATCTCATGGGAGCGTGACAGTTCATGTACTTCGGATTTAGACGAAGAAGCAGAACGCTGGCAGAACTGGTTGCACGAAGTGACAACACTGAATTGTAACATGATGGTTAGATCATTGCATTGTGTGAGGAAAGAGGAAAGGGAACTGCCAATATATGAGGGAGTAATAGCAGTGGATGAATTCTCGGACAAATTTGAAGGTGCAGTACCGAAACAGCAACGGTAAGGTGCGTTGGAAAGGGCGTTGCGTGCAACACCTGCACGATGGTGGAGTACACATCAGAAGACTGTTGTAAACTAGCGCAAATGTAGGAGGCAGATGCACTTGCGGTTTGAAAGCCCTCAGTGTCGAACGAGAGTTGGGCAGCGAGGATGAAGCAGCTTGCACACCCACCTATGTTGATGGGTACAAATGAGTGTTGTGCAAACAAACTCCAGACTAAGGATTGAAAATTAGAACTAGATGCGACAGCAGGAAAAGCGACGCACACCACAAATATTCCATGATGGAGCATTCAAAAAACTATGCGGAATCATGAATAGATTTCACTAGGCGAGACAAACTCACTAGGACCTACATGTACCAGCGGTTCAATGGGCCTATAGGGCCATAAGCATAAACTGGAGCACGGAAATGACCCCAACACTGACGAGAAGAGATGAAACCATAAGAGTAGAGAAGAATCCCCGTACCACAGTTGCCACAGTTGGGACAGTACGCGACGACACGGGGAAAGGAATTATGCAGTTATAGGAAGCCATTCGGCGAGGGAGCTTGAAACTTTGAAAACTCGATAAAGATTGGGTACGGTTGAGAAAGAAGAGCATGACATTGGACGAAGAAATTAGCAAACTGTAAACCGAAGTCGTGCAAGCATGTTGTGACAAAAAACTAAGCACGATGGGACAAGGTCTAGCCAGCCATACCATTGCATTAGAAGAAGTTGTGACCCTGCTACAATGGTTGTGACCGCACCTTACTAGACAAATTAAACAGGGGAGTGTACCATACAAAGAAGAGCGCGACACACTGGCGGACGCACGAGTAATTCAGGGGTACCCGTGGCTCGGGATAGTAGGAAAATTGAAGCCTCGCACTGGTGGTGCGACCACCTGAATATCCATAGGAAGCACAGTCTCAATGCTCTAAGCAGTTGAAAGAAAGCGCAGGACTATAAAGGAGTCTGTATGGGAGATACAGCAAGACGGAGGTTACACGTAGGATTGGGATGTCACAGGGGTCACGAAAGCGCATATGGGGTTGCATTGCTATACAGGTAGGCTAGAAGGTGACCGTTGGTGTCACTGTTCATGACAAGAGGTTCATTAAGGCAGAAAGGAGCGGGCGGCGAGAAATTAAGACACGAATTAAGAACGAGATTTGGGACAATCTATGGCCAAGAAAGAATTAATGATGCAAAAGTGGGGGGAAGGGTCGAATTCAAATTCAAAGGATGCTATAAAACCCCTAGGGCCAGCTCCAAGGCAACACTTGGTTGTTGGAGAATTGAGCAAGTAGAGAGCATTGAGCACCGCGTACTCTTACCATCCTCAAGTGTAGACACAATGACAGCTGCTAGAACAAGAGTGCGATTTGCTGAAGTTACCGCGGAGCTCCGTATGGACCATGAGGAGCCTAGAGAAGTGGAAGCTATGCTAGAAGTTCCAAAATCACCACACACACCACGGCCACAAAAGAATAAGCAAATAATGGGGCCAGTCTGTGTATCCCAAAGAAAACCATGGTTTGGAAAATTGTCAATGGCATAGAAGGGAAAAGTCGTCACCATTGAAACATTGGAGGAGGAGGAAGACTTGTAGGCCCTAATTGCCCAAATTGAGGTGCAAAATGATGAGGCAGAGGATCTCTCCCAAAATCATTCTGTGATGAAGTTACCTCCATACATCCCTCCATGGAAGGGGAAAGCCAAGGTATTGAAGGACCTGGAGGCCACAAAGAGTGCACTCCAGACTCCGCTCCTCCCCGATGATATAAGGTTTGAAGGTCCACCATTGGGATGAGTATCGACTATGAAGTTCGAAGATTGGGAGCCCGTGAACAACAAGAAATTCCCACAATTGGCCGCAGAGAAGTTAA
Source organism: Pinus tabuliformis (assembly GCA_031772625.1). Taxonomy (NCBI): domain Eukaryota; kingdom Viridiplantae; phylum Streptophyta; class Pinopsida; order Pinales; family Pinaceae; genus Pinus; species Pinus tabuliformis. The sequence continues at coordinate 777,464,998 of CM062818.1, forward strand.
TAAAGCAGAAATGGTTGCGCGGTGTGGAGGCGGCTGGGTTACTCCATCTGCAATGGATACCTCACTACCACCGCGCGCCCATCACCATTTTTGTCATCAGGCAGCTGCTGCGCCTCGTGCATGATGGGTATCTTTGGCTGGAGGAGCCAACTCCCATTATGGTCGATCTAAGTCACCGAATTTCTCGACTGCCAGTCAAAGGAAATGACCCCGCAGCCATAGCAGGAAAAAGCAACGACTTGGCCCTTGCAAAGCTATGAAGGCCAAGTATAAACTAGAAAAGTGAAAGATATGGGTACGCAATAACCAGTATTAAAGACCAGGGGGTGTGCATAGCCACCTAGCTGCTGGCTGGCAAGCTAATGAGGAAATTTCACGCTGACGAAGTACCAGTATCTGTGATTGCATTGGCAAAGCAAGTGCAGAGGGGGTCCAGTTCAACTGGGCACAGTTCCTATGTGACAAAATTTTTACGAACTGCAGGGAGGCCCAATAGTAGGGTAAGACCTTCCACTATGCGTGGCTACTCTTATCCATCCTATTGGTTGTAGGGGAGTTGTCGGCGGACAGTCAGTTTCCCGCTACTGAGGGTGACCTGCCTGAAGCCGCGAGGTACACCTTGTTGTGGGCTACAAAATACACGAATAGGATTCGCAAGATAAAGGTGTGCTGGGTGTTTGTGGAGGCAAGCATACGAATATGGATGAACCATAGGCTGCGCTTATCTATAGTTCATAACAGCTTGCAAAGCGTGGCAGAATTCAAGGCGGATATGCATAACCTATATATACGGGCGCGCAAGGATCTAGTCCGAATATGGGTGAAGCTTTTGTTCATTGCAATAGATGATACGATCTTCATAGTGATGGAGTCATGGCTTCCAGAGTGGCATGCCCCTGACTTGGTGGAAATGGAGAAGATCGCAGTGCAGCAATGAAAGAAGGACACCAAGCTGTGCCTCGCGCAGCTGTGTGAGAGGAAGCACTAGGAACAAGAAGTAGCCACACGGAAAAAGGTGGTCGATGCAACAACAGCAACACAGATGGCAGAAACCATAACCGCACCCACTAAAGAGGCCGAGGAAGGCCAAGAGATGTCCTTAGGGCAAAAGACTAGGGAATTGGATAGGGACGAGGACCACGTGAAGTGGAGTACGAAATTAGCACAACTCAAGCAGCTATGTGACCTAGAGAAAACAACCCCCAGGAAGAAAGGGAAAGCCACGAAGACATCCGTCGACCCGATCAGCTCACAGATGGTGATCTATTGGATATTAGTGTTGGAGAGGTAAATCCCCTCTGCGAACAGAGGTGATCCCACTAGCCCAAAATGGGTCTAGCAACAATCAAACAATACTATCATGCAGGCTCCTAGTTGCAAATTAAAGGTGGATTACGAGAACCTACTTGATTCCAACGCTAGTGTTGTAGGAGAGTTGACGCTCCCGTTCCTTTTCTCTGGCCGGTCACGATCCTCACGATCTTCGTGAATGGACACCTGCACATGCAAAGAACGATATGAATACAAGCATAAAATCCAATAGATGCAATTATATATCAGTCAGAAAAGATATAATTCAATCATCATTATAATGAACAGCAAGAATGGAACCATAATGATAGTCATCTATTATTGATAATCAACAAAGGAGTATACAACCGAAGTTCTGACGTCAAATCCTCCTTTGGCTGGGTGATCAGCTACACATGTCTTCCAAAGCTTGTCGGGATCAGGAACAAGCCTCTCTCTCTCTTTGACTATGAATGCAAAGAAGACTCAACAACAATCTCTCAGACTTCTAACAGTATCATTCTCCCTCTACTCAAAAACTAGCTTGTCAAATGCACCAGAACAAGCTTTTATAGATGGAGGAGGAGGAAGAGATACAATGAATCCAGAAATTCATGGGATAAGCATTATCCTCGAAAAGCTATTGTGGATGATGATTCTCGACATCCATGAGATTGACATTATCCCTGAAAAGCCACATGAGTCGAAAGGAAAAAACTCTCGGGCGTGTGTTTTTTAACAAACTTTTCCAAACTTGGTTGGCGCAGGTAAGACTCTGAGACAGAGCGCCAATGAGCGCGCCCTCTTTGGAGAATTTCCTTCATTGAGCCGGTTATACACTGTGGATCCACGCTAATGGAAAAAGGGGACTTTTTAAGGATATTTTTCAGGAGATGTCTTCAAGGCATATGAAGTCCATACTTAGGGGAACATAATGCAAGTGTTTTCAAGTTATGTCACTGCTCACAAGTCCCGAAATGAGTCCTCCAATGTGCGGGAAAGGGGTAACAGGGACGGTGACCAATGGTGACAAATTACTGTGTAACAGATGCCCCCTAAAGCATGAGACCCGAGAGAGAGAGAGGGGTGAAATGCTTTACAAGAACACATGCAGCTGTCACCGGAGAATCTGCATAGAGAGATACAACTGATAGCTCAATTGCATGATATATGTGGTATGGTCGCAACCATCCATAACAGAGTACATAATAATCTAGATCCATGGTATGGGCACAGCCATCCGGTTAGGATCGATGAATAGACTCAGGTATGGTCGCAGCCATCCAGTGAACAAGAATCCACAAAATCACAGCCTGGATTCCAACAGACAAAAACCAGGGTCTTGCGCTCCATCTCGACCCGAACAAAAGTACAAGTTCAAGCATGCGAATACATGAACTGAAGTAGAACATGCATGAACATCGTCTGATTACCAGTCAATAATGAAAACTATTAATAGACGCGAGAGGTACCACCAATAATGACAATGGCCCTCAAGGTACTATAGGTACAATCTACGGCGTGCGAATTAGTGAGCTGGTGTCGAACACCCGTAGAATCATTCGATCGAAGGCCAATGATGAAAACCTCACGTCGAACATGAAGAACCTGCCATTAAGGCATGCAGGCTCCAAGGCACCAGAAGGGAGTCTCTAGATCAACTTCCTGGATAATGAGCTGAAGTCGAGAGGAAGTGACCTTGATCGAAGGTGGGCCATAGTGTTTCCCACATCATCGACACGAGATAGAGAAAGAATTTTATGGTGGATCAGAATTATGTGAGCTATCAGAAGGAGGTTGTTATTCTGCAGAAGGTCAACTTCTCTTGAACATATTGGTGGCACGACAGTGGACTTGGTAGTATTTGACATCAATGGATCAAAGGTCATGGTGACGAGGCAATGAGCAGATGAGAGGTCAAACAGGATCACCCAAATCCACGGAGGCAAGTGAAAAACGAGATGAGATGTCCCCAACCAGACACGAAAGCAGACAAGTGCCGTGTTCAAGAGCGACATACTGTCGACACGACAATGATTATGGTTCCATTTTTCCCCACCATTTCTGGTGAGTACCCCAGTTATTTTTATGAACAAGCTTGATGGGGATAACATATGCTTGTGAGGCGTCATTTCGACAGAATCCAATGTCATCAAGTTTTAACAAGTCTGACAGAGGAAGAACTCGGTGTCTTTTCATGTTTAGAGAGTTTGAAAAGACAGCAGAAAAGAAAACTCCAAGGGTGTCCTTTTTCGTAAAGTTGTGTCTCTCGAGCCCGAAAAAGTATAAAACAATGCTCGAAAGAACCTCCCGACCATTACGATCGAGGAGTAATTTTCATAGTTAGTGATTTCGACCTGAAAAAGTAAAAAAGCGATCGAAGCCACGTCGCTTCGTAACCGTTAACGAACCTGAAACGACAAGGGCTCGACAATCTTTTCTTTTTTACACGGTCAAAAAAGAGTTTAAAGACGACCGCCTCTTATTTACGTTTGACGAGTCAAGAGGGATAACTCGGCGATCTTTTTGTCTTTAAACGGTCGGAAAAGAGCTGAAAGTAGACCTCCATTTTTATTCTCTTTAACGAGTCAAAAAGGGAAAAGTACTCGGCAATCTTTTCATCTTTTACGAGTCTGAAAAGAGCTTAAAGGAGACTCGTCTTAGAGGAACGAGTGGTATAAAGGGTAGCAACTGGTTTCGGCAATAGTGGAACTACTCAAAACATGTAATGGTCAAGAGGTTGGCTAATAAAACCACTCATTGCTGCGGTTCCTCAGGAAAGGATAAAGAATCAAGTGAAAGCATATGATTGGCCAAAGAGATGGTGGCGATGGAATGAAACAACCAAGGCTCATCTAACAGAATTTAGCAGATAAAAGACAATCACGAGATGTAAATCAGGTATGGGTTCATTTTTACACAAGCTTGAACAATGGAGAACTCTGCTTAGATTCGGTTTCATGTTTACACAAGCTTGAAACGAAAAACTATGCTTGTTATAAGTTCGCATGCCCCCAGCATAATAACGCAAATCGAGGTACATGCCCCCAAGCTTCATTGCATTCAACAAAGTGGATGGAATGAAGGTTCACTCTCGAGATCTAGGAAAGACTCAACTTGTATTTTACGATATCTTAATCAAAAGACTTGATTTGGAAAGGGAGTTGTTTCATTTTTTAATGAGGTTGACCTAGGAAAAGAACTATCCTCATAACCCTTATTTCATTTTTTAATGAGCTTGACACAAGGCAAGGAACTGTCCTCCAGACCCAGTTTCATTTTTTAAGGAGCTTGACATAGGAAAGTGAACTATGCTCTGACCAAGCCTAGTTTCATTTTTTAAGGAGCTTGACATAGGAAAACGAACTATGCTCCGCCCGAACTTCATTAGAATGAACAGGAAGTTGGGGCTTCCAAGAATTCCACTGCGGGTGTAAGAGTAACATCTCGGAAGTCAGGACCCAATGCCCCCAGGACACTATGCAGGACGGCGGCATCACTGGATACAAGCACGGGATAAGTGGCGACGTAGTTGATCTGTGGTGGGGCAGATGCAACTGGTGGATGAAAACCAAGAGGGGATGATGACTGCGCAGGAGGCACCCGGGGACGAATGAACGATAATTGATCTATAGTCACTATCTTTCCATCGTGTGGAAAGCAAACCACACGGAAAAGTGAAGAGACAAGGGCCCCCATAGCATAAACATAGTCACAGCCAAGGAGAAGACTGAAATCTAAAGCACCTTGGGTAACCAATACGTCTATATAGACGGTTTTGCCTCCCATGGTAATAGGGAACTTTGGAAGGATCCCTAATGGTTGACTAGTTTCTCCGTCAAAAGCCGTCAGATTCGGCGCGACTGGCACAAGCTGTGGGGAACCCAAAGCTTGCCAAGTAGTGGCAGGCATAAGACTGACAGATGCACCCTCATCCAAAATAGTGCCAGGTATTGCCCTATTATAGGCGTGTATCGTGACCCAGAAAGGCACATGGGATGGAAGGCGAGAGGTGGTCAAACGACTCTAGTCGAAGGAAACGACTGAACTACTTGGTGGGGGAATCGTATGATTGCCCCCCTGCTCTAAAGGGACTGAAGCAAGACTCTCGGGAGCAACTGGGATAGGAGAGTGATTTCCGGATTCAAGAGAAGCTGAGGAGACAAGAAGAACATGGGAATTATGCTCTTCCGAAACAGAGTGATCGGGTGGTGAACTCGAGTTGACACTCTTTCCGACCAATGGTTAGTCTGGAACAGGCTTGGCAGAGCCAGGTTTAGGAAGAGGAGGCTGGACAAGAGAGGAATCTTGGTCAATCTCTTTGTCAGCAGGGGAACGATCTGCGGCTGCAGAGAGACGTCGATAGCCAATGGGTAGTTGGGGTGAAGGAGCTGTGAGACTTTCCAAGACAACGGAGGCTTTATCCATGAGCGGACAAAGGTGAAGGGGATGATTGCCTTCACAAAGTCTACAAGGGATTTGAATCTTCCCTTTTCCCTTACCATTTCTAGCTGATAGAGTATCATCACCGTGAGCTTCAGAGGACAATGAGGGGCGGGCCAGATCGCGAGACCATACTTCTAAGACCTTGGGAATGCCAGGACAATCATGAAGAAGATGGTCCTCCTTGCACAACCTACAAGGAAATTTGACCTTCCGCGGAGGAGCAGAAGGTGGCTCGACTTGAGTTTTACTTTTAACCTCTCACTTAGGAGTCTTCTTCTTCTTCGTCTTCTTCTTATCCACCTGGTTACTTGAATCTAGACTTTCACCAGGCGAAGTAGAAGATGAGGACGCAGAAACAGGCGAAGAAGGGGAGAGGTCCACCTTGGAATCAACATGATGTTGTTCGGGTGGAGGAGACGGTGGAATAGGAGTCATCACACTCGGGGCCACCGAGGTTGAAAACAACCATACGGGCAAACCGATGGTTAACCCAGGCAAAGACAAAGTTGCCATATACGTAGCACCGACATTTCCAAAAGAAGGAAATGGACTAGGGTTTCCATCCGAGGAACACCTTGGCCGGTAGACTCGGGGAAGATTGCCATTGAAAACGAGAAAGAACCCTACTCAAGCTAACACAAACAAGATCTAACCGGGTAAATGTGAATCGTGGCAGAATAAATTTTAAGACAAAGGAACTGAACTTGACCTTTTCATGTTTTAAGAGTCGAGAAACGGACAAAAGGATGACTCTAGTCTCCTTCGAATATTTAGTGAGCCCGAAGTGACAAATGCTTAGGTGAACCTTTTCTTTTAGGGAGTCCGAAAAGAGTCAAAAGTGACTACTTTGGAGAACTAGGCAAAAGTTTTACCAAACAATCCGTAAAACTGCTTATACACCTTGGCAATCAGATGAAAACCAAAGACTTCCCGTACGGCAATCAATCTTCCCGAATGCTATGTTCAGTGCATTACGGCTTGTAAGGCGGCAGACACGGCTTCCTGTGGATAAAGGATGATAACCTAGTGGGGTCTCCACATATACTCGATGGTACGTGGGAGCACAAATCCGTGCTAGACCACTATCGAGTCACAACAGGAGGAATCACCCATCCATAATGTGAAACAACAGTGACTAGGTTTAACAACGCCGGAACACGTCTCTAGCCTAGACCTCTAGAATGTATGCGTTAAGTTCCAATGAGTTTTTAGATTCATTCAGTTCATTTTACAGTTGATCTTTGATTAGGTTTCAGTTCTCAGGTCCTATCGTATGTGATCTCTCACAATTTCCTAAATGCAAGCTATATGCCAAAATGTATCATTCCATTCGATGAATGCCAACTACAGAAGAGTTGAGATCTTTCAAACAAACAAAATGATCATCAAACAATCAACAAAGATTCTAATGCAGCTAATGGCAATAAACGAAATTTTTTCTTTTCTTTTTTTTTAAAGTGACTAATTGCTAATAACAGTGAAGAATGCTAACTTCCATTAACTAATGTAATGCAAAAAGATCGTTTGTTTTTTTTTTAATGGCATAATGCACTTAAACAAATTTTGAGAGATGATAACAAAGAGTAAATAGACAAATTTCACTCAATGAAAATAGAATCAAGTCTGAAACACCAAGACAACCTGTCAAGCCAAGAAGAATCACAAAAACCTCAATGAGCTATGTGATCTAAGCCCAGACGAAGCCAAGCGAAATCCAAACGAACAATAGGTAGATTGCTCGAAGCACACAATAAAAAGTTTTGACAACCACTAGACAAGTGCAAAAAACAGCCAAGAAGTCGACTGGACAATCAAAGAACCAAAAACTCCCACGGAAGGCTCGATGTACAAAGCCACTAGATGCTCTAGGGCTGGGATATGAGATCGATGGAAAGAGGCAAACACCCGAAGGATGAAGGTCAAAAACCAGTCAAACAGAGCTCTGACACACTCCAGTAGCTGAAAAAGATGTGAAAAGACAGAAATCCGAGTTCAGAAGGCTTCCAAACAAGCAAACTGGCAAAGTTCACAGGCCTGGCGCGACTGTCAGTCTGTAACTCGCACTATTAAGGGATTAGCGTGAGTTTCTTTTGTGCAACCTGCGCCCACTGGCGCGACTGTCAGGTAAAAAATCGCGCTAATAAAGTTTGCTGGCTTAAAAATAAAAAACAAGCAGTCTAGGGTCTGATCGACAGTATCCAGACCGACCAAGCAGCAAGAGACAGCAAAGAATCCAAACCAGAAAACTATCTAAGCAATCAAAACAAGAGAAAACCAAAGTGCAAGACAAACTCCAAGATGTTCGGTTCGTAAACCAAACCGGAGATTGACTGAAGTGGCGTTGATCTACTTCGCTAATGCAGAGCAATAGCGTTTCGAAGGCTACCTGGCCGTACTTCAGGCTCCGTCCAAAGTTTACGAATCAAACAACAAATAGCTTCCCCAGTGGAGTCACCAAATTGTTGGAGAGGTAAATCCCCTCTGTGGACAGAGGCGATCCCACTAGCCCAAAATGGGTCTAGCAACAATCAAACAATACTATCATGCAGGATCCTAATTGCAAATTAAAGGTGGATTACGAGAACCTACTTGGATTCCAACGCTAGTGTTGTAGGAGAGTTGACGCTCCCGTTCCTTTGCTCCTGCCGGTCACGATCCTCATGATCTTCGTGAATGGACACATGCACATGCAAAGAATGATACGAATACAAGCATAAAATCCAATAGATGCAATTATATATCAGTCAGAAAAGATATAATTCAATCATCATTATAATGAACAGCAAGAATGGAACCATAATGATAGTCATCTATTATTGATAATCAACAAAGGAGTATACAGCCGAAGTTCTGACGTCAAATCCTCCTTTGGCTGGGTGATCAGTTACACATGTCTTGCAAAGCTTGTCGGGATCAGGAACAAGCCCCTCTCTCTCTTTGACTATGAATGCAAAGAAGACTCAACAACAATCTCTCAGACTTCTGACAGTATCATTCTCCCTCTACTCAAAAACTAGCTTGTCAAATGCACCAAAACAAGCTTTTATAGATGGAGGAGGAGGAAGAGATACAATGAATCTAGACATTCATGGGATAAGCATTATCCTCGAAAAGCTATTGTGGATGATGATTCTCGACATCCATGAGATTGACATTATCCCTGAAAAGCCACATGAGTCAAAAGGAAAAAACTCTCGGGCGTGCATTTGTTAACAAACTTTTCCAAACTTGGTTGGCGCAGGTAAAACTCTGAGACAGAGCGCCAATGAGCGCGCCCTCTTTGGAGAATTTCCTTCATTGGCGCGGGTGATACACTGTGGATCTGCGCTAATGGAAAAAGAGGAATTTTTAAGGATATTTTGCAGGAGATGTCTTCAAGGCATATGAAGTCCATACTTAGGGGAACATAATGCAAGTATTTTCAAGTTATGTCACTGCTCACAAGTCCCAGAATGAGTCCTCCAAAGTGCGGGAAAGGGATAACAGGGACGGTGACCAATGGTGACAAATTACTGTGTAACAATTAGCAAAAACAATTCGGGAAGTCATGGGACACGCTCCAGGGATTGCGAATGGAGCAGAGTACTGTGTTCGGGGCACTCAACACACAACTACAAGGTTTACAGGTACAACAACCCCAAACAGGCACACTAGCCCAGCGTGTCACAGCAGGAACTGATGAGGCCGAACAACCGCTGCGCGCCTAAATGGGTAACACCTTCATCTTGCCCGAAGGCACATTAGCAACAACAAGCGAGGATGATCGGGTTGCAATGAGTAGCATGACAGGCATCGGTCTAAACTTCGCTGCCCTACCGTACGAGATACTGTACCAGCTGCAGGATGGGGTCATCACCAAACTCCGCGCCCGGGAAGGCCGAGCGATATAGGTCCTGCATGAGCAGAAAATCAACATGGACCAACTCAGTATCCAAAGGGATGAATTGTTGGCGCAGGCTACCAAATTGGAGTAAACAGTAGAGGATACATGTAGGAGCATTTTGGAGTTGGTCGTGCTGGCAGATCTAGCAGTAGCAGAACGGGTCCATAGATTGGCAGACGGAGTCCGCGAGGCCTGGGAGGAAACGACAAAGGTTCAGTTGGAGCTGAACCTGCAAATCGCTGAGCTGCGATTAAAGGCGCATCTCTCCACACCCCCAGAAATCAGGGAGCAGCGTTCCCGCTCTATCCTAATGGGGTTGGAACAAATTAGCCATGTGACACAGGGGTGCACCGGAATGTTGGAGAAAGCACTAACCATACTTATGCACCTGCAGGAAGACCCAAACCTATAGCGCCTAGAGACAGAGGTGCACAAGTTGCAGCAGGAGTATGACAGTGTCCAGGGCACCATGCAGACGGTTGCCCTTACTCAAAGACTCACCAGACTACAGCAAGCCAGGGCACTGAAGGACCGATTAGACACCGCGCACCAAAAGGAAGCCCTTCTTAAAGCATGCATTCAACCATGGATCAAGGAAGCATTCACAATCACTGCTACCATTGAAGGAAAGCTGGCACAGATGCAGGAACTGTATACAGTTGGATAGAAATGTGACCCTGCTCAAGAAAGTTTAGAGATATGCGTGCAAAAAGTACAATAGGTGGCAGAACTGTGTGCTGCAGACACCCAAACTGCAAGACCTGTTGCATGGACTTTGCGCAAAGATCACCGCACCAGCAGAGTGACTTGGGATGAGTCACGATGATTGTGTTGGGGACCTATTGGACAGTGGATCCCCCCATAGCAGGTTTTTGGGAATTGAAGCCTGAAGTTTGGCCAAGTGTACTGAAAAGACCCCGCGAAATGCGGGCGTGGAGCGCAAGAGTCGAAGGTTGTCTTCCCTAAGATAATGTAATATAATGTGAAGTGTGTTGGCCTACCCATAGTCTGCAGACCATGAGATTGTATAAATAGAGTGAGGCTCTAAGGGTAAAGGGAGTCATAGGTTTTTTGGATGATGAATTAGCTCTGAGTCTGTAAGTCCGAGTCTTGGGTTGTCGTAGTAGTAAGAGGCTCTGCAGCTGAGTGTGTAGAGGCTTGATAGAGTCCGCAGCTGTGTGTGTGGATTCTTGCAGCTGAGTGCGCAGGGCAGAGTTTGGATTGTACTTGGACAAAGAATTAATCAAAGATAAGTTGATTCTGTAATATGGTGTGTCTATGCTTCTATTATATTTATGCATCTCTTTATAGCTTTATGATTGTGCACACTTGTTATGAATGTTGAATGATTAATGAGAATATTGGGCTCACACAATTAAGTAAGATCTATAATAATAGCACAGTAAGGATAAAGGATCTAGATAGCACCTCTTCGCTCTCTTTACAGAGCTGCGCAGAAGCAGTGGCACAAGTTACGAAGGGCAGACGGCTGCATGGAGCAGCGCAAGCATGCAAGTTCAGTTCGCGAACTTCCTAGACTTCATCAAGACATCCCTAGGGTGCAGAAACCTAGTTCCAACACCCTCCCATACTACCTCGGGTGATACCTCAGTCCACACACCGCGGATTGTTTCCGAAAGGGCCAATAGTTTCAGGATTTATTTGGCTAAATCACTTCTGAACTTGGGTTAGGCCCGAACAAGCCAACAGAGAATGTTAAGCTTATAAGGCCAAACATCCACAATGTAGAGTAAGAATAATTGAAGATTACATGTTTGGAATCAAGCCCCAAAAACCTCCAATTCATTTGGACCACACAATGAAGGTGCATTACTCGTGCAGCAATTTTGAGAAGAGAGTTTGCATTAAAAAGGGAATCGAGTGGAGCAACAAGAACAAAATGGCGCATGACGCTTACCCGGAGCATTTTTTCCCATAACCATCTGTTGTAACATCTTGTTGTTCCTATCAAATTGAAAAGAAAGTTTGATAAGCATCAAACTTCGTTGAACATAAATGAAAATTTGGCCAAAAAATTGCAGTATATAAGATACTGTCCGAAACTAGGAAAGATAAGACGTTGAGATAGAAATGCGAATGGAATCTGATATATATATATATATATATATATATATATATATATATATATTTCAAGGTACAAGGAATTCCTATCACCAATCACTCACCAATGGAATTTCTCCTTTGAGATCTCGAGCAAACAGTGGGAAATACAAAGAAGATATCTAAGTGAATAAAATTAGGAATATAAGTGAAAGGAAACCTCTACTGCAATGCCCACTTCAATAAGCATCCAGCAAAGATTGAAAGTTGAAAATGAGCCTCCCTTGCCCCATTACTCTAGAATGCTCTGTTACATATGGAAACCTGGGAATCAAACCCGAGACCTCGACTTCCTCGTCTTCCTCTTCTGTGAAGAGAAAAATTTTGTTATACTGCTGCAACCTTGCAACATTTTCAACAATGTGTTCATCGAAACAGACCGACTCGGCTTCTCTTGTTGTCGACATGGAGTCACATAAGAGCAGCGATGATTCCGCCATGATCGACATGTCGGCTGTGAATAATGTTGGTGTTGTCTTGACGCTTCCTCATGAACTTGAATTTCCCTCCTAGGATGAGCTGTGGGAATCGAACCTGGGCTTTGGCACTGCTATTGCTGCTACTCCAAAATGGGAAGGGGTCGAGGTTGTAGAGACTAGGAATGAATGGGAATTGATGAGTGGATGTTGGATGCAGAAATGGATTTTGGTGGTTCCAGGACTCAAGAGATTCAGGATCCCTGATTTTTTTCTAAATCTTGTTTTTGAAATTGGCTCCTGAGGGTTTTTTTTCCAGGAGAGAGTCTGTGAAATTTTTTGAACTTTAACAACAAAATCATATTTGCCATCTGAGGAGCATCCAACGAAAGCAACCGAGTCAAAAATATATAAAGGGTTTTATTTTCAGAGAATTAAAAAGGCAAACGTCTATACAACTGCAACTGAAATGGAATGGAAGAATCTGTGGTGCATTGCTCTCAAAATTGGATTCTCTAGTGAATGTTACATCTCAAGCACAGACTAGAAAAACTTCAGACAAGCAGCTATTTGTTCTCTAGGGATACATCCTGGAGTTGGTAAAATATCAAAACCTTGTTCCTAAAACAGACTACTCCTATAGCAAAGATAGATAACTTAATCGAAACAGACTGTTCCTGTAAAGAAGATTAATGAAAACTTTGGTTTGAAGGCTCAATGACACTCATTCAGTTCGGTTTTGAGTGGTTGGAAGGCTCAATGAGACTCATTCAGTTCGGTTCTGAGTGGTGACTCCATACGACATGGATGTACCTAACCTGTGAGTACCATATAGTTATACCAATGCCTGCAGATCCTCTGCTGCGTTCACTCAGAGCTGAGGGACTCGAACCCCGGTTGATCATACAAATTGTAGCAACCGAGATTGTCGAAAGAATGCCTTTTGGCAAAGTAGGAGTAGCAGAGCCCGATGCTATTATAGGGACAGCCACGGAAATGCGAGGAGAAGCAAAGTTCAGAACTATTAGAGGAACAGCGATGGGAATTCCAGTAGCTGTAGCAAAATGAACATTTTACAAAAGAAATAAGGGATAGACCCTGTTCCCTGCAAGGGTCAAGCGCTATGAGGCGCTCGAATCCATAAGCGAAACCATTGTCCAACACCTCCTGTATATTTAAAATCGGGTACTCTGGGTCGACTCGCCTGTACATGGGGTTCAAGCCAAACTGAAAGACCTACGACCTCGCGACCCGCATGAAGATTTTTTCTTCTAAGGTTAAAGTCGCACAGTACTGGATATGTGAGGTATCTCGTGGGATATGCGAGTATTTCTGTGATAAGCGACTAAATTCAACTGGATCTATGGCTTATCGCCGCCTAATATGCTATTACAACTCTCGATATGCGACCAGATATGCCGATTATCACAGGATACGCGAACTATCATTTGATATGCGAGTTGTCAACGAGGGAATGCGAGGTTTCATGGGTTATGCGGATTATAAAGGCAAAATATGCGGATCATTGCCCTGGTAAGCGAGTTATCAACACTTGATATGTCCATTATCGCCGAATACGCGGATTTTCACCACAAGATAGGTGGATAATTACGCTGATATGTGTGTTTGGTCCATTTATGCGAGTGATATGTCTAATAATCGCAACAAAATATGAGGATTATCTCTGGTTATGCGAATTATTCCATAGCTACGCGAATTATCATCAGGGGATATTCGATTTATCAGATCTTACGCGAATTATCACAAAGATACGCTATTTGTCATGTAAAACACGAATTATCAATGGAAACGCGGATTATCATAGCAAGATACGACGTTCATTACGCTGATAAGCTACTTGTCTCTGCTATTTATGCGACCGTTTCCATCCCTATATGCGCGTAATCGCCGCAGATCTCCAGTCTCCATTATGCGGATTATTTCCGCTGATGCGAATTCTCTGTCCCATTTATACGAGTGATTCAGCCGACTGGTTGGGTATTGTAGGTACCACTTCGCGTGGTTGCGTCATGCATAGTATTGGTGAAAGAGCATTTTTTAAAAACACGAGCTCTGTGCTCGCCGTTGTTTCTATTCATCCACCCCATAGCCCTGGTTTTCTTATTCTTTACGAGGGGCTTTCAACATCGCTGTCACTCTCCATTCATTCAGGTTTTCGCCTGCCGAATTGGAGCTAGAAAATAAAGATAGGAGATGGTCAGGTTAGTAAAATGTTGTAAGCGGTCCTCTCATTTTTTCATGGTTAAGGGACCTAATATATTAAAAATTTTCTTATATTTTTGCACAAATATATGATATATTAAAAAAAATATTAATGCTTTGAAGGTAGGTAAGAAAGTCTAAACTTTGCCATCTTGAGCTTCAACAAACGAGCCAACGTGAACATTATTCACACCCAAGATATGATGTAGGGCCAACTCCTTACTGCTACTGTAGCTTGTCTTTGGTTGAAGACTTCTTTGCATATATGTAATTTAACTTCATTCTCCCCAAATTTTGGAATTTGCTTATACCTTTGCTGTGCACTTAATTTTGTATTAAACTGAACATTGAATTTGTAAATTTTTCACCCATTTTGGAGTTTGTGCATCCCTTAGTTGTGCATTTAATTTCTGATTAAATTAAACAGTGAATTTATAGATCGCGACATATGTAACTTAACTTATCATCGACAATTCAAAATTCATATGGACATTTGTAAGGTTGAGGTCTTTAGAAGGAAGAAGGAGAAAGATGATGATAAAGGTGGAAGTGAAAAATGACAAAGGGAGTGGAAAAAGATCAATAATGTTTATGTTATCTGAATTATAAGACAATTAAATTTCATTGCTAGTTAGTAGATGCACAAGGAGTGGTGGTTGAATCTACATGTGCCAAGAACATCAGTCTGGGGGAACATACTTTGACCAATCATGTTTAGAAAAAGCATTCTAATAAGATATGTAAAGAAGGTGAAAGGAGTATGGTTGTGCAATATTTTGATACCATAGAGAGGGACTATCATGGGGTGTCTAAGACATAAAGGTAATACTTTCGATTACCTTTAGTGAGAATGTAAGGGATCATGTGAGAGCCATCCAAGGTGAAGCAATCAAATTGATAAGGCTCACTTTATAACAATTCCATATAATTCATGGGGTTACATCACATAGAATGCTCTCTTGGAAACATGGTCAATAACAAAAGTAACTTCACATTTTTTAGAAACAAATAAGGATTAACCTCCTTCATTCACTCATCCCAAATGATAAGGGTGAAGGTGAGTAGTAATTGGAAGAGGCATCATTTTGACTAAGGAAATAGAGACCAAATTCTTAAAGTCAACTTAGCCATACAATTCTTGATTTGTTTGTTATAAGTATATAATAACTCATGATCTAGAGGTGTCTAAGTGCAATTCATGAGCATGAGTTGAGGATTTGTTTCAATAGGTTTCTTAATGTTGATAACTTTAATGGGAGTAGAGGAGTGGGTTGTGGTTCAAAAAATAATTCCTTAGTAGAGAGTTGGTGTTGAAGGGTATAGTAAGCAACATTGTTGTGAGATGTGGTCTTATGAAAACTGTAATATTGTTTAGGGTTAGAAATGGAGAGTTGCACCTAGAGCATGTAGAAAACTTTAATGTGTTATTGTATAGCCTAGCTTAAAACCACCAAATTGAATTCATTTGAGCATAGGTCTTCACTATAGCTAGGAGGCTAGAAAATATCATGAAGAGTAATGTAGAATGTTAGGTGATGACATCAGAACTTGGTTGAAGTACCTCCTTAATAAGTTCAATCCAAAGATAAGTTCATCTTTGAACCACATGTGCTAAGAATTTCACCACCATTGGGTAGCCACACCCTAAAGGTGACCTTCTACTTCAAAAAGTCAAATTTATCCATAAAGTAAGCTGAAAGTTCCCTAACTTGTTTTCCATCAAATGAGCCTAAAAAATAAGGAAGGGTCAACCTTAGGATCCCACTATAGGAAAATAGGGGGTGATGGTTTGGAGATGTTCATATTCATGTCTTCCACCTAAGTGGTTAGACCTAAGATTACCTATTACAATTTGACAAAAGAATATTATTTTTAGAAAAGTTGAATTTCAAAATCTATGAGGAAGGCTCCTTTCATTCATTTTATGAGGGGCCATGTGTATTTCCATTAGGATTTTTTATATGTTTATTTTGAATAAGTGAATTATTTATTGGAATAGATAAGCCTTTATCTTGTTGTCTTAATGAAGTCTATCCCTCTTATATCTTCGCTAAAACAACTAAATATAGAGGGGGCTATATGCTCTTGCTTTTGTTTGTTGTCAAAGGTATAAATCCAAGTTATAACACTAATTGATACATATATTGTTTGAAATACTAACACCTATATTAATCAAAATTTAAAAGCATTGCAAAATATAATTGAACTCCTTTTATAGAAAAGATGGAAATTAAATGGGAACGATCAAGTTTGACCTTGTCACCCATTTTTTAGTAGTATGTAATATCTAAGTAACCTATCTTAAATAATAAATAAACATAGAAATTTAATCAATGTCATCCACTTCTTCTTATCTTGATTCCTATATCATACCTTTTATCAACAAAATATTATTAACTTCCATCTAAGCATTGATATCATTAAAAATTGTTAACAACAACAACATTTCTTACCTTTTTATCAAGTTACAAACTTTTATTGACTTCCAACCAACATATCAGCAAACATAGAAACATCCTTTAATACTCTAGTTTTTCCTCAATATTCTATAATTTTAACATAAACATTATGTCCCCAAACACAAAAAATGCGAACTTAATGTAAGATTGTAAGCACAAGCATAACATCAAGCTGTGACAAAATAATACAAAGAGAGAGAGGAAACGTGAGAGAGGGGGGGAGAGGGAGGGAGAGAAGGAGGGAGGGTTTGAGAGATAGAGGGGTATGGGAGCAAGGGAGAGAGAGATATGGGGTAGCAAGAGAGAGAGATGGGGGGCAGAGACAAAGAGAGAGAGTGAGAGATTGAGGGGGAGAAAGAGAGAGGCAGGGAGAGAGAGAGAGAGAGAGAGAGAGGCAAATAGGGAGAGGGAGAGCGAGAGGGAGAGAGAGATATGGAGAGGGAGAGGGAGAAAAATAGGGGGCGAGAGGGAGAAAGATGAGAGAGCCTGATTATCTTCTATAGTACCGGCATATTGGACCCTAGTTCAAAATGGGGCGGTAACGCCGCCCGTAAAATAATCGCTGCCATGGGGGGGTCTGGGGGGGGTGGCAGCGACTTTTGGGAGCCCCCCCCTGGCGGGGGGTTTCGGGGGCAGCGCCCCCGAAGCTAAAAACAACTGTAAAATTGCCTTGTAAAAGTATAGTAATTTCTAGTCAATTTGGGCCGTTCATTAGGCAGATGATCTGACGGTAGAACATATGTTTAGTTTAGGGTTTTTTGCCCTAGAAGGCAACCCCTCTCTTTATATGAGGGCATTGTATTTGAGGCTGTGAGATAGATGTGTATTCGGTGAGCGAGAAACATAGAGGTGAGACTGTGAGAGAAAACAGAGGATATTACAGCGGTTTTGTTGTAGGTTGTATCTCTTCATTTTACTGGATAATAGAAAGGAAGGACTGGCTGTTCGGGGTGGACGTAGCCCAAAATGGGTGAACCACGTATATCTGTGTCTTTCTTGTTTTGTGCGTTTTCTGTGTTTATATTTCTGCAATATTTTATGTGTTCCATTGCTCCGTAATATATAATTTTCTAACAACTGGTATGAGAGCCGAAGGTCTATTTGGCTGATAAACTCGCAGGAAAGAAGGGTTCCTGGTTCGAGTGGGAGCAATGGCGGAAGATGGTAAGTTTAGGGTCGAGAAATTTAACGGCCAAAACTTCTCGCTGTGGAAGATGCAGATGGAAGATTATCTGTATCAGAAAGATCTATACCTACCATTGGGCGGAAAAACAAAGATGCTGACGGGTATGAAAGACGAAGAATGGAACCTTCTCGATAGAAAGGCACTGGGAACAATACGGCTGTGCCTTGCTACGTCAGTCGCTTTCAACATTTCGAAGGAAACCACGACAGCAGGTTTGATGGAGGCGTTGTCGAAACTATATGAAAAACCCTCGGCCTCGAACAAGGTATTTCTTATGAAACAGTTATTTAATATGAAGATGTCGGAAGGTGGATCTGTTGCAGACCATTTAAATGATTTTAATACAGTTACAAGTCAGTTAAGTTCTGTAGGGGTAAACTTTGATGATGAAATTAGAGCTCTGTTACTCTTATGCTCGTTACCAGAAAGCTGGAATGGTTTGGTAATGGCCATCAGTAACTCTGTTTCTGGATCTAGTACTTTAAAGTTTGATGATGTTGTCGGTGCTATCCTTAGCGAGGAAATGCGACGGAAAAGCTCCGGTGAGACATCGGGAAATGCTTTGAGTGCAGAGTCTAGAGGAAGAAAAATGGAAAGAGGAAAGAGCTCAAGATATCGCAGTAAATCAAGGAAAGGCAGATCCAAGTCCAGATCGGGGATAGTGTGCTGGAAATGTGGAAAGAAAGGACACCTAAAGAAAGACTGTAGATCTCGGAAGGGAAAAGAAGGAGATGCACAGCAAGAAAACAATCATGAAGCAAATGTGACAGGTGAGGTGTTACAAGATGCTTTGATTCTTTCTTTCGAAAATATTACTGATTCCTGGGTGGTAGATTCAGGGGCTTCATTCCATGCCACACCTGATAAGAAATACATTCATGACTATGTTCAAGGAGATTTTGGACAAGTTCGTCTAGGTGATGATAAACCCTGTAAAATCGTTGGAATGGGTAAGGTTCTTGTAAAACAGCAGAATGGAAACCAATGGCTACTAAAGGAGGTAAGGCATGTTCCAGATCTAAAGAAAAATCTGATTTCAACAGGGCAGTTAGGCAGTGAAGGTTGTGTGACAACTTTCACAGATAAAGCTTGGAAGGTCACTAAAGGAGCCCTGGTAATAGCAAAAGGTGAAAAGGTTGGTACATTGTATTTATGCAATGGTATTTCTAACTCTGTTAATGCTTTAACTTCCAGAGGAGCAGATGCAACATTATGGCATCATAGGCTCGGACACATGAGTGAAAAAGGGATGAAGATTCTTCACTCAAGGAATTTGTTGCCAGGTTTGAAGAATGTTGATTTGGATTTCTGTGAGAACTGCATTTATGGAAAACAGAAGAGAGTCAGATTTCTCAGAGTTGGGAAAGAAAAGAAGAACGAAAAATTAGAGCTTGTGCATACAGACGTATGGGGACCTGCTCAGGTATCATCTCTCGGTGGCTCTCGTTATTATGTTACTTTTATTGATGATGCAACTAGAAAAACTTGGATTTATTGTATTAAGAATAAATCTGATGTATTTGATACTTTCAAGAAATGGAAAGCTTTGGTTGAGATTGAGACAGGAAAGAAATTGAAGTGTCTTAGATCAAACAATGGAGGTGAATATTGCAGCAAAGAGTTTGATAGGTACTGTTCAGAGCATGGAATTCGCAGAGAGAAGACAGTTCCAAGAACACCACAAGAAAATGGTGTGTCAGAAAGGATGAACAGAACAATCATGGAGCGTGCAAGGTGCATGAGATTGCATGCAGGATTGCCTTTACAGTTTTGGGCAGATGCTGTAGATACTGCTGTTTATTTAATAAATAGAGGACCTTCAAGTTCCTTGGATGGTGGTGTTCCAGAGGAAGCATGGACAGGGAAAAAGGTAAACTACTCTATTTTAAAACCTTTTGGTTGTGAGGCCTTTGTCCATATTGATAAAGAAAATAGAACAAAGCTTGAGGCAAAGTCAAAGAAATGTACCTTTATTGGATATGGTGTTAATGATTTTGGTTATCGCTTATATGATTATGAAAATCACAAAATCATTAGGAGCAGAGATGTAATATTCAATGAAAAGGTCTTGTATAAGAATCAGTTGCAGGAAAAGAAACAAGAAAAAGAAAACAAGGAATACGCCGTTCTTGATGAAATTACTGAAAAAGTAAAAGTGCCTGAAAATAATAATAATCAACAACCACAACAACAGCAACCATCACAACAACAACAGGCACCCCAAACACCTGAAAGTGGTGTTAGAAGATCTACCAGGACAAGTAGACCTCCTGAACGATACTCTCCTTCATTATATTATTTATTGTTGACTGATTCCGGTGAACCTGAATGTTATGAAGAAGCAATGCAGGTTGAAAGCAAGAAGAAGTGGGAGGTAGCCATGGAAGAAGAGATGGACTCCTTAATTCATAACCAGACTTGGGATTTAGTCAGGTTGCCTGCAGGAAGAACTACATTGAAGAATAAATGGGTTTACAGGCTGAAGGAAGAAGATGGAGGAAAGCAAAGGTACAAAGCTAGACTTGTGGTGAAGGGGTTTGCACAGAAGAAAGGTATTGATTTTGATGAAATATTTTCTCCTGTTGTTAAAATGACTTCAATCAGAACTATTTTAAGTCTTGTAGCAGCTGAAGATTTGCATCTTGAGCAGTTAGATGTAAAGACAGCCTTTCTCCATGGGGATTTGGAGGAAGAGATATATATGCAGCAACCACAAGGATATGAGGTGAAAGGGAAGGAGAAACTTGTGTGCATGTTGAAGAAGAGCTTGTATGGTTTAAAACAGGCTCCAAGGCAGTGGTATCTAAAATTTGACAAGTTTATGTCTGAACAAGGTTATACTAGATGTCACTCTGATCATTGTGTTTATCTGAAAAAGCAAAATGATGGCAGCTATATTATATTGTTATTGTATGTAGATGACATGCTTGTTGCAGGATCTAACATGCATGAAATAAATGTGCTCAAAAGAAAATTGGCAAATTCATTTGCAATGAAGGATTTGGGTGCTGCAAAACAAATCCTTGGTATGAGAATAACTAGAGACAGGAAAAATAGAAAATTAACATTGTCTCAGAATGAGTACATACAAAAGGTGTTGAAAAGATTTAACATGCAAAATGCAAAACCAGTTAGTACACCTTTTGCTAGCCATTTCAAAATTAGCAAAGAAATGTGCCCAAAGACCCAAGAAGACATGGATTATATGTCTAAAGTTCCATATGCATCAGCAGTTGGAAGTTTAATGTATGCAATGGTCTGCACAAGGCCTGATATTGCACATGCAGTGGAAGTTGTAAGCAGGTACATGAACAATCCAGGAAAGGAACATTGGATGGCAGTGAAATGGATTCTCAGATATTTGAGAGGTACTACAAATCAGGCATTATGCTTTGGTGGTTCAAACATATCCCTACAAGGATATGTTGATGCAGATATGGCAGGTGACAGAGATAATAGGAGGAGCACTACAGGATATGTATTTACTGTCGGAGGAACAGCTATCAGTTGGGTTTCAAAAATCCAAAGTGTTGTTGCACTCTCAACAACAGAAGCAGAGTATGTTGCTGCTACAGAGGCTAGTAAAGAAATGATTTGGTTACAAAGGTTTATGGGTGAATTGGGTAAGGAGCATGATATGGGCACGTTATACAGTGATAGTCAAAGTGCCATTCATCTTGCAAAGAACTCAGCATTTCATTCCAGGAAAAAACACATACAGCTCAAGTACCATTTCATACGATCAGCGTTGGAAGATGGAGAGTTGAAGCTGGAAAAGATACACACTAGCTAGAACCCTGCAGATATGCTAACAAAAGTTGTAACCAGGGAGAAACTGAGAATATGCTCAGTTTCAGTTGGTCTTCAAGGATGACGATGAAGATGAGAAACAGCCAGGTCCAAAGAGGAGTCATTGTCCAGCAAATGGAGCAGCGGTGGAGTTGCTACAATCAGTCTCCAAGTGGGAGATTGTTGGGTGTGGAGCCTGATTATCTTCTATAGTACCGGCATATTGGACCCCAGTTCAAAATGGGGCGGCAACGGCGCCCGTAAAATAATCGTTTCCGTGGGGGGGTCCAGGGGGGGGCGGCAGCGACTTTTGGGAGCCCCCCCCTGGCGGGGGGTTTCGGGGGCAGCGCCCTCGAAGCTAAAAACAGCTGTAAAATTGCCTTGTAAAAGTATAGTAATTTCTAGTCAATCTGGGCCGTTCATTAGGCGGATGATCTGACGGTAGAACATATGTTTAGTTTAGGGTTTTTTTCCCTAGAAGGCAACCCCTCTCTTTATATGAGGCATTGTATTTGAGGCTGTGAGATAGATGTGTATTCGGTGAGCGAGAAACATAGAGGTGAGACTGTGAGAGAAAACAGAGGATATTACAACGGTTTTGCTGTAGGTTGTATCTCTTCATTTTGCTGGATAATAGAAAGGAAGGACTGGTTGTTCGGGGTGGACGTAGCCCAAACTGGGTGAACCACGTATATCTGTGTCTTTCTTGTTTTGTGCGTTTTCTGTGTTTATATTTCTGCAATATTTTATGTGTTCCATTGCTCGGTAATATATAATTTTCTAACAGATATATATATATATATATATATATATATATATATATATATATATATATATATATAGAGAGAGAGAGAGAGAGAGAGAGAGAGTGTTGTTGCTCCTAGAGACAACCTCGGATTGCTTACAAGACTAATGCCTGGGCACATCTAGATTGGTGTGTCTAAAATGATTTACAGGAAACTGGAGACATCACTTATGTGTTATAGATACATATATTTATAGGAAATGGGTTGGTTCATTTATCTAAAGAAATAAGACATGGATTTCTGGTACTCCTTCACAGGTTCAGATCTCAGAAATATGCATAAAAATAATGGAGGCCGAGAATTTCAAGGGCTTATAGCTTAATAAGATTTTGTAGGGAAAATGAGAGAGGACAAAGAGAAGGAGCAACCCATCACATAGAGAATAAGGCTTCAATAATTCTACATTTAACACATAGAGCTTGACGCATTAAGGATTTCCATACTTATTTGAGTTACAAGCAGAAATAATGGATGAAGGAGGAGCTGAATGCTATGATTCATGTGTTGCAGATTTAAAGATATGATTTCAATAGTCCACACAGGTATATGCATCAACAATATTGAGACAAGTGAATATGTGATATAATTATAGGCACTGGCATTCACATATCAATACAAATAAATCTATGAGGAAGCTTGAAATATTTCTAGCATCTATGATTGCATGAATACAAAGAAGAAATATGAACACAAAATGGGTTTTAATGGAGGGAACACATACTATAATTCTTAAAGAGGGAATCACCACCGTTTCCTTGATATTCTGAAAAGTCTATTTTACAAAGAGATACGGTTTGAAAATAGCATGTACTATTTTCTATAGAATTTTTGAACCTTTTCTAAGTCTTTCTTTCCCATATTTATCTGGAGAGGGGAGCAAGAACATTCATTAAACAAAATATCTCTAGTCTAGACTCAGTTGTCAAGTCAACTAGCTATAAATGGCTCTGTGGTCCAAAATATTACAGAATTAAATGCCTCAGGAGAGGAGACACATTACAGTACAACAAATAAATAACTATTAGATGCAAAATATACGAAGATTTCCTTACCCATCCTGTGATCATCCCTGCTACAGGAGTTATTCTATTTAGGGCATGGCTTCCTGCACTGCTTCACCAACCTCTGTCTTTTCTACCTTTATTTCCTTTGGCGTTGGCTCTTGAACCCATGTCACAGTGGGCTTCTTCTAGATCATCCCATCTCATGCTTTGAATGTACCACTAGTTCTTCTTAAAACCACAGCTGTCGACCCATCACACCCTTTAAACCTTTGTCCTACACTATCGGTGCCTTGATGTAGTGTAACAATGAAGTCTCTCATTCATGGGCTTTTTACCTCTAAAACAGGAGAAGCATGTACTTTTTGATTTCATTCTTAGCCCCTCTTTATTATAGCCCCTTGTGTGACTCTTCTCATATGACCGGGGCTTGGAACTAGGGGTTCAGCCCTTTGGGCGCTAAGGCTTTCAACCACTTCTCGAGGGCCTTTTCCTTTGTAACTTGAAATTTCTTTGATAGCCCCTTACACTGCATCGACCAATATTCCAAACGTGAAGACCTTATCAAATAGATCACAATAATTTATTGCATCTGGGGTGCTTTTTATTTGTTACTCAGAATCCCGCATCCCAACGCTAAATTCACTTTTCCTTAAGTTTCTCCCCTAGACAATTGCGATTGCCGATATGTGGGATATTGTCATCGTTTCGATGTGTCACCCTATGAGTGGTGACACGTGACACCCAGAAATGTGCCTATATGACACCTAAAAATGTTGAAACTGCTTGACACATGTCCACCCATACTACCACGTCAGTGTCTGTACTGCCACATCACTGATGAGTTCAACTTCCATGTCAGCTCTAGGGACCAATCATATGCAGCCACGTGGCCCCATGGAGGAGAGAGAAAAAGGCCTTCCCAGCCCTGTTTTCACATGAATTTCTTTGTTAATGAAATTTGGCCCTCCTCGGCAACTTTGCATTAAATCGTAAGATCGACATTTTTCCATGGTTCAAAGTGGTGAACTCGTCGATCGTCAATAACGTGGGATTTCGAGATGTGGGATTGCAGGATTTCCCATCACTGATATGTCATACCTCCACATGGAGGAGAGGTAAGGGGGCAACCTGGTCCTATTTTTTCATGAAATTCCTTTGTATTTAGTTTTTGGCCTTTCCCAGAAATTTTACACTGTATCACAAAATTGGTCCTCGCACGATCTTTAAAGTGGAAACACTTTTCTCCGCCGATATATTGGTACGTCGATCATCGATATGCTGATATGCCGATATGCCAATGCCATGTGGAGGAGAGAGAAGGGGGAGACCCTGCCTTGGTTTTACCATGCATTTCCTTTATAATTGAATTTTGGCCCTCCCCGACGATGTCACACCATATTGGCAATTCTCCCCACCGCAATTCTTAAGGATGGACCATCAGGTATTGTGGGGGCCATGTGGGATTGTGGGATGCGGGACTGTTGTGACTATGGGACTGCAGGGTCATCGAGATGCGAGATGCGAGATCTGTGGGATATGGGATTGCGGGGTCACTGATATGTGGCTTTCCCTCATACTTAGTCATTTTCTTGGTTTTCAAGTCTTTCCAAGTGTGATCTTTAGCATGCTCTAACTTCTAATCTAGAAGTCCATTCTTAGGCTTCTATATACTATTGGAAATCTCTTTCTGAGCACTAGGAAATGGAGAGGGTCTGATTAAGCTCTGACAGCTTATGTGGATCAAAAATTAGCATCAAACTTAACTACTATTTTGCATTTGAAGCAACTGATGACTGATAAAGTAGTGAGTGACAACATTGGCTCCTACTGGGGATAATGCCTTCCTAACAAGGTACTGAGAACCTGCAGACCAGTATACTTCACCATTGGGCATCGATTCAGTAACAAATGAATCTTTGTAATCAACAAAATCTCCATGGGACTTTCCTCCTTAATCTAAAATGCAGAAATAAAAATTCTAGCAATTGAAAAGTAAATGCTTAGTTGGTGAGCTTATTTATGTGCATTCCTACTTATGCACGAAGCTTAATTCAGCTAAGTATGTTCAACCCTCCAATGGATTCAAGCTAGCATTAGAGTATTGGACCATATGCCTTCATACTGCTAAAAGGGAAAGATACAAATAAGCATGCACCATGAAAAAACAACAAATGAAG
This sequence comes from Pinus tabuliformis, assembly GCA_031772625.1. Lineage (NCBI taxonomy): Eukaryota > Viridiplantae > Streptophyta > Pinopsida > Pinales > Pinaceae > Pinus > Pinus tabuliformis. The sequence goes on from CM062818.1 coordinate 777,490,798, forward strand.
AACTTGATACATGTTGTTGAAACAACCTCTGTTGCTGGCTTAATAATAGCCTCATGTACTCAGCCACAGGGTCATGGAATAGGCAAGGAAATGTTGTAGCTACCTTAATTTCATAAGTAGTCTGCTGACCAATATCCTCTTGGCCAGGGCAGCGACAAACACCTTTCAGCTTCTCAACTTCAACATTTTCAAGAAAAACAAGCTGCTGATATTTTACTGCCCATTTTTAAATGGGACAATTGTCTTGGACATCTGCACTAGACTCTTCATTTTCAGAACTATAAGAGTCATATATTGGACGATATGTTTAGAATTCTTGGCAAAAATATTTCTGCAACTATTCAACTTCGGGCTCTTCAGGAAAAAAAATTTGTTGGGAGATTTCTCCCCACTTACTGGTAAACAACTCCTTCTACACCTTCGTGACCATTTCCTCCTCCTCTGAATCATATGAATCATAGATGGAGGATATCCTTGATCCTATTCTCCATGTGAAAGATATGCATCATGCATTGGAGCCTCTTTGCTGACCGCTTGATGGGCCTCTTCTTCGTGTTCATCTTCCCATAATTGGGAATATGGTAGCTCTACCTCACTTGATTCTCCATTAGTGTTATATTCATCATAAGAAGGAGAAACATTAGACTCAACTGAATAAACCCTCTGAGAGTTTATTGACAGCTCAATGGTGTTTCCTTCTGCTCTTTCTTGCTCATGGGTAGATGCTTCTTGATGTGAGTAGATATCTTCTTGGAATGAACTCTCACACACATCTTTAGCAAGGTTATTTACCTCAAGAATATCTTCATCACTACAAAGTGTGCAACAATATTCAAATGGAGAATTCGGTGGATAAAATACTTTCAAATATTTATAGAATGTTGTATTAAAACATTTCAAAGAAGATATGCTACCATGAGGTTTCATTTTAAACCAAACTCTCGCATCCTCATCTAAAGACCACTTGAACAACTTCATGTACATCTTTAAGAAAAATACCTTGTTGCTCCATGCATCCGTGAAAGTATTTGAGGTGTTGGTCAGGTCTTCTCTCTGTGTTCCCGCTGAATCTAGGCAAATAGGAATTCCACTCATGAAATGCAAGGACATGATTAGGATAACCAACAATAGAAGATAAATCTAGTGGAGAAAATTGGTTAGCGAGGAATGCAAGAAGGGTCATCTTGAAAACCTCCCTATGTGATTGATTTCAACTTCAAAAGTAGGGAGAGTTTCGGGTTGTTGTAGCATTTGAGTGACTATGTGGCTGCTTGAAATCCAGGATGATCAAATAAAGATAGGGACAGTGGAGATGCCATGATGTTTACCATAAAATTGACAGTGGAGTTTCCAAGGTGAGAGATCTTGAACCCACACTTCCCTTGCTCACCTAACAGAGGAAACGTAAAATTTTGTTGTACCTAGGGAAAAATATTCTAATTCGTTCCCCAGAAATGGTGCCAAAATATGTTGTCGCTCCCAGAGAGAACCTCAAATTTGTTACAAGACCATTACTTGGGCACATCCAAATTTATGTGTCTCAAATGATTTACAAGAAACTGGAGACATAAATTTTGAGCTATAGATACATATATTTATAGGAAATGGGTTGGTTCATTTATCCAAAGAAATAAGACATGGATTTCTGGTACTTCTTCACAAGTTTAGATCTCAGAAATATGCATAAAAATAATGGAGGCCGAGTATTTCAAGGGCTTACAGCTTAATAAGATTCTGCAGAGTAGATGAGAGAGGACAAAGAGAAGGAGAAACACATCACATAGAACATAAGGCTTCAAGACTTCTACACTTAACACATGGAGCTTGAGGCATTAAGGATTTCTATACTTATTTGGGTTACAAGCAGAAATAATAGATGAAGAAGGAGCTGAATGTTATTATTCATCTGTTGCAGATTTAAAGATATGATTTCAATAGTCCACATAGGTATATGCATCAACAGTATTGAGACAAGTGAATCTGTGATATAATTACAAGCACTTGCATTCACATATCAATACAAATAAATCTATGAGGAAGCTTGAAATATTTATAGCAACTATAATTGCATGAATACAGAGAAGAAGTATGAACACAAAATGGTTTTTAACGGAGGGAACACATACTGTAATTCTTGAAGAGGGAATCACCACCATTCCCTTGATATTCTAAAAAATTTGTGTTATAAAGAGATACAGTCTGAAAATATCATGTAGTTTTTTCTATAGAATTTCTGAACCTTTTCTAAGTCTCGTTTTCCCTTATTTATCTGGAGAGGGGGGCAAGAACATTCATTACAACAAAATATCTCTAGTCTAGAATCAGCTATCGGGTCGACTAGCTGTCTCAGTCATAAATGGCTCTGTGGCCCAAAATATTATAGAATTAAATACCTCAGTAAAGGAGGCACGTTACAATATACCAAACAAATAACCATAAGATGAAAAATATACAAAGATTTTGTTGGCCATCCTGTGATCATCCCTGCTGCAGGAGTTGTTCTACTTAAGGCATGGCTTCCTACATTGCTTCACCAAGCTCTGTCTTTTCTGCCTTTATTTCCTTCAACACTAGCTCTTAGAACCATGTCACAGTGGGCTTCTTATGGATCATCCCATCCCGTGCTTTGAATCCGCCACCTGTTATTATTAAAACCATAGTTTCCGACCCATCACGCCCTTTAAACCTCTGTCCTACACTATCGGTGTCTTGATGTAGTGTAACAATGAAGTCTCTCAGCGGAGGGATTTTTACCTCTAAAACAGGTGAAACGAACACTTTTTGATTTCCCCCTTAGCCCCTCTTTATTGTAGTCCCTTGTGTGACTCTCATTATATGACCGGGGGCTAGAACCAGGGTCTTAGCCCTTTGGGCGCTAAGGCTTTCAACCGCTGCTCGAGGGCCTTTTCCTTTGTAACTTGAAATGCCTTTGATATCCCCTTACATCGCATCGACCGATATCCTGAGTGCGAAGACCTTATCAAATAGATCACAATAACTTATCGCATCTAGGGTCCTTTTTCTTTATTACTCGGAATCCCACATCTTGACTCTGAATGCACTTTTCCTTAAGATTCTACCCTAGGCAGTTGTGATAGCCGATATGTGGGATGATGTCATCGTTGCCATGTGTCCCCTGGAAATTTGCCTATAGGACCCCTGAAAATGTTGAAACTTCTTGACACGTGTCCACCCATACTTCCACATTAGCATTTGTACTGCCACGTCACTCATGATGTCAACTGCCATGTCATATCTGAGGACCAATCATATGTTGCCACGTGACCCCCTGGAGGAGAGAGGAAAAGGCTTGCCTGACCCTGTTTTCGCATGCAATTCCTTTGTTAATGAATTTGGCCCTCCTCGGTAACTTTGCATTAAATCACAAGATCGGGGTATTTCCATGGTTTAGAGTGGTGACCCTGCCAATTATTGATAATGCAAGATTGTGGGATTTCCCATCACTGATATGCCTTACCGCCATGTGGAGGAGAGAGAAGGGAGCGACCTAGTCCTGTTTTTCTTGAAATTCATTTTTATTTGGTTTCCAACCTTTCCTAGAACTTTTACACTGTATCCGAGAATTGACCCCTGCATGGTCTTTAAAGTGCCGACCCTTTGCTCCAACGATATGCCAATACGCCAATTGATGATATGTCGATGTGTTGATATATCGATGCCACATGGAGGAGATAGAAGGGGGCGGCCCTACCTTGGTTTTACCATGCTTTTCCTTTGTAAATGAATTCCGGCCCTCCCCAACAATGTCACACCATATCGGCAATTTTCCCCTACACAATTCCTTAAGGATGGCCCATCAGGTATTGCGGGGACCATGTAGGACTTCAGGATGCGGGACTACTATGACTACGGGACTACGAGGTTGTCAAGATTCGAGATGAGGGATCTATGGGATGCAGGATTGCGAGGTCACCAATATGCAATTTGTGGGATGTGGGACCTGTGAGGTCGCCGATATGCGGTTTTCCCTAATACTTAGTTATTTTCTTGGTTTTCAAGGCTTTCCAAGTGTGATCTTCAACATACTCTAACTTTCAATCCATAATTCCATTCTTGGACTTCTATATACCATTAGAAATTTTCTTTCGAGCACTAGGCAATGGAGAGGGTATGATTAAGCTCTAATAGCTTCTGTGGCTCAAAAATTATCATCAAACTTCATTTCTATTTGGCATTGTAAGCAACTGATGACTAATAAAGAAGTGAGTGACAATAGAGGGAGTGAGGGAGAGATATAAATAAGGAGAGACAAAGCAACGGGGAGAGAGAGAAGGAAATAGGGAGTAAGAGAGTGAGAGAGAAGTAGAGAGGAAGGGAGATAGACACAAAGCAAGGGAGAGGAGAGAGAGGGAGATAGGAGGGAGGTATAGATGTGTAGAGTGTAACATGAAAAGGTTTTAGGGGAGAGGAGGAAGGGGATGGGGGAAGATGGAGAGAGATATAAGAATTATGGGAGAGAAGGGAGTAGAGGGAGGAGATGAAGTAATGCTATAAAACTATGCATGTGTTCTATAACGTATGTGTAGTCCTACAAACATACACTAAATGTGATAGGGTGAGGGAGGAAGGTAGGTAAGGCATTAATGGTTTTGGATGTTATTGTTATTAACATGTGCACATTCTTGATGACATGTGCGAACTTTTGTTAGGAGCACGTGTCATGTTTTATAGTTATTTTCCAAATAAAAATCATACTCTCTGGTTGCTTGATAAGGAGAGAGAGAGATAAAGTTGGATGGGGTTTGTTTTGAAGGAGGAATAGGGAGAAAGAGAGATAGAGAGGGAGCTATATGAGAGACGTGGGAAGGAGAGAGAGAGGTGGGGGAGAGGAAGATAGGGAGGGAGATAGAGATTGAGATGGGAGAGAGTGAGAGATTAACTTGTGGAGAGAGTGAGAGTAATAAGAGAGAGAGGAGAGAGGAGAGTGGGAGTGAGGAAGAGGGGAGAGAGGGAGGGTGGAGAGAGAAGTAGAGAGAGAGAGAGAGGGAGAGAGAAGGTTGTGTGTGTGTGTGCATGCACATGAGAGAGAGAGAGAGAGAGAGAGAGAGAGAGAGAGAGAGAGAGAGAGAGATGGAGGGAAATGGAGAGATAGATGGGGAGAAGAGAGAGGGAGAGAGAAATAGGGAAGAATATAGAGAGAGAGAGAGACATAGAGACATATATAGATATTGATATAGAGAGGGAGAGTGGGGGAGAGATCAAGATAGAGAGAGAGAAAGGGGAGGAAAATAGAGGTTGAGCTAGAAGGGGGAGATAGAGGGAGATATAGAGAGGGAAGAAGAGAGAGATAGATATAGGGGTGGAAATAGAGAGAGAGAATGATATAGGGAGTGAGATAGAGACAAATCTAGATAGAGAGAGAGAGTGAAGGGGAGAAGAGAGAAGGATAGAGGGAGTGATTTCCAAAAAAAATACACAAACATAGAAGTGAAACAAGAACAAAATTGGTATTAATTCTTGTGTAATTGGAAAGAATTTTTTTTTCCACTTGTGTTATTAGGAATCCATTTTTTGCCTTATTGTGTAACTAGAAGAATTTTTTTGTAACTAGAAGGAAATTTCAGTAATTTGAATACAAATCTTGTCTTTTGAGTAATTGGAAGATAATTTTTGTCCTTTTTTGTAAGATTTGGAGACAATCTATATCTTCTTGTGTAATTGGAAGACAATTTATATCTTTATTTTTGTTATTGGAAGACAATCGTTGTTTCATTGTAACTGTAATCCATTTAAACATGGTGAACCATTGTATACGAAAAACATAGTCATAAGGGAAAGTAGGTAAAAGAAAAGGCCATGGTAGGTATGGAAAAAATGTAGAGTTTTAGAAAAGGAGAATCCAACTTCTAGAAAAACAGAGAAAAATCTAGTGAATATTTCATCAAAACAATTTGTTGTGGATAGTTAGATGATTATGGATTTTTTTGGAGTTGATTATAGTATGGATAAAATCAATGATGCAACTAGCAAACAACATCCTAATGAAGAAGTTTTTGCAGTGCAAAATCTTTTTCAATAACTTGACATTCTAAAAATTTCCCTTAAGTATGTACAATATCCTTCCAATAATCTAACTACAAACATAGAGGTCAAGAGTGCCAAAATATACTTGGAAAAAAATGCCAAAATATAGGCCCATCATCCCTACCTAGGTTGGACACTACATGATGGAGAACTCCAAAATGCCTTAAGGTGGATAAAAATGATTTAGAAACACTATAGGGTAGGCTATCTAACTGAACTATTCATTGTGAATCCTATAAATTTATCAAATAAAACATAGAACCAAAGTCTAATGTATCTAAATGTCAAATATTTTAATTTAGGATCTTGACTATTTTTAGAAGAATTATAGACATTAAAATGGTGAAAAATAAAAGAAATAAAAATTAATAATATTGTTATAAGCCTCATTAATGATTTCTAAAAAATGGTAAGATAAATTGATCCCAAGACCATAATGCAACCCGTTGTGTCTTGTCACTATCAATTGTTAACAAGATAATATGAAAAAATCCATTTGTTAAAACACACATCTTAGCTCATTAAATACAATGTCAAAACCCTTGGAATGCATTCTATTATACAATATTTCCTTGACAAAGGGCCTTCACTAGTAGGCTACCTCATTCTAATATGAAGTTAGTTGAAGTAGTTAAGGAACTAGTGAAAAAATTCTAGTATGAGAACATTAAACCTTCCTCTTACCAAAAATATGTAATAAAATTAAGGAGTTCTATGAATCGTGAACCCCACATTAAACATGTTATTAACATGAAATAAATATAATTTTATGGGATATTAAGGAATGCATAGTTAGAAACAATAGAAACCGGGACACTATTGAGAGGGGGGTGAATCAGTAATGTGGCCACATTATACAATTTCACAAATTAACTCTTCAATCACTTTAGCAATTTATTCATAACACACCATAATCATGTAAAATATAACATTACATGCACATGATAAACACATATACAGAACCTATCAATCTTCTTTTCATTACAAGCTTCAACTTGATTAAATCATGACCCCATAAGATACCACTTGTACATTTATCAGCTACCACTAAAAGGGACCGCTGGCCCTGCTCGTTTTCCAGTACTTATTGGAAGGGAATCTCGCCCCTCCTTGTTTATCAATCTCTACTAAAAGGGACTACTACCCCCAAATATTTACTACCACCCACTAGAAGGGGTTGCTACCCCTGATCTGCAAGCTACCACTTGCCAGCCTTATTGATCCATCTTTCATTCATTTTCAACCTCAAATCAATAGGCTTGCATTCCTTAATCACCAACATATTTAGCAATATTTGATTACTAATAAATCACCTTCAACAATTTATCAATACTGAACAAATCACCAAACTATATGCACCAATAGCATCAACACCAATTCATTCTCTAAATTCTCAAACACCTTTGAGACACCAAAAGTTCTCTCTCATTCACTTTTGATGCATACCTAGACTATTATGTATCGCACTGAACCAACAACTTCTAATCCACACACTCTTACTTGCAACCACTAGCAGCGTTGTGTTTCTCTTGCTCATGCAATTCCCTGCATCCACCTTCCGCTACTCACAATTCTACTACACAAACCAATTGCTACAACACCCCCAATCTATTGTGCGAATTCTTCCTTTAAAGAATTCTTGACTGATATTTTTATATTGACCTTTAGTTAACTTATTATTAAAGTATTTGTATGAGTCTCTAATTTTTGAATTTTTCCTGTTAATTTCAGTCTATTAATTCTTCTCTTAAAGTCTTCTTTTCATCCTCACCTATTACTTTGAGAAATTCTAAGTTTAACTATTGTTTTCCTCATTTTCGGATTTGTTACAGGATTTAGCTAGTAATTTTGGTGAATCTCCAATTTTGGCATTTCTGCTACAACTATCAAATTTGTTGTTTTATTGTTTCTCTACCGTCCATGCATTTAACACTATGATGTTATGTTTGGATTTTCACTGCAAAATAATGCTAAACTATCGCTGATATCATAATTCTAAACTCCACCAACCTGTTATTAAATTGGTTGATTTCTATTCATGCCAAAGGCACTAAAGATTCTACCAAATTACATTGAATTTCCTTCAGCCCCTTTCACTTTAGCACATGCTTGTTTTCTTCCATGAAACTTGGTCTTCGCAACCACTAGCTAAGGCTCCAAGCACTTAGCTTGTTTGAGCCTTCTATTGGCCAAAACTCTATCTTAATGGATCTGCACTATTGGTCACATTTCTTTACGAAACAACCAACCACTAACCCAAAGGTTGAAGCTCTCTATATCCCAGCTCTTTTGTTTTGTCGCACCCCTGGTCTTGTTTCTAAGCGAAACAAACTAAGGAGCTGGTGCTTAGCCACTCCAGAGCCTCTGCGGATCATAACCTCTGAGCCCTTAGTTTTCACCTGTTGCATGACACCCTATGCAAACTCTTAGCTCATATCTCCCTTCCTCCCGATGTATTCATTTTTGTACACCACAATAAACTACCGGGGTGTAACCTTTGGGTCAACGTGTACGTGGGGACCACCTGGTGCTTCTCTGATTGGTCATTGTTGTGCCATCATGGCTCAGTGCCTACTACCCGAAGCTTTTCACTTGTGATCCCATAATAAACCCATCGGGCTCTACCTTACGAGATGAGTTGTCCCCTGGGGTCCTCCTGCTATAACAAGAGACAATGGAACAACTCTTTGGGCTTAGTCAACTACCGATGTATCATGGCTATCCCCACCCAACGCTCTCTTTCCTTGTACCATTTTAAATCTTCTGGGCTTACACGCCATTTCCTTTTTTTCATAGATTTTTGTCGAGTCAATGCCTTGATGCACTACCGCTTTATTTTCCCTCTGAGCTAGCCCTTAGCACATTGATTTGTCGAAGTGAGCTCCTCCACTCAAATCTCATTGGTTGTCTCTCTACTGTCATGTTGTTTGTGACCACATAGCATATTACTCACATCCTTTTCACTTTAACATTTTATTTAATGTATTAGGGTTTGATCACCATCCCCTTTAATTCAGATCATTTTGGGCATTTTCAAGTCCCATGTTTCATAGATGCATTCCAAAGATTGGCATGTGTTTTTATGTTAATAATCATGCCACACCTTGTCCTCTGAGCACATTAGGGTTTGAGTAATTGTTATTTCACTTAAACATTGTCAAACCCCTAGGCTATCTTTACCATCATTGAAGGGCTAAATCTTGTTGTTTTGATCCTCATCTCTAGATTTGTGTTATTTTTTGTGAACCTCATAAACTTTTAATCTTATTTTTAGTTGCACTGGTCACATCATCATTCCTTTAAAGTATTAAATTTTTCAAGGAGAATTCCTTGCATGAAAGACTAGGTTGTTAAAGCCTTACATTGCACATGGCATGTTATTATTCCAAGAAAGCTTTCTAATATTTGAACTAGGGTTGTTTGCAAAGTGATTTAAAGGCATCTTTTGAAATAATTGGAATATCTACTTTAGTTGAGGCTAGTCAAATTATGTTTTCCAAGGCTCTTATTGTTTATATGTTTAAGACATGCTATTTCAATTGTAAACGGTAAAATAATTAGATCCTAATGTTTTAAATCACAGAAGACTCATTAATTATAATAGTATGAAAATTACCTTATAGTTCTTACCATTATGCAATGTGACATTGGAGGTCCCTTTTGATCACCATAGGTTTGGGCTTTGAAGGAGCGAATGGTGAGATGAGAGGGAAGTTCCCCAGTAGCAAGGCTAACATGGAGCAAGATCACTGAGGAATGTATAAATGTTGTTACATACATTTATGGCTCTATGTGAAGTCGCATATTATTGAATGTGCAATCATACAAGGAGAGCATGATGAAAAACTCTATAAAAGGCACAGGGCTTCATTGTGGGAGCATTATCATACCATGTGCATTCATATTGGGGCATATATATTAAGGAAAGAATGAAATAATATATTGGGGGATATATAGGGGTAAAAAAATTTATATTGGAAGGTATAAAAAATGGACCTCAAAGTTTGAAAAAATATAAAGGGGTATAAAAAATGTTAATGAAAAAATAGATATCTGCAATATCTAGTGAAAGTAGGGGTTTTTTAATTGGGAAGGTGTATTGGGTTTATATTGGGAGGGGGTTAAATAATGTGATTTTTAGAGGTACTTTCCAATATGTAGTCAAATTATGGGTTTTGTTTATTATGCCACAAATGCACGTGATATGCCATAGGTTCATTTATTAAAGCACCCATGGGTATTCTATACATTTGGGTGTTAATGGGATGCAGACAATCATTCCATGAAGAAAACTAGGTAACAGAGGGTTTAGTTATATGCAAATATATGTTCATTGTGCATTCATATATTGGTTTTCAAGGTTGTATGCGGTGATTCTGTTTGCCTTTCCTTTGTGCAAGAATTGATTTGGAGCTAGATTTGAGGGAGTTCTTCTTGCTTACATTGAGATCTCTAAACAAATCTAGAAGGAGACTTGAGGTAATCCTCTTTCCATACTTTGTTAATTGATGTTGATAGATGAAAATGTGTGTAACTTGGTAGCATCTGCAGATAATATTACAGTCTGTCGAAGGTCTCGGGAAGGCCTCTAAGGGTAGTTTTCATTCTCCATACACCGTGCATTTTACCCCATAGCAGAATTGGCGACTCCACTGGGGACTATGCATCTAGTTCTCGGTTTACCCATACTCTTCTATGTTCTCTCTTCCTTCTAAGAGCTCCCTATTCTTCAGCAATCCTTTTTCTAATCCACCAAATATCTTGATACATCTTACTAGTATACACTCATCTCAGAAACTGATCTTAGAAACCCTCTTTCTGATAGATTTCCCACACTAACGCAAGTTAGCAGGATACATAGAGCTTTATAAAGCACTGTGCCTGTTGACAAGACGCGTTAGTGGGCCTAATAACTCTCTGTAGCCACTGTTACAGAGTGTTAGTCTCCCTTTACCTTGATTTTCAGCAGTTTCTGTGGACCAAAAGGGATCGAAAATCTTCTCATGGGCTGAAATAAGATCTGTAACTGTATTTTTTTAGCAAAATTGGTGTCCTAGAAATTTATTTTTAGGAAAAAAGTTTTGGTTTTTCTCTCTTAAAAACATTTTTTTAGAAATAAAGATTTACAATTTGTATTCATCCTTCTATTTAAATAGTTGTAATGGTTTCGAGTAGTTGTTAGGAAATATTGAAAAAAAAAATTTGGTTATGCATGTGTTGAAAGACTATAAATGCATGGAAGAAACTATGAATATGTGAAAAATATGAATATGTGGAATACAAATTGTTTGCATTAAATTGAAAAAAAAAATCAAAGCATTGTTTTTGCATGATTTATTGAGTCAAGAGTCTCACCATATATCATACGTCAACTCCCCTACCGAAGACAATAATCAAGTACACATAAAATTTACCTAAAAATCAATCAGTAACTCTTTTGAGAAAACCAACATTAGCTAGGCTAGGATCTTGGGATAAGTATGTGAGTGAACTGCCCAAGGTCAAAACCCAAACTAGTGTCGTTAACACGCGAAAAATACCTTCTACACCCATACTACCAAGACCACTCTAGTAAAAGCGGAGTGAAATACGAGACAACATCAGACTGTAATTGAAGGTAGCCCGCCTTCTCTTACAAATCCTTTGGGCATTATGTGTATTGGGGGTACCTTTGGGGATTTTGGAACTGAGTTAGGGACTCAGGTATCCTGCCCACACAACGTGCTGTCTACAACTATGTCCCCCTCGGTGGTGTCTGTCATCTGAGGTATCTCTAGTGGCCAAACTTATAGGGACTTACACAAGGTGACTAGGACGGGCTATCCTGGTACCTAACATGGACAGATCTACTCTGTCTTCAGTTTTTTGGAGGGTGCTCATCTTCACGAGAGTACTTGGCCCCTCAATCTGAGGTTTGGGTGAAGCTCTAGAGTAACCGTAATTGTACATTTGGCCATCCTTCTCTGTTATTCATTGAGATACTGGGTTTCATCTCTGGTGATTGGTGCTTATCAGACGAGGCAATTTCCCTCTATTTTCTAATTGATACATTTAGTGTATTTTTTATATTTTTTATGTACTTGAGTGCTATCATTTGAAACTTTAAAGAACATCACGATAAAATTTATTGATAAAAATTAATGGTCACCGTGTCTACATCCGGCCCTCATTGTCACTCCAAACGATTGTTAGGACTTCCTCCACTCATTGTGTAAGATCCGCCAAGTTCCACTGAACCAGATTCCCCATATTCGGGGGATCAATCTCCTAGATCTCACATGGGATCTATTTGGACAATCGACGGTTCAAGTGTGCCAGAGGATTTCTTTATCGAAGGATTTCTTCCTAACTTTAACCCTTCACTCACTAATCCATTGGAACCTGTCTTGGCTCCCATGGTACCTATACTTCCTGCTTCGGTAGTTGGAACATTCCCATCTATCCAGTCGACGACTCACAAGTTGTGGAACTTTAGGGACACTTTTGGTCCTTCACCATTCCCCCAGTCGATAGTCACCACAACATCGGTAATGGCGAATCTCACTATCCCATTTGTCCCAGGTACAACCACTCACATAACACCCTCTATGAGTAGAACCCAGTAGATGCTAGGTTCCACCCCTATGGTGCTAAACTGCATACCTTCGACAAGTGCCACATATAGTGCTCCCTATAACACTCAATGCGGCACTATGGGTAGGGTTATCATTTACCAACAACATGGTCGGTCGCCAATGTATAGTTCAAACCCCCAGATTCATATACCTGGGGGGGTTCCCAATATGCACATGCTGGTAGGGAACGTAACAATTCCCCTCCGTTCTTAGGCATGCATGGTCAGTTGCTAATTAACATGAGTGTTCCCTTTTTCAATCAAGGACAAATGGTTAGTTTTGTGTTGGGTAGGAATCCTCAAGGGGTTCCCAACCAGTCCATGGGGGCACCCTACTCACATCTTCAAATGAGTCAAAGGGGCACTGCTTATACTGGGGACATTTCCATACCCCAATATCAAAATCCTCATGGAAATCCACTCTACAACACCATACCTCAAAGCAACTGCTACACCATGCAACCCATGTATAATATGGGGAACCAAACAATGGGAGGAGCGCAAATCTCCTCAAGTCATCCATCATCACCATGGTCTGAGTTGGGGGCACCTAACTCTCTGCCTTTCTTGGCAACGTTGGATATACCCAACTTATACAAGTTGAAAAATGACCCCATCTATCACAACATACAATGGCCATCGATCCCACATAAAATACCAACGAACATCCCAAAGTTCAATGGAAAACAAGGTGAGGATCCGGGCACCCATATCACCACTTACCATCTCTGGTGTGTTTCAAACTCTATGGTGGATGATAGTGTCTAGTTACATATTTTTCCCCACACCCTCACTGGCAACGCAACGAAATGGTATATTGAGTTACCATGCACGTCAGTAAACACCTTTGATGCTATAGCGATGGAATTCCTAAAGCACTTCCAACTACCCACCTGCTATGAGACTGGGACAGAGCTCCTCACTTCATTTCATCAAGATACCGCCACCCACATCTCTGATCATATTCATGAATGGAGACATAGGCAGAGGTTAGTCAAAGCTCCCATCCCAGACTTTCTCTTAACGGACTAGTTCTACAAGTCCTTACTCCCGCAAATCACTAGAGATGTCGCTCTAGGTGGTGTGGTCACAGAAGACCAATCCATACGTTGTGCCCAACACTTAGATTTGATATATTCACAATATGGCACTCTTTACGACATAATCCCCAATGCTCTTGGTAACCCCAATGCTTCCGCCACTCAGCACCCCAAAGTGCATGCCGACGGGATTGTCGGCGCAACCTCTGGGGCTGTTGTAAAACAACTCAGTGGTCACATTGCCAAGCTAGCAGTGGACCCCTCTACCAATACAACTGCTCTTCCTGCCACTACAATAAAATCTATGCAATCTACACAAAAATCTGGTGGCAAGAGCAAGAAGAATAAGAAAAAGACCGCTCCTTCTGAAGAGCAGTCACCAAAGCAGCCCAGCCTAAAATATAAGGTCATTGTGCCTATTGATGAGGAAAAGGATAAACCCACCAGATATCCATGCAAACTCTGTGTTAAAGACCACACGACTTGGCATTGTCTATGGCTTCAGGAATGCATAGAATACCTTGCCAAAAGGGATTCTCATAAGGTCCCTGTTGTCCTTAGAAATACTTTTCCCACTCAACAGAAGAAAAATCTTATTGCAAACAAACCGCAACCCCTGCAAGGGGGCAACTATGGTTCCCAACATCCTTCGGTTGGTGAAGGATATTCTACCGTTTACACATTTGAAACGGTAGAACTCGCCACAAGAGCCAACAATTATGAAGCTCATGTCGCTCCTACAGCAGAACCTTCATCAGGTCAAAGCCCACCATTGCCTAATGATTTGCATATTCAAAGGCCAGTTGAGGACCTTGTAATTCAACCCCCAAAAGGAGCACTTCGACGCACAAAGCACAATACATCTGCACATGCCGCCTAACACTACAACATTGTAGAGGATTTGGCACAAGCACCATCGGCTATGTCGGTGCTCGAAGTATTACAAACATGCCCGATGCAACAAAAAGATTTTCTTTCGGCTATTGGAAGTATTGACCCAACTGAATCCATGCTTGCTATTTTCAACATGGACAAGTGTAAACCTCCCCTTTCTTACCAGCTTGCATTCTAGGTGCATATCACTTCGAAATGTAAAGGTATACATAGAACTGTCATTGACGAAGGTGCTTCTACCTGTGTCATGTCAACTTCATGTTGGCTTGCCCTGGGTTCTCCAACCCTATCCCCACCATCAAACTCCCTAAAATCTTTCGACAACCACACCTTTATCCCAAAAGGATACCTAGCCAGTTTTCCCATCACTTTGTATGGGAAAAGCATAACAGTGGACATAGAAGTCGGAGACAAGAAACTCGACTATAATCTCTTGCTGGATCATAGTTAGACATATGCCATGATGGCCATCGTATCTACTGCCTTTCGCATCATCCTATTTCCATTGGAGGAAAGGTTATTACAATAGATCAATTGTCTTTCTGCACCCTTGATTATTCACCATTACCAAGTGGCTCTGTACCCCTAGTAGGAGGTGGAACTGACTGCTATGTCAGTTTAGGTACTAGTCTACTGAAGGCTTCTTCCCTCATGGGATGTTTTCCTCTTCAGCCACCCAAGGTTTCACAGACGGTCAACATGCTTTCATCTATTCCTCATGAACTGACTGATCCATGGATCCTACCGGCTCCTTCCGACCTTGACACATTCGGAGACCAGATGCCACTGTCACCAGCTAAATTGGCCTACCAAGCCATTCAATCTGCATTTGCATCTCCAGTCATGTTGGCTACTACCGATGATACCTCCGCCCTTCCCATAACCACTACTCCTTTAGATCCATTCAATCAACTCCTTCCTACGGACGAAGTTGTTCAAGAAATCATGAGTTTTGGAGAGCAATATTCGGAGGATTGGCACCATCATGTTCCAATATCTGATTCGGACATGATACCTCTCCAAATCCTATCCCTTGACATACCAGAAATCATTTCCTCTCCATATATGACCATCCAAACTTTGGATGAGGAAGGAAACATGGGTGACACTTCTAGATCATTGCCCATCGATATTTCTATCAAGACAGGCATTGTGGAAAACATTCAGATGAGAGCGGATTGCAATCCTGAGGAAATTGCAAGATCCACCTGCCTATTTCAGGAATTCCACAATGTATTCAATGGGTCTCATGAGGAAATGCCCGACATGAATCCATATACTGCTACACATGAGATCCAATTTTACGACGATGACAAACCCACTGAGTATCAGATCCCTTCCGTGGAAATAGTCGTTGAACCCATGCCCAGCACTACGGCCAAAGAAGAACACTTACTATACCTTGCTCAACTGGATGAAACTCATCGAGATGTCAAACTGGCACTTGAAGCTCACAAGCACTGGGTAAAATCCCAATACGACAAAAAGGTTAAGCTTCGTTCTTACCAAGACGACGACCTTGTTCTGCTCTATGATCAAAAACATGATCTCTTGGGGGCAGGCACGCTCCAACCATTATGGCTAGGTCCCTATATCGTCAAGAAAGTCCTATCAAAAGGGGCATACTAACTGCAGGATTGGGAAGGAGTCCCGCTCAAGGAGTCCAGAAATGGGCTCTACCTAAAGAAGTATTATGCCTAGTATTGCAATAGGCATGTGCTGTGTAATTTTATGCAATTATCAATAGAGCACTTTTTGTGATATTTTATTGCTCTTTAAAAAATATAAACATCTCCGAGTTTTCATCGTTGAGCTCATTAAATCTATGCAACAATGGTTAGAGCACTTTTTGTGATATTTTATTGCTCTTTAAAAAATATAAACATCTCTGAGTTTTCATCGTTGAGCTCGTTAAATCTATGCGACGATGGTCAGAGCACTTTTTGTGATATTTTATTGTTCTTTAAAAAATATAAACATCTTCGAGTTTTCATCGTTGAGCTCGTTAAATCTATGCGACGATGATTAGAGCACTTTTTGAAATATTTTATTTCTCTTTAAAAAATAAGAACCATCTCTGAGTTTTCATCATTGCGCTCGTTAAATCTATACAACGATGCTCTGAGCAACTCTTTTTTTATGTTTTTTCTAGCTCATTAAACTGAAAAAGACCAAGGGATCATTCTTTTTAGACACTTTTTTATCGCTCTTTAAACCAAAAAAATCCCGAGCTTTGGCTTTAGGCTCGTTAAAATTTATAAAAATGACCCGAGCATTCTTTTAGGTACTTTTCTCGCTCGTTAAACTGAAAATTCTCGAGTTTTTGTTACCATGCTCGTTAAAAATATATGGCAGCAGCAAGAGCACTTTCTTTTTTGGTACCGCTTCTCACTCTTAAATAAAAAAATCCCCGACTTTTTCCCCTCCTTCGAGCTCATTAAAACTATGAAGAAGAGATGAGCCATTCTTTTCCCTCTTTTTCTCGCTCACTAAACCGAGAAAGATACCCTGAGTTTTCTTCATTTGACTTATTAAAATTTTTGATGAAGGTATTGAGTCTGTCGTCGTGTGACTCATTAAAAATTCATGACGCAAAACGAGTTTAGTCTGTCACCTCATACTCATAAAAAAATGAGGTCGACATCTATTGAAAATAGGTTCCTCTTTATCCGGGTTCAATAGATTGACTAATGGAAAAGTAACTGATCCGAGTATACTATTAACCTTTTGTTGCACGCAGTTAACAACTATGACAAAGGGACCACCATGGAGTCTCTCTTTACGATCTTTTCAGAATCTCTAAATATGAAAATACCACTGAGTTGTCTAGTCTGGACTCTTTAAATTACACAGACAAGATATAGAGTCGTTCTTTTTATGATACTTTTCATCCTTTTAAAACATGAAAAAATCGATGAGTTTGCCTTTCTAGACTCATTAAACTAATCAGATAGGGCAAAGAGTTGTTCTTTTTGCGGTCCTTTTCACACTCTTTAAATATGAAAAGATTGATGAGTTTACCCGTCTGGACTCATAAAATTAATCAGATGGGGAAAGTGGACAATACAACTATATTCCGTATTTGAAAGCGTGGTTTGGCAGCAGTCGTTCCTTTGAACATGGCACTCCCTCAAATAAACCTCCTTTTGATGGCCTCTCAATATGAACCCTACCATCCTATGATTTTTAGCCTATATACCCTGATGTAATTGCATCTTTGTATCCTAAACACTCTATAGTGTTCATGAGTCTAGTGTTGTCTGGTTAAAACTGTTGTCGTGCCTTCCATTGTTCAAGGGTTACCCATTTATTTCCTCCATCAACCGATCAAACATATCCTTTCATCATGTCCTCCATTGTTTAGACCCAAATGCTCAAAAGATTCCTTAAAAAACAAAATCATTCTTGTCTCATTTCGTGTCGACTGATGCAGGACACATCATTGCCTACCTTTCAACAGGTTTCTTCCTATCGACTTCAAAACTCTATCTAGGAAGATAGCCAAGAAACACATTCAGTGCCTTGGTACTTGCAGACACTAGTGGCAAGATTCCTTGTGCTTGGTCAGGGGTTCTCATTATTGACTCCCGATTAAGTGATTCTATGGGTGTTCGACGACAAAGATGTCTTTCACACTCACTAGTTTGTACTGTGCATCTTGGAGACCATCACCATTATCGGTGGCCTTCCTCACATCTGTTAACAGTCTCCATTATTGACTGGTAATCAGATGATTTCGTGCATGTTCGACGTCAACACATATATTTGCATGTATCGATATATGTTGTTCGGTGAAGCGGAAATCAAGACCTTGGGTAGAGGCTTGCCCCATTCAGCCTTGTTTCATCTCCCAAGCTGCGGATATTATTTTTTTGGAGACAACTATTTTATGATGATTCTATTATGAAACTGGATCTGCATTGTGCTTATCGGCAGCCAGTATTGTCATATCTCTTTTTGAGAAGATTACTTTGACATAGCTACTGAGCATGGGAATGCCCGACTCAAGACATGATTTTAGGAGTTTCATATATATGTGTTTTATCATGTTTCCCTTGCCACCCAAAGCTTCTCTCTCTCTACATTTTGACAGGAAAAATTACAGCTTCAGTAAAGTATTTCGGCCATTGTCTCTACCTCTAATCTCATACTTTAGGGGGCACCTGTTATACAAGCAAATGACCTGCTTATCAACTCAGAGGTGAAAGCCTTGATGACTGAAGCAAAGACCACAATTACAAGCCTTGATTCCACACTAACGTTGGTTCCACACTAAAAACCTGGTTTATAAAGCTTGTTACCAAGCCTAAGGGTGCATTAGTGACCCTACTAACTCAAGTTGTTAGACTAGGGGTAGCGTTAGTGAAACTAAGGGAAGTTCAGTGGGTCAAACCAATGAATTGACTCACAAATATCTAGATATTTTCCCCTAAATTTACTCAAGAAAAGCAAGGAAACATCCAAAAATAAGCTATTTGGAGAAATTCTAATCTGAGAAAAGGAGGCAAATGGGAAAGAGCTGAAAAGTAGGGCAAGTTCATTGCTTTTGCCTTAGTGAACTCTATGAGGAACTTGGCAACCCTAAACTGATTGCTATATAAGCAATGAGAGGGTCATTGTGAAAGGGGTCAGAGCATTTGAAAGGATAGCCTACTAAGCTATTGTGAACTGTCACATACTTGAAGAAGTGAGCTAGAAGAGAGAGAGAGAGAGAGAGAAGCGAAAGGGGAAAAGGAAGACTAATACAACAAATGGTTGTAATAACTCTTCCGTTATTAATACAGAACTGCAATTGTGTTCCCTACTCCATGGTGTCAGTAACAATGTTCATGAAGTTGTGCATTCGATACTTGTTTAGATGAGTAGTTTAGTTATATGCAAATATATGTTCATTGTGCATTCATATATTGGTTTTCAAGGTTGTATGTGGTGATTGTGTTTGCCTTTCCTTTGTGCAGGAATTGATTTGGAGCTAGCTTTGAAGGAGTTCTTCTTGGCTGCATTGAGACATCCAAACAAATCTAGAAGGAGACTTGAGGTAATCCTCTTTCCATACTTTGTTAATTGATATTGATAGATGAACATGTGTGTAACTTGGTATTATCTGCAGATAATCTTATAGTCCATCGAAGGTCCTGGGAAGGCCTTTGAAGTTAGTTTTCATTCTCCATACACTGTGCATTTTACCCCATAGCAACATAACTAGGGTTTCGTTCAACAAGCTATCTAGATTCATGTAGCAGCCCAAGGCATTGTGTTAACATTAATAGAAGATGCACAAACAAGTTGAATAGATAGTTAATATAGGATATGAACACCAAAATCAACATTTCATGCAAATCTATATGGATTCATAGAAGCATTGACTGCATGTATTCTAGGGTTTCAAACCATAGTCTTATGTCTCCTCTGCTATTATAATGTAAATATTTCTCATCATAATGTCAGTAGCCATGATCAGATGAATTAAGCATGTAAAATTCATTGAACATAAGAGAATAGAGAGGAAGCACAAGAGTCAGGACGGTAGATGAAAGGCCACTGGAGGAGGTGAAATGAGTTTAGTGACTTGGATCATAGTTATCTTTATCCATTACTTTTCATCAGTGTTAGTTTAATTTAATGTGCATGAATTAGATCTTGTAAATCCTATAGTGACTTGTGTCTTGAGCATAACATATATCTAGACACTTCATTGATTTTTATCTCTGTGATTTGATTCTTCGTATGATTACGAAAGTAGTAGCTTTAGTTTCATTTAGATGTTGCAAATGCATAAATTAAATTATCCATACAAAAAATTAAAGATAACATTTTTTAAATATAAATTCACATATTAGCATAATCATATAAATTAAATGGTTAGTAAATGTTAATAAGCATGAATCCATAATAAACAACAAAGCATTTACTTCATAATACATCTTATGTTGTTAAAAATTAAAAAATTACAAAATTAACTATATTATTATTATTATTATTATTATTAGTTAAACATATATACATTTGAGAAAACATGGAAAAATATTCTTATCTGTGAAGATCTATATATACTTTATTATGGAGTTTCTTAATCTATAAATATGATATATTACAATACAATGGGCTAGAACCATGGCTTCTCAATATCACATGCCCAAAAAATCATAACTCATTGCATATGAAACTTGGTCATATGATATTTTTTAATTAATCAATTTAACTAAAATGGCAAAAAAAAACATAACTGATTTGCACATAAATCTCATTGTTTCATTTATGTATACTACTAAACATATTATAGAATATTTAATGGATATTAGGTCCTACCATAAACCTAAGAATACTTGATAATTAAATCAAAATTTTGTAATCTCTATTTCAAAAGAAACATGCTTATCAATATAACTAAGTTTGGCTTGATCTTAACTTTGAGTTACCAATCACATTGGAAATGGGTGAACATATAGTTTCATATAAAAAATCTTGTAATTTTCAAATTAAAAAATGCATGTCAAAATTAAGAGTAAATTTGTTACTATTGAAACCTAAATGAATACATACTATATTATATTGAATGCATAAATATGGAAGAAATAGAGAAATGTAACGAGCTCTCTTCACTCACTGCCTCTGTAGTAACCTTGAAACATTACTTGTAGATAGAAGAAAGCACGGGACCAGAAAGAGCCTACATTAGATTACATAAATTACCTATTACCGAGCAAGACGGGTTACACATTCAATTCAAGCCTAAACTTCTACGATATTCAAAATTTAAGAAAACCCAACTACGTTATGGGAAAATAATTTCTTAAAAAGCATCTCAAGCTTTTTTTGTTATAGATGTAGTAGTAGCTATTATCGAGCAAGACAGGTTACACATTCAGTTCAAGCCTAAACTTCTACGATATTCAAAATTAAGAAAACCCAACTACTTTATGGGCAAATAATTTCTTAAAAAGCATCTCAAGCTTTTTTTGTTATAGATGTAGTAGTAGAAATGTAATCTTCTCCTCCTTTAATGGTTGATCAAACATTTTTGAGAAAATATATATATATATATATATATATATATATATATATATATATATATATATATATATATATATATATATATACATATATATGATTTGCATTTGTAGGAATTTTGTGGTATTTGCAATGGAAGGGTTTTCTCTTATGTATGTTTATGTTTGTGTGGTTGTAAATTTATGTTTGTGGTTTTTATATTATCTCTCTATTATGTTATTTCTATCTTTCTAGGTTCTGATATAGAAAATTGCATACTATTTTAATTTGAGGTTGAATTTATTTTTTGGATATGCATCAAGAGGAGCAACAAGAAGGGATATATGGATGAATGAAGGGAACTGTTGTTTGATGTCATTAATTGAAGAAGTTGGATCAAATGAATGGAGGTATTTACATAGGAGAGGAGGGAACCAAAGAGACATAACAATGATATTTGTTGAGCCAGGAAGGGTACGTTTGTTGTATTTATTTTATATTCATGATTTATTATTCAGTTTCGGTTCCATAGATTAGAGTAGAATTTTCTTGTCCTTCCTCATCAAAGCCCATGACCCACCCTATTAATCTATCATTTGTGCAATTGACCTGATTTTTCTCCCCTGTTTTGATGTGATTTCCCCTCGGTTGTTTTTAATCAATATAATGCTAGCTAAATGTATAAACTAAATTATTATCTATGATAACATCGAATACCAAATTGAAACTATAGAAGCAAGCCCTCCCTCTTGATTTTTATGTCGACATGAAGCTAAACCTATATTTATACTTCAATTTTTTGATGAGTCATCTAGAGCTTGTCTCTGAAGGTGAAAACATATAAAATAGATTCAACTTTATTTCTATTGTTTCTCATCCTTCAGTACCTGCTTGTCCCAATGTTTTTAAATCTTTATGTTATGTTATTGGTCCTCATCTCATTAATCTCTTATCTACTATGCCTTTTAATCTTTTTTCTCTATTCTGGGTCATGAATCCCATTAATTCCTCTTAACTTTTCATTTTTTTTAAATATCACTGCTATATTACTGGTGCCTAATCCCATTAATTCCTTATTTATAATGTTTTTATATATTTTTCTCTCTAGCCTTGGTACCCGATTCCATTAATCCCTTGGAAACCTTTTGCTTAGTTGGAATCATATAGCCACATCACTACTCCCCTTGAAGCATTCTATTAATTTGCAATTCAAAAAGAATCCATCCACCTATGTAACAAACATATCAGTGTAGTTACCTTCCTTTTTTTAACTTTATGTTTTTAAACCATGACTCACTATCTTTATCTATTTACAAATTTGTATGTGATAGACCTTCTCTGTGTCCAAGAATGTGCAATTAAGCCATCATTGTATTGTCTCTCATTTTCAAAATGCTCATAGATACTCTCTCGCACATGCAAAACATAGTAGATCATTATAACAAGTGGCTTTTGTTTTGTATTTATTGTTGATCTTGCCTTTTATTTTGTTATTGTTATCATTACAACTCCAATTTTGGATCATTCATCGTGAATATGTTTGGTTATTTTCCAAGCGTGAGAGAACACTAGATGTATCATTTTCTTGAGGATTGAAAATGGAATTATAAGCCTTATCAAATGATCCCACCCTTTCATTTTTATAGAGGTGATGCTTTTTGGGGGCTTGAAAATAGCTCCCACAAAAGTCACTTTTCAAGGGCGTTCCAAACCACCCCCAAAAGTGGTTTTTTGGGGTGATTTTCAACCATCCCCAAAAGGAGACTTTTGGGGGTGGTTGGAACCACCCCGAAAAAGCCACTTTTGGTGGTGGTTCGTATCTTTTAAAGAGGGTTTCAAAAACTTCCCCTAATGTTAACCCTCCCCCCACCCACAATTCCACTTGTGGAGGCAGATAATGCCCCCCTAAAAGTATTTTTGTAGTAAAGTGATTGTATTTGTGTCTATTCTCTATTTCCCACATTTCATATATTGGACACTAGAAAATATAACTTAATAAATCTAGAAGTCTAGATAACCTTGAGAGTATAGATTTCATATTTTAAGTATAATTTTATTGGATGTGTTGCGATGAACTATCCAGTGTAATATGCAAGTCATTTTATGAATCATTTTGGTATAAGAGAAGGTGGCTTTTGTTATTTTGTGGGAATTTCCAAGGGATCTAGATTGGTTTAAATAGAAAGTTATAAAACCCACCTATGGCCAACAAATCTATTAAAAGCCCTTGAGATGTGTCAAAGGAGAGGCTTTCAAGGCTAGAAGAATAGGATATTAATATAAACCATAACTTGAATCTCTTTATGGAAAATATTGAGAACAAGTTGGGAATTAATGAAGATGGATGTTCCAACTTAGAGGCAAAGTCAGAGGGGAAATCAGGAGATAGGGATGAACTAGAGAGGAAATCTAAGAAAGAACACAAAAAAGGAACAACCTTGTTCATGCATCATGAACCGTTCATAGTCCTTCTTCAAGATGGAAACAAAGGTCTACATCAAGCCATATAAGGTGAGATTGATGTTTTCAATTTAAATCACTAATTACAATAGTTAGAGCTTTATTTTAGTGTTTGTCACATAGAGGAAGGGCATAGAATTTTATTTTGTCATTTAAAATTAGAGGGCCACACCCAGAATTGGTGGGAAATCCATACGAAAAGCCTAATACTAGAGGGAGATCCTCCAGTGATTAAGTGGGAAGAATTAAAAACTCTGATAAAGTCACATTTCTACCCTATAATGTATCTAGAGGAATAGTGGATTCAATGGAATTACTCCAAGCAAAGACGAGCGTTGAGTGTATAGGATTACATGAAATTTAGGAAGATGAAATAATTTTGGATATCTCTCCAAAGAAACCAAACATGCTCCTAAAATATATGAGGAGTTTAAATAGTCATTTGTAGAAGTAAGAGATGTTCGAACCCATAACAATGATGAGGCTTGTTTACAGGCACAATACCTAGAGAACATACACCAAATGAAAGGAAGATAAAGTGGATCAAAGTAGAAGTATCACCATTAAGCTTTCTAGGAGGAGAAGAAGAAGGTTCACGGGGGGAAAGACAAAAATACAAGAGCAATAGCATGTCGGTGCAAAGATCCAAACAACTACTAAATTCATCATAACATTGAAGGTCATTTAGAGGAGAAGCATTGGATGGTGCATCTAGAGCTCAACTCAAAGAACTAAAACAATGATGCTAAGAACAAAAATCTTGTGGCCATAGATTCAAGTAATTAGGTGGAAAGAAGCTCATATGTGGATGATAATATTTTATATGCATTAATGCAGAAGGGGATTGTAATTTTTTTTGTTTAAAATATATTATTGAATGTATAAATGGATTGTGTACCTTGAAAAACCATAAACCATGGGGAAGGAAATTCTACATATTAAACAACTTAAACACAAGATTTTAAAAAAAATTGCCAGATTTCAGTTAAAATTAACTAGAAATAATCGCTTGGAAAAAAAGCCATATTTATCTATTAGTTAGACTACACATTAAATTAGTATTGAAAATGGGTAAAATATAACTTCATATTGAAAAAGTTCTAATTTTCAATTAAATGAAATAAAACTTAAAGAGTAATTCTATTGGTATTGAAATTAAATGAAGACGGTCAATTATATTGAGTGCGTTAAGATAGAAATAGAGAAATATAATGAAAAACTTTATACTAAAATTTTTAAACAAATAGATGGAACAACAAAATAAGGTACATTATCTCACTCCTTGTAGCATTAAAGAAGCTGATAATTCTCCATAAAATTTTCTTTCAAAAACTTTAAAACCTTATAACAATAAAAAACCAAAAACCAAACAAAAAGACATATAATTTAAAAAGAAAAAATAACATGAATAGAAAGAAAATTGAATACAGTGAAATGTACATATACAATATATCTATATATGCAGTGGCTTTACTTTCTTTTAGATGTTATAAATGCATAAATTAGCAATACAAGAATTAAAAGGAAAATGTAAATTTACAAATTAAGTTTGATCTCATCTTGACCTTTAGTTGAAAATCACATTAAATTATGGCAACGTGTTTAACTCATTTTTCATCAGAATTTGGGGATTCAATTTGGAGCGATTTTTTTTTGTTTAAAATATATTTTTGAATGTATAAATGGATTGAGTGCCTTCAAATTCTTCTCAAATTCTGCATATTAAATAACTTAAATTCAAGCTTTTAAAAAATCTTTACCGGATTTTAATTAAAATTAATGAAAAACAATGCGCGAACGGCTAAAAGTGGCTGGAATCCGGGTAAAAAAATTTCAAAAAATCTTGTAGAGGGAGTGTTTGAATAGTGTTTTTGATGGTGGAAATGGATTCAGCACCATCAAAAACGTCTAGGACACCTACAATTTTGAAGTTTAACAACTATAACTTGGATTTACAAAAATCCTTGCCGGATTTTCTCTAAAGATAATTGGAATTTCCGTAACTTTCCGGGCAACTACTCCTCCTGATTAGACTATGCTAAAAAGAAATATCTGAAAAAATCTTTTCGGTCTATAATCTAAACTACACATTAAATTAGTATAAAAAATAACTTTGTATAGAAAAATGTGTGACTTTCGATTAAAACTTAAAAAGTTTTTTTAGTTTTCAATTAAAAATTAAGAACTTTTTAATTCTATTGGTATTGGAGAGCTAAATGAAACGATCAATTATATTGAATGCGTTGAAATAGGAATATAACCATCACTGCTTTTCTGGTAATCTTGTAATTGTAATATTAATTGCTAACTGCAGAAAGAAAGCAGAGGACCAGAAACCCAACTAGTTTTCACCAACGTGGATAGATGGCGTACGTGCATACATGACGTGGATGTGAATAGTTTTCCAGCTTTTTCGTTAAGAAAACCCAACTGCTTGGCACTGATGTGGAGAGAATGAATTCCTTGAAAAGCATCTCAAGTTTTTTTGTTATATCCGTTGTGGTAGGCTGTGATCCGCTCCTCTAACGGTCGATCAAGCTTAAGCTTTTTTTGAGATTCTGGGTGAAGGAATCTCTATGCTTTTGGTTGTGGTGCGGTGTGTATATATATAGGTGTCTCTGAACGAATTTGTTCTCATCCTCTCTTTTACTCTGCGTACCTGTGACTGTGTGTTGGGTTCCTCTGTTTTACTCTGTAGCTTTTACTCTGCGTGCCTGTGACTGTGTGTTGGGTTTCTCGTGTTGGGTTCCTCTGTTTTACTCTGTAGCTTTTACTCTGCGTGCCTGTGACTGTGTGTTGGGTTTCTCTGTTTTACTCTGTAGCTTTTGATAGAAAACACTATTATTCAAATTTGAATTTGAATTTGACTTCTCGGATATGGATTTGACGAATGAAAGACGTTGTTTTTCCTCACCTAAATCATTATCCTCCCCTGTTTTGACGTGATTTCCCTCACCTAAATCATTATATGTGAGAGCATAGAATCCCAAGTTAATGTTATGCCCAGAAAAAACTAAAGAAGCAAGCCCGCTCTCCAGTAAAACAAAAACGCCACGTTATCTTTTCAGTAAAACAAGAAAGGCTCTCTCTTCTCTCTTCGTTAAGTTTTCCTCATCTTCTTTTAGTTGTTTCTTTAATAATATAATGAAGAAAAGCAAGTTTATATAATCTTTGGGTTATATAAAGCAAGGTCTGATCAAATGATCCCAGTCTTTCCCATTTATAAGATTATTTTCTTGGTGTACACCTATTTTTCCATGATTTTGTTTGATATCTTTAGAAATTAATATAATTTAACTTATTGGATTTGTTCAAGCACTTACCTTATAAGTAACCAGTCAGTAAGCTCACATGAAAATTTTGAGTGAAACGCTTTAATTCATAGCCTTTCAATTTTAAATCTCTCTCTCATCATCATTTTCCTTGCTATAGCCGCCAAAGTACCTTTATATAATTGGAGACATTGTTCTCTGCAATTTGTGCCATATCATGTCAATGTAAGAAAACTGCAAGCTATATTTATTTTTAAAAAGTCCATAAACCCAATTTCTCTTCTTTGATCTCTTCAAATCGATTGTCTCACATCCAATTGCCCTTACCCTTCCTCCATTCACCATTGTTCTGTTTCTATTTGGCATTTAAACTTATTTGTAAATGTAGTAAGTTGAGAAATTTATTTAATTTTATTTTTTATTATTTTTGATAAATTTTATATGAAATTTTAATTTGTTTATAAAAACATCAATTATAAAACCATTTTCAATTTATTGAGAGAACAATGTGCAATTTTCAATTATAAAAACTATTTTTCAATTTGTTTTAAAATCTTTATGCTAATCCATTACTTTCTTTTTTATCTTTTCTGGTTGGGCAGTCATCTTTATTTTTTTTTTTCTTTTGCAATTTTTAATATATAATTTTAATCTTTTGTATAAAAAATAGATAATTTATTAGTGGTTGCTACTCACCAAAATCTATGCAAGTACATGTGCCTAAGCAGGCAATTAATTTATCCACTTCACATCTCGATTTATTAGTTCCTCCTAAGGCAAGCTTATATGATTCTATTTTCTTATTAACCACTATTAATTTAGCTAACATTAACCAATGTAACACATTTTTTTTTAGTGATTTATTATATTTGTATTGTTGATTATATTCATTTGAAATTATATAATAAGAAATGAATACTTTTGCCAATTTAAAATTTTTGTTTTATACATGCCTATTTATAATGTAAAATGATATGCATTATTCAATTATATATTTATTATTTTCTTTTCTTTTTTAATTATATAATGTAAAACAAATTTATTCATGAATATAATTGTTTTATTTATTTAAAATATTTGAAATAATTGTATTTTCTTATTTAACTATAAAAAGCAATGAAATTATCTTTCTTTAAAATTTCATAAATGTATGAATAATTGTGTTGTTGAAATAATATGATGATTTTATTTTTTAATTGATAAGATGTTTTTCTTTGTTACATGATGTGGATTGTACATGTTAAATGATAATAATAATGATAATGATAGAGAGGAGGAGAGAGAGGGGGTGGATGAGAGGGGGGGGAGAGAGATGGGGAAGAGAGCAAGGGGGTAGAGAGATCGAGGGGGAGAGAAAGAGAGGGGGCAGGGGCGGGGGAAATAGTGAGAGGGAGGTAAGGAGAGAGAAGGGGGGGGGGGGGAGGTTGGGGGGGAAGGGGCGGGGAGAGAGAGTAGGGTCAAAGAGAGAGGAGAGGGGGGAGAGAGAGAGAGAGAGGAGAGGGGGTACGGGTGAGGGCGGTAGTGAGAGGGAGGTAAGGAGAGAGAAGGGGGCAGGGGGAGAGAGTAGGGTCAGACAGAGAGGAACAGGGGGAGAGAGAGGGGGCAGGGGCGGCGACGATAGTGAGAGGGAGGTAAGGAGAGAGAAGGGGGGGCGAGAGAGAGAGAGAGTGGGGGAGAGAGGGTCGGGGAGAGAGGAGTGGGGGGAGAGAAAGAGAGAGAGGAGAGTGCGCGAGAGGGGGGGGAGAGGGAGAGAAAAGGAGAGAGAGTGAGAGAGCGAGGGGGAGAGAGAGGTAGGGGTAGAGAGAGAGGGAGAGGGAGAGATAGAGAGAGGGATAGAGGGAGAGGGAGAGATAGAGAGAGGGAGAGAGAGTGGGGGGAGGGAGAAAGAGAGAAGGGGAGAGATGGGGGGGAGAGGGAGGTAGAGAGGGAGAGGGAGAGATAGAGAGAGGGAGAGAGAGTGGGGGGAGGGAGAAAGAGAGAAGGGGAGAGATGGGGGGGAGAGGGAGGTAGAGAGGGAGAGATCGAGAAGTGAGGAGGGGAGAGAGAGAGAGAGATCGAGGGGGAGAGAGAGAGAGACAAAGAGGGGAGGTTGGGGGGAGAGAGTAAGAGATAAGGGGGGGTGCAAAGAGAGAGGGCAGAGAGAGAGAGGGGGGAGAGAGAGAGGGAGAGAGAGAGGGAGGGGGAGAGAGGGAGAGAGAGGGGGAGAGAGAGGGAGGGGGAGAGAGGGAGAGAGGGGGGGAGAGAGAGAGAGGGAGAGGGAGAAGAAGAGAGGGAGAGGGGGGAGAGAGAGAGGGAGAGGGAGAAGGAGAGAGAGAGAGAGCGGGGGGGATGGAAGGAGGGAGGGAGAGAGAGAGTAGGGAGCGAGAGAGAGAGAGGGGTTGAGAGAGAGAGAGAGTAGGGAGCGAGAGAGAGAGAGGGGTTGAGAGAGAGAGAGAGAGTAGGGAGCGAGAGAGAGAGAGAGGGGTTGAGAGAGAGAGAGAGAGAGTAGGGAGCGAGAGAGAGAGAGGGGTTGAGAGATAGAGAGAGAGGGGGGAGAGAGAGGGGGAGAGAGAGAGAGAAAGAGAGCGAGTGAGTGAGGGCGAGAGAGAGAGAAAGAGAGCGAGTGAGTGGGGGGGGAGAGAGAGAGGAGGGGAGAGGGAGAGACAAAGAGAGAGAGTGAGAGAGCGAGGGGGAGAGGGAGAGACGTAGGGAGAGAGAGAGAGGCAGGGGGAGAGAGAGGGGGAGAGAGAGGGAGAGATGAGGGGAGAGAGAGAGAGGTAGAGGGAGAGAGAGAGAGAGGGAGAGATGAGGGGAGAGAGAGAGACAATGGGGGTAGAGCGAGGGGGGGACAGGGAGGTAGGGAGAGAGAGAGCGAGGGGGGGGGATGGGAGTAGAGTAAGGGGCAGAGAGGGAGGTAGAGAGAGAGATCAAGAGAGTGAGGGGGGGGAAGAGAGAGAGAGAGAGAGCGGGGGGTGGGAGAGAGAGAGAGAGAGAGACGTGGGCGAAGAGAGGGGGAAAGGGAGGGGGAGAGAGAGGGGTGGTAGAGAGAGTGGGAGAGAGGGAGGGAGAGAGATATGGGGGGCAAGAGTGAGAGAGGGAGAGGGAGAGGGAGGGGAGAGGGAGAGAGAGAGAGAGAGAGGGAGTGAGAGAGAGAGTGAGAGAGAGAGAGAGATAGAGGGGGGGAGAGAGAGAAAGAGAGTGAGAGAGAGAGAGCGAGTGAATGGGGGGGGAGAGGGAGAGAGAGAGAGAGTGGGGGGGAGAGGGAGGGGGCGGGAGAGCATGCGTGAGAGATAGAGAGAGAGAGGTGAGAGAGGGGGTAGAGGGACAGAGAGAGGGCGGAGGGGGAAGCAAGAGAGAGAGAGAGAGAGAGAGAGAGTAGGGGGAGAGAGAGAGTGAGAGAGAGACTTAGAGAGAGAGAGAGAGAGAGAGAGAGAGAGAGAGAG